>JAOWCC010000853.1:18157197-18899071 GCA_030867875.1 Actinernus sp. WN-2022
ATGCAGTATTTCATACGGCGTGTGCTTTTTGTGGTACTGATCTGTTGAGATTTTCAACAAAAGTTAATAGTTTAAAAGTTTCATCCGCGCTCTTTCGGTATTTTGCCCAAAACGTGGACGTTTTTCATGCAAATCATCAGTTAATATACGGTAGAGTATACATGAACATAAATACAGTGATTCTGAAGCCAAATTCAGGTACGATCTACTAAATAACACACTTTTCGAGTCCTTTTCGGAGGTACTTTCTAGCTGAGACTGAGCAGTTGTCCGCCATCTTGGATTTCAAACCACCTGGAGCCTCGTCTTCGTGACCGGAAGTAAAACTTATGAAAGGCGTGTATTGCGATCGAGTTAGATTTTTTACCTTTTTTCGAAATATTAAAGATGCGATTTATATTTTTCCACGTTTCCTTAGCGTTACTAAAATCGATTTTTCCAATGTTTTTTTCTCTGTAAGGTCGCTCTTGCGTCGCATTCCTGGATTTCGAAGCCCCATACATACTTTCAGGTTCGCAACCAATTTCTTCGTTCCTATTTCATTGTTTAGGTGAACGCTGTCGAAGAAGACATTGTGATTAATGAATCCACCAGGGGTTAAGGTGATGTGCCTATTGTCAGAAAATGATACGTTATGGAATGAAGTGCATAGCCTTTCTAGGTGTCGATTTATTTCATCTATTCTGGCATTCTTGCTTTCGTCATCTCTACTGTAGATTAGCCCCGATACAGTAATATTCGCGTTGCTCCATATATCGCGCGTCTTCTGTACGATTGCTTGCATGTTCTTGTACATTTCATCACATCGGATTTTCCCGATATCGTTGGTACCAGTGTGTAAAATGATGTACTTATATTCCATCTGGTCCTGCATGCCATTTAGGTGGTTTAGTAGTTGCTGTGTGCCTCCCGGGATGTACTGTTTGTTTACATAATATTGTGGGGCGAATCGACTTTGTATGATACCTTTTAACATCGAGTCCGACAATATGAGAATGGCTTCTCGGCTCTGACTTCTTTTTGCGGGTTGCTCGATGGTTGCCGTTTCCGTTATGTTTCTTGGTTGAGATATGTTAGAGTCATTTTGGTTGTTTTCTGGTTCTTGTGTATTGACATCGGTAGGTGCCTGGGGGGTTTGTCGAAGCGCCTCAAATCTATTCGGTGTGGTAATGTCGGGAGTGGATTCCACGTCTGCTAAACTTGCGAATTCATCTTCATCTGACTCCGTTAGTGCTGCTTCAATTGTTTCGTTTACTTGATTCTGCTGTAGTACTATCACTGATTTCCTTAATTCCTCCACCTGTTGTGTCAAATTATGTATTTCTTTTTTCAGGTTGTTAGTGATTTTATTTAGTTCCTTGGTCAACTTAGTGATTTTGTTATCTGCTTCCTCCTTCACAGATTCTAGTTGCGTACGGAAGTCGAAATTCAGCTCTTTTATGGAGTTTTTGTGCCTGCACTCCAGGTCTTTGACCTCGATCATGTATTCATTCACCTCCATCGTTACCGAGGACGCAAAGTTATCGTATTTATCATTGAAGTCCTTCTGTACTTGTCTAAATTTCACGAACTCCTCGTAATGAGGGTCATGCCCTTCATCCTTCCTTCCGATTGATCGGGGTTTTCTCGCGGCCGATTCTTTGTCGTTTTTATCTTGTGCCGGTAGGTCAACTTTGCGTTTAGGATCATTGCTGTTGGTGGTGGCGCCGCCGCCATCTTTGATTTCTTCCGACTCGCCAGTTTGAATTTGGGTTGTAACTATTATAACTTCGTTGTCATTTAAGTTTTCTTTCTTCCCTGGTTTTCAGATTCTTGATTTTCGCATCTTTGAGCAACTGTGCATCTTCAAGACTCTTACATTTTTTTTTGTTACCACCCTTTTTACCAGTGTAGTTCGCTTTGCACTCATCCCAGGATGTACAGACCCCGGCATCTTCTTCATGCCACCATACGTAGTAGGCTGTTTTAGATTTGTTCATATCTGGGTGTTCACACTAGATTTGTTTAAGAGAACGATGCGACTTTGTAGCGGGCTTTAGAGATCTAGCAAAGCATTTCAGGTTAGTTGTGATCTAGCAGAGCATATTCTAACCTTAGGGCGCCGACACCCCACCCCCCCCCCCCCCCCCAAAAAAAGCCATAAATAATGAACACTCCCTTAATTATGTCAATTATGTTATCGATGCATTTGGCTTTATGCTGCTATATAATAATGATGAATGAAAAAAAATATTCGTGCATGCCGATTACTACGGTGGCCCACAAGTATCACGGCAAAAGTTTGTAAACACTACGACGCAAACCTCACGGCAAAAGTTTGTGGACATCACGGCAACATTTTGTGGACATCACGGCAAAAGTTTGTAAACCGACTACGGCGCAAACCCGTCACGGCAAACGTTTGTGGACATCACGGCAAAAGTTTGTTGACATCGCGGCAAAAGTTTGAGTTCGCGGGGGAAGTGAAGAGACGCCATATTGGATATGACCGAGAAGACCCTGGGAATGAGATTTACTTACCGTGCCCAGTCTTCTATATCAAACACACGTTGGGGTTGAAATATAACGAGAGCAACAGAAAGAACAATCGAAATGTTTTCCTAGGGGTAAAGTAATCCCCATTTCTGATTCCTACAGGTAAGATATTAATTAAACAACTCATTCATGGCAGGGGGTGTTCGGATTACTAACTACTTCAATTCGTATATGCTTCATACTTGCAATTAACACTATAAAACCCCTCGTATAATACGAAGGACACCAAATTTGCTCTTTATTAGTCTTAAAGGCATTTGCTTACATGAAATCACCCTCTTTGTTGTTTTCTTTCTATTCCATTTTCCCGAACACGAGCAAGAAAAGGCGCGAAAAGCCGAGCGACCGCGACGTGTGTTTGATAGAAGACTGGGCACGATAAGTAAATCTCATTCCAAGGGTCTTCTTGGTCATATATCCAAGATGGCGGGTCGGTATCTTGGTCACGAGGTTGTTCACAGGCCTGGTCTCTTCACTTCCGCCGTGAAGTTCTCAAACTTTTGCCGCGATGTCCACAAACTTTTGCCGCGATGTCCACAAACTTTTGCCGTGATGTCTACAAACTTTTGCCGTGATGTCTACAAACTTTTGCCGTGAAGTTCTCAAACTTTTGCCGCGATGTCCACAAACTTTTGCCGTGATGTCTACAAACTTTTGCCGTGATGTCTACAAACTTTTGCCGTGAAGTTCTCAAACTTTTGCCGTGATGTCCACAAACTTTTGCCGTGACGGGTTTGCGCCGTAGTCGGTTTACAAACTTTTGCCGTGACGTCCACAAACTTTTGCCGTGAGGTTTGCGCCGTACTAGTGTTTACAAACTTTTGCCGTGATGTCTACAAACTTTTGCCGTGATACTTGTGGGCCACCGTAGATTACCCACAAAAAAAAATTGTGCACCACTAATTCTTGGGGAAAAAAATTCGAGCAAGTCAGAAAAGTCCCCCCCCCCCCTGATTGTGATTGTGGCCCGACGCAGCAAGATAGGGAAGCATCAGTGACAGCACTTTCAGGCGCAGCTCCCAGTTACCCGTGCGCTCTGCCTTTATAAAGGTACGCAATACATCAATCATCTCCATGTACTGAAACCAGAGTGCAGCTGTGCGGCTTTTCCCTCTCATGGAATTGTTTTGTTTACACACTCGTCCTTTGATGGTTTCTAACACGGTTGCAGCACAGACGTCGGCTGATTTATTTTTCTCCAGCAGCTGCTCCCGCAAACAACTTGCGGGCTTCTTCAAACTTGCTGCGTCAACCTCGTATTCAGGTTTTTCGAATATGCAAATAAAAATATTTAATTAGAGGATTTGTCATTAGTTGTGCACAGCGGGAGGCCTATTAATAAAGTGAATATCTCTGTAAAAATAGGGTACAAGCTATTGAAACTAAGCAAATGAACAGTACAGTACAAAGCAATACACACAATGTTGCCATGGAAACACTCTTGGCCCCAGACTCCTTGATTGAGGAAAATAAATTATCCGTTGACAAACACAATTGTATTGCTGTGGTTGCCATACTGTAGGCATTGTGTAAGTGCCTTGGAGTAAATTGTCTTGTATAACAGATCCTGCAATTTATGTTCAAAGTGAAAGGAGCCTGGATCCAATAGTTTCCATGACATCATAGTTTGCCTAATGTAGATTTTCCTTATTACTGTACATGTGCAGTTTCAACGTACTATATGCAATCTTCATTTTGTGGTCTTCAGGCTTTGCACAACTAACGACGTCGTAAATCCTCTAATATCCATATTTGAAGAACCTGAATATCTCTGCAGCGACGAGATATTTAGGTAATGACTAGCCTCCGATGCAGACGTCTTGTGTGGTTCGTTTCCCTTCCTCCCACACCAACGTCTGCGAACTCAAGCCGGGTTTTTTGTTCAGCCAATCAGAGAGGAGCTCCTATTTTCCGGGAGCTCATTAAAATGCACAGAACTTCGATCGATATGAATAGAATTCCCTACAAACCTTCACAGTCTCTGAACTGAGTATTCTTGCCACCAAAGAAAGTTTTTTTATGGCGACAGGAAAGACGTGAAGATCTTTCTTTTGGAGATATTCGAAATCCATTGTCAAAAGTCCAGGATATCGTGTTTCACCACTTGGCAACCTCTGAGCGTTTTGAAGTTATTTTCTGTTGTCTAGGCGACTGAGAGGAGATGGCACGTGCTGCACGTGCAGAATGGAAGTAAAAAAATCAGCCAATCAAGTGTTTGTGTTCCCACGGTCTACGAAGTAATTAATTAATGTTTGGGCTAAGGGGAAAACCTAACAAGCAATTTGATTGGGCAAAATAAACAATCCGTAAGTCACGGAACACGAAATGTGGCTCGAGTTCGCAGACGTTGGTGTGGGAGGAAGGGAAACGAACCACACAAGACGTCTGCATCGGAGGCTAGGTAATGACCAGATAAAAACTATATAGTAGAATCCATTGTTCTGCGGCAATGAGCCTCCCTCACATACGATTTTGCTTGAATATGCCTTAAGTGCTTTAGGTATCTACAGTCCAAACTAAATCTCGAAAATAAAGTTTTTTATGCTATTGGCTTTTTTCTGTGAAAACTCAGAGAAGCCACCATCCAGCCAATCGGATAGAGAAAACAAAATATTTTTCAATCGCAAATTTGAGAACTTCCCCACACGATATTCCTCGAAATTAAACCAGTTAGTTTGATCAAAAATAAATTCAAACCACAAAAAAATATCAAATGAAAATGCAATTTCGATGGGTTTCTATTGAATTTTTAAGTACCAACCAATGAAATTACGAGAATGAATAATAGAAAATTAACACCTTTCAACATTCCTTGTCGTAGTGCACTAGTTCTTATCTGGACCATTACTTTAAAAACAGAAAACATCATACTTCCTCACTTCGAAAGGATTTAACTGAAATCTTAATTTCAATTACAAAACACATCATTTCATAGGCACTTTAAAATTAACCCCCTCCCTTAACGCTGGATTGAAAGGATATGTAATATTATCTACGAAGACAAGATCTACGCAGTTTGTCAGCAACGTTTGCGTAGACTCCAACCATTCCAAACTTGTTACAATCATAAGTTATACGAAAATCACTGAAAATAATATCTGACCCGGAACAGAAATGCAGGCCCCTCAGTCTTGTGAAATACGTGTAAATGTTTATATAATTGGCCTCAGCAGCACTTAGCCTTTGGGCTAGTAGATTTTGTCAATCACTAGCCCAAACACTAGTTAATCATTAAAGTTATTTTCAAGCACTTTTTAACATGAAAGGCGAGGGAATGCACCTGTATTCCTCCTATTGAAACTGTTATTGCCATAAATATTTTAACATTTTATGTATGAATCTAATAATCCCAGAAGAGATTTTCATACAATTTCGTCTCGAGGTTTCAGTTTTGAAAATCTAAATTTCGATGGGAACAAAACTTAGTTTAATAATAAAAGTTTGTGTGTTTCATTGAATTTGTTTCAACTACATATGCTAAAGCATGGGTTTCCACACAGACTTACATTGCCTTTTCTTGTTTTTCCGTTTTTCAGATAGAACTGATCCATCTCCACAACAAAAAAAACGACTCGAGAAAAACACGGAAAAACAAGAAAAGGCTATGTCAAAACCAAGCTTTAAGTAAACACGACTCAAACCACAACACAACCATGATTTTGGCAACAATTTTTTTATTATACAATTTTCCGGCAACTGTCACACGTCATACTCTTGAGGGGTACAACATCTGCAAACACAAAATCATAAACCTCATTAGTGTTGGTAGACTCCTCCGTAGTTTAGGCTTTTCATTCACAGCAATTAGACCCCAAATTTGATTGAAAGGCCTGGACGATATTTCTGAGCTCAGTTCAAGTGTAGTTTAACAGCATGAATGCACTGGAGCATTTCAAGATATGTAAAAATATGTCATCACAGCTCAGGTCGTCTTTTTGCTAAAGGCAACCTCCACTGGAAAACAATGTTTGTTCTCCAATATTCCTTATTGAAAAAATTGGACACTAAATGTCAGTTATGGACTGATTTTCCTGTCCATAAAACTCATTTTAATATCCCGCATGCCGCCATCTTGAATCTTATAACATCACACCATTGCCACTATTGTTACACAAGAAAAGAGCTATTCTGACAATAGGGGCATCATGAGGTCATCGTCCAAGATGGCAGTGTCCGGGAAATTCAAATGGCCAAGAAAATCGGTCCATAAGGTGACCATTTCCAGGTCCACTAGAATACAATTTACAGGAAAACAACAGCATATTAATATAGATTTAGGTATCCATAATAAACATTTGAGAGCAAAGTGTTTTTCAGGAGGTTCCTTTAAAAGGGCTAATTTCATGCAGGTCATGGTGTAGCACATGTGAGATGATTGATGTCTGTGAATTGGCTGCAAATAACTTAACAAGTGAAATTGTATGCAATAAACTCCTTGAATGTATACTATGTCTATGTACAGTTTGTTAATCACTTTTGTATATTGCATCCCAAATAGACACAAGGGTTCCCACTCCATGTGAAAAATGCTGACAATAGATTCTTCCTGGGCTGGAAAAAATATTAAAGCCTCTCACCAGCCATGACCCATTCCTTTATAAAGGGGTACAGGTATATTGCTAGTCATGAAGTTGTGAGTTGCTACTAAGTTGTATTTTTAAATGTAGGGTTAGGGTATTTCTAAATGTAGGGTTAGGATTTTGGATTCACAACTAGCAACTTAGGCAAAGTTTCAGCCATTGGGGTGTCGTTTCTCCAAAGCCTCCCCCCACTAACGGCTGGGCGCGCGGTCAACACACCGTGTCCGTGACGTCATCTGATTAACTTCAATATTATTTATTTATTTGCGTGTAGCGTGGTTTGAAAGATTACGCGGAATCGAACCTAGGGAATTCTTTAAACTAAAACTCCAAGTGTGAAATTAATTTGACGTACATGTAGGTAAAGGTTTTATTTAATACCAGTTATTATTAGATCTCGTGTTCACAGTCCAAGCCCGGCTGTTGAGACACTCGCTGACAGAAATTAAAAGCCGAAATGTATACGGGGATAAAAATTAAGTTCAGACGTTATCTCGGAACTCTGAGCTAGAGTCGAGTATTCCCGCTTAGTACTTGTGCAGAGTATGTCTTGGAGACATAAATTGTACAAACTTAGTACATAGGACTTGAAGAATTGTAAAACTCATTTGATGCAGCGATTTTCAAGTGAATCGGTTGATTGCAGAGTTAAACGCGTATATAAACATGGCCTGCGTCAGACGTGATTTTCTCTCTTCTATAAACTCTTTTAATATGGAGTCGTCAGTCTTTTCTTCGCCAATAAAGGCAGCACTAATTTTCTTTGAAGTAAGAATAGCCGGGCTACCTTGGTCTTGCATCGGTAAAGTTAAATGAGAAATGACTCAACATTACGAGCTTCGCGACCTTTGAGCTGACGGTTTCCCAAGTGACTTCCAGAGCCAGTGCGTTTACTGACAAAGTGTCTTCACCCGAAAACTAACTCTCTTACTGCTTCTTTGTGTGAATCCTTGAATTCTTCGAAACCAAACTTTTCCAGAGCAAATTTAAACGCATTTTGGAACAGCAATCGAAGGTCTTTGGTCCGGCTTTCAAAAGTTTACAATGTAAATTATGCAAATCAATTCAGCGACAGGATTTGAGTGGCAAGTTTGTGATTGGCTAAAACCCGACAATGTCTCAGCTCGCGCGCCCAGCCGTGAGTGGGGAGAGGATCGCGGGCTCACCGAAACCCCCACGGCTGGAAACAGAGCCTACTAGCAACTGCAACTTCATGACTAGCATATTTCCCACACTCTTTATAAAGACTTACAATATTTTTTTTGTGATACACACATCAGAAGGTATATTCCAATTCCAATAAACTATACTGCATTTCCTTAAAACCAATACCAGATCCAAAAAATGCATTTTCGTATTACCAAAAACAAAAATAACTACCATACTCAGATTCAAAGAGTATGCTTTCCAGGAACAATGAAGACAGTAGAGAATATTTTGATGAAGGATGGCAGAGATTTGAATGAACGAAAAATACTGCTTTAAAGAAAAAATATTTCTGTCCACAGACTACTGAAATTTAGTTGATAGAATAAGAGTTTGTAATCAACTTTAATTGTTGCCATCAAAATGGTTAAGAAATCACATCTTGACACTCAACTTACATATGGAGCAATTTGTCCTCACTTTTCTTAAATGTTTTTGGCTCTCAAATCAACACATGGATATCTTTCTCCATCTGGTTTTGTCCGCAATCTTAAATGTAGACTGCTGACCACAATATTTGAAGGCTCCAATATGGCAGACTACAAGGCAAAGGTCCATGGTTTCAAGAGTTTTGGAGCACATTTCGTAAAGTTTTGGGTAAGTACTTGGCTGCACCCCAAACTTTGGGAATTTTCTCTCACAATGTTCAACACTTTGTGGTAAAACGATGTGGCTTATAAATGGTTAACTACAGTAAATATATATTGCTATTGTCAAAGTCATTCTCATTTTTGCAGTTATATGCATCCACAAGTTAAGAAATGCGGGGTCCGAAATTGCAGCTTACATGTATTTGGTGCCAATGCGAATAAACTTTGAGCGCTGGTGACTAAACTTTCAGAGTTAGTCGCCAGACCTAAAGTTCACAATGTCCTGAAGTCAGACAATGTTCTAAGTAAATTTAACCAATAAAATTTGTTGCTTGAAACTTGAAATGTGGCAACCACAATAATTATTGGTCTAGTCGCCAGTTGTACCTACATGTACATGAAAAAGTTAAATTTGACCCCTGAAATGGGGATATGGACTTTAATCTTGGTAGCAGAGCTATCAATATTGTAACCATTATTCAAATTAACCATGATAACAATGATGTACATGTAAGCCAGCACAATACTTACCACTCGTACAACTGCTCCCATGGTCTTGGGTGGCAGATTGTGCCTGAACTTGGCTCTCACCACACCACTGTTGCCATGCGGCCTGGTGACTTTACCCCAGATGACCCTCACCTTGGTTGACTTTTTCTCACCCTTAGCAACAGTCTTTCTCTTGGCTCGGTACACTAAGGCAAGACGCTTACCCATGTAGAACTCAGTCTCCTTCCTTTGATCTACACCTTCAATCTTAACAAGTGAGGTGCTTGGGTGCTGGTTTCGGAGGCCCCTCTTGTAGCCAAGGATAATGCCTTTAGTGTATAAACTGGATACAACAATAGCAGAGTATAAATGTATACCTGGCATTATAACAAACCTGATTGTATTGGCTGCTCAGTGTGCTTATTTTCTAATGCATGCTCAGGCATTTCTTTCTGCATACAGTTTTAACAAATAGAAGGTCAGTCTTCTACTGTATGTCCTATAACAAAATAATGCACTCTGAGGTCTTGAGAAGCTGCTACAATGTAAATGCACTTGTGTTCCGCTCGTGCATCCACAGGTTTTCAACACCTCAAGTGCTGAGAATGAGCACCTCAAAGTTGGCCCTGCGAAGACTTTGGCTCCTCCATCTTGTTTGCATTTACTTCCTGTGATGTCACTTCGTTCCACGGGAGTCTCGCAGCTACTTGTGGTGATTTGTTTTCTTTGTAGGATTTTCACCCGCTCTTAATTAAACTAGATTTTTATACATATGGCAGAGCCATTTTTTTTACTAGTCAGAACAGGTCTTCATGGGGCCAGCTTTGAGGTACTCGTTCTCAACACTAAACAAAGGACATTCTTTAAAGCCCAAATGTGTTTTTCACTTGGGTACCCCTTTAAGAATGCATTAAGTTTATGGTATGTTTTGTATGTTGTGTATACAATGTACTGCAACTTTTATGGATTTCTGCCTACTTCAAAAATCTATGAAACCGTTGAATTGGTGATCGAACTATAACTGTACATATATACTGTGACTGTAATGTACATATAACTGGATTAAGCCTTGTGCCAATTTTAATAAAACTTTTACACATGTACTTACACGTCTGGCTATTGCATCATCGCTGGAAAACAATGAATAGACTTGTAAAATACATCTGTAAAAGTTTTAGTTTTGGCCCCTGGTTTCTATGTTACTCTCATTTCTGAACCTTCCTGGAGGGTTTCAGCTATTGCTAGTACTGTATCAACCCAACTTAGGATAGGAGCCAGGCACATGTGAACATCTCTGTTCAAAGCTCTGCAACATGCGATGCTTCACTTGAATGGTCTCTGACATTTGGTATTGTGCAAAATTCTAATCAAAAACTTGAATATCTAAAAAATATATACACTACAGAGTCTGTAAACGGTCCTGAAATGCTATTGACAGGCATAACAGAGCAACTAGGTTCCTGATGTTTACTTTTTCTTGGCTTATTCTAATTTTAGCTTCAGCACGTTAGCATTCTAACAGCAGAAGACCGCGGATCACTTGCTTAAAGGCGCTGTGTCATGGTACTGCGCATGTCACAGTCTCCAGACATTGAATTGACAGCTGTTTTGTGTAACATCCAATGAGAATCAATCAAAATAAATTGCCGGAAACGCCACACTGTTCGGGTGATAGCCGTGATTCGCAGATTGTAGTTTTGCACAGTAAATGGCGAGATTTACAAGGATTTTATTCTTCCTACATCCAAGGTAAACAGTATTGAGTAAAGAATGGTACTATCTATATTTCATTACATGCTTGTGTGTTTTGCTGTTAATTCCAGTCGTAAACAATCCGAATTTGACCAAAGTGAAACAAGCTGCTTGCGTCCGTAGATATATATTTCTTCGTTATGCACTTTTGACATGAAATAATTCTCCAAATATCACCATTGTTTTATTTCTACATAATTTTATGCATGTTTAATAACACAGTTCTCTGCTGTAAAAACATTAGAACATTCTATGGAAGATTTCTTGTCTTAAAGTTTGGAAACGTAACACATGGATTTGATGTTTAGTAGAAAGTTCAATACTCACGGAAGTACGCAAGGTTAATTACTAGTGGCTGTTTACTAGTTTGCACTATCGGCTGCTATGGACTGGAAACTTACATTGTACTTTCACAGCTTAATATGTATGTCGATTGGTCAGAAGGATATCTTGTTTAAGATGCTATGGTCCTTTCGGCATCAGGAAATTTTGAAACAGGAGTTTTCGTACAGTATTTCAAGCTACATGTATGCTTCGATATTCTGTAGCACGAGTTCAGTAGTCACAAATGTCCGTGAAACTAATAGCATGTTCATTATCATCAGTTTGCTCTATTGGTTCTCGTGTATTCAATAATTACTTCTGGAGCTTCATATGTATGTTGATTGGTCACAAGGATTTCCTCTTTCAGTTTTCCCCGTTAGTTTGGACATTAGGGATTTATTCTTGGAGATTTCGTACAGTTTAGCAACCGTGTGTCGAAAGTAGAAAAGTTTGCTCGACACGAAAGTGTGTAAACTGACAAGCGGTTTCATAGCAGTTTGATGTTTGACTCTCAAGTAGTTGATAATAACTTCTATAGCTTCATATGTATGTCGATTGCTCATAAGGCTATCATGTTTGAGTTCATGAGGTTGTTTTGCCAGCAAAGAAAGGCTTTATCTAACTTTTCATATACTCCGGTCAGTTCATATAATTTCAGCCTTGTTTCTAAGCCGTAGATATATATTTCTTCGTATCGCTGTTGAAAACTGCCATATCATTATTATAATAGTAACATGTACATTGTATGACTTGAAAAGCTGCCATGTGTTTTGTGAACTCTACTGGACATCCAAACCCTCTTTGCTTCTGGTTGGGATGCCTAAAAGCTTCCAATTTCTTGCGTTTTTCGGCTGCTGTATTCAGAGTACTCAGTGGCCGTTTTCCCCGCCAGTAAGCATCACTTATACTTTTTTGTTTTAATTGTTTTGCAGTCTGTGACGACTAATTTTGAATAAACAAATAACTAAAACTTATTTAAGCACATCTTACATTTCCATAATGACCAAAGGAGGCAAGGATGAGTTAAAAAAGAACACCGATGGAAGTCTATTTAAAAATCGGTATTTCACCGCTCTGAGAATTTCGTTCTGGGCTAGAACATAATTTTAAAATCATCAGATTTTCACACATATGCAGTACCGTGACACAGCAGCTTTAACTGTTCTGAATTTGATATTCAAATTTAGAATCCCAAAGGGCGAGAAGGGAAGGGTCCTTGTTTAAACTCTGTACAGTCAATCTTAGGCCAAAAACAGGCTAGCAGGAGAAAATGCCGTTTTGCCGTTTTAGTGAAAAAGGTTGACAAGTGTCATTTTTGAAAATACCAGCCTTATATTTTGGCTACTTTTGAATAAAGAAATTGAAGAAAAATGCAGACTTTTTCAACAAAAACTAAAGAATTTGGGTCTTTCTTGAGGGAGCACATAAATTTATGCTTTCCTTTGCCATCTGGGAAGCCATAAATTTATGCTTTCCTTCATCAGTGTGGGAATCCATAAATTTATGCCTTCCTCAGTAATAGATAAATTTTAATAATCGTATAATTTGTTACAATTTTCAACTTCTTAACTGAAAACATACTTTAAAAAAATATCAAACTAGTAAGAATAAAGGGAACCAACTTGAAGAATATGTGATCTGGAAGGACTTTTTGGTAAATGGCAAAATGGCACTTTTACCTGCTAGGCTGTTAAACAAAATCAGTGTTGTGTTTCTGGTATTTTATCGGCACTTTGCAAAGTATGCTTTACATCAGTGAGAGTCCAATAATCAATGTTATAGATGGTCAGTTGGGAATAGGTATTTTGGTATTATAAGAGGCATTAGGGATGGACCACTATATTTGGGGGGAGGGGGGATACAATTTATTTTTATGACTAAAAGCTCTGTAATAATATTGTTATCACACTGACCAGTCACTGTTTGCTTTTCTCTCTATGGTTTGTCATGTATTATAATTATTTTCTCTTTCAATGCTCTGCAATTTTTTTTGGGGGTATTTGCCCAACCCCCCTCACCCCCCAAATACACATAATGGTCTGTCCCTTACTAGCAAAATACTGGCATGGCCAGCAATATATTGTGGAGATAATGCCAATGGTATGATCAACTAAAAGTAGATTAAGGTATGCTAACTGCTGTGGGGGAGCGAGTAGCAGCTGATGTTTAGAGTGCTAGCCCTTTGTCAGAGCAAGAGTAAATTGTGTGTCGGGAAATGGTTTATATAGAGTTGAGTGCATGATTACCACAGGAAAGGTAGAAACGTACTCGGATCAATGGAAATTGCGCCAATCATAGAAATTATGTTAATAGACACAATATGGCTAAACCATAAGAATACCTGGCCACTTCAAAAGATCACTTAAAAACTTTGCTAAATTCTACATTATAGTGCAGGTGTATGTAGGGTCGTTCTATGAATGATTTGTAGTCGAAAATGGTTAGGTTTTTTCTAAATTTCATAGCCTGTGCTGCGGCTCTGGAGTATCGGAGCGCAGCGAACGGGATTAGGGGGATTGGGGCAAGAAAAAATTAAGAGGGGGGAAGGGGGTGGGGAGGAGAGGAAGAGAGAGCCTGCCAACAAGCCATGGTTATTTTGATAACTCTCGGCCTCAGGAGGCCGCGTATTGCTATTGGCTAAAATGCATGATTGCCAGAAATCATTAAATTGTGCATGGCATGCGATAAGAGCAGAAACAATTAATATGGCGACAAACATACAGAGAATTCCCTCTGCGAAGAATTTAAAGAAAGAACAGGAGCAAGGCTATTAGAGATCTTTTGTTTGGAATAGATGTTCTAGCTGTAATCCCCAACTGGGTTTGGAAAAAGTAAGATATTCCAAGCATTTACTAGTGTTAAAGGGGCTGGGTCACCTGGTGCCCGTGCGCAGTAAGTATGCTCTTGAGGTAATTAGCATATCATAAATATTCAAAATTCTTTTGCGATCGCAATGGTTTCTTTCGCAAGCAACATTAGCATTGTGTCTGATTGGTCAGTTCAATGATAGCTCATTTCTGATTGGTTGAGGGTAAGATTGAAACCCTTTCAATGTTAGCGGGTAGATTTTGTGTAAGAAAGTAAAATT
The DNA here is from genome assembly GCA_030867875.1 of Actinernus sp. WN-2022. Taxonomy (NCBI): domain Eukaryota; kingdom Metazoa; phylum Cnidaria; class Anthozoa; order Actiniaria; family Actinernidae; genus Actinernus; species Actinernus sp. WN-2022. Next base: position 18,171,762 of record JAOWCC010000853.1, read on the forward strand.
CAGTTATGGAAGTTCAGCTCGATTTATCCGAAAATACAGCAATGAAAGTCTGGCTAAATGTGTACAAAAACTCTTCACCTCGTCAAATGTAATACTAGGGATTGTTTACTTGTCATCGCTTAGGGCAATCTGGCACCATTTCTTGTGAAAATCGTCAACATTTTGCAAAACATGGTTTTGGTCCCGTGTTGACTTGAACGCTGAACGGACGGTTTTCAAATTTAGTCATCGTTCCTTGCCTTGCTGAACGGAAAACTCCCATCGTTTGGAGTTCTAAAGACTTGTAAAGAGAGTTGGAATTCGCCTCCTTTCATGATAATTGTTGTGAAGCCTTGGTTCGTTCGTGAAGTGTTAATAAATGCTTCGCTGGAATAAAGTCAGTGAGATAGCTTGGCTCGAACTTCGCCGTTTCCTAAATAATTATTTTTGAAGAGCCGACAAAGTAGCAGGTTCAGCTAAATTTCAGGTATGTTTTATTACCTTGTTTTGATTCTGGAAAACGTTTTCAGGTGAGTTCGGGTTGTCCTTTGTCTTGGCTTTGGTGTGTTTTGGCTGGTGAGTTTGTCTTGGCTTTGGTGTGTTTTGGCTTGTGCTCAGAAAAGTCGCAAAATAAACTCTTTCTTTTCTTTCATTTTGTCCGTTTTATAAAACATTGCTTTTTAGAAAAAGGTTTTCGGCAATGTTATTTATCTTCTGGCGTTACTTTTTGTTATACCTTGAGTCAAACACTAAACGTTTCGTGTGGTAACAATCTCAATCAACTACTCTTGAAGTGACTCGGCCGCAAAGGCCGAGTCACTACCAAAAGTTCCTTGGCCTTCAGCTCCCGCCAGGTTTTGAATATTTGTTTGCTTAAGTATATAGCAGCATGTTGGCTTTTCCAGTGTCGGTCATTTATTTTTTTCGTCAATTGCCTCAAGGCAGGCGTTTTCTTTCTTCCTGCCCCGACTCGTTTACCTACCCTTCCTCCATAGCCTTCATTCATCAGAATTTCAAACAAAAAATGTAAAAATGAAATACTCTACATTTAGAATGAATGCTAAACAAAACGTTCCTGCAAAAAAAATGTTTTAGAGGTTCGAAATAAGAGCGATGGAAATGGATTCCTGAAAGGTTCCTTCGGAGGGAGGTTTGATTTCGTACTCCCAGAGTCGGAAATCAAAATTTTGCCTTTGGCCGTGCGATAGACTGGTAACGAATGAGCGCGGACCTAGCCCCTTTAAAGGCATCGAAAATGAAAGCCGGGTTGTAGTTTTGGTTATTGCTCCTTTGGCTAGTATTGTGAAAGATCAATTGAACCAGTTAAGTTCCTTAGGTTATCCTGCTGCCGAACTTTCAGACCTAAAACCCGAGGAACTGACAGAAGTGCAACTTCAAATAATTGCTGTTTAGTTCTGTAGAAGTAACGAGAGCGAATTTCGCAATGAGCTGAAGAACCCTGCATCGGAATTCCACAAGCGTCTTGCTTGTATTGTCATCAACGAATCGCACATGGTCGAAACATGGACCGGTGTGTTCGAGGAACAGGGTTGTGCTTCCGAAAATACGAGCTGCTTTGATAATTTCTTAACGCTGTGTGGATGGTTTTTAGCGCTTCTTTTGGCAGAACTTAGTTCCGGTGTTAGTGTGGTCGGCAGTGTTCTTTTCTGATTTGGTGGCGACTTTATATTAAGCGGCAACGAGTTCTCTTTATCTAGTTCTCTTTATCCTGCAAACTTTCTCGAATCGAAGGTGTAGTTCTCTACTGCATTTCAAATCTTCCCTCCACAGGAACGACAGAGCAGCAGATTTCGGAATATGAAGACCAATACTTTTGCAGGCACCAGCTAGAATTAAGCCTTGGCTCTCTTTTCTTTCTGAAGGCTTGAACAGATTCTAGCCGTGGAATATTTGAATTCCCAAATGCTACCTTCAAACATACATTACATATCCTGCAAAAGTCATTGACATCTACAGGTTTGGGTTTAGGCCCTGTCTTCACATGTTTTTTCAGAGTTTCAGCTGACATTCTCCAAGTTCGTATATTTTTTGTTTTGAATTTTACGCTCGAGTTGAGATTCCTTGAGATTCCACAGTGACAGATATCACTTCCACCGCATGATGATTGGATGAATCAGTTGAATGACTTACTAATTTTATGCATTTTAATTAGTGGGTGGATACCAAAATAACCATGGCTTGCCGTCAGACTCTCTCTTCCTCTTCTCCCCACCCCCCTCTTTTTCTCTCTCGCCCCAATCCCCCTAATCTCCGCTAGCTGCGCTCCTATACTCCAGAGCCGCAATGCAGGCTATAAATTTCAAGGTTAGGTTTTTAGAAGGTTTGTATGAAAATTTGAGAATATGAATTATTAATGACCCAAATGGCCAGATATTCTATAATTGTTCCCACAATACAATAGTGTCGATGAATAAAGTAAAGAAACATGCTGATCTATTACTGAATGTCAAACTGCCAATAGCCCAGCAAAATAAAACCTGGCATATGAATTAGGAAATTTTCCATTGGAGTCGTGAACTACACTTTAAATCAATCAATAATGAGACAATACGTTAAGCTGGTAATCACAGAAAATCATCGAGAAGCCAAGAGTTAAAAATTACTTTATAATTATGCATATTTGTACCAACAGGCAAATATGGTCAACTCGCTCCAAAATTACAATTAATGCATAACTATAAGTTCCTTTAAATAAAAGAACCTCGAAACTCCGAGAGAAGTGAACAAAGTCATAAACAAACATATGGTACTCACCGAATTGGCTGAGACATCTTAGTACCCTAGGAATAAAGAGTTCAAAAACATATTTTAGCATTACGGAAGGCGCCATGTTACTATAATTCGATCGGGCAATAATTGAGCGGTATAAGCTAAATTTAGTCAAAAAGAACCCATGCTCAGTTAAAACAATCATTAAAGGATAGAATCAGTGCGTAATATTGATGCAGGAGTGAAAAATAGCACCGATGGAAAAAGATTTTCATCAACAACTTACTCGGCACCGAGTTCCTTGAAAACTCAACTGGAAAAGGACGACCGCGCCCGCATGCGCAACCTTGGACAGTCAGCGGCATTATGGTTCGGTCCCAAGACTACTCTTTCTTCTCGAGTACGCAGCTTGAAGGCTCTGGGTACGAGATTGCGTTGACTTGGCAACAGTAAACAAATATGGCGGCCAGTGAACAGAAAAAAAAGCAGTGGATAAAATGTAAAAAATACTACAGGAATCCTTCTTGATTGTAATGAAAATAGGGTTTGAATTATTTTGAAATAATTTCAGAACTTCTCCGTGGAAAATGAATTCGGAAAGAAGAGTGCTTTCGTCTAGATCTCCCGCTACAAAATATGAGGTTTTGCTTCTTGAAGACGTAGGTGATAAAAAGAGAGGGCCCAACGAGGAACGTATGAGTATATGCTTTAACGTATTCGATGAAGTGATACCTCAACTTGGGGTTTACCGCAAGATCGTATCGATGCTTCGTGATGAGTTATACGATGCTGTTTATAGCCAAGAATACACTACGATTCCCCCAAAGAAAGGCAAGAACAGAACGCCAATTCTTCAACGGATCCCGTTCTTTGTAGTTGTAAATAGAGTGTTTGAGGAAAGAGATAAGAAAGCTGATTCCTTGCAAGAGGATATAGAGAAGCTACAAGGAGATTTGACCGCAAACGAAGCCCTGTTAAAGGAGGCAAATGAGAGTATTAATCAGTTCAAAGGAAAATTAAAGGAATGCGAGGGTGAAATTCTAAAGCTTAAAATGGAACTGGAAAACTGTAATTTGGAGCAAATGAAGTCGAGTGTAGCGTCAGAGGAGGAGAAGAATTCCCACGAGGCTACTAGAGAGCGGTATGAGAAGCGTGTTATGAATCTAAGGGACCAGCTTGACAAGAGCGAAACAATGGTAAGGTTTTTGCGAAAGTACAAAGATGGCTATGATAACATGGAAGAGGCCTTTAATGACTCCACAGTGTTTGTTAAAAGACCTCACAAAGCTGCTCCATTGACCAATAAGGTGCACACTATTCAAGAAATTGTATCAGCAAAGTTACTAGAAGAACAGCTTCTGACTATGCAGAATGCCATCATTGAAGAGTTTGATACTTTTTTGGAAGACAACAAAGCTAAGCCTATTAATGAGAGTGAACTTGGACCAAGTCACACCAACTTTGCTTCAAAGTGGGATGACGAGACTGAAGATATGAAAAAGTTCTTAAAAGCACAGAAGGAAGTTGAGGAGAGGTACAAGAGGAGCATTGCAGATATTAAGAATGAGCTGCAATTAATTGAAATCCACAAGTTTGCTCTCGAAGACAAGTTATCGCATCTAGAGGAGGAAGAAGGAAGCAAAAAGGAAGTTTACAAAAACACCAGACGTCAGCCAAGTTTTAAAGATGACACCATTGAAGAAAATCCTCCCAAAAAGAAGCAAAGCTCCGGTAACGATGACAAAGAAGAGATTGATTTCGTGAAAATCATGAGCACTCCAGGTCATGCCGATCCTTTTATCCCACACGAGCGAATCATGAGCAAGTATGCTGCTATGATGTACTACTCTTGTAACCATGGGAAAAATTTTCACGAGTTCAAAGATGCCAAGTTTTGTCCCAGTTGTGGAGAATCAACATTGCTGTGTCCTCATAAAGTAGTCAAAGAGAAAGTGATTTCTCTGCCCCATAATTCAACTCATATTAAGATCACAAGGCCAATTGTCCATATTCTGAAAGAGGACACCAAGAGGCCTGTGTCGGCACCAGGGACACCTGACAATGTGCAACTTATGTCAGCTTCAGGAACCATTACCCCACCCTACGGAGATGAGTATGTTGTGAAGACCCAACAGCACCTCACAACATCCTATAAGAGATTGTGGGATGACTTGGCTTCAAGATCGAACATAAAGCGTGAAGTGCCAAGACCACTCAGTAAAGAAAGGGTGGTTTCAATAATTGCGCAGTTCTACTCCACCCTCTTGTGGCAGGACGACTATGCCATGGAGGAAGAGCAGATTGTTTCAGTACTTGAAACTATGCACAGTTTCTTCCAGGACAGATACCTAATACCTGACACTGCATATCTTGCAGTACATGACTTCATATCAGGTGTTGTGAAGTATGCTCAGGAACGCAGGAGTATTGAGCTCTTTGGACAAGCAATGTGTGGTAACCTTGATCCTGTTGTCATCCGTTATGTCCTCTTATTGAATGACTTTATTGAGCTGGTAGAGTGGGTAACTGTTGACGATGTAAGAACATTTGCACAATGTGTCTACCCATTCATGCAGGAGGAAGACCTGGAGCAATTCACTATGGGGTACACATCATTCAGTGAAAATAAAATATCCAGTGATCTTGTCTCTGAATACCTCCTGTACATCATCCTGAAATATAGAGAGCCTCGCTTCCAGGAGACAGAAGTGAAGCTACTTCACCATCCAGGGCATCAGCCAGGGTTCATGACTGACATAGAGTTCACAGAAGCAATTGACAACATATGCCCACTGGCATCAGAACGTTTAAGGCGACGACTGTTTGCAGAATCAGTAGAGCACATTGAAGATGCTGATCATGAAGATTCTGTCACAGTCATGCGTCTGTCGCAAATCACAGGGTATTTATTGCTAGTTCAGATCACTCATGTCATAAGAGATTCTGTAGCAGACAAGGTTAAAGAGGCAAGAGCAAAGAAAGCTGCAGAGAAAAGCGGTCTGGGTGGTACTGCAGCTGTTACCAAGAAACAGCTCATGGCAGACATCACTATCAAAACAGCAGCCCCATCAGCACATATATTGACTATGGAGAGTGTGAGGGCTGTAGCTGCTCAGAACTCGAAGAGAGCAACTGCAAGGCAAATGAAAAGGGTTGAGGGGTACACATATGACTAGGGTTTGCACTGTTTGATAGCTGATCGTGAGAAGTACATACACAAATTAATGTAGCCTAATACTCGATTGCATAATATATTCTTGGAATTAGAACTTCCACTCCTGCTAAAATATGGAAGAGAATGAAAAAGAGAAGATACAGTGTACTATAATGTAGCTGTATGTATACTTACATGTACATGTATGTTGTACATGTATATATTACATAGCACAATAACTTATACTCCAGACCGGCTCCTAAAACATATGATGAGACTAGAAAAGAGAAGATAAGTACTGGTTAATAGCATCTACTTCATTAATGTATAGGGTACATTCCGGGGGTACCAACAAAGCCCCCTAGAGCCCACCCCCGCAGTTCAAGGCCATAGTAGCCCTGTGTACTTCAGCATTTTGGAGTGTAAAAGTACATGTAGCTCTCTGCTTAAAATTTGAAGTTGAATAGAGTAATTCAAGTCGGGAGGAATTAGATATTCAGCAGGGAATTTAAGTGGGGTTGATAAATATAATTGAATTGTTCATTATCAATTCACGGTTCAATATATGGTTGCCTGGGTCATGATCAATATAACCATATATTGGACATTGAAATCATAATGAGCTGAATTACAGTCACTAGTCCTTTTTACAGTATGGCAGATGGAGTTGACCCTGCACTGATACAAACCCTATTTCTATGAATATGGATAGCCTATGATGATTATGCTAACTAGATACAAGCCACTATAACTAAGCTGACTCAACTCCAGCCTAAAATATCACAAAAGGCTTGGTTGCCTTTCAAAATGGAGATCCAACAACTACAAATATGACTATTAATCAGCCCTGCTTTTCCCTTGAGAATATCAAATCACTTCCCAGCTTAGCTTGTAATAACAAAATTATTTTAAATGTAAAAAAAAATACACATCTAGATCTAGAGTGCAGTCCTCAGTTAAATCTTTTCTAATACTTAATTTATTTATTGGTGTTATTTGTTAAGAAATGTTTAGCAGATAAAATGACTGCACTTTTTTAACTTCAAAGGTTAATCAAGCAACATAAATCCCAAAAAGCAATTTAATATTGTTATAAGTCATCCTCAAATTCTTCCTTTGCATTCATCTCAATTAAAATGCTACCGATGAGTCAGGGCAAATTAAATGTTGATCTTGCAACTTCTTTAATTTGACTATTATTATATATAGACTCACATTGATAATCTAAAATCAATCAAATGTTTAATTGAATTCAAAAGCACTCAATATTTAGTGGTATTAATAAATAAATAACCACACGGCAAGGCTAGAGGGGTTTTAGGAAAGACATTTCTCCCCAACCCCCTTTCCTCTGGCCGAGTTGCCTCTTCCCATTATCATTTGCGTGCTTGACTTATTTGGGACTGACTTTTACAGTCTAGATCTGTAAGCATAGCTGAGTTTAAAAGCAATATTTTTGTAAGTATATAAATAACCAGCACTTATTATAGGACTAGCCATGGGACATTAACCTTGTGCTCATTATTTTAGTATTAAAGCAATATTTACACTGTCTAGAAGATTCTTTATACAATAAACAATATGTGAAACATATGCATTCTGATTGGTTGATAGCCATGCATGCACGAGTACAGATGCACAGATTGATCAATGATGTTGCCTGAAATCCATTCATTGCCTCCTTATTTCACTAATTATCATATAAAACGAATACAAACTGTCATGTACATGTAGATGTCATTTTGACATGCATTTTAAATTTGTCCTCGTAGATGCACAGAGAACTATGCCAGGAGACACAGTTCAGTGTTGCAACTGTTGTCTTCATCGTGTTTTGATGTCATATATTATCTGTGCATCCATAGGAGGCCAAGCAACAGCAAAATGACATCTACACTTAACTTAAGAAAAAAAACAAAGGAAATCACTGGCAATAAGTGATCTGTAAATCTCATACAGATTTTGTCCTGATTAATTACATATTTAAACTTTTGCTTAGATTTTCTTGGCCAAAATAAGTGACTCGTATATTTGCCAAAATAACTGAAAACATGACTCTTATAATTTATTATATACATCTAGACATTTGATACAGTATTTGTGTCTGTGCTTTATGGGATTTACAAACTCTCGCTTCCAACTCGAGTGTGTAAATCCCATCAAGCATGGCTACCAGTACTCATTCTGTATCTACTACATGCAAATGTATGGTAAAGCTTTGCATTTAATAATGCACGGCTGGAAAAAAGATTCTCAATCAGCAGGATATATGTATATATGTCCCCTTTGATCCAAACTTTTAGTTTATTCAGACACAATATTACAAATGTGGTTGGACATGTTTCCCCGAGATGGAGGGCTCACTTCTCACAAGATCAAATTTACAGACTTTATCTTCAGTCATTTTAGTACCCAGACCTCATGTCCGAGCACATAAATTAGTCTGATATTTGCAAAATGCTGTTGGACATTGTTCGACTGTTTTTTTTCCCAGCCCTGGATATTTAATACACGATTATATATTTATATTAATTAATATGTAATTCTGCCAAGAACGCACAAAATATGCACAAGAAAGCACAAAATGGCTTCCCATCACTATATATGGTAAACTATCACCATACATGGTAAATCCCATTTCTCAAGCACACGTGCAAGGGTTTTGGTTTATATTATGGAAATAATAGTTTGTTTCATTGCAGAATTTATGTAATAAATAACTTATTAGTCAGTTAAGCATATAACGGTAATACGGCTGTATTTTTACTTGTCATCTGTATTTTGGATGACTTGTAAAAATACACAGCTGTGTTAGTAGCCTGAATTTCAGCCATCTCCTCTGGTTCGTTACTGACTACTGTATTATATGCTTAGCTGACTAATAACTGCTATTTAATATATAATTATCGATGAAATACCAGTGTATATTTCTTTCTAAAAAGTGATATCTTCACACTTTTGAAAATATGACTGGCTTTCAATTTTTAAGATTTCTAGCCTTTTTAGTAAGAGATTGAAACTGGTATTTCATTGATAATTATATAATTTTATTATTAAACAGAACATTACCTGGCCGCTTGGAGATACAGATTTTATCTTCTCGTGTCTCGTTTGCTGCGCTCACTCATAAGATATTTCATCAACACTCGAAGATAAAATCTGTATCTCCACACGGCCATGTAATATCCACCTCTATATATACAATATACATGTATGGCAGTATATGTAAATATAGACCAATTTCATAATGGACACCTAATTTGCATAATGTGGAAGCCAGAAATCTGTAGAAGGAAACTAATGCTACCGGACTGTGTGCAATAAGGGCAAATAAACTCCTGATCAGGTTCTAAATTCTCCCTTAGAAATCAAAGAATTTGAAGGAGAATTGAAGGGATGTGTGCAAAAAGGGTGTAGTGTCTCCTGATCACATTCTAAATTCTTCTTCAATTTCTTTGTTTTCTAAGGGAGAATTTAGGACTTGATCAAGAATCACTTACACTCTTTTTGCACACAGCTCTTCAATTTAGAATGTGACCAGGAGTCACTTTAATATACCCTTATTGCACCCCACACCGCGGCAAAACGGTATGCTCCGCTGGCCAAAAGAACGAAGGCTCTGGTATCAAATACAAATTACCGAGGGTTTCAACTTTTTTAGTAAATAATTTTATAAATTAGTAAACTCACAGTGAATTACAAATTAAGAAAACTTCAACCTGTTAAAGTCTTACGCTTATCTTTTAAGTAGTTTTCTTATTTTTTAACAAAGCAGTTAATCACAAATGGATACTTTTAAAGGGGCTATGTCATGGTACTGCGCATGTATCGAGTAAACACTCGTTTAGTGGCTGTTAATTGGATACAAACAGTTAAACTTCCCTCCCTCAATGCTTGATTGAAATGATTTTCAATATTTTCCCTGGAGACTGTTTATATACACTGTTTGTTAGTCATTTTTGCATATTTGCTTTCATTTTAAGCATCCCACATGGCCGAGAGGTTCATCAGTTCATATCAAAATCGGACGAAATAACTCTTTCCGGCCCGGAAAAACGAATGTAAAGTCTTACCATGACACAGCCCCTTTAAGCTACAGCACTCGAATATCACAAGATCACTAATGTAGACATGCTCTTTCACATCATTGGTAATGATAATGTTCTCTGTACATGTGGATATTAAGCCACTGGTCTATTATATAATATCATTACCCAGCTGCTGTCTATTGGCAAACTTGCCATCTGATTGACTAGCCAGGTGCCGTCTATTGATCAATAGTCGACCGTGTGCATGCCGCAGATAAAAATCACTTAGAAAAATGCTTTTCAGTGATTTTTTTTACAGTTTTCTTGATCACCAAGTTGATAGAATGATGGCTTGGTTGTGCTAAAACAATTTGACTTCTCACTCTTGGTTTCGAGCGACTTTGACACATGTAGTCACGGGCAACCCAATCTATGGGTTTGTGAAAATAGAAGATAATAATTATGTACATGGAATTTTGTAAATCCTTTCAAATTGTTGTACGATGTATAAATAAACATACATTTTCGCTTCCATGTTGTTTCCTTTGTGGTTTTCTTCTCTTAGAACCATTTTAGGGTGTTTTTAGGAGTTTTTCATCCCCCTCGGCTCACCACCTTAGTTGTTTATTTAATAAATACATTGTACAGCAAATTGAAAGGATTTATAAAACTCCATACATCTCTTCTATTTTCACAAACCCATAGATTGGGCTTCCTGTGATGTAGTTGACTCAGACTAAAACCCCTACCCAACTACATGTATCTGCCAATAGAAACCTCAAGCTAGTGCTCAGTCTAATAAATGTTAAATATTATATACATGTAACTACATGTGATTGTACATGGTTGTTGTGGTGTTAGAATATTATTTCCAATGGATTATTATCAGGAATATGTCTTTGAGTCTAGGCATCATAGTCATCATCATCTTCATGTTTTCTCTTCAGCGGAGTTATCAGTGGTTGTTGTGTACTGGCTACTGTCTCATCCATGCTCGGCAGGGCAGAGACAGTCAGCATGGAAGCTGGAATGCCGACTGGCGTCTTTGAGGTTTGTGGTTTAGCTGATCCTGGTGTTCCAGAAACACTGGGTGTAACTGTCACAGCTTTACCAATCAGAAGAGGACTACATGTAGTACCGGCAGATGATGATGTGATAATCTAGAAAACAGTCATCAAAATGAAATAGAAATCCCTAGATCTTAATATTTTGATCAGTTCCCCTGTGAACAACTGGTGGTCTCAATTTGTGCAATTTGGTCTGAAATCATACAAGTGTTTACTTAAATAGACCCTTACACGTTTATTTTTTAACTTTTGATATATACCGTAAACACCGGCAGATAAGCCGCACTCGCAGATAAGCCGAACCCCGAGTTTAGAACCTCAAATTTTGGAAAAAAGGTTTTGAAAGGAAAATCAAGATTTAGAAATCTGCATCACCTTCCTTGCCCCGTCGAACTTTCAACGAGATTACTCCATAGTTTTACTCAAATTTTTTAATCTGTAAGTGTTTAAACTCCATGTCTACTTGCCTACACATATACAACAGAACTTTCCAAAGCATTTGCTAGATGGTACTTTTTCGTCCAAGGTCGATTGTTAACTAAAATAATGTAGTCCTGAATTTCACATCATCAAAAACATGCTCGCAGTCGCGTTCATCAAAGCTTAGTAACCAGGCATTTTATTGGAAGAGAGAACACTGGACACTAGAATGCTGCCACGTGTGCACAGAAAAAAAACCAAAACATGGCCGAGTACAGTGAGAAGTTTGCCTTTTCATCTGCTGTACATGGTTATCACATCTACAATTAAGGACATCTGGAAGTCATCTATCGGGGAGAAACTGATTGCTCATAGAGAAATGGAAAATCAGTTCAACAAATTTACTGTTAAAGTACTAAACAGCAGCAAAACAGTTGGTCATGGTCATTTACCATGTGAGTACTCCAGAATAGGGTAGTATTTTCTCGCTCGCGGAGGAACTGGGAAATGCCACCACTGCAAAAAGCTTTGCGTTAGAATGGAGATTATGTGTCTGGTGACATTTAGTTGTTCGAGAAAAGCGACTGCTTGACCGCTTTCTTCTTTTAATGAAGAAAATTTAATGGAAGGATCCAGAACAAGTAACAAACAAGAAACAGACAACACAAACGGCTCTTTTATGAGCCACCAAGCTTGCGAAAGTGATGATTAGTGCTTCCTTTCTTTTTGTTTTGTGTAGTTTTAATCAGTCTTACTTTGTTTTTAAAAAACGTTAATTTATGGAAATTTATTGAACTTTTATAGATGTTCTCGCAGATAAGCCGCACCCCCGATTTGCAACGAAAAATTTTGGGTAAAAAGGTGCAGCTTATCTGCCGGTGTTTACGGTACGTATAACAGCAAAACCGTCAATACTGCTGAAAAGAGCACCTTGAAGTTAGTCAAAATCCCAAATTTGAGAGTTACCGAATATAATATATCTTGAATAGGAGCAAAGTTATAGGCCCGCAAACTCGGAAAAGTCCATAGACGTTTGTATGAAAATTAAAACTTGCCCTCCAGTCAAGTGCCCCCCAGTCAAAATTTCCATACAAACGTCTATAAAATTTCCCAAAAATTTTCGGGTTTGCGGGCCTGTATCTTTGCTCCTACATGTACATTGTATTCAAGATATAACTCTAAAATTTCTGATTTTGACTAACTTCGAGGTGCTCTTTTCAGCAGTATCGACGGTTTTGCTGTTATACATGTGTATACATGTATATCAAAAGTTCAAAAAAATGTAGAAGGGTCTATTGCAAGACTGAGTACCAAGATTTTGTTTTGCTTTTAAATTGCTTCACAAATCCTCTGATTTGATTGGCTGGTTTGTGGTAAATGACTCTTGATCACATTCTAAATTCTCCCTTAAAAAAAAAGAATTTGAAGGAGAATTTAGAATGTGATCAGGAGTCACTGATGCCCTTGTTGCACATAGCCCTGACCGCTTATTTTAATTCAAAGGAGTTTTATTTTTACCTGGTTTTGGATTTGGGGTTCCTGTAGTGGGAGAAAGGAGGGGGAGAAAGAGAAAGGAGAGCATGTGATTTTGAAATTTGTCCAGTGATATCACATCCCATTGCAAGTTACACTTTTCAAAGAGTATTTTAAAAGTTTTCACCAAGATTCTGTTGTACATTTACAAATGTACCCTAGCATTGTACCCCTTATATACATGTATCTACTGGAGGGATAACAGCAGTAAAATGGCTGCGATTTGGGTGAAAAGTTTTCAATTTTAACTTCCATGCGCTGCTTACCCCATAATGCAACCCATTTGCAAACAAAGTATGTGTGCCCCTTCTAGATTCAACCAATCAGATTGGAGAACTGTTCCCATTTGTGGATGAACAGGAATTTCAAAAACACAGGGTCTTACGGCAGGCTCACTTTTTTCATTCTTCCCCTTCCTCCTCTCTCCAACCACAGGAACCCCAAAACCAGGTAAAAATAAAACCAGAGCCAGCAAGCAGTCTAACTGTTCACTGGCAGAATTAAATTGCCATTTACATTCATTATTAAAATTGCCATACATGTACATGTATATAAAGTTGCACAAACCTGTATGGTCTTGGTGGTAGGGGTATCAACTTTTGCTGTGCTGCGAAGAATACCCGGTTCCTGTTTCACTGACGTAACCAATCCCGTAGCCAATCCCGTAGCCAATCCCGTAGCTACAGGAAGTGAGGCAGTAGTTATTAGGGTAGGTGGTACAACTGGTCGTGGTACTGTGACTGCTACAGTGACAGCTGACGATGGGGTTCGTACCATTACTGGAGCAGGTTTGATAGGAGTACCAACAGCAATAGACGACGAAGACAGTGAAGGTGTTCGGTTCACAATTGCACCTGTCCTAATAGTTGGCTAAATGGTAAATGAAAAAAGTGTACAGAGAAGTTGTCACTTTATATCATTATTATAATAATTAAACCAGAAAGATGGTACTGTAATCATTCTACATGTATATGACAAAACAGTTTGTATCAAGTGAACATAACAAAGAAGATGGCTGGATATTATTTTCATCTACATGTATAAGTTGAAGGGCTAAACTGAGGTTCACTTGGAAAAAAAGTACCTACAATCTCAGCCAATATTCGTTGGGACACCCCTTTCCCCAGCTTTCAATGTTGAGTCCAAAGTTTCATGGCTCGCTCGCGACCGGCACCAACTGAAGGGCTGTGTGCAAAAATGGCGTAAGGGTTAATTCCTGATCAGATTCTAAATTCTCCTTTAATTTCTTTGTTTTCTAAGGGAGAATTTAGAATGTGACCAAGAGTCACTTACGCCCTTTTTGCACACAGCCCTTCACAACATTGAGGGAGGGAAAACATAGCCCTACAGTGTTCCAACATTATGCCAGTGATTGTGTGGGCCATAACTATCAAGTTTCAGCACAGGCAACCCAAGCTCTAAATTCGAGTTGTTGGTGTGTTTATATGTCAGTACATACATGTAGGCTTTGTATGGGAACTAAGATAAACAGGGAGAAAATACAAATTTTACAATTATTGATACATGCACGTTATCAAATGAAATAAACAGACCTTTGCTCTATCTGTTGTCCTTTTTCGAATATCAGAAAAGGAAAAAAAGCCGAAATCGCTAATAAATGACAGAGGAGAACAGATAGAGCAAAGGTCTGTTTAATTCATTTGAGTTTGACTAATTGTACATATATAATGGCAAATTTGTAATTTTCCCATGTTTATAGTAGTTCCCATACAAAGCCTACTGATATCAGTATAAACACACCAAAAACTTGAAATTACATGTATAACTTCGGTTGCCTGTGGTTTTCATGGCCTTTTTCCCCCCAGACTACACTAAGGAAATGGCGGTAATTTTGCATTATACTGTAACGGTTAATAGAGGATTTAATTTTGTATTCAAACTATTTACAACGGTGGACTTTAAAGCAATTTTTAATTAAGCTAGTCATTTCAGTGAGCGTAAAACTAACATAACTAGGCGGGATGGAAGACAGAGAATTAGGAGACACAGAAATGATGGCGGTTAGGTGGTGTGTATTTCACTGCACAGTCAGATTCAAGAGTCCGAACAAGTGAACATAAACCCCTGTGTCAGATGTTTTGCTGAATTTGTCAGTTAAATTATTTGAATATCTTTACTGTCTGCAAAGACAAACCAAGACAGTTGGCGGTTTCTGTGAAAATATGCAACGTGTTACCATTGTAAATCGAGGAATAGGGTTACAAGTACTTTAATAACTGCACGAGTTACAATGGTAACGCGTGTCACATTTCAGACTATGCTATATTTGGCGAGATAAACAATAGAAAATGTCTCGGAGTCAATGTGGAAGTTTAATTTACTGTTTGTTTATGATATAAAATTATACAGACAGTGGTGAAGGAATAAAATAATAGTCTAGCACATTTACTCAAAAACCTGACTTGGCTGCTTGAGCATGCAATTAATGGTAATAAAGACACGATTCCAGTGTAATAACCAATCTTTACCCTTAACTCATTATTACGTCATGAGAAATGAACTCGGCAAATGGAAAACTCCGTAGAAAAGGCCTCAAATTTTCATATGCAAAATACAACCAGCAAATTCTAGCAACAAGGATACCAATTTATGTCCATTTCTCTACTCGATGATATCTAGTAATTTTTCTGTCTAATATTTAATGCGACAGCCTTTGCTTTCTATGACGTTTAGGACCCGCTGGTGCATTAATTGAAGCGATAGTTTTGTTAATGATAGCAAGGGGAATGCTGTGGAAAGTGCGGATTACTTTGTCCCTGAACTGTTCGTATATCTCCTTCTTTAATTGCAATCTGAGAGTATCCTCCCTTCATTTGCGGCGTACCAAATGAAAAAATATATATATTGGATTTAGGTCCGGACTGTGTGGTGGAATGTGAATTAATGACCAGTCACAATTACATTTCACTATAGCGGCGCGTGCAACTGCACTATTCTGAGATGGGTCCCCATCCTGGAGCCACATTCTACTTCCACTTTTGTTGGCAAGATGTATTAAAATGCCTATCTATGAAACTGGCATAAAATGCTCCCGATAAGTGGCCGTATGGCTCGCACAGATATATGCTATAAGTTCCAGGCTTACTACTTCATTTACAAACCTCTCACAACAATTTTTGCGTTCGACGAAGGAGAACAGTATCCTAATCTGGTGTCCGTTGGGTTCCCTGTGTCTCACAGGCAAGAGAAATCGAGAATTTTGTTGTGCCGTGTATCTATTTTTGCCATTTTGAAGAAATTAACCTCGTTCTGGCGCGTAACTTTTAGCAAAACTTTTCATACAGAGAGTTTGAAACGTGAGAAAAGTTGGACCATTCGTAGCTATTATTTTGCTAGAACCAAATTAAAGTTTCTTCGACTGAAATGCCAAGATGTTGAGTTTTTCAAGGGCTGACAAAAGTTTTACGGACTTTGGAGGGAAATTTCGTACATTTTGCGAAAATCCTAAACGCACGTGGCATCGACATTCAATAATGTAAGTCAACTTTACCAGCTTGTAGATTTAGTAGTGTCGTGTTTATTAATTTGTTCCTTTTAAAAGTAATGGCTTAAAACATATATATATATAGTAAATGGCCCGAGTTCTCAGTTCTGATCATGTCCAGTTTACGACTATATTGACATTGGATCTGAGGCCAGCTTCAGTACATCCTCTCGGTATTACAGCGTCAGGAGTACTTTGAAATATCGATAATATTGGTGGCGACCCAAGTGATCGAAAAAAACCATGATGACTTTATTTCACATCCCTAAATATCCCTAAATATTCACAAGGGATATAGCTATTAGCTAAAGGAAAAGTTACATGTACATGTATGCTACAATAGCACCTGTGTTTCGACAGTGAAGTGAATCCTACTGAAATTCGAAAAGCATTGAGTTCTAAGAATGTTGAAAAGTATGGGTGCATGGGTAAAACCTGCTAAATAGAGATTACTTCATGGTTGGTGAGTGCGTACGATTTTTATTCACGAGTTGTGAAGAATTACAAACGAACGAGTGAGTCCTCGAGCGAGTGAGTTCGTGATTCTTCACAACGAGTGAATAAAAATCGTACAAACGAACCAACCATGATGTAATTTGTTTATTATATATGTACTGAGATTTACTCCAAAATAAATTGTCAAATAAAAATCGCGCGGCGAAATCAACACAAACACCACAAAAAGTTTCGAACGCTTTTATTTCGAGCAAACTGAATTAAAGTTTTTTTCATAACTCGGAAGAAAGTGAAACAAAATTTACTTTTAAACAATCAGTCTTTAAATGAAGAAATGATAATAAAACCGTAGTTTGAAAAGTTCAGTTGACTGTTTTGCGAATTTCTAATCAGTCAGAATCTAGTACTTTTAGTCTTTTGTACCTCTTTGGAGAAGACTCCACTTCAGCTTCTTGGATTGCCAACTTCGGGGATTGATTGAGGCTGTTAATAGAAATGCTGAATTGACCGCCATGAATAACAGCGCCCGTGAAAAGCGACATCGCTTGCTGGTTATGTTGATAATCTGCTGCCGTGCTAGCTGAATGAATTTCAGTCGAGCATTCTGCAACTTGAGATGAATTCGTTTTCTCTAAGCTATGCACATTCCCTGTCGTCAGTTCACTCAAAGTACGAGACATTTTTACCTGCTGTTTTTCAGAAACCACTGAATAATTTGTGACACTTTGAATTTTTTTATGTTCCGACAGTTGCACATCACCCCAACGCATATCACGATGTTCTTTACATCCACGGAGCCCGAAGTGGACTGTGTCGGTGAACCAAACTGTATTCAATAGACACTCAGGAGTTGACTTTCCTAATAATTCTTTGTCATACAGCAGTTTTACTTCGTCCTCTGTGAGGGGAACTGAAGCGTTTGGTTTACTACCTTAGCCTTTCTTCTTGAGATCTTTTTGTTTTGACTTTAGGCCGCTCGTGCTTTTTCAAACTGGACGTCTTTCATAATGCTGTAGCCGTAATTCTTCTTCTTTAAATACCGTTCAAAACTGGCAATCATAGCACGCAACGAATTGGGTTCATAATCTTCATTGTTTTCTTTCTTTCTTACTGTTATGATAAATTCGCTGATGAGTGATGAATGAATTGAGCTCATGTGGAGGAATTTCTTCTACAGGCCTCATTGACCCATCTTTTAGCGTCAAAAATTCTTTAAGCAAAGCGACATTCTGTTCAGTTTTCTTCTTGGTATTTTCATTTACTTGTCCTTCGATAAATTCCTCTACTGAAGTTATATCTGAAAACCTTGAATTGCTCGAAGAAGACGCCGTGATTCACTTTTTGCATAGTGAAGCCGCCAGTGAAAGGCGGCAAAACCGATACGACTTTGGTCACTAGTGAAAAATTTCGTCTGCGGCCTCTGATTGGTCATATGATATTTTTCACTAGTGAGAAAAATCGTCCGACCAATCACATTGCTTGTAGTCTGTAACGGATCATTTTTATTTTACAATTTATTTTGGAGTAAATCTCGGTACATATATAATAAAAATAATTATTTTCTATAAAAATACTAAAAAAAAACATCTCAATAATTATTAATATTGTAATATTTTTGAGAAAACTAGTTAAGTTCAGAGACAGTGTTATGTGAAATTGATGTATTATAATTACTGGGAGCAGTTGTAATACATGTAGGCCTTTTGCAGGAAACAGTCATGTGCTGGTATAATACATTGTTAACGAATGAATTGAACTTGTGATCTCCATGGTGGGAAAGACTTTGCCATGGATGGCAAGCTATATTTAAAAACGCTGTTTTAGAAAGATTGACAATCGATTGCAGGTGGAAAATAGCATTTACAAACAGGTTTTGCTAATAACACTACCAATGTCATACAAGTGCCTTTAAATATAGCAATGGTTCGTATTGATAAACATTGCAATATTATTGTTATGCTAATGTACATGTAGCAACCATGATTTGTAAAGCCTGCTTTGTGTTAGGAAACAGTGGATCTCTGGTTGGCACATTAATGACAATAGATGATGACACACAAAACATCACTATATGAATTAAGATTTGTTTGCTATCGAGTACAACCACGTGATTGCATTCCTGAAAAAGGTCCATTCTATTATAAAATAATGATCATGAGCATTAGTGAATCAGTAGATGTAGTCAGCTTGCCTGTTTGTTGTCCCATTTCAGACCACCTGACTTTTCCCTTGAGTAATGTTTTTTTGTTTTTCTGTATCCCAAGAGGAAATGTACCAGTTTCTCTATTAGAAAACAAAGCACTGAATCCCTCTGGAGAACTATCATGTGGTCTGAAATGTGGCAAAAAACAGGCAAGCTGACTAGGTCTATTATCCGGCTCCCCTGCACAAACCATGTAGGACACAAAAATATGCTAGAACTTCATGTATTCAGTTATTCCTAGGTGGCCCGAGTTAAGGCCACTCAGGGCCTCTCGTTATACAAGTTGTATGTACATGTAACTTATTAGTGAAAACATTCAAAACTTTACACCCACAATAGAGTCAGTCTGTTAATTAACATCAACATTGTAGTCCATAACACTGAAGCAATCTTTCAGGCTGGTTATGTTTGTTTTACCACAAGTAGCCAAAAACATTATGTCGAACACACTTTAATAATCTATGATTACTTCTAGTATACTTTTATTAAAACACATTAGTCACTGAACATAACTTCATTTTGATTTAATACGTTTTTCTGCATTTACCGTGCCCTTTAGCCCACGTATTATCATGCACTTCCCACAAAACGACGCTTATTTTATATCCTAGGTAATCTGTCATCACCTGTAATCAATCCTTGAGGCATCTAGACAATCTCAACCAATATTCGATGGAACACCCCTAAATTTCCCCGGCTTTCAATGTTGAGTCCAAAACGGTTCTCAAAAGTTTCATGGCTCGTTCACGACCGACACAAACTGCAACATTGAGGGAGGGAAAACATAGCCCTACAGTGTTCCAACATTATGTCACTCAGTGATTGTAGGTTGACCCAAACAAACTAGCAGTTTGAACGAATTTATTTTTTTGTTACTACACGACTTGAACACCATATTCATGTACATGTACCTCAGTGTACGGTGGTCTGGCTAGATATACATTTGAAGCTGTATGGTTTTTTCGGGCCCTCCAACTCATTTACATACTTATATTATTTAACAAAATATTTCCTTACCTTTTTCGGTGTTTTCAATTTGTAGTTTGTACCAGTCAGGCAGTACCGGTCAGGTGGCAGCCTTAAGCCACTTTTAGGTTGAATCTGAGGTAAGGGGGTTCTGTTCTTTTGTCTTGCAATCTCTATGAGAAACTGAGAAGAGGAGGATTCAAATTTGTATTATGTTTAATATATCTAATGTATGCATTTGACTACTGCTTTTCACTGGAATGTAATTACTGATAAATGCATTGCCTCCCCACACCCACAATGGTTGCAATGCATACATGTATCTTTCCTTCCCAATTACGAGGGCTACATTGCTTAACAGTGGAGGTCATGTACCGTATTTGATCGAATAAGCACCCTGGGTGCTTATTTCAAATTTCGTGTTCAAGGGGGGTGCTTAATCAAGGGGGGTGCTTAATTGAGGGAGGGCACTAAATCGAGGAGAGGCGCTTCATTACTAGGACTCAGAGTTTGTTTTCTATGATGTAGCTTTTAGTTTAAAAAATATGACATCCAAGGGTAGTTCATTCCACATCTACGTCATCATCCCCATCTTCATCATTTTCGATAACGTTCACCTCGTCATTGGCCTATTCCTGGTTAGACATAGTGATATCTTGAGGAAGAGGAGGCGCTTAATCGAGGGGGGGGGGGGGGTGCTTATTCGAGTGAGGGTGCTTATTCAATCAAATATGGTATGTGTCACAGGCTAAATTGTATATATCCAAGGCATGTACATGTATGTACACGTGTGTGTTCGTGAGTGAGTATGCATCAATTTGGCTTTCGGAAGCTACACTCAACTGTTTCAGCCCTTCTTGACTGTACTAACAGCTGGTATGTTAATATGGATCGTAAAATGTTTAACTTGGTCGTATTTTTAGACCTAAAAAAGGCATTCGATACAGTAAATCATAAAATACTCTTACGTAAATTGGAAATCCTTGGAATAACTGAAAATGCCTTAAATCTATTACAATCATATTTAACTGATCGTAAACAAATATGCCAGCTAAATGACTCGGTATCCTCCGAAAGCCGGATAACTTGTGGAATCCCGCAAGAGTCTATCCTTGGCCCTCTCTTCTTCCTCTTATATATTAACGATCTACCGGAATGTCTAAAGCACTCAACATCTCGTATGTTTGCTGATGACACGAATTTAACCGTTTCGGGGGGATCGTTAGAGGAACTTGAGATGGCCATGAATAGTGACCTTAACTATGTAAAGGGGTGGCTCCTGGCAAACAAATTGAGTCTCAACGTAGCGAAAACTGAATTTCTGCTGATTGGATCCCACTTTAAACTTAGAAATCTTGTCAAACAGCCAAAGATTAAAATTGAACAGGTCCAAATTGAACAGGTCTTCAATAGCAGGGTATTAGGTGTCGAGATTGATCAATATTTGGCCTGGGACAAACATGTTGGTCAAATTGCTAAAAGTGTCCTCAGGAATAGGAGCTCTACGCAGAGTGAGGGACTTTGTGGATAGAGATACCCTTGTTGATATTTACAATGCCCTTATTAACCCCCATTTCAATTACTGTAGTGAGGTATGGGACACCCTAGGTCACGGACACTCCAAACGTTTGCAAATATTACAGAATAGATCTGCTCGGATAATATTGAATTTGAGAAACGATGCTCCCCACCTTGAAGCATTAGATGCTCTAGGGTGGGAAACACTTGAAACTCAAAGGGCTAAAAATAAGGCGAAACAAATGTACAAAGTCATAAATGGTCAAGCCCCAATTTGTCTTATAGATCTGTTTAAACAGAAATCTGAGGTCACGGAATACAATCTTAGGGGCTCCAATTCCTCACTGCAGTTACCTTTACCCAAAACCGAAAGTATGAAAAAGAGTTTCTCGTACAGTGGGGCTAAAATATGGAACTCGCTCCATAATGAAATTAGGGACTCCAACTCATTCCCTTCTTTCAATTATTATATAATATAGTCAGGGTTGTCAATAATGTTTTAAGCACCCATTCCTTATGACATTGCACCCATAACATGACGAGGGCCCAAACAGGTCCGAGTCTCTAGGGGGGTCGAAATTTTTTAAAAGTTAAGACCCTCAAAGATGCATTATTCGTGGCAAAATTATGAATAAAAGATCAACTTACTGACCACGCGGAGAGTGCCACGTGACAAACACTTGACAGACATTGGTCAGTGCAATTCAACATACATGTAAGGTAAGAAACACACATCCAATAGGTTTAGTACTGCTGGAAATGCCGTTGATATTAATCAACAAAGGAGTTTTATGAATTGAGTTTTGGTTGCTTCCTAAAACAAATCTTATAAAGACATCCAGATACCAGGAAACAGTTTCATTTTAATAGTTGGCAAAGTATTTAATAAAATAATGTATGTTTAAATTAATTTCAGTTGCTTTACTTTGCAAGTCAAAAATTGAATCAAACATAGCGTTGACATATAACATCAAGTGAGCTCATGATCACCCATGGCAGGTGTTACAGGTTATGACCCTTATTGACAGATAGTGATTTTCCAATTTCTCACTTTTTGTATGAAATATCACATATATCTTATAAATACCAATACTGTTGTTTGCATCTAAGCATGAACACGTGAGGCGAAAACATGTTCTAACTGGGTATCAAGCGTAACATGATTATGCATCAAACTTTCGATGTTTGAATTGAAGGCATGCTAGCCAGAAGAGCTTTTGCACCCAAAATATCAAGTTATGCTCCAGTTATTAGGATACATGTATATATGATAAACAAATACAGCCATTAACTCCAAACCAGATGTGCCTTTATTTTGGGACTTCAGAAATCAAGTGGTAGAGCTGGTTGGAGAATTAACAATACAGGAAGAGAACAACTTGGTATTTTGAGCACGAAAGTTTGTCTAGCATGCCTTCAAACTTCGAAAGTTTGATGATGAATCATGTTATGTTTGATAGTAACCCAATTAGAGCACGTTTTCATCTCCCATGTTCACGCTTAGATGCAGATGATGGTAATAATCAATTTTTTTCTTCATTCTTATCCATATGTACTCACAATTTTCATTATTTTTATGGTGTCCCCTATTAATAGTATGAGGATATTTTTTTTCCCTCCAGCTATTTTAAACTTGACACTCGAATAAAGGTTATTATTATTATTATAATTGAAGGGCTGTCTGCAAAAAGGACGTAAGTGACTCTCCATCGCGTTCTAAATTCTCCCTTAGAAAACAAAGAAATTGAAGGTGAATTTAGAATACGATCAGAATACACTTATGCCCTTTTTGCACACAGCCCTTCAATTGTTATTATTATAAAATCAGATGGGCATACATCTCTAGGAGGGGGACTAGTGTATGAGTGGTCCAACCGTGACTGGATCGCCAGTCGTACATCATCAGCATCTATTTCTTTTTTACCAGCATGACTAGAGTAGACTTTGGCATCATCCAGTACTGTTGTGATGTAACCTAAGAATAAAATGGAACAAAAATAAACATATCATCATGACTTGTTGAAGTGTTTTTGAGGGCCACAAGTTTGTAAGCTTTGCTTTTGGGTGTTACCCTCTTTAAATAAAGAATATTATTATTATTACTTACTTTAATTATAATGGACAGGCTGCTGTAACTTATATTAATACTTGATTAAAACAATAACTATACTTGCTGCATAAAGCACTGATATTATTCGTCTGTGGATATTATTATCTATTCCAAAAAGTGAACAGAAATAATATTATTAGTATTATCCCCTGATTACGTGTAGTAGATTGAGTGGTCAATCCAATCGAAAACTCAATCCACTTGGCAAGTTACATGAAGATGTCGATCTGCCTGCAAAACTCAAGTCAAGCGGCTTTAGGATTGACTTCAGATTGAAGTCGATCTGCCTGCAAAACTCAAGTCAAGCGGCTTGACTTTAGGATTGACTTCAGATTAAAGTCGACTTGCCTGCAAAACTCAAGTCAAGCGGCTTGACTTTAGGATTGACTTCAGATTGAAGTCGATCAGATTGACGAAATTACAATCCACTTCATGTAATTAAATACGAAAAAGAAAAATTCAGGTTTGATTCTAAATGCTTGAACTCATGAATAATTAATGAGGCCAACACCCAATCAGGTCATCTCATTTTTGGTCAGGTGCCTGAACTTGGTGAAACACAAATGAAAACACTGACAGATACCAGGTTTGACCAGGAACCTGATATCTGATATCCAAATATGCTGTGAAGGACACGATGTGTTCATGACACTTGAAATTTACTAAAGTAACATTGAATCCTAACATTTACATAAGTAAAGGAAAAGATAGAAATAAAATTCAGCATACAGAGTAGTACGGCTCCAACTACAGACCTCAAGATTGCCCATTACTTCTAGTCCTCTGACATGCCCACTACACTATAGAAATGCTTGTTGAAAGGACCCAGAGATAATAACAAGGACAAGCTAAAGCCTTGCGATCAATAATAATATTATTGTATGCAACAAAATACCAGACAAACAATACTCCCTAATGATCTATGAATACAAGTATTGTTCAAGAAGCAACTCATTCTGCATGTTTCATCAGGGTTCCAAACACCTCGAAAGCAATGGATCGATCCCTTGGTGCTGTGCCCCTCAGGATCCATTGTTTTCCCTGAATTTGGAACCCAGATGAAACACTTGAACTCGTTTGAGAATTAGTACATCTCAGTTGGTTCAAGTTTTCAATCATATTGACCAATCGATTAGGCTCGATTTCCAGCCATGAGGGTTTTGGTGAGCCTGCAATCCTCTCCCCACTCACAGCTGGGTGCGCAAGCTGAGGCATTGTTGGCTTTAGCCAATCACAAACTTGCCAAATAAAATTGTAATCCTGTTGCTGAAAACAATAGAGGTAATTGGCTAATTGGTAATTTTCTTTCCCAGATGATCTGTGGAATTGAGACACATGATTTCCACCAGATAAATCCCCTGTTGGCATAATCATGTGGGAGAAACAATATTGATATGGCTTGTTCTATTAATTTTACAAGGTACAAATAAATGATACAAACGAATGTGAGAAATTATAGAACTAACAAAACAATGACTTTTATAGGTATATTGACCCTAGCAAAAGGCTACATTGTATCTTCATTGTTTTGTAATCCCTCGAGATTGTTTTGTATTTAATGCATCAGTCAATTCCAGCAAATTGCCCATCCCCTAGGACATGGTGGGGCATTTGCATACTTTGAGAACCAGAGAGTGGTGCATTTATAATTCTATATCGACCCAGGAGTCGGCCATTATTCTAGCCAGGGGGAAGTAAATTGTATGGTGGGGCATTTGACACTGCCAAAAAGAACTCAACACTGCACCTTCTTGGATTATGTATGCTAAGACCCCTGGAAGCGAGGTTGGCCTTGTGGTTTCTCCTTCATGCAAACCCCAGGCAGCAAACCTGACAGTTATTAAAATGGAAGCATTTATTGGAAACAATTTAAGACTAATGTGGCAGACTGGCTTGTCCAGCATATATAGGCTAGAAAAACTAGGACGTATATTAAAAGACTGGTATATAGAGCGTCTGACACGGCTTTTGCTCTGACGAAGGGCTAGCGCTAGAAACGTCAGCTGCTACTCACTTTCCACGCCGGTTAGCATCATTACCTCAATCGACTTTATAGTTGATTATATACCAGTGTTTATCTTCCATGCTGACGCAGACCAACACTAGTTTTTACAGGAACTAGTTACCTATCGACATATTTAAAGGTATGTTTTCACGTTAATTAGTTTTGAACTGCTTGTTTGAAGTACAGCAGTTCCATTCTGATTCAAAATACAGCTCATTCATTTGTACAATTCGAAATCCTTTCCAGGGTAATGTAAAAAAATTATGAATGTACCCAGGGGTGGGGCCTTCTCCTTATGTTTTTGACATTTGAAAAATCCTCACTGTGGGGAATTTGCAACAGTAGTCATTTTACTGAATGCAATTATACAGCTTTTGCCCGGCCATTCCACTTTACATGTATATCTACAACCCCCTGTTGATTAGATTTTCTGAGGGGGTCCGGTAGATATTTTTCGGAGGGAGTCCAGTCCAGTAGGCTGAGGGGGTACGCATATTAAGTGCAATAGCCCAATGACAAATTAAACAAAAACGTGATCAATAAACTTACGATATGTAAATTCTAGCATTTGATTCACGACCCTCGGTTCATAGTCACTAATCCCCATCTCTCGGAGTATAGCTGCCATCACTAAAGCATCTTTAGGGGTACTTCTGGCAGTCTGACTGCTATCATTTGTAGCCGATGCATTGCTTGCATTCGCTTGATTCACCGCCATCTTGGAATCTTCTGCCTAATGGGCGAGGCCGCTGTGTTGCAAGTTCACAGGCTCAATCCTTCCCATCATTCTTTGGGAGTAATATTTTTCAAAATGGCGGACAAGTTGTTAAAAGAGAGGAATACGAAAGATGTTTTGAATGCGATCTTAGATGATTACGAGAAGCTAACGCGGTAAGTATTTTGATGCTCGTTTGTAAGTTTGGTAGACAAGGGAAGAAATTGAGATCGATCACTTGCTCGCTCGATCTTTAACTTAAAATAAGCTCTTCAGACTTTAGCTAGCACTAGATTCTAGAACTTTTAGAAGTTCAAGTAAATAGAAGTGTATTTGTTTTAGAATGAGTGTAAATAAAAATATTGTCGTTGTTGTTGTCTTATAGTCTTAAGAAAAGAACGTTCTAGATGATTTAACATTTATAGCGTACTTAGATCCAGTAATTGAAAATCGATGATTGGAAAACTAATGAAACCAAACTAAATAATAATACATGTGGGACTCGATGCGTAAGCGTTGCATGCCCATGCCAGTAATGTACCGATCAATTCGAAACATCAACATCCCATCAACATGCTCGTCTCCTTTATATGTTTCACTTATGTCCATGCAACAACGAATTTGGCTTTTACCTGAATCAGTACCGGCGATTCAAAATGCTATTGAAAATAACAGGGATGCATTAGTCGAGAAATACTTTAATCTAAGCCTGAATTATATGGAAATCCTCACTTTTCTTTTAATTTATCACGCCATCAAGATGAGTCTTCGCCAGCTTAAACGTGTTCTGTTAAGCAAGAATTTACGAAGGAGAAAGGACTACAGAAGTCCAGATGAAATAATTGACGCCATAGAAATGGAACTCCAGGGAAGTGGGAGCTGTCTAGGCTACAGGCAAATGCACTACTTGTTAAGGAACAAACATTCGCTGGTATTAAATTAGCAAGGAAACTGTTAGATACGCTTTGATGAAGGAGTTGAAAGATGGTAGCAAGACACAGATTAAAGCGCAGGCATTATTTTGCACCAGGGCCTTAACTTCATATGGCATTTAGATGGCTAGTAGTTCTCGACTAATGCATCCGTGTTATTTTCAATATCATTTTGAATCACCAGTGTTCGGGTAAAGCCAAAATCGTTGTCGGAAGTAAAAGAAACATATAAAGGAGAAAAGCATTATCATGATCACGTAGCGACTGTTTGCCACCATGTTGTCTAAAGTAATGTACGTATTTTAAAATAACATACATGTATTATCGTGCAATATTAAACACGATCACGTGATAATAAAACAGTATCGCACGATAAATCGATAGTAACACTTTATTGCGCGATAGTAAAGCAGTATCGCGCAATATATTCTTTCATAACATTTGTGTTTGTGGATGGCCCTTACAGGGCTCCGTAGGTCACTTTAGACGACTTCAAAAAAGGACGAAATTCTGATTTTGAAAGCGACTGGCTTAAAAACAAAGGGGCTCCAAAAGCTTTGTGCTGTATTTGAAGGTATTAAAATATAAATGTACATTGTTTATGAATATTTAAACTGTCTGTTAAAAACAAAATATGGTGTCACAACTAATACTCAGTCCCGGGGATAAGCCTGGGCATTTGATAATGCCTAATACGACGATGGGGTAGGGCATTTGAACAACATTTTTGGCCCAGGGGACGGGAATTTGAACAATCCAAACTCCAAAAATTCAAATGCCCTGGGGTTGCCCGGGGGGGATGTTGATGTTTCGAATTGATCTGTACATGCATAATAAATGTAGATGTGGGTCATTCCATTTCTTCCACACCCCTGGGCCTATTGATGCCAAGGGTTGTTGGTAAATGTTACCTCGCGTATCTACATGTAGGGAAATAGGACACCTGATATATAGCGATACTTACTGTTTGTAAACACTGACAACATTTATATATTTGCATAATAAATATAATGTGGTTAATTGGCAACTAGCGATTTGGGCCTCACAAAATACATCTAAAGTCTCAATTCTGCTTCCAAATCTTAATTCCTTTATAAGCTAAAATTTTAAGTTAAGAGCATAATTATAAGCTTCGATGAAAGGGCTTGCTTGCATTTTGGAAGAACAAGAAGAGTAATTTAGCGATAAATAAGCACCAACCTGTGATATTTTTAGCAACTGACTGCGTTCATGCTTCGTTTCTGCCAACCACAGAATGCAACAAATGTGGCGTGACTGGCCTGTGTGACGTCACAGTAAGTATCGCTGTAGGGACGTTAGAAAAATAGGGAAACATGCAAACACATGGCCACTTATTATAATCCAATAAGCCAAAATTGTATCTGAACTTGAGCACTGGATCTGGGGAACGTACGTATTCTGGAAAACAAGCTCTGCAAGTACCCCCTCCCCTTTGGAAATTTATTACTTTGGGAGTCCCCCCAAACCCCTCAGAATTTCCAGTCCTCTCTGTTGTGGGAGGTAAGGATATTTTCTGGAACCATATATTCTGATTTGCACAGCACGCTATGATGGCAGTTCATGATATTTCTTTCACAGCCAAAGAAAAAGAGTTAGATATGCAAAACCAAAGCAATCACCAAATTACTTAATTTTACACTCAGTCAGGAACTGCTCTCATATATAAAGCATGTACATGTAATTGTGTGTATTATTATTTAGTACATTATTAAGTGAATAACACAATCTGCATCACTAGTTTCATCTTATTCAGTAAACTTTTATAACCACATACAATCTTTTTCTCTTTCTTGTACAGACAGTTATTTGAGAGTCTGTCTACAGTATCGTTATTATACCGTGGCACCAAACATGATGCTTCAACAGGAGATACAGCAAAGGTGTTAAGGAAAATTTAATTTTAGTTTATTTCAACATTAATTTCTTTTAATTTATAGACAGACAGTGTTCTTCCGAGATCATGCTTCTGTGGAGCTCTGCCGGGCTGCAATTTATTTCAGTGATGTTCTGCTCAGTCTTGAATTTTAAATAGTTTAAACAAAATTAAATCTTAGTAGACAAAATGTAATTTAGACATCAGATGGTTAAATTTGCCAGCGCAGTTTTGGTCTTCCTGTGGCACAGCTAGCAGGGCCTGGGTCAGCGTCTTATATAGGTTTTCATATTTATTTTGCTTTATAGTTTGGCAGGTTGTTTACAGTCACTCATCACGTCACCTGTGAGTGCTTGGATTCATAGTGCTACGTTTTGGATCGTGTTTAGCAGTCTTCACGTATAGATTGGTATTTCCCATCCCTCCCTTCCTCTCCTTTTTCTTCTTCTTCTTATACTAAATAATATTTCAACCTTTTTCTAAAAAAAACAGATTGTTGAACAGTTGACGGAGAAGGATAAAGAGCTTCAAGTTGCTGTCAAAATTGGTAGGAATTAAATACACATGTAAATACTGCTTAAGGGCCTGTTCGCACACTACATCAAAATAATTGACTTAGCTCTACTGAATGCATGAACTACAATGTATTTGTATAACCACAAATGTCAATCAAATTGAAATAGAAACCCAAAGAACTCCAGTGTTTATTTCTGCAAAATGTTTTACAGTGCGACTACTGAAACCAAGGCCACTTTGACAACAAGAACTCGCTCTGAAATTCTAACGAGACCTGAAACAACCATGGGGGCTGATCAAAGCCAGGTCACGGCTAATCCACAGATCAAATTGGAATTTAGCGTGTTGGTTTTTAAATTCACATTGCAAAACGAAAATAAAGCATTCTAAAGTATAAATCCTAGCATATTCATGCAATTTTCTTCATTCAAAAGACTTTGACTTGAAATGCTATTGTCTTCTACCCCTGGTGAAAATCCTGGACAGGATCTTGTTCAGGATCCTATTCAGGATCGTACATGTACATAGGATCCTGTACAAGATCTTGAATAGGATCCTACAGGATCTTGTCCAGGTTTTCCACCAGGGACTCATTACACTGATTGGCTCAAATAACCATAAGTTGGAATGCTGTGTTTGTGTTCTGTATTAAATGTCATTGGTTCTCATTGTCTAAGTGACGGGGTCATCCCAGTTACAATTTATAGTCACACAGCAATTCCTTTTCATTGCTGTTTGTTTTCCCTGCATAGCCTAATAATTTCAAGGCACCAACTGGGATCAATTTACAATATATACCCTGATGATATTTCACATCTTTTGATGAAAGGACTATCAACAGAATTTGGGTTAATTGCAAAATAGTTTGTTTGCACTTTATAAAACCTTATGGTGTTGACAGATATTTTGAAAAACAAACACAAATTTGTCTAGTGCAAATTAACAGGCCCTTGACTAGAATAAATTAGAACTCGGCCACCTTATTAAAGACCCTGTGTCTTCCCGAGCCCATGGTGCTTTGCACGCTCAAATGATTTTCGTAGGCTACAAAATACCTGTAACTAATTTTCGCGGGACTTAAATTTCGCGATTTTCGCGATTTAAAAAAAATCGCGAACTTAAAGTCCCGCAAATAAAAGATACCGCCAAAATTAACGACACAAAATTTAATGCCTTTTAGTAAAACCCTTTTGTCTTTTATCAACTTTAACAAACGTTTACACGAGTATGCATAAACTAAAACGTGTCTAAGAGTCCAGAGTCCGAAATATCAGCATGGTATCAGCTAAGAAACGACACTCTCTTCATCCTCTTCGTCAACTGCCAGCTCACGATCGCTATCGCTGTCTTCATCTAGAAGTTCCTTAAGCACCTCATCATGATGTTAGTTTCGTTTTGTTAAGGGTACATGTAGGTGATTTTTAAACTGAAATGTAACATAAAGCAGTGAAAAAATTAAAATGTGGATCTTCATTTTCGCGAAATTTAGTTCCCTTTAACTCAACTTTTTTTGCGAAATCGCGAAAATAAAGTCTCGCGAAATTAAGTAACTGCAAAAATTAGTTACACTAAGGTAATTTGATAACAGTGTAAATTTACAAACTATTGCTGGACTGGACTGTAATATTTATCTGACTTTTTCACTGTCAGAGTACTACATGTAAGCTGTCAAAGATTAATGACAATCAGTATATGTACTGCAGCATACTGCTGGATTAGCAATTGTACAGTTGGATATTAGATATTGTCGTTTTAATGTTTATCAGCTACTACTGTTGCTGTTGCTTGAATGTTGGGGAAACATTTTTATTAATTAAACAGCAGCATTCCAGAGCTACTGCATGAACCTAACCAGCTGAATTGCTCATGAATAAGGCTAGTCGATTCGATATCTCCAGGTATTGCAGATACAGGAAGGCATCCCAGGCATCTTTCTCATTCAGCTTTCATTTCATTGCTTTTTCTTATCAAGGAAATCTCTCCTATACACTTGGCAGTAATCTAGAGCAACCTTCTTCGGAGAGTGAATCTCCGTTCCAGTAGTCCACTACCATCTCTGTACTCATTTCACATTGCTTTAAAAGTTTCTGAACTAAGAAAATAATACCTATGTTTCTTGCTCTGTTCACTCTATTTGCTTTGTTAGCTCAGTATTTGGCTGACCTTTCGGTTTGGCACAAGTGACCTTATGCTACTAATATTAACAAAGTGCTCTGTTTGTCATGGAGCTTCATTGATGTTTGAATGTCATGCAGTTATTCAGACATGCATGTAATCCAGGTTCTTAGAACTGGTCTTTACAGAATTAGTGTCCTGGCCAATATATAGCTAGGGACTCTTCTTTCTCCTTCCCCTTTTTGTTCCCCTCCTCGCTCCTTCACCCATTTTTTTGTCCGCAACCCACTCACTGCTGCTGGGTATCCAAGTATGAATCATAGCGTGCAATTTTACTAAAACTGCACACAGATGACACAAACCCAGTATCCTATAGGGTTCCCACGGTCAAGGAAAAGTCAGGGAATTTAGGATTTGGTCAGGGAAATCCCAAATTTCAATGAAAAGTCAGTGAAAAGCCAGGGATTTTTTATGTTCAGGCTTCACGTACCTCAGGGCTGGAAATACCTAACTGCTGGACATCGGACATACAATTATGTCTGACCAAATTCAGCAGATGTCCGATCAATTGTACTATTTGATCAGACATGGTGTCCGAGCCATTTTTTTCATGTCCGAGCAAAAAAATAACTAAGCTCCAACCAATAACATGTTTCCCAAAACATAAAAAGTTGAATTCATAGTATTGTTTCAGTTTTCTTCTAAAAGAAAGATTATAATAGTAAACTAAAAAAGGACAGTTCTTTGAAAATCGCCCTATAATGCATTGCAAACCATTTTTATTATTATTATTATTATGTTATAAATTAAATTATGCTAATTAATGTCCGATCAATTTTGATATGTGTCCAACCAATTTTGTTATACCGGTATGTCTAATCAAAAGAAAGGTTTGGATGGGCACATGTCCTGCCAAATAAGAAAAATAACTATTTCCAGGCCTGTACCTATTTTGGGGGCTGTTTTGTTCAAAGTTGTTGTCCCAAATTAGCGATTGAACATTTGGAAAAATACAGTACGAGCGTGCACTAGAGTTCAGTGAAAAATACTTCTTGGTCAGTGAAATGTCATGGATTTTTTTCCTGTAAATGTGTGGGAAGCTGCCCCATTGAACATAAAATCAATAGATTGAATTTAAAAATATGGTCTGGCAAGCACTGGTGGATGGTCGGTTCCAATTCAAGGGGCCTCTCTGGCCCTCTTGTCCTTAAGGTGATTATGAGCACAGAGTGAATCCAAAAAATAACCTAGTAGTTAAAATGTTTTACCTAGTTTAAAACATTACCTAGTTTTGTAAAAGATACCTAACCAGAAAACAAAATTACCTGCAACATAATTATATTATATCCAAGGATTTCATTTATTAGAAGTTGGTTAAACTCATCACCAATAGATGAGCTTGGAGGTAGGTGCCTTTTCAGGGTGGGGATGCACAAATGATTCAACCTACCGACGATGCAAGGAGGTTACCATGGCAACCAAATCACAGCCCACCACATGGCACCTGTCACACTGAAGATTCAGTGGAATACTTACATGTACCTAATCCTATACTTACCATTAGGGAGGGAGGGAGGGAGCACTGATCCGCAAAAATCAGCAAACAAACGAAGCAAGCAATCAAGCAGAGATCCGCGACGATCAGCGAAACGCTAAGAATGCCACAAACAAGCAATGTACTCGTGACACTGGCAAAACCCCTGGGCCACCCCAACCCTGTCTTGTATGGGGACGACCGCTGGCCAGCATTGTCTCGAGGTTAACTATGCCTAAATTACATTTAGCCACAATCTAAAGTTTGCCACTCAGGTCCTCATAACACTGCCTACTCTGTCTCTCACTGTTAAGTAGGCTAAGAAATAAACAACTACAGTGCCACTTACTCCCAATTTTATTGAAAGCCTTAATTTGTATAATTTATTATTATGCTTTTCTTAAATTATGACAGCTAAAGAGCAACAGGAACGGCAGCAAGAGATTCAGGCAGCAAAAGATGATGTGGCAAGAAAAGACCAGGAAATCCTTCATCTTGAAATACAGCTCAAGGAGGCAGAGCAAATCTTGGTAAAAAGACTCAATATTAGAAAAGGCAATAATTATAACAATGCTAATATAGAGTAACTGTTTGTCACTGCTGATAAAGCTTATATTGAAATAAAGCAAATACAGGCAAGTGCTTTTCTTTCATGACCGCCTATGCAATGTAGCTATACTCAAAAAGTTATTGAAAGCCCTGAGTTAAGGGGGAAGACTTGGTCCATACATGTATTAACTTACAGTGACCTGACACACTTTTTTGTTGAGGTGCAACCCAGAAGTTTAGTTTTTAGCTGACCATCAATCAAATGCAGAGTGTAGTCTGTCTAGTCTCATACAAAGATTTCACCACCTAGACTTTATAATTACCGTAAAGATTTGATTAAGTGCCCGGGGCGCTTATTTAATTTCTGAGGGTCGAGGTTGGGGCGCTTATTCGAGAGGGACCGCTTATTTGGGAGCTGGGGGCGCTTATTTCATTTTTGAAAAAATGCTGCAATCTGATTGAAAGAACTTTGCGCACACATGGAAATCAATTGAAAGTAGAAACACTAAGAAAACGACCAGCTTGTAATGAGCCCGAATGTAATAAATAAAATGTCGAAGTTGACTTTGTACCGATAACACATGTTTCTTATTATCGAGAGAGGGAGAGGGGGGTGCTTATTTCAGAAAACGCAGTGGAAGGGGGGCGCTTATTCGAGAGGGGGCGCTTATTTGAAGGAGGGCGCTTAATCAAATCTTTACAGTATGTTTTTATTGGTGGTCGACTAAATGCAATTTTCCAAACAAGACTTGGAACACTTTCAGGGTCACACTTTAATGAAAATAGTAATAATAAGAGTTATTAATAATGACCTGTATGCCTGGCCCTACACATGCTTTCCATTCCAAACCATGTTTACAATACTTATAGTCACATGAGGGCCGTACGTGTTTGACGTGAGCTGGCTGGAAAAGCTGTTTGGTATACGTCCACTCGATTTTATGTTTGTTGTTTTGTTGTTATTAAAACAAAGTTAAGTGGTCATATGATAAACATCTTATTGACTGAGTTAGGTTGGGGCCTAACAGGGAAATATTTGGTGCTTGGTCCATACGTCATGACCTTGAGCCAAATATATCCCCTCCAGCTGTCCCACTCGGTCAATAAGTACCTAATATGTATTTATATATTATAATAATAATATTATGTATTGCCCTTTAAGGACACAAGTAGCCTATCTAGGGTACATGTACTGTTCAAATTACATGATTTCTTTTCAATTGTTACACAATATAATTCTAGTCACAAGCTCTATTTCAAGCCAAGAAAAAGTTAGGAGCAATAGAGCAAGCCAAGAAAGGTGAGAACCATTCAAGTATGTACAGTTGTAGAGCTGGTAGGCCATTTTTAGCAGCTGCATGAGCATCGATCATTGGACCAATTGAGCAACTGTACTTGACCGATTGTGGCCAACCGTGGTCATCTGGTGCTGACCATAGTCAGCTGATTGACCATCATCAAATGACTGATCCACAATTCTATGGTTCCAACCATCAATTGTCAGGATGACGGCGACTGACCGCGATCGTCAGAGGTTGATATCATTGTAACACTGTTTTCATTGTAACACTGTTTTCATTGTAACACTGTTTTAAATGCTGGTTTGCTCATTTGAGAATGATGTAATTCAGAACATGAACATTTGAGAATGATGTAATTCAGAACATGAACATTTGAGAATGACATAATTTATAACATGAACATTTGAGATCAACATTTGTGAACATTCATGAATAACATGAACATTATTTTGAGAATGATGTAATTCACAACATAACATTAATATTTGAAAACGAGGAAATTCGTAACAGTCATGAACATTATGAAAACAACGAAATTCCTAACATGAACATTTGAGAACGATGTAATTAAAAACATGAACATCTGAGAACAACGAAATTTGGGCTCCGAAATTCATAACATGAACATTTGAGAATGCTGCAATTCATAACATGAACATTTGAGAATAATGCCGCAATTTGTAAGATGAACATTTAAGAACGACGAAATTCCTAACATGAACATTTGACAACAATGTAATTCCTAACATGAACATCTGAGAACAACGAAATTCAGGCTCCGATATTCACTGATAACATGAACATTTGAGAAGGACAAAATTCGCAACATGAACATTTGAGAATTACAAAATTTGTAACATCAACATTAATTTTGAGAATGACAAAATTCACAACATTAATATTATTTTAAGAACAACATAATGCAAAATATTCCTTCCAAGTGAGTGTAACATTTAGAAGTGTAATAATTTTTTTTTTGATTTGTAGTCAACTGTCATCGGCGGTGGTCGAGCGTAGTTCACCATAGTCAACCATGATTGATCGTAGTCGACCATGTTGATCGATGGTGATCGAGCATAGCTGATCGATCAATGGTTGAACTGCTAGAATGGCCTACGTACATGCAGTTATATGTACCCATAAACATGTTAAATATATTACAAACATAAACCATTATAGACCTCATTCATAAGGGCGTGGTCTCTGTATTTTAATGTTCAGTTTAGCCACATGTTCAATGTATGAAAAACAACATCCTTGCCATGCGAACGAGCATACCAACATTGGTGATTCTGTAGAATTTGAGTGTTGTAGCATAAAAGGCTGTAAAGTAACAGCGCTTTGAAATTAGAGAGATTTGAATGAGAAAAACCGTGTAGGCCTTTACAGCCTCGCTTTCATGTATTTTCTACATTGAAGATGCCAATAACTCGACAGCAATTTGAAACATTGCTTTCAAACTGTGGTCAATTACTAATTTAGGTACGATCTTTCATGTAGTAGCAATAGTTTCTATGTACACATTAATCTTCCAATTTATGCAAATTAGGTGGCGGCCATTATGAATGAGGTCTATAATTTCCTAACAAATGCATGATGTATTTCTGGTAGGGTCTGTTTCCTCTGAGGACCTTATTAAGTATGCTCACCGAATCAGTAGTAGTTCGGCAGTTGAAGCACCCACGTCTTGGATTCCAGGTGAGGAATGGTGTACAAAAAATGACATTGTGAAGCAGCCTCTGAATCATAGATACTTGCAGTTATTTGCAACCACTTTCAAAAAGTTAATAATATCAAAACAATTTAGCACTGAGTTTTCTGTTTTAAATACAATAATATTAATCACGGGAGCATCAGAAGAATGTGCAAATTCATTGGCTGCTCAGCGTGTCATATTTTCTTATAATGCACACCCAAGCATTTCTTTCTGTGTACATGTAGATCGAATTTTCTATTATGAAACAAACAGAAGATGGTTCTCCTATATCCTATAACAAAATAATGCACTTTCGTCATCTTGAAAAGCTGCTATAAATGCATTTGTGATAGCCCATGGTAGAGAAAAACCGCACGCATTTTCACGAAATAATAATATTTTTTCAACTTCAATTTGTTTCTTTCTATTATTTTCTACTGTCCGACTAGTTAGTTTATACTAAAACAATTAAACCTCTCGCCCTCATGGGCTACGAGTATTGACTCGTAGCCTATTCGGGCTGCAGGTCTAATTGTTAAATAGAAGATTAGGAGAACCAGCTTTTATGTACTGTTTAAAACACGTACAGCAGTGTTTTATCAAGTTTAAAAATTCGAGGGCTAAGCCCGAGAATTTTTAGACTTGATAAAACACGTGCTGTGAGTGTTTTAAACGGCTTCAAACACGTGCGTCTTTCTTTCATTGCATTCTTAAAGCATCTCAAGGGAATGGTTACTTAATGAACCATTGAACGTTTGTATTCACAACGCCATGCAAAATATTCGAGTAATCACCGCCTGCAATTACGAAAATCTCAAGGGAATGACATGAAGAAATTACCATACTAAGTTGTTTGAAGCGGCGTTTCGCAATGCAAGAAGAACCTGCACTTGAAGGATTTGGTGTCCTGGTTTACCTCGATAAAGTTCAAGACTTGGAAAGCGATGTGACTGACATGACGGCAGACTCTAAATCTTTGACTCTGGCACAACATGTGTAAGTTTAATGCACGTTTTTATTATTTTACGGCTTTGAGTTTGGCCTTTAATAATTGGAACTAAACTGTGGCTCGGTAAACAAGTAATGGTAGTTGGATAACTTCATTTTAAAAATATTATCTGTGTATCTCGGTAGTCTGCTGATATTAGTAAATTTAGTGCAAAATTTATTATCTAGGTACCTTATGTTCCGTGTACTTTTTGCTATCTTTGGGTCTTTATCAGTGAATTCTTAATTAGGATGAAACTTTATATAAAATTTCATGTTTATTAGTATTCTTTATATAAAACGTTCATCCTAATTAGCAATTCAATGAGAAAGCTGAAACATCAATAGAAATTCCAAGAGTTGCAAGGTGCTTATCCATTGTCTCAATCATTAACCCCGTTTTCCCCTGGGACAGAATTCAAATCCCTCCGCGGGCTTTTTGGAATGATGAGATTTTATCAGGTATAAAGGAGCATGCACGTGACTGATTTACTTCATCTGATTGGACAAAATGCTAATTAGTTATTCATGAGTTTTTGAATTGTTAATAAAAACCTAGAAAATGAATATTAATACTGCCTCCCAGTTATAGCTCTGTGGTAAAGTACTGGTCTGTCGTGCTGGAGGTCGACTCTGGGTTGAATCCCTGGCCAAATTAACACTCAGGGTCTTAAAATATATATTAACGAAGTAGGTTATTCTGTTATGGACCTGCAAATAGTCACCTTCACGTCTTCTCAGAAAAGTGCATGTACAATAAATCATAGTCCCGTCAATGGATGAAGAGCGTTCTACCACTGGTAAATCCCATTATTAGCAGCAGCAGTTGTAGTACTAGGTGTAGCATAGTACTAATACTAGTAGTAGTACTGGTAGCAGTACTGGTATAGAGTAGTAGTTATGTAATATGTACTTATTAGGGAGCTTCAGATTCGAGTACGAGTACGACAACGAGTACGACTTTACACAATCGACGAACAGTTTAAAAAGATATATGAACAAACACATACTCTTAGTAGCTTGTTCTCGTGTCTGCAGCATTGCTTGGCAGAAATGAAAGATTTGTACTTTCTTGCGACAGAGATATTTTGAGTCTAAAAGTCGTACTCGTAGTAAAAGTCGTACTCGTACTGGAATCTGAAGCTCCCTATTGACTGAGTGGGAGGGCAGGACGGGAAATTATTATATTGTGTTCTGATTGGCTGTTGAGCGGTCGAGATTACCCCGTAATGCCCACGGGTAATGCCCGGCAAACTTTGACAGCCCTAAAAACAGCTGAACTGTCATAATTTTAGATAAAAACAGAGAGAAAGTGCAAAATGAGCAAGGAAGAATATTACGAAAGTGAAATTTATTACCCTACTGAAATAGAAAGCAACGTTATAGTCAACAAAAACAACATGGCCAACGGCAAAGGCCGGTGGAGGCTCCGCGGAACAGCCAGCAAGGAATCGAGAGGTTTGTAAATAAACAGAAAAGTTCCGTGAAGAAAATAGCTAGTGTCATAAAAACCATCTGTCAGTTTCTTGAGTCGATAAACAAGGAAAACGTAATATTTGCAACCTTTACCTCCAGCTGACTTCGACCACCTGTTATCCAAGTTCTTCATCGGACATTCCCAAAGTTAGCGGCGAAGTATACGACTTTACGAGCCTGGAACACCGGCTTTCGTGTTTTCAAATATTATCCAAAGATTCATCTCTGATGAAAATTCCCCAATATATCGGTGATATGTAAAAGCTCCATGAGACTGTGGTGACATGGCACTGTATGAATATGGTCATTATTATTATTATAAAATTTGAATCTTAGAAGGACATACGGTCTTTTTTTTTTCACATTTTAATATGCATTTCCTTCAAAAAACTTTCTAGGTGACCCTCGACGACCCTATCCTCTAGACATAGAAATGAGGTCAGGACTCCTCGGCAGTCTTGGCGAGGGAACTGCTATGGGCACAGGCATCTTAGCATATCCTAGTGGCTTTACAGATGGCATTGTGTCAGCAGGAATCACAGCAGCCAATGGAATGAGTATGTATGCCAACGCATGACTAGTAATCTTTAGGGCTTGAAAATAACACTCGCAAAATGGTACAACTTGGAGTCTGAAAACCTCAAACAAACGATCACCAATAGATACAGAACGAGTAACCGTGCTATATATTGGGATTTACACTGAAACTCGAGCTGAAAGCAAGAGTTTGTATTAATCCCATAAAGCTCGGACACGAATTCTGTATATGGCTTATCAAACGCCTAGATGTATAGAGTCCTTTTGTTCAGTTATTTTGCGGATACAAGTACCTATTTTGGCCAAGAACATCGAAGCAAAATGTATGTAAATCAGGACGAAATCTGTATCAGATGTACAGATCATAATCGCTCATTGATTTCCTTTGTTTTTGCTTCATGGATTATTAATGTATTTTGGATATTTCAATAGGTAACATTTAAAATACACAACAAATTGCTTTCTGTTCGAGTTTACAGTATTTCTGGGCATAGCTTATGTGGGAATTTTGGGTGAATTCGGTCGGCAACGCGATGGCTTCCCCTCAGTCTCGCCAAAATGTTGAAATTTTCGCGCCATTCGTTGCGTACTCGGCCCAGTACTCTAGCCGACCGCTAGGCACGTCCAACCGTAGTCGTAGTCCGTAGTTTCTTGCACTGGTGCATCATTTGTGTGTTGTTAGTTTTGATTTCTTGGTGATTGTTCACAGCAGATGGGGTTGCTAATGGTCAGTCATCTACTGGGTTATCGTGGCAGTCTAGTCAACATGGATTACCCAGCACTATTGGAGTAAGTAAATAAGCATTTCCAAGTCTCTTCGTTCACTTAATTGTCAGCACTTCAAAGAACAATAGCCTAATTATTGTAAACGAATAGATCAGTCATGACTAATTAGCAAAATTCAAGCTTCATCAAGGAATCAACTACATAAAACAAGAGCCTCTGGTTTTATACGTTGAGAATCTCGCTTCCATTCTTTGAGTTCCAAATCAAGAAAACACGTGAAACCGCAGCCTAGTCCCAGGGCACACCGCGGCAAAACGTCATGCGCATGCGTATTTGCTATATCTTGTCGGCGCGCGGCCGCCTCCAGTTTCCCGCGAAAACTGAAATGAAACAACAGGCAAATGCCGTGATTTTAAAATTTCTGCTTAAAAGTATCCATTTGTGAACTGTTTTGTCAAAAAATAAGAAAACTACTTAAAAGCTAAGCCTAAGACTTTCACAGGTTGAAGTTTTCTTAATTTGTGATTCACTGTGAGTTTACTAAGTTATAAAATTATTTACTAAAAAAGTTAACCCTCGGTAATTTGTATTTGATAGCAGAGCCTTCGTTATTTTTGGCCAGCGGAGCATACCGTTTTGCCGCGGTGTGGTCCCAGGGCCTTCTAGCTGTTATTTTGTCTGAGTGGGTTAATGGGATCCCTGTGGTTTGTACTGGTTTGTGACGTCACAGCTCATAGTTGCACTTGGTAAGCCGTGACGTCACAGACCAGTACAAACCACTCTCTCGCTTCTTTGTCTCTGGAACCCAGCGTAATAAACAATCTTCTCCAACTAAAAGAATACATCAACGTGCGCCAACTGAAGCGTTTGAAAATGGAGGTTGAATTTTACATGTATATAGCTATTTCAAAGAAGGGAATTTGACCATCTAATATAACGGAAAATGATAAAATAATATATACATTTGTGCATTTTAAATCAAGCAAGCAAGAACAGATGCCTGCTGTCATATCCCATACCCCCTTGCGGCCTATCCTATTCCATACTCCCTTGCGGCCTGTCCTATCCCATACTCCCTTGCGGCCTGTCCTATCCCATACTCCCTTGCGGCATGTCCTATCCCATAATCCCTTGCGGCCTGTCCTATCCCATACTCCCTCGCGGTCTGTCCAATCCCTTATGGTCTAGTCGCGTAGGTTTGATTCAAATTGACTGACAGGGTTTTGTGAAATAGCTGTATTATATCCTAGCTCAATCTTTCCAGTATGACTGATTTTTGAATACTCTTTCAAGACGGAGGATTCTTGGTGATTTTAACTTTAAATCCTGGAGCTTGAAATAGCTATTATTGCAAAATGTCTATGAGAACTTTCAACTTCTATCTACCAAAGCAAATATGCAAAAATGACTAACAAACAGTGTATATAAACAGTCTCTAGGGAAAATATTGAAAATCCTTTCAATCAAGCATTGAGGGAGGGAAGTTTAACTGTTTGTATCCAATTAACAGCCGCAACCGAGCGATTACTCGATACATGCGCAGTACCATGACATAGCCCCTTTAAATCTAGTTTTCATCCACTGGTCGATGCATGTTTATTTGTGGACATCTTATGGACCGGCCGTCAACAAATGCTTAACGTCCAAGGATGTTAGTATGGGGCATTAAGATCAAAACAGTTCTGGAAATGAGATTGGAGCAAAATCATGAGCCAACATGTTGGCCATGGCTTCTGAAGTTGAAGCAAACTGTTTGGACTTTCGATAGAAATTACAGAATCAACCAAACCGATGTTATCATAGACCAGGTAACGAGAACACAAGCGATCGATACATGGCCTAAAGCTTCTTATTGACTAAACTCAGTGAGCTCTAGGTACTTTTTATAGTATTGTAACTTAACGACAACAAACATATGTGGACGTTGAGGGAGAGGGGTGGGGGAACGGGGTCCGACCTACATCCAGTAAGGCGCTAAGAATATGTCCATTATTTTTGCAGCACCAATCGACAAGCAATGACGTCACGCTAGGAGCAACCAATGGGAGACAAGAACACGGGTTGACAGAAGAAGTAGAATTCATGTCTTCGTCATCGTGTTCCTCGTCGAGTGACAGCCCCTGATAATCTCTATTAGTCGATTTATATTGTATATATAGAGTGGTTTTGCGGCCTATGTGGTCTGATATCTCTGTTGGTCCATCATTACATTGTATATAGAGTGGTTTTGCGGCCTATGTGGTCTGATATCTCTGTTGGTCCATCATTACATTATATATAGAGTGGTTTTGTGGCTTGTGTTGTCTGATATCCCTGTTGGTCCATCATTACATTGTATATAGAGTGGTTTCGTGGTGTTTGTTGTCTGATATCTCTGTTGGTCCATCATTACATTATATATAGAGTGGTTTCGTGGTGTTTGTTGTCTGATATCTCTGTTGGTCCATCATTACATTGTATATAGAGTGGTTTCGTGGTGTTTGTTGTCTGATATCTCTGTTGGTCCATCATTACATTGTATATAGAGTGGTTTCGTGGTGTTTGTTGTCTGATATCTCTGTTGGTCCATCATTACATTATATATAGAGTAGTTTTGCGGCCTATGTTGTATGATATCTCTTTTGGTCCATCATTACATTGTATATAGAGTGGTTTCGTGGTGTTTGTTGTCTGCTAGCATAAATGTGTCAACAAATAAAAGCAGAGGACAGGAAACAGGTCAAGCAGTAAAATGACAGCATGGATTTTTTACCATGTCTTTAGTTTTGCAGCTGATCTAATCCCGGTCTTTAACACCTGAAACTATTAAAGAAAACACGAAGAAATCACCATTGTGCATCAGTAGTAAGATTGTGAGAGAAATATGTTCCCACCGCTGGGTAGCTTGGTAGCGCAGTTCTTAAAGCCGGTTCCCTTTCACCACTGTGGCTCGAGATCGATTCCCGTGGCATCTTATATGAATTGAGTTTGTTGATTTGTGAGTTGAGTGCAGAGCATATATGAATGTAGTAAGGAGTGTGTGTGGAATGAGTCTCGGATACTTTAGTTTGCTTTGCAGCTTTCAACTTTTTGAATTTCTTTTTAAAGTGCCACTATG
The DNA here is from genome assembly GCA_030867875.1 of Actinernus sp. WN-2022. Taxonomy (NCBI): domain Eukaryota; kingdom Metazoa; phylum Cnidaria; class Anthozoa; order Actiniaria; family Actinernidae; genus Actinernus; species Actinernus sp. WN-2022. Next base: position 18,215,511 of record JAOWCC010000853.1, read on the forward strand.
ATCAAATTTTGACATATCAATGTTTTTCCATATTCGTAAAGTAGAGTTGCTATATTATCACCAGTCGGCCAAACCGTTTTTCGATACGAAGACGGGAAGTTTTAGTTTTTAAACTCCGAGTATTGAATCTAAACGTCCGCCATTACTGGAGACCGTCCCGGAAGTGACGTCATACGCGCAACACGACAACCAGCGACTGCGTGGCTACTTTTTCGCGCGAAGATAAATGTAACTTTGTTTTTGTGTTACGAGAAGAGGGGAAAGTGTGGATTTTAGCGAGATATGCCTCCAAGGCTTTGTGTCACGACAGAAAAACAACAGGTTTCGCAGGATCGGACGCACGTCTAAAATTTTGTGGTTTAACTTGTTCATTTGGGAATATTTATTTTACTAATTTGGATATTTCTCACACTGATTCACCTATTCACACAAAAACAAGTGTCAAATCGAAGTGGTAAATGTTCGTCGTAGTGGCACACAAGAATGCTGTGAGGTGACAAAATCTCGGGATGGTACACAAGAACGCTGTGAGGTGACAAAATCTCGGGATGGTACACGAGAACGCTGTGAGGTGACAAAATCTCGGGATGGTACACGAGAATGCTGTGAGGTGACAAAATCGAGGTCTTGGTTGTCAATGATGTTTCGTCAGTAATGGCTGTTGACGAAAAAACACTCGCATTTCCTTACACTTTGAGTTTAGTTTCATCCAGTTGTTTATGGCGTCAATGGATCTTGCTGGATGGCGCTATCAGCGTGTCTCATTAGGGTCTCGGAAATCGACACATACTTCCAGATACTTGTGCTCTGAGAGGTACATTTAAGGTCATTGAGCATTATTAGAAAGAGTATTGGCCCCAACTTGGTCCTGAGGCACGCCACCATTTATAGGGAGCCATTGAGAGACAACATTACCGAGCTTAAAGTGCCACTACGACGAAAATTTACCATTTCGATTTGCCACTTTTTCAGTGTCAATAGGTTAATCAGTATTGGAAATATCCGAAATAGTAAAAATATTCCCAAATCAGTGGGCATGTTAAACCGCAAATAGCCTGAATTTCAGCCGTCTCCTCTGGTTCGTTCCTCCCGAGAGAGACGTCTGAAATGCCGTCCAGTGACGTCAAGGTGGATTAACAATTTAATTTATGCAAATAAAACTGTCACGGCGGTAGTAAGAGTTCGTGGGCCATCGCTCGCCTTGAGAAATTATTTGAGATTATGCCGGCCAAAATAAAAGCCTTACCTATATATATATATATCTCCATCCCATTTGCTTCTCAAGTGCCTCTTATGTTGTGAAAATATTTCCGAAGCAACAAATCGTTATATTATATTTGGAGGCAAAGTACAGTTGATCTTTGTCTTTCCACGCTAATTCCGTTGATCTTTGTAGAACAAGAACAAGAACAACAAGAAGTTTATTTCACTCTAAATAGTAAAATTACATTCATTTTGATAAAATACAATAGAAAGAGTAGGAAAGTTCTGAAAAGAACCACAGGGCTATCGAGTCAGAACTACCTTTTTTTGGTCAGATAATATTATTTATAATTTCAAGCAAATGAGATATTACAAAGAGGAATAATAAGGCAATGATCAGTACATAGATCTATGAAATTTTCATGTAAAGGAGGGGGATGATTTACAGTTCATTTAGTTGCGGTAATACTTTGAGCTAATAGGAAAATGATAACTTATAAATATAGAGATGTGATTTATATAAATAATAAGGGCACAAGTCTAATTAATTTTTGTTTGTGTCATTATATTGATTAATTATATTCATTTTGAAATCACTGGTGTTTCCTGCAATTTGATTGGTTAAAAGCAGCAGTGATTTCAGCCTAAGCGGGAGTGCAATTTGTAATCAAGAGTATGATTTCAGACCAAAATTGCACTCCACTCAGTTCTATTACCATTATCAATATAGAGGGACAAAACATTTCTTTTAAATAAATGCTTTTTTTCTATTGATTTGGTCTCTTGAGGTAACTCTTTCCAGATCCTAATTCCATTTGTAGTGACAAAATTTTAATTTATAGCTAGTGGTATTAGATTTTATATAATAAGTTTGTCTCTTAAGTTGGCTAATATTATGATTATGAATATCTGATAAAGGAATAAACATATCGACAAAAGTACTAATTTTTTTATGGTGCACATCATGCATGAATAAAACGGAGTTTAATTTATAAATGTCAATTTTAAGTAAATTTAGTTTATGAAAAAGTGGTGTAGTATGACTATTCCAATTTTTATTAGATAACACTCTAATAGCTTTCCTTTGGATTTTTCTTAAAGGTTCGATATAGGAATTAAACGTATTTCCCCAAAGCAGGATTCCATAATTTAAATGTGGAAGTAACAAGGAATTATAAATTTGCTTGAGGATTGTGGGTGGGGCATAATGTTTTGCTCTGTAGAGTATCTCAAGGGATTTGGAATTTTTTATTTTGATATGAGCAATATGCTCTTTCCAAGTAAGGTGTTTGTCTATGATCAAACCGAGGTATTTCGTAGAATTTTTCTCTTCTATTATTTCATTGTTAATTTTAAATAGGAGATTCCTATCAGTTTTCCGTCTTTTGGGAGCAAAGTTTACAGAAGTAGATTTATTTGTATTTAGTGTTAATTTATTACACAAAAGTCATTGTTGGATTTTAATCAATTCATTATTTATCGTGGTTTCTAAATTGTTAATGTTATTGCTTGAGTAAAATAAACTAGTATCGTCTGCAAATAAAAGAAATTTGTACATGTCTCGCGATCTGCCGTTCGAATCGACACAGCTACGAGATAGATATTACCTATGTAAATGATGCAACGGAAAACTAGAAGAACATGAAAGGATAATGGAGAATTTTCGAAGAAATACGAAGACTCTTTTACGACCTCTTTTACGGGAAAGAACAGTTCCTTGAAGAGAGTAGCGCAGGATTCACTTTGGACTCGCGATTGTTGATCGTTGAGTTTCAGTGGAGTGATTGTCTTTGGCGAAGACCTTGAATTCGTAAGGAAAACATCTGGAAATGGATTGAAAGTGTCCTGCACAATAACCGGCCGACTAACCTGTAAACATGTACATTTTATGCGTCGCGTCCGCGGGGTTGTTGATAATCGATTATTTGTTCACACTCGCAGTGGTAAAGAATGTCATCTTCTCGGCTGATAATTATGCAAAATTATAGAATATGACCCAATCAAAGATCACTACCAGGTTTTCTGGTAGTGACATCACTGGACGGCATTATTCAGACGTCTCTCTCGGGAGGAACGAACCAGAGGAGACGGCTGAAATTCAGGCTAAACCACAAACTTTTAGGAGAGTTTACCGGTAAAATCCTGTCCGCTATTACTGGAAGCCGTTCTCAGTATTCAGCGCAAGTGATGTCATACACTTAACACGACAACCTCGTGGCGCAAAATAGTGTGCATAAAAAAGTAGCTATCAACCCGATATGCTCGTGAATGGATATGTAAGAAGTAATATATAGATGGACACCTATTTGAGTTTCAATCCGATATGATCTTAAGTGAATAGCGAAGTAATTTAGGGCGTATTAATATTATTTGTTTGCTATCAACCCGATATGCTCTCGACTGATATCCAATTTAATGAAAACGGGACTTCAAAATATGTCGCTGCACCCCCCTGGATTTCATTTTTCGTAAAAATGATGTCAAAATTAGTGGTCTACTGCAAAATCTACTTCAGATAACATCGATTTTGTTTCTTTATCTCCTGTTCATTTTATTATATCTGTTATATTACACAAGTCGAAACCGCTAACGATAATCAAACATGTAAAATACAGTGGCCACTTGATTTTTAAGAAACCAACAATAATAATAATTTCTATAGCGCCCTTTCGGGACTGAACGTCTAAAGAATAATAGGATAAAGAAAAAGGTGATACAATCTAATAAAGCTAATCTAAAATACAAAAATACAAGAATGTGATATGTTAAAAACCGCAATCAATAAAACGCTTTCCGAAATAGATGTGTTTTAAGATTATTCTTAAAAACGTTCAATGAGGCACTGCATTTGATTTGCAATGGAAGTGCATTCCATAATAATGGCGCTGATAGCCGAAAGCACGGTAGCCATAAGACCTGAGATTATAGTTTGGTGCTTTAAGTAACATCTTATTCCATAATAATGGCGCACAGATAGAGAAAGCACGGTAGCCATGAGACCTGAGATTATAGTTTGGTGCTTTAAGTAACATCTTATTCCATAATAATGGCGCACAGATAGAGAAAGCATGGTAGCCATAAGACTTGAGATTATAGTTTGGTGCTTTAAGTGTAGATCTCAAGCAGCGCTGAGGGACATAAGGCTCGAGTAGATCGTTGAGATACTTTGGTGCTATACCATTAATTACTTTATACGTGAAAAGAAGAATTTTAAATTCAATACGCTGCTCAACAGGCAACCAATGCAACTGGATCAAGATAGGTGTAATATGCTGGGATTTGCGTGATAATGTCACCAGCCTCGCAGCGGTATTTGTACAAACTGCAGCCTCTACAAAAGATGTTTCGGTATCACCATATAATAAGGCGTTACACTTATCTAATTTAGTTGTCACAAAGGCATGAACCAAAATCTTAGTTGTCTCAAAACCGATTTACAAATCTGAGTTATGTTTGTCCAACGATAAGGTATTGTCGTAAATAACGCCGATGTTTCTTGCAAATCGAGAGGGTGTAACAGAGACACTGGCCACTTGCACACAAGTTCAGATACTTTCTGATGATATGATCTCAAGTGAATATCGAAGTAACAGTGCGTATTAATGTGTTTGATATCAATCCGATATCATCTCAAGTGGATATCCAACATGATACTTAAAATATAACATAATTTCATGAAAATAGGGCTAAAAAAATATGTTGGCAATATATATGCAACTCCCTGGAATACATTTTTCAATAATATAATGTCAAAATTCGTGCTCTACTGCTAACGAATCGCACTAAAGGATAACATTTGAAATGTCGCGCCAAAATTATTTTGCCCTGACAACTTTGACAATCGAAATGCCGCACCATCGCACTAGGATTTCTTGTATTCTCACAGACGTCAAAATGCCAGTTTACCTTTTGTTTCTCAAGAACAGCACGAGGTCACGGTTCACTGCGTATGACAGTTTAATTTCAAAAACAATACTGTCAATAGCCTGTGTTTATTTTAGAAAATGTTGTCCTGCATTGGCCTGCTTTGAGGCAGGACAAATGAAACATTCGGAAACTTTGAAGTTTTGTTGTCCTTAGGAATTTTTCTATAATCTCGGAAAAGGCAATCGCACTGTGACAAGTGTAGCGATGAAAGCTTTTTATGTAAAATTTACAGAACTTGTCCCAGTGCGATTCGGGCATTATTTATTTTATTATATCTATTATATTATAGGGTTTCAAAGTAAACTGCATGTTACGGTTTGTTGGAAGTAATAATTATGACAACGATAAAAATACTACAGGACTTTGTTACCTCGAAAGCTTGTTTTTCACAATAATTTTGCGTACGATTCTCAGATAGCAATATTGTCTAATATCATCCAAGAAACCAGTGTTTCACGAATGTTCTTAATTTCAATTGACCGAGAGATGGATAGATCTTTTCGAGATATGCAATATGCCTGAAGGCTGGTCCCGCATTGATTTAATGACTCTGCTTTTCGCGCGTTCATGTTATATAATATAAAAGTTGACAAATGTTAAAAAAGCTAACCGATGGGAGAGATCAGGGCTGCTTTTAATATTTTTCATAAATTTATTTGTAGTATTATAAGATAAAAAGAAAAATATATGCTTGTTACTAAGCCAGTATTAATAATATGCTTGCGTGCAGAAGCTAAATTCCAGACGGTAACCGATGATCTATATCCAAGCAACCAATAAGTTTGCGAATTTACTTACTTTCAGCTGGCCAGAAGTCGAGATATGCAGTCCAGTCTGCCTCGAAGCTGGTTGATATTTATGCATATTAAAGATACTCGGCTTGTTGGAAGTTGATCGTGAGAGAAAATGATACATGTAAGTGTTAGTAAAAGCTTGTCGAGTCTCTGGCCTCACTTGTTCAAGTCACTTGAATGACATTCCAGACAAAGCATGAGATAACCATGGCAAGGGAATGGCATTAATAAATTAAGCGATAAATAGTAATAGTTCTATTTCACTTCAAGAATTAAGCTTCTCAAGAATAACGTGAAGAAAAGGACAATCTAAAGGTAGGTCAGCTAGTTAACAGCAGAATTAACGTCACGATGTTGTCTTGCTAGAATGTTTCGTGTGAGAAGAGTAGAAACAAAGGACCCAAAGGTGGTAACTCTTGTACTGTTTTGAAAGCAAACTCACATGTTCACACCGGCATGAACTAAACTGTGGACACTAGTATTTTATTAGGACTGAATGTGTGTTCTAAAACATTTCATTGAATTGACTCAAAATATGTTTGTAAATAACATTCTGGAGAAGCTAAAAACTAAGTATCTTTAAGCTTTGTATCGTTTTTAACTGAAGAAGGCCGAAGGCCGAAACGTTTTAGTAATTTATTAATAATAGACCTGAATTGCTCTTGTTCACATTTTTATTCCATTTTATAACTACTGCCGTGGACAAGAACTGGGAATAAACCAACAGACGGTAAATTCATTGTAATAGACAGGAACTCAGTACAAGCTAAGATATTATGTTTGATATTATACTCTTAAACTGGGGAAGGGACTGCATGCATCGAGTATTCCTGGGTAAGGAATTCCATAAAACGGCACCACTGTACAAAAAACTACGTTTGAGGTAGTTAGTGTTAGATTTATGTCGGAATTTCGTAAATTATGATTGTGCACCTGGTTGGTTTTAGGAAGCATGTCTTCTAGATAAGGTGGAGACTAACCATTTAAAATTTTAAACATCCAGATGGCTTTATGGCAGTTTCTATTATGTTCTAATTTATTCCAATTTAGTTGAGCACGCAGTTCAGCAGATGATGTATCGTATGGAGTTCTAGTAATAATACGGGCCGCTCTATTCTGTTAGTGATGGTTGTCCCAGACGACGCTACAATAAGTAGGTAATACTCAATAAGAGTACGATACACCAAAGTCAAGTTATCCGTTGTCGTTATGTCCCGCACCCTACTAAGGAGTTTAAGGTCGTTTGAGACTTTTTGAATTATTTCGGTCACACGTGCGTCCCCTTTTACGTTTTCATCGATAGCCACCAAGAATCTTAGCTGTGGTGACTCGCGCCTCAAAGGTTTATCGGCTAGTTTTATAATAGGTTTACTGATAAGATTTCCAATACGCTGATCAGTACCAATAAGCATGTATTCAGTCTTAGTTAAATTTGGTTGTATCTTATTAGCTGAGCGACAGCGTTCGGTTTCAATCAAATCCTCATTACTCGGGCTGCCTGTCGCAGTACCGAGTCTAAATCTGCTGGCAGGTTTTTGTTTTGTTTCATCCAGCAAAATGTTTGCGCATGCGTTAAATTTCAAGTTCACCACCAATCAGATTGTACTGTGCTGGTCACGTAACAATCGCCAGGTTAATTTATTTACATAATTGAATACAGTAAAATCAAGATGGTGGACCCGCGAGGAAATTTCTCTCAAATTTGGAGTCCCATCTCTCAAATGTAAGCAGTTTAATGTTTTATTTAACTTCACTCGTGCGAAAGCCTTCCAACAGGCTCAGGATATTTCAACTGGCGCTCTTGTTTAGTTTAGACTCAGGATATGTTATCAGTGTTATATTTATAGAGGAGACACCGATTTGTGTGTCATCCGCGTAAAGGTTAGCAGTGGAGTTTCTAAGGCAATTTGGGAAATCATTGATGTACAATAGAAACAGTAACCCATAATTGAACCCTTGAAGAACTCCACAGCTTACAGTTACACTATCGAACATTAACCGCCTCTCGGGTAGCTCAGTGGTTAAGCTCCGGTCTGTCGAGCGGGAGGTCGCGGGTTAAAACCCCGGCCGGACCAACACTCGGGGTCTTAAAATAACAAAGTAGAAGGTGCTGCCTTTGTGAACCAACTGCAAATGGTTAGACCTTCACGTCTTCTCGGATAAGGACGTAAAATCGTAGGTCCACTGACATGGCGGATACAAGCCTCGCAGGGGACCTTGAGTCCTATTGTTTGTTTCCGGTGGCGTTACGCCCGAATGTTGTAAATAAAAAAATAAAAAAGTAGCTACGAAAAAATTGTAAGGATATGCCCTTCACGTCGTTGAGATACCGTTTTTTTAAAGTAAGATCTCATAATTAATGAATCAAAAGCTTTTTTGAGGTCTACAAAAGTCCTCTATCAGTATTTGAATAGTACTCATTTGTAGCACGGAGTAGTGATGTGACCGTGGAGTGGAGAGATCTACGAACAGATGTACACTAGTTTACAAACTTATGAACAGTCAAATTGACTTTGATTTTAATATTTTATTAAATAAAAATGTACATAATCATAACACTAGGCAGAGAAACAATGCCCATCTTAAACAAGCAAGAACAAACTGGGGAAAGCATTGTTTTACCTATCAGGCTTTGGACGAGTGGACTTCCCTCCCATCCGAAATACGAGATTCGAACTCATTAGCCAAGTTAAAGCGCATTTAACTTTTTAACTTTTTAGATTTCTTATTGTATATACATTTTTATCAATTTTTACTTATCATTGTTATTAATTAGTTGTAACTATTCTCTCTAAACTTTATTTTACTTTTATTAGTTATGTTACGCAGGGCCCCATTGAAAAACTCCTCGGAGATATGGGCACCCTGTCTAAACATCGTTATTATTATTATTATTATTATTATTATTATTATCTAAAGCCAGATTGATTTTCACACAAAAATTAATGTTATTGGACGAGAGGTAGGCATATAGTTGGTCTTAAACAATTCTCTGACACTTTTGCAATTACTGATATCGGGCGAGAGTGATCAGGGTTAGTTTTCTTATTGCCCTTTTTGTTTTTAAATAACGGAGTTAATCTAGCATATTTTCATTCACTTGGAAAAATTCCAGTTCTGAACGACTGATTGAAGTGACATATCAGCACGTGACTGTTTCCTGCAAAAAGCCTATTGGCTATAGAGACGATTATATGTATATTGTTCTATTATTCAGGTACAGAAATAAAGGAACAAAGTATGTATGTGTTTGTAACTGGGTTCAGTGAAGGCCGTTAAAGTTAAATACTCAAAGGCTATAGATTTTGACCCTGCCCCTCTCCAGTTTGGTCCCAATCCCACTCACCGGTTATTTTCCCCCTGGGGAGTGGGTTTGGGTCTGAGGACTTATCGAACATAGGGGAGTTGGAGTTCACACAGCCTCGACTATCAGCTTACACTTCATATACCCCCTTTATGGTGAACGTTTTGAGTGATCACCCTTTTACGTGGTAAGAAATGGGATCCTCCTAAAATCACCCAACCCTCCCATGTATAATGCCGAGCCATTACCGCTGAATGCAATGACTACAGACGCATGTACGCAGGGTTAGCCTCATTCTGAAGTTAAACATTCTTAAATACCAGCTAGAAGGTGCAAAACGCTAAACTACAACAATACACAGTGTTGTGAATAGCCCATCTCGCTGGTATTTATGAACGTTTAACTTCAGAATGAGGCTAACCCTGCGTACATGCGTCTGTAGTCATTGTATTCAGCGGTAATTTTTGAATACGAAACAAGACTATTTAGAAACTTGAATACTCTCTGTCGCATAAACGTAATTCTTGGGCTATTTTAAGTAGTGGACTATACGTGTGGTAAATATAATATAATGGCCCGCGATGTCATGCTGTGAAACGCAGCGGGAGGGAGGGAGGATTCAAACCAGGATGTACTGACAGACAAAGGTTCCGCCGACTCATGCGTTTTCCCTCTGGCACTAAATACATATTTCCAAAGTGCGCATTAGTTTATTTAGATGAGTCTAAAGATGAAGCCAGAATATTGTTTAAACTTTGGAACTAAAAACAAAACTAACTTTTTCCTCCTAGTAGACAGTTTGTGGACCTACAACCCAAAATATATAATTCCCAAATGCGCATTTCTTTACTGAGATTTATGTTCAGGAACAAGAGAAAAACTGTTTCCTCCTTGGATAACTGTACTGAAACAGTCCTTTTTCAGGTTGCATTCATATGAATGGGACTGAGTCAGCTTGAAATTCCATAGCGTTGGAAACATTCGACCGAACTAAATTCATTGGCGATGTTCAGAGTTTGGTGTGTGAGAATATTTTCTACATGATACCGTGCGCCAACGCATTCTAGTACAGCTAAAATGGAGGTACTTTTGTCAAAAAAATATTTCTTAAACAGGAATTAATTAAACTGAGATGCCAGTGTACACGCACTTTCCGACTTAGAAAACATACAAGAAATACTGCTTGTGGTAAGTTGGTTTGAATAGCCGGGTTCTACCATAAATAACTAAAGGCAAACATTGGGGAAAACTAAAGATTTACCGGTAAAAATGTGCCATCCGATAATACATTATCTACTGCGCATGTGCGAGGTATGCCTACGCGATCAACTGAAAATGTTCATTAAAAAATAATATATCACGGCAGCTGGAGCCGCATGGGGAGCACGTGAGAAACCTTTTCTCCTTTTCCTTGATGTGAACTCAAACCAAGGCATGTGATGGTTTTCTGATTTAGAATTAAAAAGATCAGTCCGGGCTATTAGGGCGAGTACTGAACAAAATCTCATTCTTTTAGTGAATTATGTAAATCATATAGGAAACATGTGACAAACATGTTCTGTGTGGGCTTTAAAAGTAAACTTTTAACGTCGATATTAGAAGAGAGAAATTATTGAGAGTAAGCAGTATGGCTAATCTATTCGTCCTAACACCCACCAGTTACCGCCCACGCTCTTTAAGCCCATATTAACACTCGATTGGTCTGGGTAGGGATACGTACCTCTTTAAAAGATCTGATGACACAACGTGTATTTCAGTTCAAAGAGCGAAAGCAGGGTTTCCAGGGTGAAATATTGTACTACTCTTTAAGTAAGGGATTTCCTTTTAGTTTTCGGTAAACGCAAGAAACTACAAACCTTGCCTGGCCATACAAAACCGGATCTAGGTAAGAAATAAATAATGAGTAGTTATGCTGTAGACTCATGGTAAGGTTGCCAGTTAGAATAATATTATACACCATCTTTAACTCATTTGATAGTGAGCTCTAGTATTAGAATTTATCAACCGTTAAATCCCATAGAATGTTAAACTTTCGTGAGTCAAAAGTCACCGACGCTATATTGCTATGTTTTATTTTTCCTGAGAAAACATGCTTAAACTGTAATATTCAAGCAATTTTGCTTCTCTGGGTAAAATAATTATCATTTAAGACGAACGAAAGAATTCTGTTCACCTGAGTTGAAGCTGAAGAAAAATATTCAAATCGAAAGAAACGTGGTCGAAGCTAATATTTATGCTTAAAAAATATCTACTAAGTCAGCGTTTTTTCATATATAAATCCTTCAGTCTCAGTAAGCTTGTGTTGCGAAATATTACCATATATTTTAGTAAGTAAAATTCGTAGGTTCGTTCGTGTGAATGTTCTTTCGATCGAATAATTTGTGAGTTGCTTCAGTTGATGAAGGAGTTTAAGTTTGTAATCCAAATTCTAAATTTAGTATCAACTTCCGGCCTTTTCGACTCAGCCGTTTTAAAAATTAATCAGTGACATCACGTATATTTCAAGATACTGTTGATTGTAAAGACAGAAATCATAACTTCGCGAAAATATCAGACATCAACAATTTGAAACACTGCTTTTGGTCATTTTAGATAGCTAGTATCTAAAATTATATCAGTGACCATCGGAACTGAAAAGTGTGAAGCAAAATTATTCTTAGTTAAAGACCAGTGGGCAGGCTAATTGCTTCCAGTCATCTTTTTGGATTCATTGAACAGTTTATAAAATAGATTCAAATATTGCACTTTGCAACGAATGTAGGAATCAATTAAATTATCCTTAACTTTCTAAGAAGCTGAACGTTTTATATTCTCTCGTGACAGTCGTTCTAAAGCTTCTCTTATTCATTGAATTTGGTTAAAAGCCACCAAAAACCACCAGTGATGCCTCAGTTGGATTCAAAGTGCTGTTAATGATAGTGGCTGAAAGGCGGTTGAGTGGTAGATGCATTCTAAATTATATTTCTGTTATAGTCAAGATATGCCATGAACCTTGAATTAGAACTTATCATTGTTGATAAAAAGCAGTTTTAACGGAACTCCAACCCGCGTTTACCGATGGGTCGATTCATTCAGTGACAACTCGATGTAAAATTCTAAAACTTGATCTCAGCCGTTTATGCGCAGGTCATCTCGTGCTGCAAATAGTGTTCTAACTACCTATGATCTTGTGCTTCCATCTATTAATTGAATTCTTCTAGGAATCATCGAATATAAAGATGTATTCTTTTCCCTAGGAAAAAAATAAACGCAGAATAATTGCTCGTATAGTAGTAGCATAGAGAATAAAAACTAACATTGGAGTTAATTCAAGTTGAATTAAGATACTAGGACTCCAATGGCCCATTTTCATTTGTTGTATACCGCGTTTTTTTTGCAAAAGGTAAATTGTAGAATTTTTGTGTGAATTCTAGTAAATGAAGTACTTTTTATGTAACTATCATATGATTTCGACAACCAGACAGACATACTAACCCCGATTAAAGAATTCAGCTACAACATTTTGCCGAAAACACTTATTTTTTATCTTTGGCTTTTACTGCATCATATTTCTACAGATGGTCTGATTTCTTGAGCGTTCTTGGTGAAAGTTCACGAAATCTAAGCCGGAGGACGGTAGCCTGATCTATCCACACTTCAGTGGATTTTCAGGTAGCATTCTTTCCGCAAAAAAAGGCGGGCCAACTCGAGACTCGATCAAAGAGAACAGCCGACAGCATGCCCGAGAAAATAATTTCAAATTCTATTGTGAAAAGTAATTTATTCAAGTGAGTGTTTTAGTTTCACCATAGTTAACTATGGTTTCACTGGGAATATTTAATGCATGTTCCTTATTTGCTCTAAATCACTACAGCTTTGAGGTGATTAATCATCCCAAAACCTGACAAAATGGCTAGCGCTTGCATAAAAGTAAGCGATTAACGAGTTAAAATAAACTCTTAACATTTATTTTGAGTCCAAACGTATTGACTGCGCCTTGGAAATCCGGATCGGGCCACAGATTGAAGTATGGGTTATTGCTAAAGATGATATAAAGTCGCCTATGTTCGCAAACGCGAACCTATTTCTGACTCAGTGGCTCCCGTGAATGACTCTTTAATTATTTTGGTTTTGGTTTAACGACGTACAATCAGTCGAAAACCGCTTAGCAACTAAGTGACCATGATATTTCGGAAGGATTTTATTGGGGAGAAAACCCGAAAGTTTAATTAAAGACAATAATATTTTACATACATACATCCTCTTTATTTATACAATCTTCATCAATAAATTACAATTGAAAGGATGCTCTTCGAGAGAGCCGTGTGCTAAATTACAATTTATACTACAATTAATTTCACAATATAGTAAGATGTATAAACATTATTAATAATGATATGAATATAAGCTAAGGATATACGTTTATCTAAGAATTAAAAACTGATATACTAAATTATAAATGCTACAAAATAGTATTTCAGAAGTGCCTACAGGCACTGATAGCATTTTGTGCTTCATTAGATAGATTGTTCCATAGAGATGCAACTCTGCCGGTACGAGAAGCTCTTTTTTAAGTCCTCGGTGTTTGGTCTAGGGATAAAAAGACCATGTTCAGAGCGACGCAAGCAATATCAATGAATTGTGCCGCTAGTTTTGGTGAATAATTGTGCTAAAAATAGCGGAACTTCGACATTTGTTAGCCTGAATTTCAGCCGTCTCCTCCGGTTCGTTCCTCCCGAGAGAGACGTCTGAATCCAATAGCCGATAATGCCGTCCAGTGACGTCACTACCAGAAAACCTGGTAGTGATCTTTGATTGGTTCATATTCTATAATTTCGCATAATTAACTCATCCGAGAAGACGGCAGGATTCACTTTGGACTCGCGGTTGTTGATCGTGGAGTTTCAGTGGAGTGACCTTGAATTTGTAAGGAAAACATCTGGAAATGGATTGAAAGTGTCCTGCACAATAACCGCCGACTGTCCTGTAAACATGTACATGTTATCCCGTCGCGTCCGCGGGATTGTTGATAATCGATTATTTGTTCACACTCGCAGTGGTAAAGAATGTCGCTTCTCTCTTCAAGGAACTGTTCTTTCCCGTAAAAGAGTCTTCGTATTTCTTCGAAAATTCTCCATTATCCTTTCATGTTTTTCTACTTTTCTGTTGCATCATTTACATAGGTAATATCTCGTAGCTGTGTCGATTCGAACCAGATCGCGAAAGCTCAACGGACAAAGATCAACTGTACTTTGCCTCTAAATATAATATAACGATTTGTTGCTTCGAAAAGGTTTTCACAAAATAAGAGGCACTTGAGAAGCGAATGGGATGGAGATATATATATAGGTAAGGCTTTTATTTTGGCCGGCATGATCTCAAATAATTTACCCTGCGAGCAGAGGTTTCTCATCTCTTTTCCTTTCCTGTCGCCGAAAGAAACCTCTGCCACGAAACGATTGCTTTTCGCGTCGAGCATGCGCCACGGTATCTGGATTGCTATTGGCCGAAAAAAGACGAGACGGTAAACATTGTAGATTCATTGTATGTAGATTTCAAATTGTCCATTTCCTATTCTTATAAACGGCAGTGGAGAAAATAAAATTAATGTCCTTCTTCGAAGGTCTAAATCAAAGCTTTCTTTAGGATAAATTAAGGTAGATTTATTGAACGGTAATTTCAAGGTCTTCTGTGCAGTTCAGTAAAGTAAGAAGAAGCAAAGCCGGAGTTTGAAGCCTGTTCGCCTGATCAATCATCGGCAAACAACAAACGTGTGACGACATAAATAACGGCTGTGAAGATACTGTGGGCTCTAGCAAAACCAGCGAAGATCGCCACAAAGTCATGCCCGAGTGATATCAAACGGGTAAAACCGGTTTGGTAACTGGTTTATCACGTGGTTTACCTCCAAGATTTTGGAGGTTGCAAGTGCGCATGTTCAATGGGAAAAGCAATCGTTTCGTGGCAGAGGTTTCTTTCGGCGACAGGAAAGGCAAAGAGATGAGAAACCTCTGCTCGCAGGGTACAAATAATTTCTCAAGGCGAGCGATGGCTTTGTTTTTGTGACCCACGAACTCTTACTACTGCCGTGACAGTTTTATTTACATAAATTAAATTGTTAATCCGCCTTGACGTTACTGGACGGCATTATCGGCTATTGGATTCAGACGTCTCTCTCGGGAGGAACGAACCAGAGGAGACGGCTGAAATTCAGGCTAGTCATTTGGTTTAATTTGTACATGGTTTAATTTGTGGTTTAATTTGTACATGATGTACTCCAGGTCTTTCCAATCAAGTTCAGCCGTTAAGATATATGTTGACCTTATCTCATAGTATAGAACCTGTAATGATTCTGGCAGCTCTGTTTTGAAGTTTTTGGATGTTTTTAGAGAGTCCCTTACTCATGCTACCTCAGGCGGTGCTGCAGTAATCAAAATGTAAGGCTATTAGTGAGTTGCAGATAGAAATGTACTGTTTAATAAACGAGCAGCAGTGTTTTATCAGGTTTAAAACTCGAGGGCGCAGCCCGAGAGTTTTAGACCTGATAAAACACGTGCTGCGAGTTTATTAAACGGCTTCAAAAACTTTTAATGGTTACTTAATGAACCATTGAACCTTTGTATTCACAACGCCATGCAAAATATTCGAGTAATCACCGCCTGCGATTACGAACATCTTAAGGGATTGACATGAAGAAATTACCATACTGTTGTTTGAAGCGGCGTTTCGCAATGCTGAAAGCATTGTGTGGCAAGGAACAAGCTAGGGCAAGAATAACCTGCACTTGAAGGATTTGGTGTCCTGGTTGACATCGATAAAGTTCAAGACTTGGAAAGCGATGTGACTGACATGACGGCAGACTCTAAATTTTTGACTCCGGCACAAAATATGAAGAGGATGTTTGTAAGTTTAATGTACGTTTTTATTGTTTTACGGCTTTGAGTTTGGTTCAATAATTGGAACTAAACAGTGGCTCGGTAAACAAGTAATGGTAGTTGGATAACTTCATGTTAAAATTATTATCGGTGTATCTCGGTAGTCTGCTGATATTAGTAAATTTAGTGAAAAATTTATCATCTAGGTACCTTATGTTCCGTGTACTTTTTGCTATCTTTGGGTCTTTATCAACACGTGAATTCTTAATTAGGATGAAACTTTATATAAAATTTCATGTTCATTAGTATTCTTTACATAAAACGTTCATCCTAATTAGCATTTCAATGAGAAAGCTGAAACATCAATAGAAATTCCAAGAGTTGCAAGGTGCTTATCCATTGTCCCAATCATTAACCCCGTTTCCCCCTGGGACAGAATTCAAATCCCTCCGCGGGCTTTTTAGAGAGTTTTTGAATAATGTATAAAAGGGCACAAATGGCCTGATCACATTGGCTGATTTAGGGTCACGTGGCAGTCATCAAATTTCAATGTTGCCCGCCACGTGATCACATCGTGACAGAAGATGGTGTGATTGTCGCGCGCGCCACTGGCTAGCTAAAGGCGGGAAATATTTGTTTACCAAAATGCCTAGATCTTCATCAAAAGCTGACCATTTTTCGTCGAAAGAAAGCATTCAAAATAGAACCAGCTCCAAAGATACAATTTACATCTTCATTAAGCGTGAGAGAGAGAAATTGGTAGCTAAAAAAGGATGCAAGCAAGACACAAAACGATACTAAAAATGTCGTAGCGATCAGGCTGGCAGCGTTTTGTGTTGAAAAGCAGCTTCCCAAAGAGAAGACGACAAACCTCGCTCGTATCAGGTATTAAAACTTATGTCTATATAACAAATCACTTAATGACTGTCCCTTCGGGAATCAGTGAGTTTTGTTTCCCCTCGATCCTCGATGTTCCCCTCGGGACCAGTCACTAAGTGTTTATTATTGCCCGTTTTTATATTAGAGACGCATAATGCATCTAGACGTATTTGGGCAAATAAAACTTAACTAGTTAGTGCGTCTTCTTATTTCGTCTAGTATAAAACGGGCACAAGAAGCATTATGCGACTGGACGAACTAAGTTTGGTAATCCATCCAAAACGACGCACTATCGAACTTTTTCGACCAGTTGCATTATGCATCTTGTTCCCGTTTTTATACTTGACGAACTAAGAAGACGTACTAAGTTTTCTTTGCCCAAATGAACAACACCAAGTAGAACCCATTCCCTTAAAAAATATGGCGGGAACCGTACCGGATTTATCATCAAGTTCGTCTCATACTTCGTCCCACCTTTATACTAGTCGCACTAAGTTGTCTTTGCCCAATTACGTGTAAACACACTATGCGTCTCTAGTATAAAAACGGCCAATTGAGTCTCAATCTATATGCACTCCAAGACATTTGTAAGAATTAACTCCTTCAATTGAGCTATAGTACTCACGTTTGGCTTCTCGGGAATCATTTTAAGCGTGTTCCAAGAAACATACACTTTGTTTTGGTAATATTTAGACTTATCTTGTTGGCATTTAGCCATTCATGTATGTTTGCCAGGTCATTGTTCAAAGCGTAAAGAAACTCATCCTGATTACTGAAAGCAAAGCGGGTGAGATTGGTAAGGTATCATCTGCGTACATACGCACATTAAACATTAAATTGCAGTTTGGTAGGTCGTTAATGTATAATAGGAAAAGTAATGGACCTAAGATAGCCCCTTAAAGAATTCCACACCTAACTAGGTTGTTTTCAACTAAGTAGGTGTAAAACTGATCAAATACAGCCCTTTCCAGTATTTTTGAAACGCCCGACAGAACAGAGATAGGTCTGTAGTTGTTAGGGGCCAGTTTTGGAACCTTCCTTGTGTATTGGGGACACTCTGGCCTTTTTCCAATCTATTCAGTGGCAAAGCTTCTTGCTTGATAGATAAGTTAACAATATGTGTTTATACAATAGAGACTCTGCAATGACTGGAGCACAATGTTTCAGAAGTATAAAGCCGGAATGCCATCTAGCTCCTTGTTTGTGGGTAGTCTTTGAATAGTTTTATAGATATCGTTGACATCAAATTCTTCAATGTCGAACGCCGACACAGCTGTTCGATAAAACGTTCGAAATTTGAATTTCCAATGCCAGGTTTACCTTTCAGTGTAAAATGAAAAAAGAAAGACGTAGGAATAAAGCAAACGATTCTTTTCAAGGCGTCTTCCACAGATTTCTGTTTGAATCACAGTACAATAATTACAAGCTCGAGGTCAGTTTTATCGTGCATTTATTAGTGACATAAGGAGATGGATGAATCACGACAAACTCATATTGAACGATGGAAAAACTGAGTTTTTAATTATTGGTACCAAGAATCAATTGTCCAAAGTCAACATTAACCACCTCACTATTGGTGATTCTGACATTGCCCCACTTTCTCCTGTCAAGAATTTATGCGTGTGGTTGGATTCAAACTTGTCTATGAACACTCATATTACGAAGACCTGTTCCGCTGCTTTTTACTATTCGAGGACTTCGAGATGCTTAGGTGTTACCATTGACAATAAACTAAAGTGGTCTGATCACGTTGAAGATGTCCTATATAAAGAGCTTCTCGTGTAAACTGAATCTTTTAAAATCTATGCGTTTCTTACCCAAGCCGATGATAACTGATTTTTATCAAAAGATCATCATACCCTCTGTAACATACGGAATCACAGAAATTGTAACATTTCCCTTTTTGATAGCCTTGAAAAAATACATGCAAGAGCTGTGAAAATTGTATATGGCCTGGACTGGTCAATGAACAGCAGTGACGCATTAACTAATGCAGGATGGTATCCAATTATATGGACATACAAGTATAAAATAGCATGTCTCGTCCACAGTAGTTACAATAACAATGTACCAGAACAAATCAGTAGTATGTTTAACAAGCGCAATATCAGCGCATAAAATATATGCTCTCAGGGGTCGCCATAAATTAGAATTACCAGCACCAAAACGGATATAATGTATAACTCCATAGCTTACAGGGCAGCGATCCTCTAGAATAAGTTGCCAGCAAGTTCAACTCAAGAAGAACAACCGGCTACTAAATAAATTACAATTTACGCTTTTCCAGCAATTAAGCGGTAGCGAGAGAGACGCTGCACTTGATCCGTAACGTATTATATTATCTTACATCCTAGATTATATACGTCCGGAATTTCTGACTTGGTTATAGTGCCTGATGCCTTTCGGACAAAAGCAATGACTCTATTTCTATTGGCGAAATTTATATTCCTATACGTTAATTCTAAAATGTTTCTTAAATTCTGAAATCTGTGCATATGTATGCATATACCATGTGTGAACTGCATGTGTGTGTATATACCCTGTTGTATATACCACACCAGTGAATATCACTTTTCGCGCGCTCTGGTTGGCTACTCAAACAGTGAATATGATTTCATATTCACCTCCGAGCGAAGCAGCGATCACCTCGCGCGAGTTTTTGTCCATTTGACAGAAAATAAAATACATATTTCGTGCTGGCTATTCACCTGCAGTGTGTTATATTAAAACAATTATTGACCTCGAAGCGGCTCGGTAAGTATCCACCACTATTCACCTCCACTTCGGTGAATAATTGTTAAATATATATATTATTATATATAATTAAGAATAAAAAGCTTGTCTTTCCAACGATGACTGTCGCTAGTTAAGAGGGTCCAAATGGATACCAGACGCTTGTACTCTTTAAATATTGATAGATGATTATATAAATGAGTGACTTGCGAACTCTTCACTGGTCCATAATTTATGCTGCAGTAAATGTTTCACCACACGGTTCTATTTTAGGTTCTATTTTAATCTTAACAGTTTACGATTCTATACCAAGGTCCTAAAATGTGGAATTCCCTGCCAACGTATATCACAGGTTCGACCAGTTTTCCTAGTTTCAAGAAGAAGAAAAAATGATTTCTTACTCAAATATATGATTACTGAATCGATCATGCCGCACATATGCATCACTTTTTATAAACTTATTAAGCTACGAGGTGACCTCTTACTATAAGCCTGATGGGTTCTCGAGGTCTCCTCGCCATACATTACATTCTACTGTATCTGTAATTCCTATTTCTGTGGCAAATAAACAAACCTAACCTAACAAGTCGGTTTTCTACGACTTTCTTTCAATATTTTGAAAATCATTGCAATCCTGTTGTTTTGTATGCCAGTTTAAATTTAAATCTGCATGTTATTGGAAAGTTTCTTTTGTAGTTTTCCTGTTTAGTTTATAGTTTCACGAAGTAGAAAAAAAGGCCGCTAAGCACCAAGGTTGGGCCACATTCTTTAATATCGAGAGAATGTGTAAAACGTTGGAAAATTCTAGGTGAATTTTGTTTGCAGTTTGATAGTCAAGGACTGAACTATCGGCTGATAGTTGCTCGCGGCAATTTGATGTTCTTAAAACAAATATTAGCATTCGAGGGCTTATAAGCTAGTTTTAAGAACATCAAAATTCCAAGGGAAACTATCAGCCGATAGTTCCAAGACAAACACAGTCTATTTGTCGTTGTTGTTCAATACAAAATTGTATTTCGCTCTCAGCGGGCACTATTATACAAATAGACTGTGTCCGTCGAGGAACTATCGGCTGATAGTTGCCCGCGGAAATTTTGATGTTCTTAAAACAATTATAAGCCCAAGAACGAAGTTCGAGAGCTTATATGGTCTTATATGCTAGTTTTAAGAACATCAAATTTTCAAGGGAAACTATCAGCCGATAGGTCCTAGACAGACACAGTCTATGACGACAACTATCATGTCACGTGATCGCTTTTAGCCAATGAGGGCGCGCCAAAATTTTGTGGTGAACTATAACGATCGATAGACGATGGGATCCTGGCATAGCTAATGAGATGTTATTGATAATCGCTTGTTGGTCATACTATACACGTACGTTATGCTGCATGACTATCTATTTGTAGATACTGGTATGATCACCTAAAAGTCGATTAAGGTATGCGAACCGCCGTGGGGGGCAAGTAGCAGCTTTATCGACTTTTAGTTGATCATAACAGCGTTTATCTTACCCCGCCGACGCAGATCAACACTAGCTTTTACAGGAACTAATCACCCCTCGTGTCCATTGGTAGGACGTGTATAGATTACGGTACTTTACCGAGCTACATTGGCTAGCCTTTGTTAGGTCGTGTTTACATTACAGTAGTTTACTGAGCTACATTGGCTAGCCTTTGTTAGGTCGTGTTTACATTACAGTAGTTTACTGAGGTACATTGGCTAGCCTTTGTTAGGTCGTGTGTACATTACAGTAGTTTACTGAGGTACATTGACTAGCCTTTGTTAGGTCGTGTTTACATTACAGTAGTTTACTGAGCTACATTGGTTAGCCTTTGTTAGGTCGTGTGTACATTACAGTAGTTTACTGAGGTACATTGGTTAGCCTTTGTTAGGTCGTGTGTACATTACAGTAGTTTACTGAGGTACATTGGTTAGCCTTTGTTAGGTCGTGTGTACATTACAGTAGTTTACTGAGGTACATTGGTTAGCCTTTGTTAGGCCGTGTTTACATTACAGTAGTTTACTAAGCTACATTGGTTAGCCTTTGTTAGGTCGTGTTTACATTACAGTAGTTTACGGAGCCTTTGTTAGGCCGTGTTTACATTACAGTAGTTTACTAAGCTACATTGGTTAGCCTTTGTTAGGTCGTGTTTACATTACAGTAGTTTACGGAGCCTTTGTTAGGCCGTGTGTACATTACAGTAGTTTACCGAGCTACATTGGCTAGCCTTTTTGTCGTGTTTACATTACAACAGTTTACTGAGGTACATTGGCTACCCGGGGGGGGGGGGGGGTACTCCTGTTTGTGACGTATTATGTATGTGCCGCCCGGGTGGGTCAGGGTTTTGAGCTCAGTTTGGGCAGGTAGGGTCAGGGTTTTGACCTGATTTGGGCAGATCAGGGTAAGGATTTGAGTATAATTTGGGTGCAGTCAGGGTCGGGGTTCAGTATTTTTTAGGCAGTTCATTTTTTTTAGGTACTATGTCAAAAAAAGACATTCTGTTGCCGCATTTTGATCGCCTGCCCACATGCAAGCACTGAGGTTCCCATACATCGTGACGCCGCTAATTCGTACTTCAGTACAAGTTTATCTATGTACTTCATCTGCTGATTTGTTTACCCAATGCCACGTCCCGACTTGAAATGTTCCGTATTTTGCATGAAATCCCGGTACGCGGTATACCGGCCAGGATATATATCCGACCGTGTTTTGAAAACAATTTAAAGAAGAGGCAATCAGGGTTTTTTTTCCCCAAAAGGGGGCAATCAGGGTTTTGGAGCTCGGATTGGGTCAAACAGGGTCAGGGTTTGAGCCTCTTGGCCTCACATACATACCCATTTTTCATGTAAGTACCCCCCCCCCCCCCCGGATTGGCTAGCCTTTGTTAGGTCGTGTTTACATTTCAGTAGTTTACTGGGGTACATTGGCTAGCCTTTGTTAGGCCGTGTTTACATTACAGTAGTTTACGGCTGAGCTACATTGGCTAGCCTTTGTTAGGTCGTGTGTACATTTCAGTAGTTTACTGGGGTACAGTGGCTAACCTTGATTAGTCTTTCGATACACCAGAGTATAGGTCACTGAGGTATGATCCATCCATCAATTCTCTTCAGCAGCATGATTGGTTGAATCGCATCACGTGACCTGGCACTAAGACGTTTTAAACGGCAGAGCCAATACTAGTGACATTTGGAGATGACTTCCATGGCAGGAAGAGGTGAATCGGAAGTGGAACCTCTAAGTCGTGTCAGAATTCGGTGAGTGTGTACAGTACGCACTGGAATGTATATTGTACGACTCTCATCGTATTCTGTACGAAATTTCCCCGACGCCGGCAAGAGTCAACAAACTCCTTTCCTTAAAAACTTTTAAAGTAAATTATAAAAACATTTAGAAAACTACCTTATTCTAACTAATTTTCGCGGGACTTAAATTTCGCGATTTTCGCGATTTAAAAAAAATCGCGAACTTAAAGTCCCGCGAATAAAAGATACCGCGAAAATTAACGACACGAAATTTAATGCCTTTCGGTAAAACCCTTTTGTCTTTTTTCAACTTTTTACACGAGTATGCATAAACTAAAACGTGTCTAAGAGTCCAGAGTCCGAAAAATCAGCATGGTATCAGCTAAGAAACGACACTCTCTTCATCCTCTTCGTCAACTACCAGCTCACGATCGCTATCGCTGTCTTCATCTAGAAGTTCCTTAAAGCACCTCATCATGATGTTAGTTTCGTTTTGTTAAGGGTAGGCGATTTTAAATTGAAATGTAACATAAAGCAGTGAAAAAAATAAAATGTAGATCTTCCTTTTCGCGAAATTTAGTTCCCTTTAACTCAACTTTTCTGCGAAATCGCGAAAATAAAGTCTCGCGAAATCTGCCGCCTAATTTTTCGCGCAATTAAATAACCGCGAAAATTAGTTAATATAAGGTAGCAGTTAATGTAAAATGGACTAAACTCAAAGCTGACAACGCTGCAGGCTAAATCTTTATAGTAATTTCTTTACCTCGGGATTTTGGTCAACTCCGGTTTGCCTGGGATTTTTGCCAAATAATTTTTCCTTAACATTTCCGCGGGAAATTGGCGCGACCCATTCTCCTCCCCAGACCCTTCTCTTATTTCTTACTGCGCACCCTGCGCATGTGCAGTACGAAATAAGAGAAGGGTCTGGGGTCGAGAATGGGCGGGACCAAGCGCGGCCGAGCACCGAAACACGCATGCGCAGACGTTTAACCGCAGTGTTCACTGCTAGTCATGTGGAACCACAAATCCAAACACAAGAATAGTATTAGCCTAGGTTTGATTTTGGGTTTCCTGTTTTGTGAAATTTGACCATTGTTACATGGCGGCCATGTTGGTTCAAAACAATAGATTATCCAACCTCGGACTGAGAAGTTTCAGAGCGAGGTTGGCCCTGGGACATCACGTTGCGCATGCGCTTGAAACGACTATTTAGCTGACTACTAAAGTCTAAGGGCCTGCTTACATAAGCCGGGCTGGCCCAATTTATCGGGGTGGCGGATTTGGCGGTCTGGCTCGCTTTGGCTGTGAAATATGCCCGGTTTGGAGAGACCGGGTGAGCATTTACAATTATCCCTTGTGGCAGCCATTTTGTAAACAACGGCTTCCCGCCAAAAAAGTTCGCGCCAATACTTCAGCCCGGGCTGACTCTCTCCATATAATGCCGGGCTCGGTAAACCGGACCAGTCCGCCTCATGTAATAGTGCCCTATAAATTCCTCGTTTTTGACTTATGTTGGAAGAGTACTAATGTAATGTAATTTTTTTAAGAATATAACTATATGAGCAAAATACATTTGGGGTGTTTTGGCATCGCCCTGATTTTAGGAGACCCACATGGGTACGAGGCTTCCTTTTGAAAATCTCTGAAAATTTTGCTCAGTTCTGCAAACAAAATACAATGAATACTGAAAAACTGCAAGGATCAAATGACGAAGTATAGTACCGGATCAACTAGTTGGAGGGATCTAATCAGCGAAAAATTGTAAACAGTAACAACGAAGAAAGGCTGATTATACGGTAATGAGCATATCATGGCAAATGTATTAACCGGCAATATTTCGGCTGGCACGGCCAACCTTCTTCAGGGTTTACAAGTGAACACCACAAGTAAACATCCCAGAGGCGGATCCAGGAGGATCATGGGGTTGCAACACCCATACCCCCCTATCACCCCTATAGATCAATGTAAATAGCATTTCAGAGTCTCTAGATTTCAAATACGACTCCATCAACCTCCCCCTCCCTTTCACATAGTCCTGGATCCGCCCCTGAACCCTTTTATCGAGGACTTTCGGTTGTGATGTAACGAGATTGAGGCTATAACGTCACCTCAATATGTATGCCACGAGGCTTCTCGTTATTGTCAGGAGCCCATTACCATTATTATACTGAGTCCACTTTAGAAACGAGTAGGAGGACGGGCGAGTTCGGTTTCGCAAAGCTGCTTGGGAATGTTACTGCATGGGGACAGTTAATTTGCAATATTTGCCATGTTTCCCCGGTATTCCAGTAGAACTCTGACTAACTGAGGTCTTTCATGCTTTATTCTGACTAATAGGAGTCTTAAACCAAACTTTCCCTTTTTATTTAAACATATATATTCTTTGTGTTTGCTCCAGGAGCAAACACAAATTTGACCGTAGCCTGTTTGCTATTCTTCATGGTGTTTCATTTTAGTTACCGTTCTCGGCTATCACCTAGCTAGACCACGCACCACAGCTACCCGTCTGTCCATTACCGCCATGCACTAACCCGTATCTATCCACCAACCTGTAATCACAAGCCCGCACCATTCTTCAATAGCTGATATAGTGGCGTCTACGAATAGCAGTTTCAGCGGTATTGACCCGAACGCCTCACTTCTATGTGTTTCGAACTGTGTATCAAGCTGTGTATCTAAATTAGCCGTGCTTCTTTAGAGGGTGTTGGTGTCATGCAATGATGGTTTCAATAGCGCTTCATTACATCAAAGTAAGGCGTTCGGGTCGATCAATACCGCTGAAACTGCCATTCGTAGACGCAACTGTAATAGAAGCTATAAGGGCGCGTTTGATTTGCCATATTCCAGAATAAGAATATAGGGAATAGTCTCTGGAATTCTCTGGTTTAGGCACATTTTGCACTGTAAGCTACACTGGATGCTTGCTGACATGATATTCAGAACACATTTAGTATTCCGGTGGCTAATAAAATCCTATATAAGCAGTTTGCAGAGGTCATTATCAGGTGCCTTCTTATTCTGGAATATAGTCAATAGACCCTTTCAGCTTGCTGCTTTGTTGCTCCATTTAATTTCAGACCACGTGACAGTTTTCCAGTACTTTTCATCACGCCAAGTAAGGAATTCACCATTCAACCAATTAGCTGTCGTTCGCGCACCTTATAAAACACATGCAGAGGCCGCCAAAAAACCGTAACTCCAATAAAAGCTAATAAAAAGAGTAAAAAGGCGCGACTCGATACCCTCTCCAAAAAAATCCGAGACTCCGAGACGGGCAAAGTAAAGAAAAATCGAGATTCTGAGACCC
The DNA here is from genome assembly GCA_030867875.1 of Actinernus sp. WN-2022. Taxonomy (NCBI): domain Eukaryota; kingdom Metazoa; phylum Cnidaria; class Anthozoa; order Actiniaria; family Actinernidae; genus Actinernus; species Actinernus sp. WN-2022. The sequence continues at coordinate 18,241,755 of JAOWCC010000853.1, forward strand.
GACCTATAAAATGCGAGATTTCGAGACTTTACCGACTTTTTGCGAGACCTTCCGTTTTTCTTGAAACCATTTGCCACCCCTTATATAAGTACTTTACCGGGTGACAATCCCCTACTCTTACACGAAAAGTTGTGTAATAACGGTTGGGTCGGTATTTTTACGAGTCGGTTTTTATTTTTTCGAGCCTGAAAATTGACGAGTAAAAATTCCCAGCCGTATTACACAACTTTTCGTGTAATAAATTGTTTATTATACGACAGCTAACACGAGCTCTGTTTGAAGAAAATCTTGAGTAGAAATCTCGCGAGACGAAACCTCTCAGCGCGGCTTCAGTGAATAAGTTTTTCCCCGCGCTAACAGCTGATTGGCTGTTACTCAAACAGCCCCATTTCGATTGGCTCCCGCGCTTACAAAACCTTTTAAAGGGGCTATGTCATGGAAATGCGCATGTATTGAGTAATCGCTCGGTTGGTGGCTTTAATTGGATACAAACAGTTAAACTTCCCTCCTTCGATGCTTAATTGAAAGGATTTTCAATATATTCCCTGGAGACTGTTTATATACACTGTTTGTTGGTCATTTATGCATATTTGTTTTGATTTTAAGCATCCCACATGGCCGAGAGGTTCGGTAGGTCATATCAAAAACGGTGGAAATTGCTGTTTGGATTCCGGCCTTTAAAGTGCACCTAACCCCTTTTGCAATTTTTATACCTATGAATCTTTGAAAGGTATTGAGTACTTCTGAGAAGAAATTATTGGCTTACAGATAATACTCTATATTCTAGGCTTGTTTGAAATGGCGAAAATTTGCAGAATCTACCCATCTAATTCATTCGAATTTGCAATAAGTTGAATAAATATTTAGCATTTTGTCTAAAATAACTGTTTTCTTTACTAGCAACTCACAGACTGTATAAATTCTATATATACCGATGTTGTTGTGATAGAAAGGCGCCATGGAGAATAATGCATTAATGAAGTGACGTAAGATCCAGAATCGACCCAGGCTTTTTCTTACGCGGTCATGGGTCGGCAAAGGTCAAATTTTCGCCATTTCAAACAAGCCTAGAACATAGAGTATTTTCTGTAAGCCAACAATTTCTTCGCAGAAGTACTCAAAACCTTTCAAAGATTCATATGTATAAAAATTGAAAAAGGGGTTAGGTGCACTTTAAGTGTTGAATAAACCTGTGCAAACCGGTTTGTGACCCGTGTAATATGTGCACTCGAAAACGCCAAGTCGTATAATAAAAAAGAAGTAGGTTATTTAACGCCCCCACTTATTAGGAAGAAAGAGTTTGGAGACAAGGTATATCCCTGCCCAAGAACGTGGCCAGAATTCGTACCCTCGTTCTCCCGCATTCATGACCTACCACCTGAGCTATTCGACAGTGCTGTCGAATAATTCAATAATTGCCAACCATGATTGCAAAAGACCGCGGCTTTGTGTCAGGAACCAATGGATCTCTCATTTGACACATTTGACAATGGATGACGTGCAGTAAACATCGCTGTACATCAACGTTTTTGAAGCCGTTCCATAAACTCGCATGTGTTTTATCAGTCTAAAATGTAAATCTGATAAAACTGCTGCTCGTTTAGTAAACAGTACAGTCATACAGATTATTACATGTTAAGAGCTTGATATGACTCGCCTTGACGTGATATCATATCACTTCACTGTTGATAAGGATTTGATTCACGGCTTTATCGCACCATAGTTAATAGAGTGGAATGGTTATGAAACCCGCGGCAAACTTCAAAGGCGCTAACAAATGCGCTGAGATTTATGTTGGAAGGGGGCAAAACAAAAGATTGTGCAGGGTCATAGTTCATTAGCGTCCCCTGAACGACTGAACTCACACGTTTCTATTGGCTGATTGATTAACACATTGGAATTTATATTGTGTTTTGTGCAGGGTCACGGTTGAAAAAAGCTAACAAAGACATATAACAAAGAAGGTCGCTGGGTTTCATAACCATTCCACTCTATTAAAGGAGCAGTGTCACGATTCTGATTGGTTGTTATAGACAATGGCAAAATCACGCTATGTCACGCGCCGCTGCAAATTTCCCTTTCGATTGAAATAAATAAAATGCTGCTTTATAAAAATATAACATCAAACCTAACCATATAATACTGAAGTATAGTTTTAAAGCAATTTCGGCTCGAGATATCGTGCAAATACGCCGATGCAAGCGGATTACTCACGGACTTCTACTTCTGTCACATCTTTTGATTTCTTGTCCGCCTGACACATTTTCAAAACTTTGGGCATGAATACTAATCGTGACACTGCTCCTTTAACTATGATCGCACTGATATTGGGACCCTAAAAATGTAATTCATTTGGGGGGGGGGGGGGGGGGGGTTTGACTTGTGACGTTTCTCCGTGGAAAATCGATAGTTTTCAGAAAGAGTAATGGCAGATTGCGGTTGTCCCACAGCTATTGCATCTAATTTCCTTTGTTTTTGAGACCTCACCGACATAGATAGCGGTGAATAGACCAGTTCGCGGTAAATTCCGACATTTTGAAAGGCCGTGCAAACATGGCGCTAAATACAGTGTTTGTACACAGGCTTCCCAGACTCAACGTATATTTCCCGCTTATTAGTCTATTGGGTTACCTGTGGTTTATCGATTAGTTTCATAACGATCTCAGAAGAGTTTATAGCCTTTATATAATTGCTCGGTGTGAATTCTTTTTTCCGATTCCTACGAAACAAATCTTCAATAATAAAAGATTGATACTTAATGAAGTTGTGTGAGTCAAATTCCGCGTGAAAATGTACAGACAATGTATGGAAAACTGAAAACACGATTGTACGCTTCCCAGCACAGCTACATCCCTCAAATTTCGATATGTTAGTCTTTTACCTGGTACCTTAAGTTAGTATCTGAAGAATATTTGAGAAATTCGATTTTACGGATTTTATGTGGCATCGGATTCCCATCGATTCCCATACAAACACTGTATTTCGTGCCATGTTTGCACCCCTTTCAAAATGTCGGAATTTACCGCGAACTGGTCTATTCAAAGGTTTCATGATGAATTCAACGCTCCATTCCCACCAAATAGGACTTAGAGAAAGAGGTAGTGTATGACTTGAAAAAATCGATAAATCTCCGACGTTTCTTAGGGGAGGTTGAAAAAGAAACTTCGCTGGACGTTTCTCGTGGAAAAATCAATGTGACGCTTCCCTAAATAGTCGACCAATAACCTCTATATAGTAGCAACTTAAAAAACGCATGTGAAAATTACGTTGTTTCGTAATTTAAAGTTGTCATCCTACCTCTATCTACTGACCACCTGCAGTAGCTATGAACAATCTATACTATTTGCGGGCAACCCATTTTAACTTTACTACCCCAAAACGCGGTCTTATATTGCTTGCATTCTTGTACATAGTTGCGTGCGTCCTTCGCAGATTTATCATATTAAATACTAAAGAATTTATGCTTGATTTTGTAAATCATACAAGTTTGGCTTAAAATTACATTGTCCGCTGCCGGCATTGCTGCTCATTTATGTGAGCTGCCCGGTACCGCTCAAAACGAGCCACAGCATTGGCTTACCCAACAATACAACTGAAACACCCTAACTTTAAGAACTTGCAGTACACAAACAATAGAGCACACTATAATCGGGTGCAATCAGAATACAGGTTTCGAGCGGTACTGTATTACTCGAGATGAGATTTATGTTAAGAAATACGTATAAATCTGTAGAATACGAAAAGTACAGCTGCAACAGTAAAATCGATACCGGACAACATTCAAACGGTAAAAAGTATACCAATACCTTTCTACTCGAAACTATATGTAAACTTCCAAGGTCAGAAACCACGCCATCCTGTCGGTACCACGTATAAATGAGTTGCCCAATTCCAGTTCAGTTCATGGCTCATATGTACCTCAAACCTTTTTCCAATTTTGGAATGTGTCCATGTTGCTTACCTTAGATTTGCCAATAAGACTTGACAGCCTACTCTTTTTTTGGATTCACTGTAACTAAAGTTCGTCCGCTTAGTCACAATCTATCTCACATCTTGTCTTTTTATCAGTTTACTGTAAGTATCAATGCAAACAGCTCGATCGTCCACTCACAAAAAGTGTGTGTGTGTGTATGTGTAACGCTCTTTCCCAGGCTCCCTCGTAATATGGAGGACGCCGCGCACGTCCGAAAATGGCACCAAAAAGTAACGGCCACAGGTATCCCGACGAACGACGAATCATGCGAAAAGTTGCTCTCTGTCTTGGTCTATGGTTGCAGTTGAGGAAAATGTTAAAAAGAAATGAGTTTTCTCAAGTTCTACACTTAGGTGGGCGAGCAAGCAATCGAGCTTACGGGAATCTGTTTTAGGGAAAACCTGGGCGAGCAAGCCATCGAGTTTACGGGAATCTATTTTAGGGAAAACCTAGGCGAGCAAGCCATCGAGTTTACGGGAATGTTTTTAATAGGGAAAACCTATCGCCAGGCGAAGCGGCCGAAGTCAAACGACCGAACGAGGTAAGACCAGGTATTCAAACACAGTTAGAAATGTTGTCCGTGGAAAAGGCTGTTCATTTTTTTATCTTACAACTCTATGTGTCTAAGAGTAAGATATATTGTCCATGTCTATTTTCTGTAGTTTCCTGTGTTCTTAGATATAAAAGCCCAACTATCGTAGGCTCTTCAGACCATAAACTCACTACAACCAGACATTCAATAACTTGGGTTTTGATTTTTGTTTTTATTCCGTTTTCCTGCTTCGATCAATGCTCTTTCGGCGACCATATTTGTTTTCGTCACACGAATTCTAGACTAGAGCTGCCTGTGACCGTCAGTTTTGGCACTTTTTCGACAATAGCTATAATTGTGCTCATCGGTTTGAGAAATTAACTGAGATCAGTGAGATATTATTACCTTTTTATTTTTTTTAATCAAAATTCAACTTTGGAAACATCAACACCCTAAAAACCTCCAGTCAGCCGGCTAGACTATGTTACTATAATATCTCATCCTCATTAATTATTCATGAGGTAACCAACCAACCATGTGCCCAGAATTCGATCACATGACGATCCTTGAAACCCCGGAAAGTACTCCCAGAACTACATTCAACCATTTTTTTCCAGTCCAAGGACTGAATTAATTTTGTTCCAGTCCAAGGACTGAATTAATTTTGATCCAAATCACTAGTGATGTTCATCTGTGTTCTCATTGGGTATCATTCATGCATGTGTTGGGCCTAATTAAGCTACCAGGATTACAGCATAAGTATGACTTTACATGGAGAAGTGAAGGAGAAGACGGAAATAAAAATCGGTATCCAGAGTGTGACTCGAACCATCATCCGCATGGCTGCTCTTGACTACTAGTCCTCTGTCTTGCCCACTACGCTATCAGGCCGTTTGTTGAAATGACCGTGACAAAATAACAATCACAACCCTTGTAGTCTATAATTATGATGAAAAAAAACAATTGTCAACCTGTACCCGAAATAAAAACAACATCCCTCCCGAATAATTAATGACAATGAGATGTCATTTCAAAGCCTCCAATTCGGACTGGACGGGATTTCAAGCTTGCAATTAGTTCCAGTCCTCGGCCGCGCCTCGGACAGGAACTAATTGCGCGGACTTGAAATCCCGTCCAGTCCGAATTGGAGGCTTTGAACTATTACTTATCATATTTGTTGATTTCATGTAAGTTCCGCGGGTCCCTGCTAGTTGCGTTCGACGAAGGAGAACGCATCCTAATCTTGTGATGGACTCCCTGTGGTCATGTGTGGGTTACCTGTGCTTTCCCAGGCCAAAAAAGCGAGATTTTTCGTTGGGTGGGTGGTTGGTGTGGCACACTTTCGGAATAAATTATATCGGCCGGGAAACTGGTAACTACACGATGCTTGCTTCGACTTTTGGTGCGTGGTTTCGGTGCATGGTTTCTTTGTCTTATTTTCCCCATTCTTGAAAATGCAGTGATGTTTATAAAGTTCACAAATACGATTTATCAATGCCCGAGAAAAGTGTTTACTACTTCTGGAGCATTGGCAAAGTCTGATGTCCGAACTATATCAAGTCAACCATGGTCTGTTTTGTCGGCACAGTTGAAGACGAACATGTTCTGTCGATGAGTCGAATGACAACTCAGCCATAATTTGTGCTAATCGAACCATCGACAAACCGAGCGAGTGAATCTGTGATCGAATATTCCGTTGGCCGTTGGCTTTCTCGCTGTATTGGATTGTGCTTTTCGCTGAACAGATACGAAAGCTACAAACATCAAGATACTATATATAAATATATAATCATACCTGAAGAGAAATATTTGACAGGTTGTGTGACTACACGTGTGTGCATCTTGCCGGTTTTTTTTTGCGTTTATGCATGTGAACACTGCATTTAGGCAAATTATGAGTTGATCTATAATCACACTTGGAGTTCGATAAGTCAAGGAACTTTTAAAACTAGAAGTAATCATAGATTATCAAAGTGCGTTCGACATATTTTTTTGTATGAGAACTAACGCCACTTTGGGTTTCAATTGTTTTCTCAACATTTGTAATACCACTCCAATTAGTGTTTTAAATAGTACATAGGAGTTAGTATAGAACACAATCAACCCTATTCTTAAACAGCTTGTCTCAAAGCCCACGCGTACTACTCGACAGTCAGCTACTCTGATCGATCACATCACTGATTACAAATCTACCTCAGCGTGGCACTCCCACCGATGGGCTTCCGTGTCCGCTCATAAGCGATCATGACGCGTCATATGCCACCGTCAACGTTCGTGTCACCAGGCTCGTAAGTTTATCCGGAATGAGCGCCAGTTCGAGGAGGCAGAGTTCATTCGTGACTTTGCAAGTCTTCCACTCAGTCTTGTGTACGGAGTTGACGATCCGGATTTGCAAGTTGATCTTCTAAATGCACTCGTCACCGAATGTCTTGACCGACACGCTCCCCTAAAACGTACCAAACTTTCCCGTCCACCTGCGCCCTGGATGAATGAACTTAACATCCGGTCACTTCAGCAGAAATGCAACTCCCACCGTGCTGAGGCCCATAGAGATATGAGTGAGATAGTATGAACTCGATTCCATGAAACGAGGAATCTTCTTAAGTCCACCATAAAGAAAACAAATTAAGAGATAATTTTATCAAAGTGCACTGTCTTCAAAGAAGCCCAAGGAAGTATGGAGAGTTATACACAGAATGCTGCATCCCAATCCACAGCCTTTAAGATCTGACCCTGATGACCTCATTCTGTTGCGGATTTGTGGAAGCTGATCGACACTTTATCTGATGATAAGGACGGCGTGTTCATGCTAAGACACGTGCTACATCATGAAGTCTTAAATGAGCTGAATAAGTTGAGGTCTGACTGCTCATGCGATCCAGAAAATATTCCAGTTAAATTCATCAAGATGGTGGCCGAACAGCTGGCGTCTCCGTTGACACATGTTCTCAACAACTGTATTATTTTCCAAACAGATGTTCCTTACAGCCTGAAAAATAGCTCGTATTAGCCCAATACCCAAAGTCAAGGAGGTCAAATAATGATCTCCGCCCAATATCCATTCTGCCGGTGCTCTCCAAGGTATACGAACGTCTAGTGTTACGCCAAATGGCTGGATTCCTATCTGATGAAAATGTGTTAAAGGACTCACTCAGTGCATATCGTAAAGGCCACACAATTACCACTGTCATGCTTGCCATGAGAGATGACATTATACGTGCTATGAAACGCGGGGAGGTCACCATGGCGATTACTTGCAGACTTTTCAAAGGCATTCGACACCGTTGCCTATGAAACCGTACTGGTGAAACTACACAAACAAGGCTTTTCGAAGTCCTATTCAGTTGAGATGGGTTGTCAACTATATCTAACTGGACGCGCACAGTATGTCAAGGGATTGATGGGTTGCCAAAATACGAGAAAGACAAACTACAACGAGTTCAAAATACTGCTGCACGTTTGATTACTGGAACAAAACGGTCTGAGCATATTACACCTGCACTTATGGATCTTCATTGGTTACCAGTTGAAGCACGCATAGAGTTCAAGATTCTACTTTTAACATATAAAACACTACACGGTCTGTCTCCAAGTTATCTATCTACTCTGGTTGAAGAAAATCGTCCTTCCCGCTCTCTTCGTTCTTCAAGTCGTTCACTCCTTCGTCCTCCATTTCCACCTGTCAGAACTGTAACTTATGGCGAACGTGCCTTCTCCTACTCTGCACCGAAACTATGGAACTCACTACCAGATTACATTAAGTCCTCCACTACTATATCAGCCTTTAAATCTGCTCTGAAAACCTTTCTTTTCAAAAGAGTCTATATGACGCAGTGACAGTAGAGAAGTATTTATATTATGTTATATGTTTATATTTTCTGTTGTATATCAGTCTGTGTTTATGTATATACATTTTACATTACTTCTTATATTAATATATCTTTTTAAATTTTTACAACATAGGTATAGTTATTCTTTACTATAGTTAGTTATTTTTACTATTTTCTATTTTTTAATATAGTCTTCTCATACTCCATGTAAGCGCATTGAGATTTTTAAATGCGCCATAAAAAAACCTATAATTATTATTTATTATTATTGATGATAAGACATCTCGAAGAATTAAAGTTACGTTCGGGGTACCTCAAGGGTCAATCTTTGGACCAGTCTTATTTAACTTGTATGTTAATGACCTATCTGATCGTATGAAGTTGGTGACATCATATATATCAGTATGCCGATGACACTACGATACACACTCACGGCAAGCCCATGAAAGTTAAAGTGCCTATCACCCTTTTGCAATTTTGATAGCTTATGAACCTCCGAAATGTTTTGATTACTTCTGTGAAGAAAGTTTTGGTTTAAAGTGAATACTTTATGTCCTACGCTTGTTTGAAATCGTGTAAATTTGACCTTTCATGGCCCATAACCGCGTAAGTAAAAGCCTGGGTCGAAACCTGGGTAGACGTCATCTCATTAATGCATTATTCTCCATGGTGCCTTTTTATCACAACAACATCGATGCATAGAAAATATACACAGTTTGTGGGTTGTTAGTAAAGAAAAAAGTCATTTTAGTCAACATGTTAAGTATTTCTTCAAATGATTGCAAAGCCGAATTAATTATATGACGTCAAGATGACGTCTACCCAGGTTTCGACCCAGGCTTTTCCTTACGCGGTCATGGGTCAGGAAAGGTCACATTTACACGATTTCAAACAAGCGTAGAACATAAAGTATTCACTTTAAACCAAAAATTTCTTCACAGAAGTACTCAAAACGTTTCGGAGGTTCATAAGGTATCAAAATTGCAAAAGGGTGATAGGCACTTTAAAGAGTGCGAGGACCGGCTACAATATGCCCTTGACCAATTAACATCATGGTCCGTCGCTTCTAACCTCGTTCTTAATCCTAAAAAAAACGAAAGTCATGCTGTTCTCCACTGCTCAGCTCTCCCGCGTTCATAATCTGGATGACTATACTATTCGTCTCTCTGTGGGTGGCAAACAGCTTGAAAGAGTGACTTCTGCTTGAATGCCTTTTTGGGACACAAATTCAACAGCACTTAAAGTGGACTGATGATGTAAACTCTACTATATCATCTTGTTATTCTATTTTATCCTTTATTAGAAAACTGAAACATTTAGCACCTTTCATGCTTAGGAAGCATTTAGTTGAAAGTCTTATTTTACCAAAGCTAGACTTTAATGATGTTGTGCTACACTCAATTCCTGGCTATCTTGTCAAACCGGCGCTTACAGCGTGTCCAACTTGCTGCTGCTGGTTTTGTTCTCAATCGGTATGCTAGTAGAACTGAAATCTTAAAACTTTGTTGGCTACCCGTCTTAGAACGCTGGAAATTTCACTTGTTAAAGCTTGTATATAAGGCCCTTCATTATAGTGACTGGCCACTTTATCTTCCATTAAAATTGTACATACCCAATAGAACACTACGGTCAGCCAGCAGTAAACAGTTAAAGGTCCCACCTGAAAATGGCATGCACCTTCCAGGATACCAGTTCATCCGTGTTCAATAATTTACCTGTAAATATTAGGAACTCTGCAACCTTTGCTGAATTTTGTTGGTTATCGAAAGGATATCTAAAGAACTGCGCTGCCGACAGACTCCATTGATTAATTTTACAATAGTTATGTATAGCCATATTTTAATCCTTGGTACGGTTATCATTACATCTCAGTTATATCTTAGTCATATTTTATCAACATTTTATATTTTACATTATTTAGATTAACAAGCGAAGAGCCACCCAGTGGAACTGAGTACTGTTAATAAACCATTATTATTATTCAGATGTGCAGGGAACGACCAAGGCTGTCTCCATAATACTGACTAAGTGTCAGTGATTACACTCCAGTGTAGAACATAAAATATATGTGCATGTGTGTAAACTACACCTTCAGACCGATTCAAATTATTCTTCAAGTGAGACCAAGGCTGGCTGCAGAATATTGAGTGCCCATCGTTATTACAGAATAATTTCTGATCATATTTAATAGGGCTCACCTTGTTTTTATATTTAAGTTCCTTGGCATATCCAAGGCTGTTTATACCCTGAATGCAGTGTTAATTTGTATAACCACGATGAAACACGTGTAGTATTTAAAAAGCTTCTTTACAACTCACACCGAAATATTCATATCCATGTATTTTTCTTCAGCCTTCAGGTATGATTTATAACATCTTGACCATTTGCAGTTTTGGTATCGGCAAAGCGAACAGCACAATACAATGCAGCGGGCAAGCCAACAGCATATTTTTCGATCGCAGATTTACACGGGTTCAGCACAAATAAATAATTATGGCCGAGTTTAATGTTCAAGGTACAAAACAGACCATATTGGACTTTGTCAGTCCTCCAGATGTACTACACACTTTCCTCAGGCTTTGTTCAATTGTACTTGCGAACCTTTGAAACATCATTGCATTGGATTGTCGGAAAATAAGGCAAGTAACTTACCGATCGCGAGCAAAATAGAAACCATGCGAGCGGCCATAATGCCAGCATCGTGTACGTGTGGTTACCAGTTACCCGGCCGAGATCATTTATTCTAAAAAGTACAAACATAAGGACATGAGGACAAGAATCTCGATTTCTTTCGCCTGGGGAAGCACAGGTAGCCCACATATGACCACAGCTCAAGTAACTTAAGGCCTGGATTTTCGTCCTTAACAGACCCCCAGCAGAGATTTTAAAGATCTTCAATTCTCTGTCGATATATTTCTATGTAAGTTGTCCAAAATATGAAAATACCTAATATTTGACTTTCTTAATCAGATGGAAGTCTCCTTTAGTGTCACGTGACATTCCCCAGTTGATGACGTCATAAAACGAGTTCTTTGAAATGGGGGAGGTTTACACAGGAAAATTTGGCTTTGTTTTGCTATCACACTGCTTGACATGACAATTGCATTGCATTTGCGCCTTTTAAGGTGGTATCGGTCACTTATATTATAAGATATTTTACTTTTTACTATGTCACGTGACCTGTTTCCTTTAATCAATTACTTCCGTTATGATCTGGACATGATTAAAAGGCGCATCGTTCAAGCCCTTATTATGAGTCATAGAAGAATGAAGAAAAAAGATTCATTTAAGTTCACTTTACGTACCCCGTTTTTGTCGCAAGGTTTCAACCGTTGACGGTCGTTTTCAAGTCACGTGACACCACTTTGAAAGATACAAGTAGTTCATATTGTTACAAATACCGATAACAAACAGCCTACCGAGTTTCACAAAGATTGAATGGAAGCCTCCCTTTAAATAAAAATATGTCAAATTAACAGGCGAGTCAGGCCTTAATATGCTTGAGAGGGAGTCCATTACAAGATTAGTATGCGTTCTCCTTCGTCGAACGCAAATATCAACTGACTGGTGAGGGAAATTTAAAGTGTTTACAGTTAATACAGTACGTGCATGTACACTAATCAATGGCAAAGCCAAAGATCATGTGTGCATGATATGTTGACATTGATCAGAAATTATTCTACACTCGATATTCTGTAGGCAGCCTTGACCTCACTTGAAGAATAATTTGAATGCTCTGGACTGGAGTGTAGTTTATACACATGGGTATAATAATAATAATTATTATTTATTTACCGTCGGTAACGCAGGAAGTGGTTGCCCAATCTCCCGAGCCAGGGGCTCATGATATAAACGCTCGACAAATTAATATTAACAAAATATAAGATTTGTAGTAGGACAATAAAGGGCATGACATTATAACACGAATGGAAGCAAAGAGAATTCTAGTTTCAACTATTTACATATATAGTAATATTGTTAATACATAACAATATGGGTAAAAACTAAGAGAACTCTAGTTCAAACTATTTACATACATACAATAATAAATATAGTAAGCAAGTCTATCTACACTAATATCATACGATATATATACAAAATCTAAGTTAAAGGTGCCAAAATTTAAAGACATTAATGTAAACTAAGTAGATCAATTATATAGGTGCATGTGTGCAGGACTGAGCTAGTTAGAGGCAGTTTTGACACTGGCATCCAATAAAGTCAGACTTTGCAGAAACTGTGTTAAAGAAGTTTTAGTTTTAGCTGCCGATGGTAGCTGGTTCCATATGTGAGATACTGTGTATGAAAAATAATTATGCTGGAAAAGGCTGTTGATGGCTGTACTACATTATTACCGCTACCTCTTAAGTTATAGCTAGTGACTCTAGGTTTAAAAATATTAGATATATACAGGACCTTGAATGATTTCTAAAGCATTTAAAGAATAACATTAGAGATTGTACGTCGCGTCTATGTTTCAATGACCGCATTGAGGCCATGTCTAATAGTGTTTCTTGATCATATGCGTTATTACCTAAATTAAGTAGTGTTCTGATAGCATAGCTATTTGCAGATTCGATTTTGTTGCTAAGAACTTTACCAATGCCTAACAAAATGGGACTACAATTTTCTAAATGCGGTAATACGTACGCCTTATGGAGGCTTATCAAGTGAGCTGTTGGCACAAGGCACTTGAGCCGGCGCAGTGCCGCTATTTTCGCGTAAGCTTTCTTTAGCATTTCGTTAATATGTGGTTTAAATGTAAGGTCCTTATCTAGAGTCACACCTACCATTTTCAAGGTGTCTTTCACAATAATAGTATCTTCATGGACTCTTAGGTCGTACGTATACTTTGATTTGCCTAAAGTCATGGCCTGCGTTTTAGTGGCGTTTACTTGAAGAAAATTATCAGAGAACCAGTTCTTCAGCGACTTGATGTCATGGTTAATGGTGAACTCAAGTGCAGCTGGACTCACGTCAGCTGCATACTGGGTAGTGTCGTCAGCATACAGGCGCGGTGATGAAATATCAACAGCTTGATTAACATCGTTCACGAAGATGTTAAATCAGGCTTCCTGTGGGACACCGCAACGAACTGGGAGCCAGTCAGCTGATAACTGCCCGTTACATTGAACTCTTACAATCATGTAGGTAGGACCGGATTAGCGATAAAGCACACTCCCTGAAACCATATGCTCTTAGCTTAGCTAGTAGAACGTTGTGGCTGATAGAATCGAAAGCTTTGGACAGATCTATGGCCACAACTCCGACGTCATGACTCTTATCAAGTGATGTGCGCCAGTCATCTGTCATCTTAACTAGCGCTGTACAACATGAGTGGCCACGAAGAAATCCCGACATGTTGCTAGAGAATATAGGAGAGAACTTTGCATACAGCTGATCGTATTTCACTTTTTCAAACAGTTTCGCCATAACAGATAGTACACTAATAGGTCGATAGTTCTTCTTAAAAGTATTCTCATCCTTCTTATGAACAGGGCTCACATTACTGCGTTTCCAATCACGCGGCCATGTACTAGTCGATATGCAGTAGTTCATCAGCTTCGTCACTGGGGCAGTGATGGTAGGTACAGACAGTTTCAGAAATTTTGGCGGGATTTCATCGGGGCCACATGACTTCTTGATGTCAAGGTTTTTATGAGGGAAGAAATGTAATTAGGACTGACTGGTTCAAAGGAGAAGTCTAAGTCAGTACACAGATTACTCATTGCTTTGACACTAGGATGGTCCATAAGCTCCTCCTCTGTAAGTTCTAAGACCGCCTCTTCAACACAAGGAGTAGAGAAGTAGCCATTTAACGCGGCAGGAACATTCGTGATTACTTTCCCTCCTTCTATGATATGAATTGTACCACTGTCAAAGATAGGTTGTGTATTCGGTAGAAGTGGTCTCATTTTTTTTCCAGAACTGTCGTCCAGCTGAATGACTAGGACTTTTGGCTGCTTCCCAACAAAAGTTGCGGACTGCTGTTCTCTTTAAACTGGACACTTTGTTTCGCTGTTCCCTGTACTTAGTCCAGTTTGTGTCAGTGCAGACTCGACGAAACTTCTTATATAGGCGATTCCGTTTATGTATCTCTCGTTGGATGTTTGGTGTTATCCACGGCAGTTGATTGTTCCGTCAGCGTAATTTAAGTACCGGCGCGTGGCTATCCAGTATCTGCTTATACAAGCCCACCCAATGAGAGCACACATCATCCGCATTGTCGAATGTGTAAGCGGTATCCCAAGGGGTCTCCTCCAGATCTGACGCAAAGGTAGACTGCGAACAGTCCCTTTATTTTTCTTGGTCTCTTGTCACGAAAAACTCGAAAACCGATGTTTTGGCCGAGCGCAGATTGGGCGCGAACGAACTCTCCTGAGGAGGGCGGGGGACAAAAGAAAAATATTAAGGGACTGCAGCCTTTCCCCACTGGCGCGCGTTCAACCAATCACGATTTTCAGTTGCTCTACCAACTGAAAATCGTGATTGGTCAATTAAACAATAGAGATGTCAACATTTCGCTGCGATGAGACTTGAGAGAACAACAACCCGAGCAAAGCGGTTCTGTTCTGGTAATCGTGCCATCGAAGAACAGATAAAGTCGAACAATTTTTGCCTGAAAGAGAAAGCTTTCGAAAAGAGTTTTTGAGGGATATTGGTGACAACAAAAATCAAGTGATATACGTGCCGCCGAGCAAGGTCTGTCTACCGCCGAGTTCGTCGATTTGTTGAGGGACGAGTCTTCTCTATTCTGTATTCAGCCAGAATCTGTAGTCAATAGTTAGTTGTAGATGAATGCCACACAGTTGGTTAATTGATACCTGGTAAGTTGGATAACCATCTTGACGTTTTCTCCTTTCAAAATATGCAGTTCAGGCCGGGAGTTGTGCAAATCAAAGTGACTTGAAATCTCGTGAGGTAATGTATAAAATATCCCTCAAAACTCTTTTCGAAAGCTTTCGCTTTCAGGCAAAAGTCGTTGGTCTTTATCTGTTCTTCGATAATGCTTCTCAGAGGCAAGATTACCAGGACAGAACGGCTTTTCTCAATCCCTTTTCTCGGGTTGTTGTTCTGTTTGGCGAGCAAAAAACTTTGGTAAATTAAGCTTTTGCCAAAACTCGTTGGCCGTTGGCACAGCCAACACATCTTTGTTTCAGTCGTAAATCATACGCTCTCAATGGCTTGCTTTTGTTCATCCTTTAAAATTAAGCCACCAAGCTGACGAGAAAGCTTCAAAAACTTGATAAAAATCCAAAGCGCCGTCACAGATCTCTCATATCTGTCTGACATCTCTATTGTTTAATTGACCAATCACGATTTTCAGTTGCTGGAGCGACTGAAATTGCTGAACGCGCGCCAGTGGGAAAAGGCTTTTTCATTTGTCCCCCCTCCCCCAGCCCTCCTACCCTACGGGGATTTCGTTCGCGCCCAATCCGCGCTCGGCCAAAACATCGTTTTTCGACGGAGTTTTTCGTGACTAGGGACCAAGAAAAATAAAGGAACTGTTCGCAGTCTAACGCAAAGGCAGCTTCATCAAAGTTCCTCATATACCTAAATTGGATGAACTTGGCCTTAGGCTTAGCCTGAAGTTTTTGTTTTCTTATGATGTAAATTAGATCATGGTCGCTGATACCCACGCGCAGATTACCACTGGTTGCATATCTCTCTGGGTGCGACACTAAAATACTCATCCAGCAAGCTTTGACAGGTTGTGGTAACTCTGGTAGCTTCCTGGATAACATTAGTTAAACAGAATTGCCCGGGGGGGGGGGGGGGGGGGGGGGGGGGGGGGGGAGGGGACTCCCATATAAAAGGGGTAGGGATGCTCGTCGGACATTTTCGATTTGACCCCTAAGAGGTACTAAAATGGGCGTGGCTCAAGCTTATTTTGACCCCTAAAAGATAATAAAAATGTAAATTGATAACAGCTTTTTTGTTCAATTGACACCTGACCCCTAAAAGGTACCGCTTTACATAGAAATGTCTGTGTTTGATGGTGGATACCCTAAGTGGTACCAAACTCCTGATTTTGACCCCTAAAAGGTACGACGAGCATCCATGTACCCCTCACATAAGGGATTCCCCCCCCCCCCCCTCCCCCCCCGGGCAGAATTGGTCACAAAAATCTGATTCGGGCCTGATTCGGGCCTTTGGAGTTGCTTCCTTTCAACATGTCAAGATTAAAGTCACCCATGAATAAGATTCCCTACTTGCGTTTAGTGTACATTCTTTCGGCAGCATTGGCGCAGGATGGGATAAAGTCCGAGACTTTGCATTTCCCTGGTGAACGGTAACAAGCGCATACCAGAAACCAAATATTATCATTGCCTTTAACATCCAAGCAAAGCGTCTCAATGCCTGCAGGCTCCAATTTGACTTGACGATAAGCTGTCACAGTTGATAGTATATATACAAGCATACCCCAGGTCCCTTTTTCCTGTTCCTCCGGATAATTCGATATTGAGGGTGAGCCTGAATAGTGCATTCGACACAGTGCTGTCGATCTTGCTTTCACAATCTCTAATGTTATTCTTTAAATGCTTCAGAAATCAAGGTCCTGTATACATATCAAATCTTTTTAAACCTAGAGTCACTAGCTATAACGTAAGAGGTAGCGGTAATAACGTAGTTCAGCCATCCTATAACAGCCTTTTCAAGCATAATTCTTTTTCATACACAGTATCTCACATTTGGAACCAGCTACCATCGGCAGCTAAAACTACAACTTCTTTAACACAGTTTCGGCAATATCTTAATAAGTCTGACTTTATTGGATGCCAGTGTAAAAACTGCCTCTAACTAGCTCCTGCACACATGCACCTATATAATTGATCTATTTAGTTTACATTGATATCTTTAAATTTTGGCACCTTTAACTTAGAGTTTGTATATATATCGTATGGTAGTATAGCTAGACTTGCTTACTTATTATTGTATATATGTAAATAGTTTGAACTAGAGTTCTCTTAGCCTTTATCCATATTGTTATGTACTAACAATATTACTATATATATGTAAATAGTTGAAACTAGAGTTATCTTAGCTTCCATTCGTGTTATATATAATGTCATGCCCTAGCTTTATTGTCCTACTACAAATTTTATATTTTGTTACTATTAATTTGTCGAGCGCTTATATCAGGAGCCCCTGGCTCGGGAGATTGGGCAACCACTTCCTGCGTTACCGACGGTAAATAAATTATTATTATTATTATTATTATTATTATTCACCGATGAATAGAATATCAAATTGACATTGGTCGAGTAGGCCAATTACTTCATCCCCTTTTCCATAGATACTGTTTACGTTTATGTAACCGATCTTCGTGTTATTACTCGGGCTGCCTGTGGCAGCACCGAGTCTTAAAATGCAAGCCGTTATATTTTTATTTTTATTTTTGTTGGGTGTCGCAAAATTTCTGCGCATGCGTTAAAGGTCAAGTTCACACCAATCAGATTGCACTGTGCTGGTCACGCAACAATCGCCAGGTTAATTTATTTACATAATTTAATACAGTAAATCAAGATGGTGGAGGGCCCGCAAGGAACTTTCTCTCTAATTTGGAGTCCCATCTCTCAAATGTAAGCAGTTTTTTTTTTTTTTAACTTCGCTCGTGCGAAAGCCTTCCAACAGGCTCAGGATATTTCAACTGGCGCTATTGTCGGAGCCGAAGGACCGCGTTTTTTATCCAGATGGCCAGTGATTTTATATACGACACGTACGACGACCTGAAGCCAGTGAAGGGCCAGGATCCGGAAAGCTAAAATTCGAAGAAATAGATATATAAGCCATCGGCTCGCTGTGCTGCATTTGAAGGCACTTCAAGACCAATATTATGAGTCTCTTAAAAACTGTCAGAGATTTAAATTTACCGTAAAAAAAATAAGTTGGATCGACCACTTAAATGAGGCAGACACAGTCAGAGAGTATTGAGATCAAGTTATTTCGTTCCAGCGAGGATATTGACCTAGCGGAAACGGTACAAGCTGTCGAAGGATTTTACTTATAACCATCCACGTCTTCTTAACAACAGGAATAGTTATGTGCCAAGGCATGGGCAAAGATTACAGATGAAAGTAGAGAACTTAATGAATGAAGAAACAGAGGTCACGCGCGACATGCTTGAGAACATGTTCAACACTTTATGTTATACTAAGAAAACAAAACAAGTTACAGAGCCTGCAAGTTCACACGTCAATGAAAAACCCCAAGGCCTGTAGTTTTGGATCAACATATCCTTGAAACTCCAAAAGCAACATACACATGAGTCAAATTCAAACCGGAAGAGACGGAATTCTTTAGATTCTTCACGAGGATTGTTAGCCCGCAATAAGAACTGAAATTACGAAATTAAGAAATTACTTGACAATCTTAATCCAAGAAAGGCTGTTGGCTGCGACAATATTTCTCCGAGATTACTGCGCTTATCGGCTCCTGCCATTGCACTTGAAGTGACTAAACTCATTAATTACTTAATCAAGAACCACGTTTGGCCTTTGGAGTGGAAAAGTAGTATGAGCTGGATGAAACGGACAGAGCGAATTACCGTCCGGTATCTCTACTTACTGCTTTTTCCAAGATCTATGAAAAAGTTATGTTCGACCAAGGCTACGAAGCCTTCTATTGTCATCTTTCGCCAAACCTTTCTGGATATCTGAAAGGTCATTCCTGCTGCACAGCTCTACTTAAAATGACAGAGGACTGGCGAGCAAGCCTCGATAACCGAGAGGCTGTGGCAGCAGTGGCCATCGACCTTAGCAAAGCATTTGATTCAGTATGTCACAGCCTCATGCTTGCTAAGCTCAGAGCTTATGGTTTCTCGAAAGTAGCTATAGACTTGATGTCAACTTACCTCCGCGGGAGACGACAGCGTGTGAAGCTTGATGGGGTATACTCTGACTGGAGATTGGTACAGACAGGGGTTCGACAAGGGTCTTTGCTTGGTCCTCTTTTATTTAACCTCTTCATAAATGACTTGAACTACTTCGTATCTGACACCTCCCTTAGGCTATACGCTGACGATCGATACTACCGGATATGCTTCTGATGCTTCACCAATGGTACTACAGTACCACATTAACTCAGACCTACAAACGCTTTCCACCTGGTTTAAGAATAACTACTTGCAGGTAAACGCAACGAAAACACAAGCCATCGCAATCGGTCCAACATCATATGAATATGACTTCAAACTGGACGACTCAAATATTGAAGTCACCGACACCTTAAAGATTCTAGGAGTTACAATAGACCGCAAGCTCACCTTCAAGTCACACATCTCGGAACAGCTGAGGAAAGCTTATGCTAAGGCGGCAGCATTGAGACGATTACGTCGATTTATCCCAGAAGAAGTTATGATACGCCTCTACAAGGCATATATACTGCCCCACCTGGAGTACTGTAGTCCTATCCTACTGGGAATGGGTAAAGCTCAAACCTAACGATTGGAGGACGCCAATCAGTACATTCTGAGGACTATTTTAGGCCTATCTAAGTCATTATCGTATTACTTTATTCTAAAGTACGTAAATACGAAAACCTTGGCCCAGCGTAGATGTTTTCAGTCGTTATCCCTACTTTATAAATGTATGCATGATCAAGGTCCTTCATACATCAATGATTTGTTTAAACTTAAAATTGTGAAGTACAATCTATACGAGGTAATGGCACTAGGCTGGTACAACCACGCTTTAAATATGAATGGAAGCATAGATCCTTCTCATATATTGTTAGTAGACTTTGGAACAATTTACCACCTAAGATCCGCGAATGTAAAGATACTAAGACCTTCAAAAATGCCATAGGATCTACTGATTTTAACTTAGCTTAATATGGCATAGTGCTATTTTATGGTTCGTTTTAGTTTTATAGATTTTGTTAATTTCAGACTAAGAACTGATACAGTTTTTTTCCTTTGCTTTTACTTTTTACGAACAGACACGTCACGGCTCAGGTGCTAGCTAGGAGAAAATACTTTTTTTTACAGGGGTACGGTAGGGATAGTATTTTTACGTTAGGGGTTAGGGTAAATTATTGGGGTAATTGTCTATGGAGGAGGGTGTTGGTCTTATTTTCCCTAGGAAGGGGGGGGGGGGGGGTGGGGGGGAGGTGAGGCTGCCATCGGGGTGTTTCTTTTCTTGTGGGAAGGGGTTGGTTGCAATGTGGGAGGGGATACTTTTCACATTATTATTAATAAAGGGGTGAAATACATTTTATTAGATTTTATTATAAATTTTAATAGAATATTTATACACATTTTTTTATTATTTTTAAGTTCACGTTCAAGTTTTAACGAGTTATATAGCTCCTAGTTGACACGTGGGTAAATAAAGTATTGTATTGTAAGAACTCTCTCGCTGATTTAATGACCTTGATTTGTAACATGGAGGCTGACCTACATGATATGCGTAATGAATTCTTACTCTCGTCACATCAAAACACGAATCAAGAAACGAAACTCAGTCATTTGGAAGACAAATTGGTGCAGCAAGATAATATATACAAACCGAAATCAAGATGCTGTCATCACGTATTATTGACCTAGCAGTTGAAAATGGCGAGTTGAAAGCGGATATAATAAAGCTGATATCCGACTTTCAAACTTTAAAAACAAAATCAAGAATACAAAAATGAAGACAATGAAAGACCAAGGTCTCCAGTGTACCGAGACTACCCAACCTACTGAAGCTTATCAGTTCGTTCAAGAGCCATCTTTCTTACATGACAACCCGATCCCTATTCATCAGAATACATTTTCTGTGCTAAATGACGAGAGTTTACAATCACCTGACAGACAACCCACTACTAAAGAAAGGGACCATGAAGTACGGTAGTACGGTTAATTCTCGGGTTCAAAACAATGAATATATGCCTGCTCAAATGCAGTGTGTTAAACGAATAAGTAGTGTTTAAATTAAAAGGTCAACATACGAGAAAAACAAAAATAATAAAATTACATATATACTAGGGGAGCAGAGAATAAAAGTCACCGCGCTACCGGCCACTCCATTCTTCCCTTTGGTTATTACTAAGAGGATTTCAAATGAAAGTGTATTTCATCTTCAATCTCATGTGGCCCGAGTGAAAGCCCAGATGGGCTCTTGTTCTTATAGTAGCCGTTGATATGTTGGTCGAACCAATCTATGGGCTGTTGAGTTGAGTTCGAGCCAGTTGAATGGCTCGTTTCATGGTCAGTAGAATGGCAGTCTGATTCAACAAAATACGAGTCACTAAAGGAAGGTAAACAGCACGATAAACACATTCATTCCTCGTCACTGGCTCCTAAAGCATAGAACAGGTCTTTGCTGAGACCAGAGCATTTGGTATGAAACCAATGTTCGCCGACTTGTCACACAATATGGCCTCTTGGTTCTTTCTGATTGATCCATTGCAAGGTCCAGCCACAAGCGAGTTTCTTCTTACCCGGCCCGGGGTTCACTTCAATGTCATAATAGAGTGAAATGTCTGGTAGGTATAAATATATATATCCATGTTTGGACCATGACACTTGTGGCTGACGGATGCGTGATGATTTATCAAGTTTTAAAGTTCACACTACAGTAATGGCGGCCAGCGAGCTAACGTGTACGATCGACGAAAATTCGTCTGACGTCGTATTTGAACTTGAAAGACGATAGCAATTTAGGCAATCCTTTATGTAGGACGACACGAATTTTTACCAAAAATACAATAGAATACAACACAATACAATTCAATACAACAATAGAACGCAACACAATACAATACAATAGAATACAATTTGGTAGCAATTCGTGTCGTCCTACATGAAGGGATGGCCGCAATTTATCCCAAAAGCTTCTTTCTGGTATATAGTTCTACACAGGAGTGTAATCAACAACATTAGTCAGTATAGACCGATTTAGCTTGTACATTGTTGCCCATTTCAGATCATGTGACAGCTCTCCAGAGGATTCAGTGCTTTGTTTTCCAATTAGAGAAATTTGTACATTTCCTCTTCGGATACAGAAAAACAGAAAAAAAAAGGGAAAGTCTTGGGACCTGAATTGGGACAATAAATGTACAAGCTAAATTGGTCTATTGTGGAGCCAGCCTTGGTCATCTGAATGCTATACACCACATGGTTAAACTATCAATGTGCATTATATCTGTTGAATTTGATAAAACATTTCTCAAGATCCACATTGATTTCCAGTCATTTGATTACCTATGAATAACTAATGAGTCAAGACATTCAAAACTGTTCACATTTATTTAAAGACAGACATTTTTGATCAGGATATTAATTGTTTAAACACACAGTCCACCACTGTAGCAATAAAGGGTGTATTTTCATGTGTCACTACAGGGAGCCCAGTCCTTTCTCATACAAAAATATATGTTGAACGCACTTTGATAATCTACGATTCCTTCTAGTATAATCATATTCTGACTGACATAAATCAACCAGAGAGATCAAGTGGAACGTCAGAAGACGACGCGTGTTAGATATCTACGACAGGGGCAGCAAAGACGGAATGGCATTCTCGACCAAGCGCCCCTCTTATTTCTCACTGCACCAGACCCTGAAAATCTGCACCCGTGCAAAATCACGTTATCTAAACCAATAACATTTCCCCCCGTGGTTTGTTCACTTTCTCTGTCAAACTAGAGAGAAACTTTCTCAATTTATTTTGAAGATCAATGTCAAACTAGAGAGAAACTAAGGGGAATCAATGAACATACTTCCATGCCAAAATCCTTTAACTTGTTTTTAGTCACCTTGTGGTTGTGAAATCCTTATCATTCGTTCTTTCTTTGACTATTATTAATTTAATTTAGTGTCATGGGCCCGCAGTAATTGGCTTTAGCTGTTGCGGTCATCCTGCCTTTTATCATTTTGTTTCTACATTGGAATCCTAGAGGGTAAGAACAAAGAAGAAAGGATAAAGAACTGGCATAATCATTTCAAACAACTGCTAGGAGAGGAATCAAAGATAGATGGGGAGGATGAGGAGATCAACACTGTAATAGATGGCATTGAAATTAGAACTGGTGAATTTGACATGGATGAATACAAAAAGGCAAAATCAAAGATCAAACAAGGAAAAGCATCAGGACCGGATAACATCCCACCAGAAGTCATCAAGAACTGTGATCTTGATGAAATTATCTTAGGTTTTGCAAACAACCTACTAATTAATCAAGAAAAGCCAGCCGGAGCAGTGGTCACTAAGTGACATTGATAATTCCCATACCCAAAAAAGGAGACCTAAGCAAAGGTGGGAACTACCGTGGTATCTCACTAAATGCAATAACTGCCAAACTCGTAAATCGACTGATACTGAATCGTATCCAACCTGCACTTGATCCATATTTACGACCCAACCAGAATGGCTTCAGACCAGGAAGGTCAACTACTTCGCAGATACTTGCTCTGAGACGTTTAATCGAAGGGGTAAAGTCAAACAGTCTTCCTGCAATGATACTCTACCTGGATTTTCGAAAAGCATTTGACAGCTCAAAGCATATGCGATACCTAATGAACTTGTAAAGGCGATTGGAAAGATGTACGAAAACACTCGAGCAAAAGTTCTTTCTCCAGATGGGGAAACAGAAGAGTTCAACATTGTAGCTGGAGTTCTGCAAGGTGACACACTGGCACCATACCTCTTCACGATAGTACTGGATTATGCCATGAGACAAGCGATAGAGAAGAATAACAACCCTGGATTCATCATAGAGCAGAGAAGAAGCAGAAGGCATCCAGAAGTGAAGGTAAATGACCTTGACTTTGCAGACGACATAGCCCTAACTCTCAACCTGATCGAAGAAGCACAGAAGGTGTTGATAGATGTTGAAAATGCAGCAGCGAAAGTTGGACTGCACCTAAATGCCAAGAAAACAGAGGTCATCATCTACAATCAAGAAGTAGAGGATATACGCACAAAAAAGGAGGAGAAGATCAAGGTGGCTGTCCAAGACTTCAAATACCTAGGTTCCTGGATCGACGACTCTCTGAAAGACATCAACACTAGAAAAGCACAAGCCTGGACAGCATGCAACAAACTGAGCAAGATCTGGAAATCCGGCCTAAAGAAAGAGATGAAGATAAGACTGTTCATTGCAACTGTAGAAAGTGTTCTGCTGTACGGCTGTGAAACTTGGACCATCATCAAAACCACAGAGAAAATGATAGATGGCACTTACACGAGGATGCTGAGAGCAGCATTAAATGTCTCCTGGTGAGATCATGTTACCAATGATGAGCTATACGGGTCTCTTCCAAAGGTGTCAGTTAAGATTAGGGAAAGGAGGATGAGGCTCGCTGTACACTGTGTAAGGCATGAAAAAGAGGAAGCATCAAAACTTGTGCTATGGCAGCCACATGGAGGGAGAACCAACAGAGGAAAGCGGAAGAGGACTTATATTGACACATTGCTTGATGACACTGGGTTAGCAACAACTGGAGAAATAAGAACTGCAATGATGGACAGAAGTGACTGGAGGAAGAGGATTCTAACTCACTCACTCTACATCATGATTGTAATTCGTTAAAACTATCGTTCGTGGTATCATTTTTCCTTCAGGCGAAGCTTAATAAATAAATACAACCATATACCCTTTGGCGCAGCACATTTGCCGTACAGATTGTATATGGGAGTATACATCATTTGCAATCTCTTGCTCCATTATTATATGGACATCAGACATCCTAGTTCCCGATGCCCCCTTGAATGATTTTCCCAGAAAGTTGAAGCAGCACTGTAATGACGATATACTACAAACTTCTGTGCAATAGACCATTTTCTCAGGTATGCGCACGCAATATTGGCCCGCCAAATCGCTTTTTGGGCCATCCCTTCATGTAGGACGACACGAATTGCTACCAAATTGTATTCTATTGTATTGTAGTGTTGCGTTCTATTGTTGTTTTGAATTGTATTGTGTTGTATTCTATTGTATTTTTGGTAAAAATTCGTGTCGTCCTACATAAAGGGATTGCCGCTTTTTGAATAGCCGTCAATTTTTGAATAGCCGATAATTTGAATAACAAACGCATCAGAACGAGTCTAACAAAAGCTAACAAAACTCACGGCCCGCCAAGAAATACTTCATGTAGGCAGCTTGGATTTAGTATTGGTTGAAATAATAGGGAGGGTTATAGGAAACCACTACGTGTTCCCACGTGAAGTATTTACCGGCGCATACTTGAGAAAATGGTCTATTCAAGCAGGTCTGAAAATGGGTATAGAAAATCATATTTTGGTCTGAAATACCCCACCCAAATTTCTGGTGAATTGACAACTCTTATCGAATGGTAATATACAACATTCTTAATATTCTCAAATTTATTGGAATTTTCAGATATTAAAAGCACAATGGGTACACAGACTAGGATATACACAGAAGCCCGATTTACGCGACAGGTGGTTTGCGCACGGCACTCCAAACAGGCCGAAACTGGCAATCTCCTTTATGTCGGACGACACGAATTTTTACCAAAAATACAATAGAATACAACAATAGAACGCAACACAATACAAACAATAGAATACAATTTGGTAGCAATTCGTGTCGTCCTACATGAAGGGATATATGGCCTCGAAACTACCTTTGGCTTTACACAGGTTCTCGGCACCTATTGCTGGGTCATGTGACGTCATCGCCGCCATCTTGATTAAGGTTTCCTCGTTAGCTTCTCTTGTTAGTTCATCCAACATGGCGGCCACGTCTTTTTTATTTGAATCTCTGGAGATTGATTGCACACCACCAATTGATACCCGAAACATTCCATTTACACGACAAAAGATAAGGGCGCAGTGTGTCGTGCCCAAGATGTTTGTCGTGAGACTCCTTTATTGTTTGGTTCAGTTAGTTTGATGTTTACGGGACCCACGATGCAACGTCTTCTCAGCACTTCTCACACCATTCAAATGTTGAAAAAGTTCTACAATTTGTCTATGGTCCAGTTTACGGTTCATACGCAGTTGTTCGTCTTTTGTTTAACCGTCTGGCCCCCATTGTTTAACATCTGTACACCCGTCAAATAAACAAAGGATTTGTATAACTGCGCATGAACCGTAAACTGGTCCATTATTGTCTAACTTTATCCAAATAGAATAGAACACAAAAGAAACGCACTTAGTAACATCCGTCAACACCATGAGCCAAATTGCTGTCAGCGGTAAACTCCATGAATTAAAACCAATCAAATACACAAACCCGAACCATAATACCCTAACCACTCAGAAAACAAGTTAGCAGGTAAACGACGAGGTCTTAGAGATAATTTGTGGGTAGAATGCACATGTAAACAATAGAAGATAAACGAATGAAAAGACATTGTCGGTTCTTCCGGGATTCGAATCCACGAGCTCCCGGCCTGTAAAGGAAACGTCATAATCACTACACTAAGTAGACCATCCAGTCCAATCGTGACAAAATTTCATCTTTATACTGGATAATCTACCTACGAGACATGGTTGAAATTAAGTTTATCGCTGACGGCAATTTGGCTCGTATGGTTTTGGCATATCTTATTTAGTGCAGCACAAAAGCGCGTGTGATAGACGGCAGTCAAAACTTTGGGTCGCGTAAATTTGAAAGGCACAGTAAATACTGGAGTTCAGCCAATAACAGTCTCAGACTGAACAACTGGCTTTCACAAAATAGTTAGCCCCAGTGCTTGGGGGGAAAGGAAACACTGTCGACAAGTTGTGATATGTTTTGTCATATCGAACGAGGGGAATGACATTTCTTGCCGATTTGGATAGATGAAAGATACAAATGTATTATTTGTTTAATTAACATTGGAGAAAACTTCAAATCACAGGCCTTGTACTGGAAAAAACTGCACTTCTTCCAAGGGATGGACTCAAACAATTTTTCCAGTATTGTATTACAGTCGTGATTCAACATTTCCGTTCTTGACCTTCCAACTCTCCTAAGGTAATTTACGGGGTATTTTCCAGTTAACCTGTACAATTATTGTGACAGAGCTGTTTTCAATAGCTGATATTACAGTTACGTCCACGAACAGCAGTTACAGCGGTATTGACCCGAACGTCTCACTTCGATGTAATGAAGAGTCATTGAAACCATCATTCTTGCATGACACAAACACGCTCTTGAACAAGCACGACTAATTTAGATAGTTTGAATACTGCTTCATTACATTGAAGTGAGGCGTTCAGATCAATACCACTGAAACTGCTATTCGTAGATGCCAATGTAATATCAGTGCATATGAGCCCAATTTTTGTTATCATGAAAATCGATTCTCCATCAAATATATAGTTGAATTCTAAAATATTTCTTAATTTGAGTGCTGCGTCTATGAGTTATCGAGGTTTCTATTTCCTATATACTAATTATGTGACGACATGCGAGGACTCATTTATTATACAAAAATGTGCTGGAAGAAATATACATATTTTTCTAAACATTAATGTAATATTTGGGCCTTAGTGATTTTACCAAATATTTTGTATAAATCAGAAATAGTTTCATTCACAAGGAGAAAGAGGCAATCCCTTTATGTAGGACGACACGAATTTTTACCAAAAATGCAATAGAATACAACACAATACAATTCAAAACAACAATAGAACGCAACACAATACAATAGAATACAATTTGGTAGCAATTCGTGTCGTCCAACATGAAGAGATGGCCGAGAAAGAAGTGACCTTGTGTTGGCTTCACATGTCGTCACAAAATTAGCATATTGGAAATAGAAACCTCTGTAACTCAGACGCAGCACTCAAATTAAGAAATATTTTACAATTCAACTATTTACTTGATGGAGAATAGATTTTAATGATACAAAAATTGGGCTCATGTGCACTTTAAGATACGATCTTGTTCGGGGGCTGGCCAACACTATAACACGTGGGATCATCAATCTCGGTTTCTGGGAAACCCCCAGGGAGGGGTGGGTGGGTAGTTTCCCAGAAATCGGGATTGATCCAACATGTGTCGGTCGAACAGAACTGCTCCTTAAAATGTTTCACCAAAATCAAACTCTATCCAACATTTTGTGAGACAAAAAAAGTTGGATACTCGATTCAACAAAGCTCAAAGGACGTTGCATCTGACAAAGTTGGATCGTGCTATTCAACAATGTTCGCTTGTTTGATCAGGGCTTCAGGGGCACTGTCAATCACTGTCAATCACTGTCAATCAAATCGAACCTTCAAGTTTCTTTAAAACCAAACTACAAAAATAACACCCCGAGATAGAAGAGAAATGCTATGTAAATGTCCTGATATGTTTTGCAAACTTTTTCGATAGAGGATGGCAAAGATTAAAGTTGATTACAAAAGCTTATTCTAGAAACCTGATTCAAGTTGCTCTAAATTTACCTTAAAAGTAGTATTTTCAAGCACTCAAATCTGTGCCATCCATCAAAATTGTCTCAACCCCCCCGTATACCTGGACAGAAACTCTGCAAATCTGAGTAGTTATTTTTGTCGTCAGAAAGTTGATCATTTGGGAATCAGTTGACAGTGCCCTTTAAGTCGATTTTGCTTTTAGATCAAAGTGATTACAAAGTCACGTCAGAGAAGGACTCGCACAGGTACTGTCTCAAATCAGGAAATATAACAGTGATACATGCAATCAAACATGAGAGGAAGTCTCCGTTTCAATGAGCCCCAGCCCAGTAACGGACTCACAATGTTACAGATAAAATCATCCTAGTCAATCAGATTGAAATACGTTCATTTCACGTTGGTAAATGGACGGGACACTTTTACTTGTGGTACACCACAGCGACTGCGAGTAGGGTGATAATAGTCTGATGACATCAATTCAGCTAGAATCGTTAGGAAATAAGTCTCCAAACGGATGAACTCCAGGAACTCAGGATGTTCCAGGGAGAGATTATCATCATGCGAACTGCAGATATGACAGGGTGAAGATTTCAGAGTTTCTCCTTCGAGGGAATCCAGATGACAGGACCCGATTGCTGACGAATGACCTCTTTTACTTTGGAGTAGATCTCATCATAGGTGTCACCTTGAACGAGTGCTGAAAAACAATCACACGACAATCAAAGCTCACTTCAAACAAGAAGTTCCGATATAAAAATTCACGCCCTTTGAAATTTGGAATTCAAATTGCAGGGCAGCGAAGAAAGCAAGCGAGTACACCTGTCCAGTCCTCTTCTATTAGAATGAAGATTTCTAAGGTTTAACATTAAAGACAAAAAACTGAACAGAGTGATTTTTAGGACTGTTTACGAACTGTGTAGCCCTTACTCATTTGTGTTTGATTTAAATTTCGCGTGATAAGCACTCACTTATTCACTCCACAAAGGCTGAGTGACCTGGCCATGACCCTTTTATACCTGAACCTCCTGTTTCATTTGTTAAAGTGCCCCTACGATCAAATTTTGACATATCAATGTTTTTGCATATTCATAAAGTAGAGTTCATATATTATTACCAGTTCAAATTGTTTTTCGATACAACGACAAGAAGTCTTATTTTTTTAGTTCCGAATATTGAATCTACACGTCCGCCATTACTGGAAGCCGTGCCCTTTGTTCAGCTTTAAACAAAGGTTTATTCACCGGAAATGATGTCATACACTTAACGCTCGCCTGCAGAACACAACGCCTGGAGGCATATTTCTACTAAAAACGTCTTCACGTACATAAGAAGAAAGTTATATTTATCTTTGCGAGGTTGGCTACTTTTTTATGCACGCTATTTCGCGCCACGAGGTTGTCGTGTTAAGTGTATGACATCACTTCCGGTGAATAAACCTTTGTTTAAAGCTGAACAAAGGGCACGGCTTCCAGCAATGGCGGACAGGATTTTACCGGTAAACTCTCCTAAAATTTGTGGTTTAAGATGCCCATTTGGGAATATTTTTTACTATTTCGGATATTTCTAATACTGATTGACCTATAGACACTGAAAAAGTGGCAAATCGAAATGGTAAAATTTCGTCGTAGTGGCACTTTAATGGATAGCTATATTACACAATTACTAAGGCAGTTTTCCATTCACACGAACCGACTGATCTGATCCGCCAATTCCCAAATAGAACACGTTATTTCTAAGAACTGGTTCAGGACAGACTGGCCGTCCTCAGGGAGACAACGGATACATCTCTCATTCGAAAAGAACCAGATCACAACCTGATTATAAAACTGCTACTTACCAGTAAAATACTCGCCAAATTCCTGTTCTAGTTTCAAAGCCCTGTCAAACGTCTTCTGAGCCTGTTCTTCGGTCAATCTTTTGTTCAGTTCCCGTATTGACTCCATCGACTTTGGTTTAATGAATATTGCTATGGGGTATAAGGTTGCTACTTGCAGTCGCTTGATCGCGTAACCGCTAACGTCTAAGATGCAATGCTTGCTCTGGGAACACAAAAGGAAAGACTAACATGAAGTTTGACTTGAAAGCCTCGCTCTCATTTCAATACAAAGGGAGCCCACACTTTGACAAGCAAGAAATGGTTGCTTGGATACCACTTGACCAATCAGAGCGCATACAGCTTTTCGATGGTCGGCCCTATACCGCGGCAAAACGTTACGCGCATGCGTATTTGCTATTTCTTGTCGGCGCGCGGCTGCCCCCAGTTTCCCGCGAAAACTGAAATGAAACAACAGGCACATACCCGTAATTTTAAAATTTCTGCTTAAAAGTATCCATTTGTGAACTGTTTTGTCAAAAAATAAGAAAACTACTTAAGACTTTAACAGGTTGAAGTTTCCTTAATTTTTAATTCACTGTGAGTTTACGGAGTTACAAAATTATTTACTAAAAAAGTTGAAACCCTCGGTAATTTGTATTTGACAGCAGAGCCTTCGTTCTTTTGGCCAGCGGAGCATACCGTTTTGCCGCGGTGTGGGTCGGCCCTCGCAACGAGCCCTCTTTCATCATAACTTCACGGTCATTTTGCCGCCACATTTGACAGATCGAGTTGGATGCTGAGATATGGTATTAAAATGCTCGTATTTGTTCAGTTTATTAGTTAAGACACTTAGCAGCCATGCGCTGGGTCCGTCATTTGTGTTCATTCATGCTTTGTGCGCCGTTCAGCTGGATAACAATTGAATAAAACTGATACTATAAAACTTTAACAGTCGGTGGTTTTCATAGTCATGACCGCCCGATTCCAAAAAAAAAATGCATTTACGAATTTAACTAAAACATTTTAGCCTCGCAGAACTAGCAAAAATACACTGTTGACCCAAATTTTGGAGCATCACATTATTTTCTACCAAGCCG
This sequence comes from Actinernus sp. WN-2022, assembly GCA_030867875.1. Lineage (NCBI taxonomy): Eukaryota > Metazoa > Cnidaria > Anthozoa > Actiniaria > Actinernidae > Actinernus > Actinernus sp. WN-2022. The sequence goes on from JAOWCC010000853.1 coordinate 18,273,300, forward strand.
TGGGCCAATGAATGTGTGACAATTTTATGGAACACATAAAGCTGATTTTCCCATCAAAAGCATTGGGTTACATATCAACACACTCAGGATGCAACTTTTAAGGATTCGTCAAGTTTACAAAATGATATTGGCACAAGTACTTGGATTTTTACATCAATTTGGAAACACGCTAAGCCGGGCTCTCGTAAAATTCAAACTCCGTACTCCAAGTAAACTTTGTATAACGACCTTGACATATGTAACAAAACGCCACAATGGCGAACTCGTGGATGTAAAGTGTATTTTAGTGTGCTGTCAAGGGTAAACATGTGAAGTGTTCAAAGTTAAAGTTATTGCTGTTGTGATAGCCTGTATAGCCTGTAAAACCACGTTACCGATGACGTCATCGTTATGACATCACTACTTAGTGATTTATGGGGACCCAATACCATGTCTGTGATATACTGCAGGTAATAATAGTACCAGGGAGATACGGGCATATACCAAAAATCACGTGACTGGTTAAGTCATAGTTACGTCATCACCACTAAGTGAATCGTGGGGACCCAATACCATGCCTGTCAAAGTTTGAGCTGCCTGGCATTAATATTAAGCGAGTTAGCCATGAAAACGTAAAAGGGTTTTACGTCACTATCGGCACACAGCACACATCTCCTACATGAATGAGCACACACATCTCCGACATGGTTAACACAACTGCTCGCTCACGTATAAATATGGTAGCGGTAACTTTGCAGTTAGTAGCAAGGGAACTGGCGATGAGGACTTGAACAACGCCAATTCCAACAGCAATTAATGTCCCACATCGATCTTCAATTAGTAATTAAATCAAATATCGATTATCATGTTGCATTCCATTCTGCTAACATCTTAGTGAGTGAGCGAGTGAGTGACACTATTTCCCCAACCATTCCGATAACTCATTCATGCGCTTGTGCGCATCCACGAGTTAATGAACAGCTTTCTTGATCTTACAGTGAAGATTTTAGAAGTTGATGACTAGAGCGGACTAGAGTGTCGGAAGTGTTTTGGTTTTGCGTTTACTAAGCTCTCCTATTGGCTGAGAAAGCAAACCAACCAATCAGAATCCAAAGTAAAACCAAACGCAAGTTGGTTTTGGTTTTGCTTTGGTTTGTCATTGGCTCACAGGGAAGCCATTTATGAGTTACTTGTGATTACTCGCTCCTATGATTGGCTGGCTGCGGGTAATTTGCGCTCTGATTGGTCCATAGCAGGATCTCATAACCACGAGCGTCCATATCTCCTATACAGCTGTCACAGCGTTTTCACAAGTTGGGCTATTTTTAGATTACTTTTCCTGCCAATTAGTGGATTGCACCAGTGGAGGAACAAAAGATGCCTCATTAGCTACTTTGTTATACCAACACCATGGCTGCTACGCTTTTGTGATTTCATCCCCTTAGGAATGATTGCAACTCAACAATAGCGAGAAACCATTCTAAAAATAACCTATGCGAGATGGACGCTCCAAGTTATGGGCTCCTGGTCCATAGCCATGTGTTATTAGAGAACAGATGACAGATGACGTCACGTTTTGCATGAAATCATTTCGTATCCTTTTTCTCGCTAATTATCGTATAAAACGAATAGATGTTATTTTGCCGTGGGTCTGTTCTCTGAAGGGCTCGTTTCATACAGCCTTTTCTTGCTTTCCCGTGTCCAGACACAGAAAAACCAAGAACGACACATGGAAATAAAATGAAAAAACCTAGAAAACCACCACAAACCACATTAGGCGATAGGCATGATGACGTCACATACTACAACTACCAGAATGCTTTGCGCGGTTTCTTTTGTTTCTCTAATTTACACCATTGTCTGTGTTTAAAATTCTGAATAAGAAAAAGAATTTGATAAGGATTCTAGTAGTTGTAGTCAAATGATGCCATTATGAAAATCGCCTATTGTCGTTCCATGTTTTTCAGATCGAACTGAACCTCTCCCCGAAACAAAGAAATGATGTCTAAAATGTCTAAAACAATGGAAAATAGGAAGCGCGTCAAACAAACAAAAACACGGAAAGACACTTTGAATACCATGAAGCAATTTGACGGTTGTTGACTAGGTAAAATTATGGTAGCATACAAAAGTGCCGCCAAAATTCAAAACAAACGCTGGCAATCGGGAAAGCCAGAAAAACACTCGAAACAAATACGGAAAATAAGAAAAGACAAGTTTTGAAAAACGAAGAAACGACAGAAAAAACATGGAAAAACGAGAAAACGTTTTATAGAATGCAGATATGACGAGAAACCGTAAACTCAATGAACAATGATTACCAATTCGGCGACGATCTTGACAGACTCTACACTCGTGCCGTACAGGTTGTCGTTATACTGGCCTGCCTCAATAAACATGTGGTTTTGTATTGCACGTTCCATCTCTTCACGTGACGACACGAAGTGATAATCACGAGAATCCTCCTCGTACTCTCGTCGGGACCGCGTCGTGTCTGCAAACACATTGGTAACAACAATATGAACATCATAGACCTTTGCATAATTCTGGGTTCCTACTTCCGGTTACATCTTGAGCCTCGCTTTCATGCAACCGGAGGTCGTTAGTATTACTTTGATCAAATATTAGGAAACATAACCAGATACTCCCCACACCCAAATGAAAATGATATACAACCGAAAATGAGTTCAAACGTTAAAGTAAAGTAAAGTAAAGCTACTGTATTTAACGTCGGTAACTCGTGACAGTCTTAAGTGAGACTGATAAACTTGAGGCCGACGAGAGACCTACGATTTTACGTCCTTATCCGAGAAGACATAAAGGTCTAACCATTTGCAATTGTTTCACAAAGGCAGCACCTTCTGCTCAGTTATTTTAAGACCCTGAGTGCTGGTCCGGCCGGGGTTTGAACCCGCGACCTCCCGCGCAACAGACCGGAGCTTAACCACTGAGCTAACCCGGAGGCGGGTCACGTTGTAATATTTTGCTTTAAATATATATTTTTTATGGCTATTTGAAGGTCAAACTCAGTGGCAGGCATTAAAAAGTGAACAAAATGTGCCAATGTAATGTAAAAGAGCGTGATTTACTTTATTACGTTCGCGTCATCTTTTAAATTTAAAATTTGTAGTTCACGTTGTGCTGCTTTTCGAGATGATGATCAAAATCTAGGCGCCTGCGTGCAGTTGTCGAATTTTGTTGTTTTATGCCGTCGTCCAAGACATTGCCGTCGCAGGCCTGCTACTTTTCACCAGCAACAGATGCACACGCAACATAGCAGACGCAATAGTACATTGATCAATAGCTGCGCTTGTTCTCAAACCTGTAAGTAGAACAAGTACCGCTAATAATAAATACGGCACAGCGTCTGCGTATGCTGCTTGTGCTTAAAGTGCCCTAACCCCATTTTTTCTTTATTTCTTCACATAAATTCTTATCATATTTAGAGTAATTCTGCGAGAAAGGTTTTGTGTTTGCTTGAATCCTAGTTTGTCAACAACCTGTTGAAGTTTGCGAAAAGCGACCTGGCTCTTTTCACGACCGAGCCAAAGTACACTAATTAGAAGCATGGGACTAGTACATCGTGCATTGTGTGACGTAAGATCAAGAATCCACAACAATAGAATTAACATAAGTATCAACATTAGCATAGATTATTATATTCATGAAATTATGAAACTTGAGAAACATTAACATTAGGATTATTATATTTATGAAATTATTTATATGTAAACTAATTATAGCAATATTTCCTTTCGTATTATTAGCACCCTTTTCCTATGCTCGTATTATTTACAGTATTAGTATTGTTATAGTACTTAGTATTAGAATTAGTATTAGAATCAGAATTAGCATTAGAATAATTAACATAAGTATCAACATTAGTATTATTATATTCAATAAATTATGAAACTTGAGAAACATTAGCATTAGGATTATTATATTCATGAAATTATTTATACGTAAACTAATTATAGCAATATTTCCTTTCGTATTATCAACACCCTTTTCCTCTGCTCTTTTTCTTATTTCCTTTGTATAATTCCTTTGGAATCTTTTTCCTCAATCTTCTCTGCACTTTTTCCTATTTATATAATTCTTCTGTGTGTTTTCCTCTCGACTATTATACCTATGGTAGTGATCAACTCGAAAGCCTAGCGGCTACTTTGACCACTACACACATCTAACCTAGCTCGTTAAATTTAATAGCTTATATTATCATTCCTTTTTCCTACATATTTGTAATTTTCTTTTTTTAAGGGAAAATAGTGCAAAATAAATGAATCTGAATCTTACGAGTGCTGGTGAACAGTGGCTTCTTCTTGATCTTACGTCACTCGACCAATACCTCAAACTGCGCGGTCGCGAAACAAAATGCGCGCAACTTTAATAACGCAACGTAAATCTAACACGATTCATTTCATACTCTATAGTTCAAATTTAAGACATATGGAAACAACAACAGAAAACAAGGAGAACATGTAATAAGAATAAAAAAGAAACACCAACTTACGAGGTACACAACTGCCGAACTTCTCAGGGAACTCGGAGATAAGGTCATCATTAATGCGGTCCTTCAGAGGCCCTAGCACAATAACGGGCCTAGTGTACTTGAGCTCGTGTTGGACCACAGCCTCGTAAGACAGAATTGGTTCCTCTGCGCGCGCACTTGTGCTGCTCTCGCTGTCGCTAGCGTTTGATGTGTAACTAGGATCAATGTCACTCGTCTCGTTTTCGGATTCTTTCTTAAAGAAGGGAAGTTTTTTAGAAAACTTGAAACTACGTTTACGGACACTCCCTGTCCCGTCGTTAAAAGAGCCCTGAAAAATTTAGAAGGAGATTACATGTTAGATTAGATATTACGTGAGTGGAAAACGGTATAGTAGCATTTAAGAACAGTAACTATGTAATTTGATTGGATCAGACAAAAATAAACATGTGGGTTGGGGAAGCCATTTCAATGTCACGGCATGACGTACGGCAACCTTGCTGTCAGTCAAATACCATAAATGGGCTACAGCAGAGTTCGTATGAGTGGTACAAACTACGGCATGCCCGTATCGTTACCGTAACCGTACTGTGACTTACTGTACCGTATCTCTGTAATTTGATTGGATCAGCAGGACAAAAACAATGGGAAACCATTTCAATGTCACGGCATGCCGTACGGTAACCGTGTCGTAGTCAGTGCCGTAGTTTGACCCACTCATACGAAATCTGCTCTGTGTCATGGTACTGCGCATGTGTAGAGTCGATGCTGGATTGGTGGCTGTTGATTGGCTACACACAGTTAATGTCCCCTCCCTCGACGCTTGACATGAAATGCAATATTTTCCTTGAAGACTATGCCTACACACAGTTTGTTAGTCATTTTTTGCATATTTGCATATTTGCAATGATTTTTAACATCCCACATGTGTGCGAGGTTCGTCAGTTTACATAAACATCTATGAAAATAACTGAATTTACCATCGCACTAAATTCCAATTCGCCTGTCCCTATGGTTGTTTCAGGTTCCGTTAAAATTCAGTGGTTTTGTGTCGAGCCCGGGCTGTGAATAGGGGAGCTTAAGCAGCCAGGACGACGACGGCTGTGACGACGGAACGTAGAAAAGTGTTTTCTCCCGAGATTTGATGCTTACTATTTCCTTTAGTTGCCTTCAAGTGCCTTTTGTAACCATATTTTCGAAAAATGTGATCAGGACAGTTCCTAGCCTGCGTACAGCATCCCCTACTTGAGGGAGAACGGCGATTTCATCGTTTCCGTTTCTCCCCATGTAGGGTCTGCGACTCAGAGCCCAAAACCGTGTCCGTGACGTCACTTCCAAATTTCTGGTAATTAGCTATTTATGCATAACGAAGTCAAAACGAGATGGCGATTGAAATGAGATTTCCAAGTGTAAAGTCTGTCGCAGAGGAAATGTCTCTCAAATTTGGAATCCCATCTCTCCAATGTGAACAGCTTAATGCTTTATGTAACTTTATTCGTGGGAAAGATGTGTTCGTGAGCCTTCCAACATGCTCAGGAAGGTCACTGATATTTTCAACTGGCGGCCACTTCAAACCAACTCGGGCTTTTTGAAGAAAAATGCATTTGTCATTGAAGTCACTCCGCTTGTTGCCCTCATGAAGGATCAAGTGAAGCGCTTACTTGGTCGTGGATTTAAGGTGAATATTTGAGCAGGGATTTTAATTGTCTGAACAGAGATAAATAAATGTAATTTACAGTTTCGCTCGGTACGAACCACTATTATATTCTTGGCAGGGAGAGAGAAACATAGCAGAACTAAACAAATGTTTCATTAAGTACTTCGATCCCTGTTATACTCCTATGTAAAAACATTTTTTTCCCCAACCTCCAAACAACATTGTTAATAAAGACCTCCGTGTAAATCCTTAATGAGGGCAACAAGCGGAGTAACTTCAATGACAAATGCATTTTTCTTCAAAAAGCCCGAACCTGGCCGAACCTCCGAACCTCCCCCCTACATGGGGAGAAACGGAAACGATGAAATCGCCGTTCTCCCTCAAGTAGGGGATGCTGTACGCAGGCTAGACAGTTCCGTTCAGGCCGAACGATAAACGGTGCGATTTACTTTCTTAAGTTCGCGTTCTCCTTTGAACGTAAAATTGGGAGTTTTCACGTTGGTTTTTGCAGAGAACGGTCGAAATGTAGGCGACTTCGTGCATTTTCACGTGTATTTATTGTATTTCGTAATTAAGACTATTGTTTTATGCCGTCGTCCTAGGCCGCGTCGTCGTGGTTGCTTAAGGTCCCTAATATAAAGACCTCTCGCCGTGACACAACCCTTTTCACCTCCCCACTCGTGCGGAACACGTTCTATTTAAGGCTGGTTCTCATATGATCATCCCGATTGCTTGAACCTTTTGTTCGGTGTGAATCGAAGCGTAAAGTAATATGCAGAACAAAAGAATCAAGCGATCGAAGCGATCGGGACGATCCTATGAGATCCAGCCCTAATAAACACTGGTTTTACGACTTTGATCTGTCCCTGTGGTTGTTTGAGGTTTTGTTAAAATTCAGTGTTTCTGTGTCCAGTCCAGACTTCGAATATAAAGACCTCTCACCGCGACACAACCCCTTTCACCTCCCCACTCGTGCGGAACACGTTCTATTTAAAAACACTGCTTTACGATCATCACTGTTGTCAAACACATCCTATTGTTGCCATGACTACAGCGAGCCATATGTCACTCACCCTTAGTTTTTCGTCGTTTGCTCGAGTGAATTTAACAGTTTTCATTCTTGCTTTTTCTCTTCTTTCCACTCTGGAAATATCAACATAAATCAGAAGTTTAGTTTTCGATCTAAAGATGAAAGAAGTAAAGTGGATTTGATACTAATTATTGTAGTAAAGGAGACGGTTGGTCGTTAGGTCAGTTATGCCAAGAAGTTTTCTTTTCTCAGAAGCTAGTAAGGAGCGACTTAAAGGTGCGTGGGGCCATGAGTTTCCATGGCAACACCATAATTTGTACAATGATGTGTACTTTCCATAGTGTCATACATGTGCAAAGTTTCAGTATTTTTTTTTCAATACTTGTAGAGATATTCTTCATTTTGTGATGTCTCCAGGCGGTGCAAACAATATGACGTCACAGGTCATCTCATTTGCATATCTCCGAAACGAGATGAGATGTTGACAAACGGAAAATGTTATTATTCCTCATTTCGAAGTATTTTAACATTAGATCAACTTAATTTTCGCTTCATATGCACTTTAAGGGGGCAGACTTCACCGTTTGCAACCTGAAATGTTATTGGTTACCCAAACAATAGCTTACCCCTAAAACAATACAAACCCTAACCCTAAAACAATGGGATTCTTTATCAGTGAAGTCCAATAGGATACAATAAAGCTCTCCGAAACGTTTAGCGCGATATTATCATCTTTCTTTCTCCGAAACGTTTAGCGCGATATTATCATCTTCCTTGGTTATCTATTCAATTTAAGGGGCAGACTTTAAGGGTACTATAAGGGGGCAGACTTCACCGTTTGCAACCGGAAATGTTATTGGTTACCCAAACAATAGCCTACCCCTAAAACAATACAAACCCTAACCCTAAAACAATGGGATTCTTTATCAGTGAAGTCTAATAGGATACGACCTTAAAAACAGTGAAGTCCAACTGATCTTAAGTCCATGTAGTTAGCAGAACTCGATCAGAAGACGCCTTCCTTCCGACGAGTAGTTGGGCGGAACCTATATTGCACGTTGCGGGATGGGGGGGTGGGGTAAGGGGCGGTAGTTTTCCCCTCCCACCCTTCCCTATCGTCCTGGAGCTCTCGCTCCAATACGTCATCTGGCTTATCTTATCCCATATCTTAACCAACCATACACGACTTTCATAATGGCCGCCTCCTAATTTGCATAATTTGGAAGACCAATCTGTAGAAAAAAACTAATCCTACCACATGAAAGATCACATTAACACTAGTAATTGTTTTGAGTTTTAGAGCAATGTGGAAAATTGTTGTTGAGCTATGAGCATTTCTAATGCAGAAAAACATGAAAGCGAGGCTAGAAAGGCTTCCGTTTTTTTTCTCATACAAATCTCTCTAATTTCAACTGGCTGTAACTTCATTGTTTTTTAAGCTACATCACACAACTTTCACAAGTTCACTAATGTCGACATGCTCTTTCACATGGCAATGTTCATATTTTCTATACATGTAGGTAAACTACCGAAACGGGAAATCACATATGTAAATTAGGAGGCGGCCATTATGAAAGTCGTGTATGCCAATGGCCATTGTGAGCGGGGCGACCAGTGAGAATAATACCAAATTTGCACAAGCCAACTGTTCCAGTACCTTCGTTTGCTAGGTATAACCCCTCGTCCCTCCTCCTCCCCGACTGCGTTCAGTTTCCGAGCCTGCCACCACTCATCGTCACTAGCGTTGGTCACGTGTAGAATGTCGCCATATATGAAGCTGAGCCCCTGGCTTGGTAGACCGCTGTCCTTGGTTTTGTCATAATCAAATAACGCTCTAAAAAAAACGAGTAAATGTGATAATGGCAACCTCGTGACCAGGGTCTTTTCGGTCAGATCCAAGATGGCGGCTACTCCGAGAGAAGACCCTGGTAAAGGCTGAATCACGTGACCAAAAATCTCCAGAAATCCTGGAGATTTTAATCACGTGATGTGGGCATCCAATATGGCGGCCAAGCTAAATATGGAAATGTTTAACACGTGCCTACAAACGATAGGTATCCCAATCCGGAGTGAGCTACAGTGTAGATGCAATTAACGGTATTTCCACGCGGCGTACGATGTAGTGAAAACAGGTCTACTAAACGGCTCGAAATGGAGTTTACTTGGATAAAGAAACAGTGGAAGGGTATCACAATGCTACCAGGATGTATCTAAGCTAGAAGAGAATCCTAAAAAGCCGTTAGCGTTGAAGCGAAGCGATCGATAGCACATGCTCAGGTTAAACGGCTTCTCCTGGCTTTCCCACTGATGAAACTTACCAGAAAACTACCCAGTAATACACGGTTATTTAAAATCGTTTTATTGAGAAAATGTGAGAAAATTAAACTATATACGAATCATCTCCGTGGTCTTAGCCCGTTTGGCCAATAAAAAGCATTGTTAGACAACCTTTGCGTCATAACCGAAGAGCCAATCAGAACACGTCGTACTTCGGCCTTTACCAGGGTCTTCTCTCGGAGTAGCCGCCATCTTGGATCTGACCTGGTCACGAGGTTGTGATAATGGTCGACCGAAACGTTTGATAATTTTGCCATAAGTTTTATCCTGTCAATTTGTTTTTTCCTTCGAATACTGGAAAGAGATTGTTTACTATTGTCTGACAATCTGTTCAAAAGAACGCCACACCATTGTATCGTTGCACATCGTTGCACACGGAAGGAAATAATACTCCAGTTTCGTATTCGAAAATTACCGCTGAATGCAATGACTACAGACGCATGTACGCAGGGTCAGCCTCATTCTGAAGTTAAACATTCTTAAATACGAGCGAGAAGTAGCCTGCGTCGCATCCGAACTGAACACCGGGGTTCAGTTCGGATGCGACGTAGGCCAGCCAGAAGGTGCAAAGCGTGAAACTACAACAATACAGTGTTATGAATAGCCCACCTCGCTGGTATTTATGAATGTTTAACTTCAGAATGAGGCCAACCCTGCGTACATGCGTCTGTACTCATTACATTCAGCGGTAGTTTTCGAATAGACCATTTTCTCAAGTATGCGCACGCAACAGGCTTGACGGGCCGGTAAATACTTCACGTGGGAATCACGTAGTGGTTTCCTATAACCCTCCCTATTATTTCAACCAATACTAAATCCAAGCTTTTTTGCTCTGACGAAGGGCTAACGCTCGAAACGTCAGCTGCTACTCGCTTTCCACGGCGGTTAGCATATCTCAATCGACTTTAGTTGATTACATACCAGTCTAAATCCAAGCTGCCTACATGAAGTATTTCTTGGCGGGCCGTGAGTTTTGTTAGCTTTTGTTAGACTCGTTCTGATGCGACAGCCTTTGTTATTCAAATTATCGGCTATTGTTCAAAAATTGGCGGCTATTGTTCAAAAAGCGATTTGGCGGGCCAATATTGCGTGCGCATACCTGAGAAAATAGTCTATACGAAAGAAAGAAATCAAAGGGATCGTTTCAGCCTCCCATTTTGGTATATACTTCATGGTAGTGTTTCGTTCCATATAGTATCCCTGCATATTATTTTCTCTACTGTTTTACAGTATTATGCAGAGAGACTATATGGAACGAAACACTACCATGAAGTATATACCCCCATTTTGAAAATGGAAAATGGCCGCCAAACCAAAATTCAGTTATATAACTGGAGCTCCTCAGCCCCAGTGAGGATGATTTGAAGAAATACGTACAGTAATCAACAGATCCTGAATACGTACAGTAATCAACAGATCCTGAATACGTACAGTAATCAACAGATCCTGAATACGTACGGTAATCAACAGATCCTGAATACGTACAGTAATCAACAGATCCTGAATACGTACAGTAATCAACAGATCCTGAATACGTACAGTAATCAACAGATACTGAATACGTACAGTAATCAACAGATACTGAATACCTTAATTTGTTTAATTCAGAATTAGATTACAGGAAAGGAAACTGATAGCTTGTGAGGTGCGCAAAAGGACCGAGATGGTTCCTTTGAGGAACAGGCAATAAGACAACACATTGAATAAACTGATTTTTTTGCAAATATTTCCGAAATATTTTCGAATTTTTTTTGGGGCCACACAAGCTTTGGCAACTAACCCCAAAACATAGAAACGAGAACTGAAAAAAAATATTTCCCAAGCCAGGAAAACACATGCCTAAATGTATACAACATTAGCATTGATCAACAGTTTGGATAAAGCATTAAAATAAAAGCATCATTGAAGATAGTCGAGTGAAAAACACATTTGCGCTGCCAACATCTTTAAGATCTCCTTTGTTCAGAAAATGTATTGAAATTTGCTAAAAGTATCTCAGCGTAGAGAACGAGCACCTCGAAGTTGGCTCTCTTGTTTACATTTACTTCCGGCGATGCTGATGACGTCATTTCGTCCCACGACACCACAGGTAGCCGTGAGGAAGCGAGTAGCACTACTCTCGTTTCGAACTACCAACTCCTCTTTCTCACCTTCTCGAAGCTTTTATTTGTCCTCCCAGTCTTCTGAATGATCTCTCACAATTTCATCTTCATTATGTACCGGTTCCAGTAAAAATTGCTCTGCCATCTCGATCAAAATCTACTTTAATTCCGAGTGTTTAAAACACCACAGGTATCCGTGAGGAAGCCGGTGGGCCATGAGGCCATCAGCATCACCGGAAGTAAATATAAACAAGAGCCCATCTGGGCTTTCACTCGGGCCACATGAGATTGAAGATGAAATACACTTTCATTTGAAATCCTCTTAGTAATAACCAAAGGGAAGAATTATTAGCTGAATTTAGCAGTCTTTAGGAGTGGCCGGTAGCGCGGTGACTTTCATTCTCTGCTCCCCTAGTATATATGTAATTTAATATTTTATAGCTATAGAGTTCGTAAACAGTAATAAAATACCACCTGAATTCTTTAATAAACAACTGTCTACTGTTCACTTTTTGATGGCTTGTTTCATTTTAAAAGATGTTTTAAGCTGAAATGTGTTTTTCACTTAAAAATAGACCCTTATTTTAACACGATAGAGTGGGGTCGTGCATTAGTCAAACTAAACAGAATCCCAGTCGACGAGCTGAGGTATCCGCTTCCAACTCGACTCCCTTTAATAATAACTATTTTAATATACTGGATCTCTTTTTAGGCCATGATATATTCTTTAAAGTAGTCTAAATCATACAATAAGAAATGCAAAATTGTATGATTGGAGGGAAGACGTACAAGAGTCTTGTTGTTCAAAGGCCGATTAAGTCCAAATACTGGATTAAATATTAGTCGACGCTTTTGGTTCTCTTCAGTTGGAAGAAACCGTCATCATTGAGTCAAGCCAGATAAGTAGTAGAATTGTATTTCTCATTTCTCAACGAGCACTACGTTTTTTTTAACCCCAAACGTGTAGTCCCCAAGTTAGCAAATCAATTTAATGACCACCCTTATTCATTATTCCTCATCCAACATAGACGATAAAGATAAAGGCAAAGTTAAAAAGAATTGACCCTTACAGTTCTGATTACGTGATAAAAAAAAATTCATTATGTGATATTGAAGTAATTCAGACAGCAGCGCGCTCGAGTTTTCTCCAGTGAAGCGGAAGTAAGGCAACCAGCCGCGTCAGAAAACGGCGCCAAAGCAACTTGGCGCCAAAAATGGAGCGCTTTGATTGGTTGTTCAATATCGGGGCCAAAGTACTTAAATGTTAGCCATGATTTATATTCGGCGGTCTCAAGATGTCAATCGCTAATCAACTTGGTTTTGACAGACTAAACGTGTGCTGTCGAGCTATTTCTCGGACATGCCCTTACAAAGTAAAAACAATATCCCTTACTTTAAAATATTTGACTTCATGACCCGAGGAAATCTTCAAATACTTCTTTGCTTTTCGTTGCGATGCTTACCTGACATACAGCTGTCGTTTCACCGATGTCACAACTCCTAAATTACTACTGTTCATCATTTTTTCTCGAAGATGGTGAATCTTGGTTTCAAACTTGTTATATTCTGTAAAAGAAAGGAAATATGCATTGAGGATTTCCTTCAACATCTGTGCCTTTTAAGAACCGTCTGGGTCGCATTCAAAGGAGTAATAAAGTTTTTAGGCTGTGCACGACAGTTGCAAAATAAATATTATTTCTTGGGATTTCATTTTAAAAGTATTAGCTCCACGCTTTCTCTGTTTCTCATTTCTCTTAAAACACGTTTACTACTACTGCATAAGGCTGTTACCGATACGATAGAGGCCTAGAAATGAATTCAAAATGAATCTAAAACGCGAGCGGGCTACTGGAAACGGTCGAATTCTACTAACCGTGCAAGCCATTCGTTGACCAGTATTGCCAAATCAGTTTCGAGTCCACTCAACTGTTTCTCGTGATAAAGTAAAAACTAAGGAAGAAATATCGCCTAATACGCCTGAAATAGAAAGTTTTCTGGCTCAAACGTCGTTTCTTAGGAACCAGTTGTGTATCCCCGTGCGACCGGAGCCGTTTGTTTTGGTTTTCATGGAACTGGAAAGATCAAAACTGAAGCAGTTATCACAAGAACAAGCCAATTGCCGTCGCGTGTTCATTCATAATTAATGGAAATCCCACAGCGATTTTGCCAATTAAACTCGATCAAACTAACCTCAAATGATCTCTATCACTCACTGACCTTGAATATCATTGCCATATTTTGTAGTCTTAAATTAAGACTTTTTTTCTCAAATGACACTTCATCTTTCAATTCTGTCGAGTTCGTAAGGAGAAGAGTAATTCCTCCAAAAGTGTTCAGCCAGCGAAATATTTACCGTCTGCCAAAATAATCACGCCACACTGAGAATGAATAACCATTTAAAAAGCTATCATGCGAAGGTACGAAGGATCGCACAACTCGGCAGGAGATCACGATAACACGCCGAACGATCTTTTAATTGCAAAATCAAATTTCAAGCTCCAGTTTTGTTTGTGTATTTGATTGTGACAGGTGAAGAAATGCGGTTAGTGGGCAATACAACGAAATCCCTTCCATTTTTATTATTCGCGAGGTGAGAGAAAGAAAACTTTGGACTCAGTCGGGAAAAATCACCAATTCTGGATTACACTATTCAAGGCAAAAACAGTTATATCCACAAATGTCTCGCGCGACAGGGACTCTTTTACAATATTACTTTGGAACTGACTATTACGAGTAAATGTGAAATTTGTTTTTTAAAAAATATGGCGAAGGGATATGCCACGAATGTGCGTTTCTTCGGCTTGTTTGCATGTCTTTAAGGATTCAGCAAGACAGAATACGAGAGTACTAAGAAGAGAACGACAGAAGACATGAGCAGCTTGCATGGTGCAACAAAGAAAGCAATAAAGCACTACGAATTCGCCAAATACAAAAGGGGACACTATAATAAGCAGAAGTGTTACTGATTTTTAAGGTCTTCCTTCTCATTCACATTCCAAAATGAGAATATTTTCAATAATAACTATTACAAAAATGAATTTCTAACGGACCTGAAAAACCATAAAGGTTGATCAAAGTCAGGACCGGCTAATCCAACTAAAACTAAAACGTTAACCCCAAGCCTAAGGCCCGGTTGTTAGAAGCAAAATAGGCAAGTTAAACTGTACAGATTACAATTACAGACATAGTTAGCGCTATCCTAGGACTCAAGGTACCCTACTCCGGTCCCAGATCGAACAATATACTGAGAATTAAGGTAAAGTCGTCGAACATGCAGTGAACTTAACGTTTTGTTAAAAGCGGCAAAGAGTTTTCCTTAACTGAGTAAAGTAACGTGGACACATTGCGGGGAAAGATTGGAGAATTATCAGTGAGAAACAAAGAAAATGTGTTGCGAACGCGAAGGTGGTCTCAAAAGACACAGATTCAGTTCCTTTTCACTTTGGCTGCCTGTGGCGGGCTCGACACTTGTTCTGTTCTCTTATTTTTTTGCACAATCATTTATTACCTTTCTATCCATCCCGTGGCGTCGGAATTCGATACACTATTAACTCAGTTTTAACTTCTCAGTCCTAACCGGTATTATTCTTATAAAGGAAATGTTTTTTTAAAATAAATGAATCTTTTCAAATATTGCCGTAATTATTTCTTTATGAAGAGGAAAACAGTGATGGCAAACTAGTAGACATGCGCAGTGGAATAACGTAACAATCTCGTACCCAGACCCCATTTGTTTCTTACTGCGCATGCTCGACGAAAAAATAGGGCTCTGGATTAATCCGATTCCGGAAGTCCGCGAATCATGGACTTCCGGTGACTCGGTGCATGCTTATCATAATTACGTCACCGTTCAAGTGTTAAAGAAGTATGGCGTTTCTTCGGGTTCGCTTCTCGCTGATCAGGTTTTAGTTTGGATTTGGAAGTTCGCCCGGTATTTTGATAAAAATACTTTGCTTGGGGAAAGCCTTTGGGAGTCTCTAATCTTCTGCCGTTTTTAGTTTGGATATTACGGCTTTATTTTCATGCATATAATCAGGCTCATGTTTGTTCATCACAGATTCCATTCTCGTTCCCAGTGCCTCCCCAACCCAGCTGATCAACCAGAGGAGACGGCTGGAATTCAGACTACGATTTGGTATTATTTCAGCAGCATTTTCTAGCTCAAATCGCCAGTATGTTGTGCATTTAATTTACGAATTCGCAGACTGGCTAAGAGCAGGGTCGAACTCTCGCTCGCATCATCCTTCTGCAAGGGAAGCAAATATATATTTCGCGCTGTTTTTATTCATGGCTAATACTGACCACTTCCACAGGAAATCATACAGTTGAGCCTGTCGACTCCTAGCCAACGAGCAGAAATTTGAAACGCTAGACGAAATGTAACATTACCCCTCAATAAATGCTTGAAGAACTGAAGAAGGGAATGTCCAGTTCTAAAAGTACGAGCGAGCGTATTTTCAGTTTCTTCAAGCGACGTTCATCAAGCCCCATTAATACACGACATTAATTTTGGGCCCGGCACTCTTTAAACTTGGGCCCGGCACTCTTTAAATTTGGGCCCGGCACTCTTTAAATTTGGGCCCGGCACTCTTTAAATTTGGGCCCGGCACTCTTTAAATTTGGGCCCGGCACTCTTTAAATTTGGGCCCGGCACTCTTTAAATTTGGGCCCGGCACTCTTTAAATTTGGGCCCGGCACTCTTTAAATTTGGGCCCGTGGGCCGATAATTCTTGACTTACACGGCAAAAATCAAGAGTGCAGACCCCAAACGTATCCCCGTCCGCAAGCCCAAATTTCAGAGTTGTCTCAAGAGAGACTAATTTACATAATGCGAAACTTAATATTTTCGGGAGAATAAACTGTGCCATTCAAAATGAAAATGTGCATGTTAGTAAGGTTCATAAGTTTGGAGATGAAACAATGAACATTTGTGAACCAGTCATCAAGATTTAAATTATGTGAAAAACATCAAAACGATATTTCTGCCTATTCTCGTACAAAAGTCTCGAATTAGGAGCCGTGATATCGTTTTAAAAAGCCCTTTCTTGCTAAATCATCCAAACTTTCTAAAACTATTGATTAGTGATACTCTAGACGGTACATAGGAGCAGCTTTTCTAGGAAGCCTTTTTGTAAGCGAAATAAAAAAATGGCCATATTGGAATTCAGTTTGACTACAAAATGACAAGTTTAAAATAGAACTCGCCACAACAAAACTAACAATACCAAAGCACAGTAGCTGTTGTAAAAGAAAATTACGTAGAAAATTACAACATTTGATTTCTGAAGAGATGATTGTCTACCAGATGCAAAGCTCTTGTAAAACAGGCATGCCATGTCCCATTGTACTTCCTCACCTTCTGGTTTATACTGTGCTGTTATCGTAACAGTACTGCCAGCTCCCTTGAGCGCTGCAGCTGCCTGTTCGTGCGTTGCGTTCACTAAATCCACCTCATTTACCTGGGAACAAAACAGAACAGGGAGTCACACTGACGGCTGTGCAATTTTTTTTAACATCACTTGATTAAATTTCGATTTAAACCACGGAAAAAAACAAACGAAGATCTTTGCATTTGTGGCAAATCCACAGGTTAACCACACAGCTGTGTACAACATTGTTGGGTCTTATGCGGGAGGTTGTGGTGTATGCATGGGCAGGAATAAGCCGTTTCTAATGTCTTCAAGCCCATTCTCTCTAGTTCTGATAAGAACCTACAGTACTGTTGCAATTACAGAGAGAATTTGCCACCCAGTACAATTCAAATCCCGTAACACACCCGTAGTACCGCGCACTTTATAAATTGGAGATTATTAATAACCCCAGGGCCAGTTCTTCAAAGCTAAAATCTGTGATTAATGTTCTTTGATGAGAAATGAGTAATAACTTGTAAATACTGTAATAACGTAATACACCTTTTACCAAGAGAACCAAAAAATCGGTTAAAATTCAAGGCCAAAAGTAATGGTAATTGGGCTTCGAGGAGCTCAGGGCAGACAGCCACATCTGGGTTAATGTCTCTACTTTGTATGTACTGCACCCTCATATACGGCATTTCGAATATGATTCAGGAAGTTGAACCTCGATTTACTACTCAATAATTAACAATTATTCACCTTAGTGGAGTGAATAGTGGTGGATATTTACTGAGCCACTTTGGCGAGGTAAATATCTACCATTATAGTTCACCACAAAATTTTGGCGCACCGCTCATTGGCCAAAAGCGATCACGTGACGTGATAGTTGTCGTCCGCGGATGCAAACTATCAGGCGTTATAGTTCACCACAAAATTTTGGCGCGCGCTCATTGGCTAAAAGCGATCACGTGACGTGATAGTTGTCGTCCGCGGATGAAAACTATCAGGCGATAGTGCCCGCTGATAACGGAAGACGATTTTGTGATGAACAATAACGACAAATAGACTGTGTTTGTCTCGGAACTATCGGCTGATAGTTTCCCTTGGAAATTTGCTGTTCTTAAAACTAGCATATAAGCCCTCGAACTTCGTTCTCGGGCTTATATTTGTTTTAAGAACATCAAATTTCCGCTGGCAACTATCAGCCGATAGTTCCTCGACGGACACAGTCTATTTGTATACTATTCACCGACACTAAGGTGAATAATTGTTTTAGTATATACCACACTCCAGGTGAATAGCCAGCACCAAATAGTTACTTTATTTTCTGTCAAATGGACAAAATATCGCGCGAGGTGATCACTGCTTCACTCGGAGGTGAATATGAAATCATATTCACTGTTTGAGTAGCTAATCAGAGCACACGAAAAGTGATATTCACTTGTGTGGTATATACTAATGCTATTTAATCCATAAGCATGGCATTGGACCTTGGAATATTACTGAATCAAAACTACAAAAATAACACCCTTGGAAGATGAGAAACACATTGGGAAGCTCGTGCTATGTTTTGCAAACTGGTTTGATTAAAAATGGTGAAATTGTTAGTGGATTTGGGTCCACAACAGATCGTTATAACCCATCAAATATTTTCTCTTGCACGCGATTGGTTGAATGCGTCACGTGACCCAATAGTTTCTCTCCGCAAGCGGGAAATATCACCCCTTGTGAGCGTATCAGCGCGCGTCAAAGAAAATATTTGAAGGATGATAACTGACGACAATAACCAAATATGCCCTGATATTTGTCCTTGGACATTATTATCTGATCCTCGAAGCTCAAAGTTCTGTTCTCTTCTCGGATCAGATAATGTCCGCGGTCGTGCAATTTTGTAATCCGGCACTCGTATGATTTCAGACCAAATTGCACTCCACTCAGTTCTATTACCATTATTTATAGACGACCATGCGCGTGCGATTTTTGCAAGTTTTTCTCAGTTTCCTCAATCGCTAAGTTGATAGAACGGTGACTTGGTTATGCTAAAACAATATTAAACTTCTCGCTCTTGGTTTCCATCGACTTTGATAGTTGACACAGGACTGCACCCCTCACCAACTATTATACAAATAGACTGTGTCCGTCGAGGAACTATCGGCTGAAATTTGATGTTCTTAAAACAAATATCAGCCCGAGAACGAAGTTCGAGGGCTTATATGCTAGTTTTAAGAACATCAAATTTCCAAGGGAAACTATCAGCCGATAGTTCCGAGACAAACACAGTCTATTTGTCGTTATTGTTCATCACAAAATTGTCTTCCGCTCTCAGCGGGCACTATCGCCTGATAGTTTGCATCCGCGGACAACAACTATCACGTCACGTGATCTCTTTCAGCCAATGAGCGCGCGCCACAATTTTGTGGTGAACTATAACGCCTGATAGTTTGCATCCGCGGACGACAACTATCACGTCACGTGATCGCTTTTGGCCAATGAGCGCGCGCCAAAATTTTGTGGTGAACTATAACGGCTGAGAGAGACCTCGAGCTTGCAGTCTAATTGTTAAATATTAAGGTCATACGAATTTCTCTCCAAAACCTTCAACCACTCGAATCTTTGCCATCCTTCAGTATTCCTGAAAAGCACACTCTGTTCATCTGAGCAGTTACTTTGATCTTTTTGTCGCGATTAACGTTTTCCTTTATCTGCGGGCAAAGCAATCATGTAATCACATGGCACCTGCCTCAAACCCAGACCCTTTTTTGAAAAGAGATATTAGGGAGCAAAGGACCATGGGAAGAGTTCAGGGGGAGCACAAAGGTCCAAGGGAAGGGTGAAGAGAGGAAGGGAAGCGGGCAGAAAACGTCCCCAACGTTCTCCTTCCCAAGCTCCCAAAACCCACCAAAAGGACCTGGGTACAAGGAAGACATGACAGAGTCTGAAATACTCACAGCTATAATTTGGTCTCCTCTCCTAAGTTCTCCGCTAAGATCTGATACGCCACCAGCCAGTATAAATGAGATAAAGATTCCTTCGCCATCTTCCCCACCCACAATGTTAAATCCGAGACCAGAATGACCTTTGTTTAAAACTATCGGTCTTTTATCCCTGTGAAGAAAGACAAAAGAGGTTGAGTGAATAATAAATGAGTATTTAATACATTGAGCAAATTATACAGACTTGTTCAAATGCGTAATACAAGAGCCAAAGACGACAATAAAATCAGCTGGTGGATTACAACAGATCAGTCATAGGAATCGGCAGCTGAGTTGATTGATCAACCGAGACAAAGCTTAAATAAACTAATCTAATATAACTTACTAAAGCAGTTTTCACATGACTGTCAGAAGTGTTTTGGTTTTGCGTTTACTAAGCTCTCCTATTGGCGGAGAAAATAAACCAATCAATCAGATTCAAAACAAAAAACAAAATTGGTTTTGGTTTCGCTTTGGTTTGTCATTGTCTCACAGGGAAGCCATTTAGGAGTTACTTGTGATTACTCGCTCCTATGATTGGCTGGCTGTGGGTAATTTGCGTTTGGTCATTCAACACTCATGTGGAATTCGCTCTAATACACTAAAATTCTTACTGGGATACAAAAGCGTAACCTACCCAAACCGTTACTTGCTTACAGACATAACACTGGTGTTACAGGGGAATGAGAAGAGGTAGCTACTTGTATAACATACTAAAATCTTACAAAATAAAATTATTTTCATGAAATGCAAGTAAAATATCATGACAACTTGAGACTGTTGCTGAACTATTTGTTGTTACTACAGTATCTGTTGTTGTTGTGGATCAGACCATTTTGCTTGTAAAAATTAGTGACACTGAACTAACAACAGTTGACCATGGTATTTTCCTCTAACTTCAAGCCCTGCTTTGCAAAACACGCTACTTTAATTATTTCAATTGGTCAGTGGTGATCACATAGGGAAATTAACATTGTCCGATAAAAAGAACATGCAAAAATAAGTAATCTTGTGAAATTTATATGCTTTAATTGCTAATGAGTAATTAGGCAGGGGTCTCTATCCAAGTTAAAAACGAAAGCTACACACCTCTGCTACTAGGGAAAGTTAGGATTTCATTACACTGAAATAGGAAACACCTTGTATGAAACCAGCCATGCATGACCCCATTGGCCTCTCTATCATGCTTTCCTGAGGTGTAAATGCTGATAACGTAAATTATGAAATTAATTGATAAACATTTTAACTGCTCCTTTAAGTGATAGTGTCATTTTCTCTCCCACTTTTAAAATTCAGAATTTTTGCTAATTACAATGTAGCTTCAAGCTTTGTATGGGTTTATGTACCCTATTTATCTCATGCAGCCGACATAATTATGAACAATTCTGGAGCAAAATATGAACACCTAATTTATTGTTTTCGCTCACAGCTACTTTCCCAGCGGTCTGCTCTTCCCACACAAACTTAAGATAGTCCCTGACCCGAGGGTGTGCAACAGGGTTTGAGTCGTGTAGTCAGCCGATACTATTGAAGATGGCTCTAAGTTTTCCTATTTAGAGTGAGTCCACTGACCCGGCTACTAAACACGAGGGACACTGACAATCAATCTGAGAACAAGATACTCCAAAATGTATCAAATACTGCCTAGCATTAAACAAGGTCCTGCACTATAAATTAAGGGAATGCTCCTCCCCCAGCAGGAAGTTAGTTGCTCAGTTATGCCTGTCAATAGTGTTTTAGAAGCGTTTACAAACTCTTTAGTGATATTTTAGACATTAAACAGTCAAGTGTTTGATTTGAATTTCATGCGATAACAAAACTCAGAGATCACTCCAGCAGAGCATCATGTTGTATGCAGAGCTTGTTCACTTGACAAAGACTGAGTGACAACTGAAGGTGTAAGCACGCCTGGCAGAGGCCCTTTTACAGCGCAGGGCCTATAAGTCCCAGTCATAAATCATTGATTTTGGTGCAGTAAAGTGTTCACAATATTATAGAACCATTTTTGGGCGATTTATGGTAGTAATATTGCTTTAAAATGCCTTACAAATCCTTGAAATGTGCCATTTAAAGTGCCACTATGACGAAAATTTACCATTTCGATTTGCCACTTTTTCAGTGTCAATAGGTCAATCAGTGTTAGAAATATCCGAAATAGTAAAAAATATTCCAATGGGCAACTTAAACCAACATATTTTAAGAGAGTTTACTGGTAAAATCCTGTCCGCCATTACTGGAACCGTTCTCATTATTCAGTAGAAGTGATGTCATACACTTAACACGACAACCACGTCGCGCATGAAAAAGTAGCCAACCTCGCAAAGATAAAATAATATAACTTTCTTCTTGTGTATGTGAAAACGTTTTTAGCAGAAATATGCCTCCAAGGCATTGTGTTGTGCAGACGAGCGTTGAGTGTATGACATTACTTCCGCTAAATATTCCCCTTTGTTTTATGAACAAAGGGAACGGTCTCCAGAAATGGCAGACATTTAGATTCAATATTAGGAGCTCAAAAAAATAAGACTTCCTGTTGTTGTATCGAGAAACGATTTGAACTGGTAATAATATATCAACTCTACTTTAGGAATATGCAAAAACATTGATATGTCAAAATTTGATCATGGTACTTAAGGAAAAATGGCAGACATTATTTACTATTTTTCCTATGTCGGTCAATTTTGTTTTCCAGTTTGACTTTTAAATCAAAGATAACTAGCTAGGACTTGTACAGTAGGTCTATTAAAGTATATACTTAATATACACTGTAAGTATCACAAGTCAATCAATTATTACAAGTACTGCTAACAGGAGGTCTAAGGCATGTTACCTTGTAAAATCATCATCCTCTGGAACAGCTGTTGTCTTTTTAACAGAATTAATTTGAGGACTTCCTTGAGGGGGGAGATCAGGGGGCATGTGGTTCACTACATCACCATTCTGACCAGTGGAGGGGTCAGGACCTATGAATATGGAATTATTGTCAGCCACTTAAACTTATCAATGGACCAACCATCACCTGCACCCCAGGGACTGGTAATTAGTTAATTAATAATGGATTATTACCAGGATCCTACGTTATGTAAAAATAGGAAGTTACCTTTCCCCTCCACTACAGTAGCCTCAATTATGCTCTTGAGGATTTTTTTCATTATCATGACAAAATATTAATTATTAAGTGTTGAAAGATATTACATTTTAATCGTAAACACTATAACAAGTTTGATTACAATGAGTAGCAGTATTTTGTAAGACTAATTAAAAGAGCACACACATTTTCCCAGAGCCCATCAATCATATTAAAGCTTTTAACAAAAATAATATGGAATAAAATACTGAACATTTCAGTCTCGTGGGAAATATAATTTTATCATTATCATAATGACAGTTCTTCTGTGAATAAATTATAATGTGATGAAATGTTCCTGTTTTCATTTTATGAAGTATTGGGTCCTTGAATTTTTTTATTTCATGAATATTCTTCATTCTGGTGCACACATTTTTCTGCCATCTTGGAGTGCATCCATTGACACACACATTGACACATTGACACATTGACACATAAATACATACAACATAACTACATCAACACACAAATAAAGTATATTACTTAACCACTGCTCTTCTTCCAAAAGTGTTCAGATTAATTTGATTTCTGTGACCAATCCCTCTCTCACTTCTGATCACTATTTAAAAACCACATTTGTTTCAAGTTTTAATACTGGAATTTGAAATTGCAGTCTGGGCTGCCTACGCTTGGAGTAGGTAAAATCAGCAGCAGATACTTATTATGGGAGCTTGTGATTCTGGAGTAACAGAAGTCACAAAAATACTGAGACTTAATTATAGCAGGACGTCTAACATACTCACTTGACTGTACAGGCGGCAGGACTGGAGTAGAAGGTGCATTATCCTCATTGTAGTATGCCGTAAGTCTTCTGATTACTATGATTACTTTCTCTTTTGTTGCCTTTAAAACCTGGACGGCATCTTCATGAGATACTTCCTCTAGATTGTTGTCACTTACCTAAGAAAAAAGGTCATTTAGATAGTCCAAATTGTGTGTGTGTGTGTGTGTGTATATATATATATATATATATACTCAATCTGCAGACAGTACTGTTTCGCTCTTTGTGAGCTCATCAGTGCAGAACAGAGATTTCAGACTGAACCTTATATAGCTATGAAGCAAGCAAGCTTGCAACAAGGCAGTTTAAAAGGTTCACTGTACCAGTGCTCAAACTACAGAGTAGTGGGCCAGCATATATATATATATATACATGTACATTGCCTTATTTTGATAGTTCTGATGCCTAACTGTTGCTATGAACATCCCACAGATTTTACCTGAAAACAGCACAAAAAAATATATTGATTGCAAACATCAAATTATGTGTCTTGTTTAAATTTTAGGTACCGGTATTCTAATCATACATTGTATCATCATCAAACTCATGAAATGCTAAAATCCTTTCTAAAACTAGCCAGTCTGTGTTTATGTTGATTGGTTCACTATTGTTTGATTTGGAACTATGAATTAAGGAGGGAGGTATTGTAATTAGACAGTTATAGACTTCTATTGTGGCACAATTTGCAGCCATGCAGTTTACAATCATCAGTGTTTGTTAGTACCTCTTAAACAACTATAGGCTGATGTGCAGGGAGATTGTTCCAAAATAGTACAACAGCTTCTTTTACTTCAAATAGATTAGAAGAGGAAGGACTTTACATCCCTGCTGGATTCAAACTCAACCCCATACAAGGCCAATACCTACTCTACCACTGAGCTTCACATAACCAGAAAGCCAGAAAAAATGTTTCTCAGTCCAAATGGATTTAACAAGTGTATATCAAACTTTGATGACAAAAACATACATGAACAATGTAAGAACAGGGTTCATCAAAACACACTTAACTTTGACAATTACAGCTAAAAATATGTACATGTGATGTCACGCATGACTAGTAACACAGACAATTACAAAAGCCTTTTCAAAGCCTAATCACAAAATATGTGGCAAACTAACTACACTGTACATGTATGGATGCAGCAACTATTTGCATCAAAATAAACTCAAACAGCATATCAAATCTTACAGAATGAAATTAAATGACATACTGATTTACAGCATTCAGTTCTTCTCTCAATTTGCAAATTTAGTGCTGAAAATGGCAAGGCTTTCAAGTCTGCCATGACTCACAAAACTCAGAGATTGATGTCTGGTTTTCGCGTCTATATTTGTAATTACTGGTGACATCACATAACTGTAATGGATAAACTTGTAAAGTAAGCTACACAGACATACACTTATTATCTTGTCTCCAACTTGTAGCCTGCCATCTTGCTCTGCCGCACCTCCTTCTATTATCTTGGTAATGTATATACCATTATCTCCTGGTACATGCTGATTCCCACTCCCGCCAGCTATGCTAAATCCAAGACCTTTACTCCCTTTCAAGAGGATAATTTCTTCTGTTTGTTGGGCTTTTCCCTTTGCCTTTTCCCTCTTAATAGTCTGGGGACAACAAAAGACAATCACTAAGCAGCCTTTACTTTTTATTTGTAAAAAACCAAACATTGTGCAACCTGATTCGCTAACTTTTTTATTTATTTTATTTAAACCCCTTTTTTTCTCAACATTTTATCCAAGAGTAAAGCTCATTGAGGGAATTATGTTGTAATCATTTCCAAAAATAGTGGAGTGCAGTTACAGTAATATTTCACTAAGTTAACGTTGATTACAATACAAACAACATATAGAAAATATAATAAACAAAGTGCATGACAAAATTAAAAAATAGCAAAGACAGAAGATACTAAACATAATTCAATGATCTGCTACTATTTTCATCAATTAATTGTTTCTAACGCTGGTAGTTGACGACAAGCATAATTCTGAGTCAGCTATCAGCCATTGAAACTGATGGCGAGTAGTCTGATTGTTTTAGTAGAAAACAACTAAATGTTCAATCATAAACTAATTACATGATTATGACCACCATTGTCTTGTTTAGAAAAACCGTCTTGTTCTCTACAGTATGTGCTATCTATTGCTTATTGGCATAACCATATATGCCACCAATCTAATTGGCTATGCAGGCTGTCACTATCTATTGATCGACAGCACTTTCAAATAATTAAGACAGACAAAAATCAACTAGAAAATTGCTTAATTTACTATGTTTTTCACAGAATTTTCTCTATAATATTAATTGACAGCTATGTTGTAAATAATCGTAGTTTGGTTATAGTTTTAGTTTGAATTAGTTTGGCTATGCTAAAACAATCAAACTTATTGCTGTGATAGTTGACTCAGGGCGTTGCCCCTAACCAACTATCAGCCAATAGAAACCGCAAGCTCACAGTCAAATTATTAAATAGATAGTGAGCCAATCAGATCGCAAGATTAACAACAGAACAGTTTACAATGTAGTTGGGTTCTACTACAGTTTTTTCTTTCCCCTAGCTAACTCTTGATTTGCAATATTGTGCATTTTACTCAATGCCCGCTAAGTGCAACAATCTTCAATAAACGTAAATCACTGTCTTGTCCCTTAAATAGGGTCTCACATTTCAGTTTCAGACCTTGGAAAGGGTACCAATTTTCACCTTTATATTGGGTCAGGGTTTTGATATCTACGCAGCACACCCTTAACCTATATTTCC
The DNA here is from genome assembly GCA_030867875.1 of Actinernus sp. WN-2022. Classification (NCBI taxonomy): domain Eukaryota; kingdom Metazoa; phylum Cnidaria; class Anthozoa; order Actiniaria; family Actinernidae; genus Actinernus; species Actinernus sp. WN-2022. The sequence goes on from JAOWCC010000853.1 coordinate 18,299,887, forward strand.
CGAGTACCCTCCCCCCAATTTTTCTTTTTATTTCATACCAGAGTGACTTGACTCCCAGCAGCCTTCAGGGCATCAACAGCTTGTTGATGCTGTATATTAACAGTTGAAGTGCCATTGACAGAAATTATACAGTCATCAACTGTAAGCCGCCCATCCTGAGCTGCGGCACCACCCTTAATGACCTTTGTGATGTAGATTCCAAAGTCTTCATCTATGTGGGGGTTATCTGTGCCACCAGCAATGCTGAATCCAAGTCCAGCACCACCCTGTGATGAGAATACCAACATCCAGTTATTATAAGTGTGGGAAAATAATTAAACAATAGCCTACTCGTAACGTGGATAAAGGATGGGTTAATTGCCTGCAGGCATTATCTGTTCCAATAAAGATAGTTTCTGATAGTGAAACTTGAGAGAAATTGTAAGTTTCAAGGAGCAGCTTCACTTTAATGTCCAAGGACAAAATATAATATCAGTGTTTAATATCAATTTTTCGATGAAATACCAGTGTATATTCTTTCTAAGAAGTGATATCCTCACATGTGAAGATATAAATGATCAAATTACCTTCACAGTGAGGATATCACTTTTGAAAATATAGCTTGCTTTCAAAGATTTCTAGCCTTTTAAGGACGAGATTGAAACTGGTATCTCATCGATAATTATTACATGTATATATTAAACAGAACATTACATGGCCGCTTGGAGATACATATTTTATCTTCTCGTGTTGATGAAATATCTTACTCATTTGCTGCACTCACTCGTAAGATATTTCATCAACACTTGAAGATAAAATCTGTATCTCTGAGCAGCTATGTAATATCCTTTACTTATTATAGGGATGAGGGTGTTCTTCCAAGACCTAAACCATTCATAGAACTATAATTATTTCACTTGCTGGAGTGAAATATGGAAAATATGCCTGTCTGGCATTAATCTCCTGGATGTATGACATCACACTTGTGCCTTTTCAACTAAGATGGCAGCCATGTTTGTGAAAATTACAAACAAAGATGTAAACAGGTTGAATGATCAGCAAGAAAATGAACATTCCAGGCAGAGAAAGCAAAATAACATTTAAAATTTACAGATGTTTGATTAGATATGAAGTTTATCCTCGAGTCCAAAACACTTGTTCACTGTGCTCACTAGTTAAACGTTTCGACTCTCAAGGATAAATGTCACATCTTCGCACTCCCATCTAATATCCTCATTTTATGCTGCCCCCTGCATTTCTATAGTTCATAATAATAGAAACTATTGTTAGGGCTGCTCCTTGCACACTAACACAAAGTATTGGATAAAATTTTGGCTATGTGCCTTAACACATAGCTGCTTTAATGTTATTAAATTCATGATTTTATTACAATAAAATTATATATGGCAAACAAAGGCCTTACCCAGCAAAGGTGAGAGCAATAATTCGATAAACAAGCTATAAGGATAACATGTGGCAAGGATAATAGAGGAGGAGGTGGGTTAAAAAGACAGTGCATGACCACCTGTAGATTACTGAATCCAACTGAACCCCCGACTGAGAGCACATGGCAGTGGTGTGCTGGTAATTGCCTAGAGGGATTGACACTTCATTGAAAGGCACTATCCCCTATTGATATCCCTGTCACACGTGATGAGCAGTAAAAATTATATGTTAATCGAGGGGCAGCATAACACTTTTATTGCCAGGTCAATAATATCTTTATGCTGCCCCCTGCATTTCTATAGTTCATAATAATAAAAACTATTGTCAGGGCTACATGTAGCTCTGTTTGCTGCGATAAAATTTCGGATAAAATTTTGGCACGTGCCTGAACACAATCATACATGTACAAGACCAGATTCAAGGAGCTAAGCATGTCAATGGAACTTAAAGCTAGTCACCAGCTGGTGGAACTTCTAGATACATTTGAAGCCATCTACAAAATACAATCTTGACTGTATAATTTTGCCTTGGCAAAGGTTGCAACTGATCTGAAGTCCCTCCTCAACTTCACAAAGAAGCTTTGATGTTCTGCTGCCGCCTGTTTAATTGGCATGTGTCGCCATGGACGATTCCACACAGACTGTCTGTTTTAATATTCTTGGTCCGTATTAAGGTAACATCAATAAACAAAGTGTTTAAGCCTTGAAGCCTTTGTTTATAAATTGTCAAAGAGAGTGTTGTCCAACATACACAATCATACAGTCTTCTATGCAATAAAATAAAATATTTAGCAAGTGGTGCATTTTCTTGGGCTTCAACTTCCTTCCACACGGATTCAGTTACTACAATGTACAATGTAGTTCAGTAGAACATGTAATGAGCATCATCAACTAAGACTATTCAGTTATTGTAGTTCTGCAATGTAATTGCTCACTCACAACAATGTCAAATTCTAGAGAAGCTTGATTTTGAGTGAATAAAGTAGACTGTGGAACGGACTGATTAGAACCGGTTTATATACCATGCACTCCACCAATGTTGTCAGTACAAAATTAATTGAAACAAGAGGCTGCATAGTGTTTTACAGACAGCTACAAGAATAGCTTCAAATGCCATAAATGATGGGAAATTTGGGCAAAAAAGGCTTCTACAATATACTTTTTAACCTGACAGCCAGCAGAATTCCACTGGTTTGCCGACAATCTTACATAATTATATATGTACATGTACATGTATGTGTTATCTTAAGATTAGGACAAAATAATTGTTTCAAAATGACTGTGCCCTTTAACTAAAATAATAGCTGAGAGGTGCCAACATTAAGTAAAGGTTTGGCTAAGAACTAGGCAGTCCAAACGCAAAGGAATGCAGAAAGGTGATCATTGCATATTGTCTCATTCATCTACCTCACTGGCCTAGACACCAAAATCCACAAAAATATTAACAGGAATATTATTTTCTCCCAGGTTTTTTTACAGATTTAAATTTACAGTACTGTGAAAATGCTCATAATTTTTAATATGACCTGAAGTCTATGTGGTGAACTATTTAAAATTATCGAAAGCTTTCTTGCATGGCTGTTTTGAGCTCTTCTGATTAATTATTGGACAAACTGGTTTTGCACAAAATGAAAGTAGTCTTCAAATGTAGTTTTGATGGATTTGATTTCAGAAATTTCTTATTATTTTAAGGGTCGATGTGTGTTCAGTAAGGAAACCAGAACATTCTACTGTACCAAAAGCCTATTGTCACTGAACAATAGAATTTTGCCTAGTTTTTATACACAGTGTTACTTAAAATCTTTTCACATAATTTCTACTCACCCTTTCCAACATGATGTTAAGGTATTCAGAGTCTCTTGATGTAACGTCGGCATCCTTCTGTAAAAGAGAACAAAAAAGAAAGAAATTACAACCTACTTTCTCAAGTCAAAGTTTATATAGTTGAGTTTCAAATTTGAATATTGCCACTGTACAGTACATATTATATTATATAAACAAGGACATAAAGCCAGGTTGTACGCAATAAAATTGTAGGCCCACACAATAATTATTGGCCTCAGGTAGGGCTTCTCCTACAGGGCCCGGTTCCTGAAAGCCCGATTAGCGCTAATCCTGGATTAACTCTCAACAAAACATATTAGTTGTCATAGTAATTAACTCTGAATTATAAGCACTAATCGGGCTTTCAGAAACCTGGTCCAGGGGTCCAGGGACATGCCCCCTCAGAAAATAGTTAGATTTAGACTCATAAATGCCTTCTCTTGCACTTTTACATGTAGGTCATATGTTTTACTTTTTAAACTTCTAAATGTTTCAGGGATGTTTCTCTTTAATTCTCTATTCTTCTCTTTTGCACGCTCTGCATCTAATGTACTTCACCACAACAGGCTAGCAGGAGAAAATGCTGTTTTGCCGTTTTAGTGAAAAAGGTTGACAAGTGGTATTTTTGAAAATACCAGCCTTATATTTTGGCTACTTTTGAATAAAGACATTGAAAAAAATGCAGACTTTTTCAACAAAAACTAAAGAATTTGGGTCTTTCTTCAGGGAGCACATAAATTTATGCTTTCCTTTGCCGTCTGGGAATCCATAAATTTATGCTTTCCTTTGTCAGTGTGGGAATCCATAAATTTATGCCTTCCTCGGTAATAGGTAAATTTTAATAATCATATAATTTGTTACAATTTTCAACTTCTTAACTGAAAACATACTTTAAAAAATATCAAACTAGTAAGAATAAAGGGAACCAACTTGAAGAATATTGTGATCTGGAAGGACTTTTTGGTAAATGGCAAAATGGCACTTTTACCTGCTAGGCTGTTCACATATAGAGAGCATACCATACTGCTATTTATAGCCCCAAATATACTTCCAGTAAACTTGTTTTACTATCAAACTGTTTCTGTTTTAATGCATGAAGTGGGTAGCAACACAATCCCACCAAACATCTCAGAAATGTTTACATATTTAAAGACAGTGCACACATATAATACCAGGTCTGTATCAGCTGGAGAATACTATGTCAAATACTCTAGACATACATTGTAACAACAGTGGAGTTATTTTCACGAACTGGAACAACAATATGGAATGCAATTCCAGAAGATTTACGAAAACAATCCAAGAATTCCTTTAAAACAAATTCTAAATTCCAAATTTCCAAATTCTAGAGGATGAGGAGACTTTTGTCGATGTTTCCACTCTGAAAATGTTTCAAAGTATAAACCTACAAATTATGAACGCAGACTGATCACCAAGTATATTATATTGCAAGCATATAAATTATTATATTGTACAGGATAGACATGATATATAATTACTTGGGCTGCCTGTGGGCAGGCCAGAGTCTAGTTTTCCAAATCTTTCATTTATTTTTGGTGTCGAGCTATTTCGCCGCATACTTTATATAAATCTTTCCAACTTTTAACACTACTCCCTCAATTAGCTCTAGCTACAATGCATTCACAGGTTAGTGTTTTCTATCCAAGTGTAAAGTTATAGGAAAAATAAAGTTGAAGTTAAAGTTGAAGTTGAATACTGTAAGCAATAATTATACTGGCTTTAATTACATGTATGTCCCTGTGTAATGAATACAGAAGAATTTACTCAGTCTTATTAGCCTCATCTTCGTGTCATGTAGAGCAAATCACATTAACGTGAGTGCTATACGTGATTCATGACCACTGAGTGATATTTTGAAAGTTCTGATAATTGCATGAGCCTTTTGAGAACTTTCAAAATATCACTGTGCCCATAAATTTTATTTTATTTTATTTACAAGGTTCGCCTAACACAGAATAAAAAGAGGGAAAAAAACCAGCACAACAAACAGAAAAAAATAAAAATAATAATAATAATAATAATAATGACAACAACTTAGTTAGGTTGAACAACTGAAGGCAAGGACTGACCACAGAGAAAATCTCCAATAATGGGGTCCCGATAGAATTAGGTACAGTTGTGATATAGCACTTTTTTTAATATACATTGTAACACAGAGCAAACATTTGCTGAGAGCATGTGACTGTGCACTCTATTTTAAACCAGATATTTTGTTGAGTACAATATAAGCAATAATAAATACCACTGGCCAGTTGGGATATCCCCACCTCCTGTAACTACTACACAGGTATTCTTGCTAGCATTTGTGAGTATTTAACTTTAGAATATGACAAACACCGAGTAAATGTCTGTATAGTTGCAAAAATAATAATAACAATACTTTATTCACAGCCTATCTACAGAGTAGTTATACATCCGTGAAAAGAAAAAAAAGAAAAAATAACTACCATATTCACTCACGGATAAGCCGCACCTTTTTTACCCGAAATCAGGGGTGTGGCTTATCTGCAAGAACATCTACCGAACATAAGGTTCGGAAATTTCCATAAATTAACATTTAAAAGAAATACTAAGCTATACTAATAAATACTACACCAAACCAAAAGAAAGTAAGCACTGGTCATTGCTTTTTGCAAGTTTGGTGGCTCCTAACAGATCTGTTTATGTTGTGAATATTTATTTCTCCACAAGCAACTAAATTCCATGCTAAAATGGCACTGTTTCTGTGCAGCTTTGCACTTTAACAGCAAATTTGTCAAACAGATCTTCCACCTCTCTTTGAGTAACACGTTTTTCTCCAATAGATGGCTTTTGGATATCCTTTTAGGCATGATAGCAACAGACAGCTGATGAAAAAGCAAACTACTCCATGTTGTTTTGACTTTGTTCAGCGAAAACAAAACTTTTAGTGTCCAGTTCTCTCTTCCAACAGGTGCCTGGTTACTAAGCTATGGACGAATGCAAGCACATTGTTGGCTTCGTTGACATGTAAAATTTGATCTACATGTAAAAGGCAACCAGAATGAACAGATCCCGGTAAACAAACACTATGGAAAGATAAATCATATATCTAAGTATGTAGACATGAAGTTTATACTATTTCGGAGCTGAAATTACAGGTACAACTTTGGAGTTTTCTCCAGTTTGAAAGTCCGATGAAGGTTTATAAATACAATGTACATGTATGTTTGATATTCTTCCAAAAAACTTTTTTCCCTGAATCAAGCTTCTAAACTTGGAGTGTGGCTTATCTGCGAGTACGGCTTGTCAGTGGGTGAATACGGTGATGATAATAATAGAAATATTGGCATACCCTGGTTCCAGAGGCCACAGTGACCGACGTAACCGAGTAGAGCTGGGGTCGATAGCCGGATATGGCCTCTGGGCTAATTGGGCCAAAGTCTCACTTTCATGAGTACAGAATCTGTACTAGAAATCTGATTGGATGATCACACCAACAGGTCTTTTAGGCATTCGTGATTGGTTAATGGACCTACAGTAAACCGGTTAGATTATGAAAACAGGGTTTCAGCTGTCAGTTTAGTTGGTCTCCGTGTGGCTGCAAACTTCGAACTGGCATGCAAGAAGGCAAGAAGTTTTGCATTGAAAAGCAAAGAAGTCCAAAAAGAAGCGATTATTAGCTTTGTAAAACAACGCGATGTCATTGCTGTCCTTCCAACAGGCTACGGGAAGTCTTTAATGTTTCAGCTTATTCCGATCACAACGGCTCAGTCAAATGTAAATTTGTTATTTACACAAATCTCAAATTTCACACTTTTCAGTTTACCAGTAACCTTTGAGGGGACAACAAGATCGACATGCACAACAAGCTCGAGTTCGAGTTGATTTGGTCGTGATACTCAGAAATGGACAGGATATTAATTCCCTTTGCATCGTTTCACTCAACAGGCAAATCGCTCTTCTTGGTTTTATTTTCCTCTACCAGCAGTGTTGCAGAATTATAAGTTTCTCAGCACCAGTCAGCAGATCTTTCAGCTAGAGATTTAAAACTTTCCAAACCAGTCATTGCTTAAAGGTTTTCAACGGCCCCCACTTGCATTTCGAGCAAATGATCCAATAAATTAACTCTTCCTGAATTACTTCAATCCCAAGCAGCGCCGTCAACCTTTCAGCTACTTTCTCCTTTAGAGAAAATAATGTTCGGTCTTCGTTGACCAGAAATTGGAATATTTATAGTGCACGTCCTGCAAATCTCTTTTAAAGTTACACGTCGAGTTAATTTTTACTTTTTCACCGGGTCTGGGGGTTTTACAAGTTATCTGTAATAAGAGACGAGACAGTTTGTTTTGAATTGACTTTTGAACTGGGCATTCACGAGCATGTCAGGTAGCTGTCAAAACAGAAAATCCTGTTTGACTGAATATTTGAGCCTTCATTGGCATATCCAACATTAAAGTGAGATTACCACCCAGTTACCCCAGAGGCTTGTCACTTCACTCCTCAATCAGAGATGCATCGCTTCGCAATCCGTCTCCTCATCGACTTCATGACTTGCGACTTTCGAGCCTCTGGTAACCAGGGTACTATTGGCACAGAGAAGAGCTCAATATTTTTTCAAAGTCCACTTTCCCCAAGCAAGTGGACCTATATTTTTACTTGCCCTGCCAGGCATTTTACATGCCCCATGAAAAATAGAAGATCATGGTATCACCAGTGATATTCAGCAACAGTTTTAAAATACCAGATGGCAGGGCTAAAAAATCCATTGCCCAGTAGCCTGGGGCAACCAAAATTTAGGTTGGGGCAAGTAAAAATTTGCACATACATTGTACTTGCCTGCTGGGCAACTGCATTGAAACAAAGTTTCAAGGCAGAGAACACATGTCACAACTTCAGGAAACTGTCACACACATTTTAAGTCTTAAAAGTTGTGATGTCTGTATAGAAAATCACAGAGCAGTAACCTGGGTGCTGTTAATTATCTCCCCATGATTTGAACTGCAGCATGTTCAGCCCTATAGACAATTTGGATCCCCCAATGTTTTCTGCCACATGGAATATTTACCTAGGTCATAGTTCAAGTGGCTGGGAATCATAAACATGAAACGTTCTGATTCCCTCTTTTCAATAAATCAGCTGTTTCATTTAAAATTTAGCCATGACACAGAGTTCATTCTAGGAATCAAACAAAGTGGAGCACGAGTCCATGCTGTTTTAAATTTGGAGACATTATTTTGTTGTGTCATAGGAGACAATTGTTCCCAAACTTGATTGAAACAAAGCACAGACTATCTACATGTATGTCTAATATATAAACAGAACTTACAATAATGTGCACATTCTAGAAAATAGTCACATGCTTTACAATATTATTGGGTACCCTGAGATCCACACAAAATTCCTGCTACAACAATCAAAATTATGGCAGATAATGAAGTTTACAAATAATTAATGAATGAACGCACAAGACTTAGAGTATGTATACGAACAAGTGTCCCATGTAATTGATGTTTTTTGCAAAAGTTGGCAGCCAATTAGTGCAAAAATATTGCAAAATTGCACCTGAGAAAGAACACTGGTGATACCGTGATCCTCTATTTTTCATGACTTTCCGACTTAAAATACTTAATAAAAATTGGGGCACAAAATGCCTGGCAGGGCAAGTAGACTTCGAAAAAAAATTTGAGCTATGAGGTTGGACTATTATCAAGATTTTAATTTATATTTACTTCGCTCAACCACTGACAGATGGATCCTCTTTTCCCTTCAGAAATTCCACATGTCTGGTCTGAATAGATTAATGTGTGTGCCTTCAAGCTAGTAACAATTATTTCTCTTTCACTGGAGAACTGCTTAACAATCAACTGTTATGATCCATCCATTAATTAACATGCACGTTACTTGGATGTGGGAAGCCATTGGAAAGCAATTTTGGGAAGAGGTTCATTCCACCTGCAATTCTAACTCAGAAACATGCAAATTAAAAGATGGTGGAAGAGTGTATGGACCACTGGCTGAGAGTGAGTTAGCTTCTTGGCAAAATGGCCTCCAAAGAAGAACACAATACCAATGTGCATATTTCCTATTTCAGAAGAGCCAATATGATTGAGTGTAAAAACAGTTATATCTACATTGTATTCTTCTTTTTTTTTACTAATATAAAGTTCATTGACAATTTCCAAATCACCCATTAGTGTAAATACAATTAAGTTGATTGCACTTTTTGACCTTCAGTTATTTCTACATGTAGTTATACAGACATTTTTAGAATAGAGAATGCATACAAATGAGACATTTCTGTCCTAATGTTTCTCTTGGTTTAATTACTATATAAACTTGTTATGTGACATGAAAAGCTGCCTGGTTTGACTTTCAATCAGAACTAGAATAATTATTGTCTGTAGATACTATTCTTTGTTTGAACTCAGTGGACCCAGAAGTGGCCCCTTAGGCTTAGAATTGCATTGAAATTATATAGACATCTTCCCTGAATCTTTTATAATTATGGGAACCCAAGGCAAACCTTCAACTTCACAATCCACTTTTTTGCACTCCTTTGGTACACTGTATTACAACACACATATTTAAAGAAACAAGGGAGCAAACAAACAAAAACACAGCCAGGTTCAAAACTTGTTGACATGCAAATTAATGCAAACTTTTCAGTCTACTGAACACTTTGTCATCCTGTCTTCAGCCCATTCTCTCACATGTAATAGCTGAATCCCTGAGTAATTGTCTGCAGTGAAATTCTTTGAGAATTAGATCCACAATAATAGAATGTTTATCACCTCCCAAACCTCCTAATCAAAAGCTAGCTAGGTAGTCCTGTTAAACATTTACATATAAAACCCTCACCTGTTATAATTGCTTTTTGAAAAGCCAAATCTAAGCTGGAGGCCTCAAGATAAAGGGAGACACAAACACTAAAAGTGAGGGCCTGATGCAACTCCCTGGACTTGTTTTACTTTTAAGGAAAACCAACACCAATCATGATGGTTGACAATTTACACTGCACTGACTAATACACAACTTTTGTCAGTCTTTACTTATTTCTCTGTTGTTTATTCATTTAGTAGTTTTCTTTATATTATATGCAAAGAAATGTCTGCATGACTGTTATCTTTTTTACTGTTGAATGGGGAAAAAAACTTTTGGTGACCAAAACATACAATCTGGCTAATTAAATTGTTTGGTTAGTCAGCAATTTATTTTGGGCCCTCAAACACTGTCACTAATCATTATTGTCAGCTTATACAGTGCCATTGCCAATTTCAAAATATGTTTAAAATGTATTCACTGTCAAAGAAAAATCCAGATAACAAGACAAATTACAAAGCAGCCAGGATAATGAAAGTCCTTTATTTTACAAGAGAAATCAATAGAGCTTTATATTTTCATGTATGACTCATAGCCAATAATCTAATTTCAAAAACTATTCACAAAAAAAAATAGAAAAAAGGGTTTATCTTATTAAGAAGTTCTATGGATTATCTGCTAAATTACTGTTATCATCTACATGTACTAGCTTATCTGTTACAATAAAAAAAAATATTATTAAAATACCCTGACTTACTCAAAATATTATGTTCTCTCTAAGACAAACTGAAATATCTATAATCAACAACTAAAAAAATTATGATACACATTTATTCATACCACAACCATCTGGACTCAAAACAATACATTTGACACCACCTCACAGTTAGAGAAGAAGTTTTTATTCTTCTGGAATTATATGTCTGCCACATAAATAAGATGTATATATTCAGACAAGATACATATAAGCCTAGGCTAAAATATTCACACAAAACACCAGACATTATATTATGGAGAACATTTGGACATAAATATTAGGGATGTTCTAAGATCGTATTTTATTTTGCTATTTTAAGTTCCTGTTGACAAAACTATCCTACACTTGCAGTGAAAATGCATTTTCCAAGGGTACAGTTAATTTTTAACTGACAACACAGACAATCAAAGCCCAAATACATGTACTTAGATTCAGTATTATTCTGATAACACCAATCGTATCTGTAATGTCTGTGGTTATACTCATGAAAGAAAAACCCAGTCAGAAGGTGGGGTAAAACTTCAGGAAATGCCAGCTTGCTATCTTTGTATCTTATGACCTTTGTAAATGGACAGAATACCCTATCCTTGTGAATTACTAAAAAATTGTCATGCTTAATCATTACAGAAAGTATTCTTATGAAATAAATTATTGGAAATTGGGACATTTCCTTATGATAAATTGATATTTAACATACTGTGTACCTTTAGAATGTCTGAATGTTGACAAAGCTCTCTCTGACTAATTGGATTTCTTCAGCTATAAAACCGCATTTCATTAAGTCCAAAAAAAATCAGACTAGAGTGTAGTGATGAAAGATCATATTTTCTACAACAGCAAATAACATCTCAAAATTAATCAAAACAAAAGCTGAAAAATCAATCAAAACCAATATAAACATGTATGATAACTTAGGGGCAAAACTGTGGATATATACATGTACAGTCTGACATCAAACTTAGCCACCAACTAGACCATCTGCAAAGTCCTTTGGTCTCAAAAGTCAACAAATTTTCCTTTAAACAGCTGCTCTACAACGAAGTTCATTATCTAAGCAATTAAGAAAATATTTAGCAGCACAATTCACACAGAAATTATTTTAGTAAACTGATCAAGCAGACTATGCTCTGATATCATGGTGGCAGTATTTCAAACCACTGTAAAATAAACATATGATTGGTATGTAGATTTCAATGAAGATGAAAGCATTCTGTATTTGAAATACTCAGCATATTATTGTGAAAGAAATCTCTATTCTTCATTATTGTAATTCCTACCCAGTGAATATGATGGACATAATATTAGCAGTGTTTTTCTTTCTGATCAATATATAGTGAATGTTAATTGCCTTAGCATTAATGTGATAGATATTACGAAGCCATAGGTAAATCAAAACAACAACAGGTTAGAAATCCACTGTACACTTACCAGAACTGGTCCATCAACTTTGCTTGGTAGTAGAGGCGGTGCTGGTGTTGGTTCAGACTGTTTGAGAGAAATACAAGATTCACACATTGCACTGAATAAATCTGACCTTTTCTTAATAGCATCATCATTGGCTTTTTACTTTTATGTGAAAATCAGTTAAGCTTGAAGTTCACTAGAAATTAAAACCACTGAAAGACAAAATGTTTACCAGTTCTGACGAGCGACCACAACATCCAATAGCCTTAACCATTTTTCCTAGGCCATTTTGGGTTCTACGTGAAGCCAGAATTATTAAACCACGGGGAGTTAGTGAAGTCTGTGAGCTATGCTAATTAGAGATGAAACCTAAAACCCTCATCTGAATGTAAAGACTGAAACTTGATAGCCAGTAGAAATCAGACCCAGAAGAGAAATAAGTCATATAAAGAAACATCTGCAGCCTTGCTTTAGCTGACAGTGAACTCCCATGAATATATCCACCCCAGCTCTTTTCAATTGACACAAACTAGAATCTTAATGACATCAAATATCTAATTGCTTAAGTAAAGAGAATTTATGGTCCAGTGGTGCCATTTTTTGATTAACAAATCCATTTTCTCCTTATTGTACACAAGATAAATGCTCCACTGATTCTGTCATGCTTCAATGCCTAGTAATTGTAACACCACTTATGAGAGTTGAGGTGTTCATCAAATAAAATGGTTGATGGAACTGTTTTCTCAATGTTGAGCCAAATAGATGAAATAGCAGCACTATATAGTGGATACAATCTTAAAGGACCACATTGAATATATACTACATTTAATTAAGATTTACTTTAGATATAAACTACCACATATAGGTACCCTACTGTAAAAACACTAAAATTAAAACTACAAACTCACTGTTGTCTCAGTGAAATGATATTGGCTCTTGATATTCTGTTTAGCTAAATTGTATGCCATATGGCTTATACTTTCAGACATCTATCACTATAAAACAATACAATGCTTATAGATTTTTACTGAGTAAAAGACTCAATAGGCTCTCATCGTATCTACATTGTAGCACCTAAAATGACCTGTAATCAAATCTTATGGAATTAAGCTTTATTTTCAATGCTGTAAATTGGTTTGAACAAATAATTATGATAATTTTATCTTACATAAAATTATGGCTGCAAAACAAGCAAAAAAAAATTAAAATATAAAAGTTTTTAAATCACTTTTGTAGGAAGCAGACAGAGCAAAGGGGAAACATCTACCGCAGATGCTCTATCAAGTGCCTGGGGCGGGCGGGTGATGTCTATTAGAGACGAGGTGCTTATTCAATATCCTCTATCAGATACATTCACCCAAAAACGAAAATGCTATAAATTACAAAACAACTTACAACTGTCTTCAAAACAAAGAGGATGTATTTATTCGCTTATAAAACAATGCTTCACTGCACTGTACCACAACCATATACAGTATAATTTGTGGCAGAACATTGTCAGTTTTCTGTGTTAGTTCTCAATGTCAACATCACTGTCTGTTGACTGTTTTGCTTTACTGTTAGGGGGGCACTTATTGGAGAGGGGTACTTAACACATAATCCCTCCTGGGGGGAGGCACTTATTATAGAGGCGGGGCGCTTAAAAGAGCATTTACAGTATTATCGCTGATAACCCTGATGAATCACATATTTCAGCTCAGTTTTCCTAACTCAGTGACTGATTAATTCTGTATTTATAAATACACACACAAAGAAACAATGTGTAAAAACTAGGCACAATTCTATAATACTATTGTTCAGATGCAATTTGCTTTCCCAATGGTAGAATTTTCATACTGACAACTCAACCCTTACAGTGCCTACAAATCGAAACTGAAGTAAGTTCATCTCATTTGAAAACCCTTTCAGATTAAGCAAGGGTGGCGTTTTCCATTTGTCGATATCTCATCTCGTTCCGGAGATATCCAGGTTTTTGCAATATGAACTGTGAGATGGACAGTCTGGACACAAATCACAAAATAGAGAATATCTCGGCAAATAGTGGGTAAAATTAATTGAAACTTTGCATGTGTCAGGTATTAAGGTGCAAATGTTGATGTTGCCATGGAAACACTCTTGGCCCCAGGCTCCTTTTCACCTTGAAGATAAAATTACAATTCTAAATTGTTTCTATTACTGAAAATAATTTGCTTTAAACCACTCACATACAAATGCCTACATTGATCCAAGTTTTCTGATGTGGCCAAAGCAGAAAAATGTCTTTAAAAAAGGAGAAAATACAAAATTGTAATTCCGCATGGAAGAAGCCTGGGACAAATGTTTTCTTCACTCACAACTTGCTCAAGTAACTTAAGGCCTTGATTTTTGTCATTAACAGACCCCCAACAGAGATTTTAAATATACCGTAAAGATTCGATTAAGCACCCTCCTTCAAATAAGCGCCCCCACTCGAATAAGCGCCCCCACTCGAATAAGCGCCCCCCCTTCCACTGCGTTTTCTGAAAAAGCGCCCCCTCCCAAATAAGCAGCCTTCTAAGGTGGTATCAGTCACTTATATTATATTAATATATTTTACCATTTACTATGTCATGTGACCTGTTTCCTTTAATTAATTGCTTCCGTTATGATCTGGACATGATTAAAAGGTGGATTGTTCAAGCCCTTATTTAATGAATCATAGAACAATGAAGAAAAAAGATTCATTTAAGTTCACTTTCCATACCCCATTTTTGTTTTCAATCGTTAACGGTTGTTTTTAAGTCACGTGACACAACTTCTGTTAATAATATCAAATACTCAACCTAAATAACCGTATGACATTGAATCTTACCAAGACATGAGAATTTAATGGTTGTAAGAGGTAAGACATCTAAACCTCTGCGTAAAACTTGGCTTAAATTATTAGTAGTTACTTTCCAAGAAAATCCCTAACTGGGATCTACATAATTTATAAACATCCTATTGCATAAAAGCTAGTAGCCACTTATATATAATTATAGTACGCAAATATTATGCTATACCAAAGACCACTTTAGTGCACAATTTGATAGTTTAATTATGTCGCTATTATTCTATGCCATTATATAATGTCTGGGCTAGTCCATATGAAGACAAATATCTCATTCATATTGATAGCTTTTGTAAACATGCTTTTGAGTTTGGGTACACTGCTAAATATGTAACCATCACTGATGTACATTAAGAAATAAGACGTGAAAAAGAATAACTATAGTAAGCCACTCTTTATATGAGCTACTGCCTCCTAAGAGAGGTAGAAGGTCATGACTTTACTCTCTCAAAAGTATGCACTGAATGCTTTAAGCGAACTTATATCAACAGATGACTTTTTAACTTTATTTGAACTATTTTTTCCTGGTAAGACTGGTAGTAGAACAATAATTATAACTTATTTATTTATTTCATTATATAAATATTATAATATATAAATTATTATAATGTATTAGCTTATCTTATTGGAACAATTAGAACTTACTTATCTCATAAGAACTTACTAGCTTATATTATTAAAACTATCTTCAAAAACTCATGAATAATTAATGAGCATTTTGTCCAATCAGATGAAGCAAATCAGTCACGTGCATGCTCCTTTATACCTGATAAAATCTCATCATTCTAAAAGGCCCGCGGAGGGATTTGAATTCTGTCCCAGAGGGAAACGGGGTTAATGATTGAGACAATGGAATTTCTATTGATGTTTCAGCTTTCTCACTGAATTGCTAATTAGGATGAACGTTTTATATAAAGAATATTAATGAACATGAAATTTTATATAAAGTTTCATCCTAATTAAGAATTCACTGATAAAGACCCAAAGATAGCAAAAAGTACACGGAACATAAGGTACCTAGATAATAAATTTTGCACTCAATTTACTAATATCAGCAGACTACCGAGATACACAGATAATATTTTTAAAATGAAGTTATCCAACTACCATTACTTGTTTACCGAGCCACTGTTTAGTTCCAATTATTAAACCAAACTCAAAGCCGTAAAATTATAAAAACGTGCATTAAACTTACATATTTTGTGCCGGAGTCAAAAATTTAGAGTCTGCCGTCATGTCAGTCACATCGCTTTCCAAGTCTTGAACTTTATCGAGGTAAACCACGACACCAAATCCTTCAAGTGCAGATTCTTCTTGCCGATTGCAAAACGCCGCTTCAAACAACATAGTATGGTAATTTCTTCATGTCATTCCCTTGAGATGTTCGTAATTGCAGGCGGTGATTACTCGAATATTTTGCATGGCGTTGTGAATACAAAGGTTCAATGGTTCATTAAGTAACCATTCCCTTGAGATGTGCGTCTTTCTTTCATTGCATTCTTAAAGCGTTTTTGAAGCCGTTTAAAACACTCACAGCACGTGTTTTATCAAGTCTAAAAATTCTCGGGCTTCGCCCTCGAATTTTTAAACTTGATAAAACACTGCTGTTCGTGTTTTAAACAGTACATAACTTATTCCATATTTAATTTTTATTTGCAGTAGATTTTTATTATCATTATTGAATTATACTCATGTTGACTTGCACGTCTGTTGTTGAGTATTTAATAAAGACTATTATTATTATTAGTAGTAGTAGTAGTAGTAGTAGTAGTAATATTATTATATTTGAGTAAGTAGTAATTTTAGTCAACATGTAAGTATTTCTTCAAATTATTGCAAAGTCGAATTAATTATGATGTTGACTAAAATGACTTTTTTCTTTACTAACAACTCGCAAACTGTGTATATTTTTATAAATCAATGTTGTTGTGATAGAAAGGCACCATTATTATGGAGAATAATGTATCAATGAGATGATGTCTATACAGGTATCGACCCAGGCTTTTACTTATACACGGTCATGGGTCAGGAAAGGTCAAATTTTCACAATTTCAAACAAGTGTAGAACAAAAAGTATTCACTGAAAACCAAAACGTTCTTCACAGAAGAACTCAAAACTTTTCAGAGGTTCATAGCTATAAAAATTGCAAAAACACTATATAGCCACTTTAAATGAAAAAAAATCCTTAGTCAAAATGACATCAATAAATTATTATAGCTTATAACGCGGTCAAATATGGTAAAAAGCTGTGATCAAATTTGCAGTCCATAACTTCCCGTACAAACCTTCTGCCCAGTACTTCCGATCTCAAAGAAAATGAATAAGCCATAATTTTTATAATAAACATCTTATTAACCTAGTTTGCTTGGTCTGTGCCGTAAGTTATAGATCCTCATTTTCCCTTCTTTTTATGGCCACTGCCATAAAAGGGGAAAAAACTTGGTCCAGAATTTACGGTACCAACCTCACTGGCAGCTAATGGAGATACGGTTTATCTAAAACTGTAAAGAAAAGAAAAATTATGATAGAATTATTTCAGACTCAAGCAGCCCCAATTCCAATTACTTTCATTTAATTCTCTAGTTAATGTACAAAATGTAGACACTTGTCTAATAGTTATAATCATGTTGTTTCGTACATTGTATTATGGGTCAAATACCAAGACTGTTTTGGACAAAAATGGTACAATTAAGAAACCCAAGTTCTAATTGTATGTATTACATCGAAAAGGAATTATATATTATATCAAAATAATAAAGTTTTACCATCTCTTGTTACTTGGGCCAGGCCTTTGGCCGGCTCGAGTCGGAAATCGCAAGTGTTAATTTTTTTTATTTTCCAAGTCGAGGTATTTCGCCCCCAACCAATCAGATGCCTCTTATTGTTTTCTGTGTCGGGAGAAAAACTCAACACGTAATAGGATCAACCAATCAGATTCGATATCACTCGGGACACTTCGGGACATTGCGGGTCGGTTAACTTATTTACATAACTACACAGTGAAAACAAGATGGCCACGGTGACCAGGAGAGATATGACTTAAAGGGGAGAGAAAGTCCGCAGCGGAGGAAATTTCTCTCAAATTTGGAGTGCCATCTCTCAAATGTAAACAGTTTCATGTTTTATTTAACTTCATTCGTTGGAAAGCCTTCCCAACAGGCTCAGGATATTTCAACTGGTGCCGGCCTTGTCGGAGCCGAAGGACCTCCACTGCGGGCACTGGCTCCAGTCTGCGATTCATTCGACACGAGTACACTGACCAAAACGGAAGCAAAGTTTTGCTGAAACCCAACGTTTCTTCGATGGAAATGGCAAGATGTTGAGTTTTTCTAGGACTCTGGATGGAAATTTTTCAAATTTTACGAAAAGGGGAATGCACGTCAATTGCCTGACATGTGAAATAATTTCAACCGACATTTTGTAAGTAAACCTACCAGATTGCATTCTGTTAAAAGTAATGTCATAAAATATAGCAGTAAATGGCCCGATTCCTGTTGTTCTAGGCCAGCATCGGCATTTTCACTCGGTCACTTCATGACATGTAGAATTAATGAACACTAGAGTGCTGCCTTTTCAAATATTAGTGCTACACGATCGAGAATAAAGCTGCATGCAGATCGATAGATGACTTTATTTCACATTTTGAATGACACATCCTAAATATTCACAAGGGATATAGCTATTAGCTAAATAAAAGTTACATATAATAGTTACAATATAATAGCACCTGTGCTTGGACAGTGAAGTTAGAAATAATATTATCAGTCTCCATGAATCCTACTGAAAAGCATTGATTTCTAAAAAAAATTAAAAGTATGGGTTGGTAAATCCTGCTAAAAAGAATAGTTTTCTAAAATATAAAAAAAAACTCAAATTAAGTAAATAAAAAAAAAACTCAAATTAAGCAAATTACCGTAAGTTCAGGGACAGTGTTATGTGAAGTTTATTTATTTTAATTACTGGGAGCAGTTGTACATGTAAAAGGACTTTTGCAGAAAACAGTCATGTGCTGGTATGAACGAATGAATTGAACTTGTGATCTCCATGGGAACAATGTTGCCATGGATGCTGGATGGCAAGGTATCTTTAAAAATGCTGTTTTAGAAAGATTGACTGGAGGTGGAAAATAGCATTTACAAACAGGTTTGGCTATATATAACACTACCGATTTCGTACAAGTGCCTTTAGATATATGAATTAAGAATTGTTTGCCATCTAGTACAACCATGTGATTGCATTCCTGCGAAAAGTCCATTGCATTAGAATGTAAAATTAATGATCATGAGCATGAGTAGTGAATCAATAGATCTAGTCAGCTTGCCTGTTTGTTATCCTATTTCAGACCATCTGACTTTTCTCTTGGCACCGATGCTTTTTTGTTTTTCTATATCCCAAGAGGAAATGTACCAATTTCTATAATTGGAAAACAGCACTGAATCCTCTGGAGAACTAATAAAATCACATGGTCTGAAATGGGGCAACAAACAGGCAAGCTGAATAGGTCTATTATCTGGCTCCTCTAGCACAAACCATGTATGACACAAAAATATGCTAGAACTTCATGAACTACATATATTCACCTATTCCTAGGTGGCCCGAGTTAAGGCCACTCAGGGCCTCTTGTTTACATTCAAAATCACTGCAATCTTGAGGTCAACATCAAATCTGAAGTTTCGCCATTAATTATCTCTCATCTTTAAAAACTAGTTTTTGTTTGTTTGTTTGTTTGAAAGTATGTCCGTATATATACATGTATATTGCAAGTATTTAATTTCCTAAAAGCCACTCAAATTGCCAGGATCAAATCACATATTGACAGTACAGTTTTAAAACGTAGGAAATACATGCAAATTTATATATGTTTATAAATGTCATTAAAAATTAACACGCTATTGTACTTATCACAATCTGGTGCTTGAGACTGATCTCTGCGATCTTCTTTTACGGTTTTAGTACTTCACAGCTAAAACCCTTAGTTTTAAATCACAAATACTACTTCAGTTAAACCATCCTTGACAAACATACAAGGTAAGCTTATTTCTTTACTTAAAGACATCATATTTAACAACTGAATTATGTGTTTCTGTATTCATTTATGAGTAAGACCTATGCATGTATTGGAAATAGAGCATTTTTTATAAGATCTTGAGAAGGATAGGACAGCTACAATGTATAAACCAAGGACTATCTAAAAATAATTACTTTGACTTGCCACTACATGTAAGTTTTACGGATAGGTACAAACATATGCAAACTGATAAACAAGGTAAAATATCATGAATTATTAACATGTTTAACTGACTGAATTTCAATTTTGTATATATATTTTCCCTCTCTTTTTGTTCTGCAAAGAAACACCTTTAAAAGATGTATTGTAAAATGTCTAGGATCACCATAAACTATCCAATTGTTTCTTGTTATGGTTTGAATATCATGGTAAGTTACTTACAAGAGACTCCCTCAGATATTTTGGTACATGTAATCCTTGTAATCAGAACATTAAGCTAAGAGTTTCTAATACAATACCTACCTTCACCTTTCTGTCCAGTATTTTTACCAACAAACATGATGTCATAATGCAACAAGGTAGAGCAAAGCTGTGAGTCAATTTGAATGGCAAAAGATTGACAGGTTTGCAACATGAAGAGAGCTTCCAAATGATTAAGAATTTTACCTCCGTTGATCCAAATGGGTATTTAAGTGTGGCAGTTCATTTAATATGTACAGCAAAGGACTGGGGCGAAGTTATACACAGCCGTGATTTTCTTACAAACTGTGCACAACAATAGATACCTTAGACTGACTCCATAAAAAGATATGACTCCCAAACCAAAAAACAACAAGTCCAAGACAAGACTCTAAATAAAATTTAAAAGATTATTGAAGGTAATATTTGTTGTTTATAGTTGTAAATGTCTTATATTATTTTTACAGCAATTAACTTAAAGTTGAAATTGCTTGAACAATTCACGACTGGGGATATTTATCCAGAGTTTAATTCTTTTGGGACAGATTGCTTTATTCCCAGGTCATCAATATTTTGTTACCTCTGTATTATTTGTTATTTATGCACAGAAATGAAAAAAATAAATATGTTTTGACATGCATCACTATTAAAGGATGCAAATCAGACTAAATGCTAGGTCAGATACATGTGTGAAATACCATTGACATTGTGTGATTGATCGATCAAAAGCTAAAGTAAGGACTTGGTAAACTGACCATGAAATGATGCTGTTACAGACACCAACAATAATTTACTATGAAAATTCTGACAAAATTTGATTTTATTCTTGTTCAGAGACTCATTCCTTTTGGTTTTAGGATTTGTTCTTTTAGGTCTGGGACATGCAACTTCTAACAAAATCACAGAGTAGTGTAAATTGAAGAGCTGTGGCAACAAGGGCATAAGTGTCTCTTGATCACTCTACATTCTCCTTGAAATTCTTTGTTTTCTAAGGGAGAATTTCAAATGTGATCAGGAGTCACTTATGCCCTTGATGCAAACAAGATTGAAAATTAAACTTACAAGGCATAATTTATGTTAGAGATTCTTTATAAATTGCTTGTATGCTCAAACCTGGAATTTGCAGACATAAATTGTCTGGGATGGCTCAGTTTACTTGGTCAAAGGGATCTTATTGAAAACATCCAATGTGAGGCTGATACATGTAGAATCATTGCTGGAGCCATAAAGGGAACACATAAGGTAAGCTTGCTAAAAGAAACTGCTTGGCAAAAAATGGAAGACAGGCATATGCCATTCATAAACTAATAGTTTTACAAAATGATTAATGGGATTGCCCCAGATTATCTAAGGGATTTAGTTCCTTTTTCCACATTTTCAAGTCAAAAGACAAATTATTATGATCTTCGCACCAAATTAAGTAACCTACATGTATGTTTTCCTTTCCTCCGTGTACTGAAAGATTTAGGAAATCTTTTTTTTGTATTCAGTAATAAAATTGTGGAACAGTCTTCCTTCATCAATCTGCGATTCTCCCATGGTTACGTCCTTCAAAAATCAATTAATTCGAAAGCAGTTTAGAGTACCTCCTACTAACCGTTGGTTGTTTATTGGAGATACACTGTAGCTACCCAGCTATTTTACACACAAGACTTGGCATTTGTGCCCTTAATGATAATCTTTTTGCAAGAAACTGTTCCTAATAACTCCTGTTTGTTCTTGTGGTGCCTCCAAAGAAACTATTCCACAATATTTATTGCATTGTTCCCGATATGATGCTCTACGAGTTTTCTTGCTCACCTCTGTTGTGCAAGTTATAAGTTCAGATTGGTCAAAACTAAGTCTATTAAACAAACAAACAGATTACATGTATCTGTTGAATGGATCATCTTGTTTAAATTTTAATGACAACATGAATATTTTCAAGGCAGTTCAATTATTATTTTATTATCTAATCTGACCATTTTTAACAGAAAACTTAAGAGTTTGTTATTTTGTCTTAGTCTAATCTCTATTACTGGTAAACGTCACTTTTGTGTGTTTGTAAGATTAGTTTCTCAGTCTTTTGCTTCTCTACGGACTATCTCCTTGTAATAGTAATTTTATGTAAGCCCCCTAGATGAGCTAATCTTTAAGCTCTTGGGGTAAATGTGAAGAATAAATAAATTATGGTTTAAATAAAAATTTAATAACATTCTATCAGTAGTACATACCCATAGTTTATAACTATTAAGATGATTACTACAGACTTTCATTGAACACATTTGGTCTGACATGTTAATTAAGGTCATGGGTTCAATAGCCATATGAAATTACACTCATATTTTTCCAAAAATGTCACATACACATGTACTTGCAATACAATAAACTTTAATGAGGGAAAAGACGTATTAACCATGAAAGTTATCTAACATACAGTGCTCAAAAAAAGAAATTAATAAGAGTAGCATCACTACTAAATTAATAACATGGTTATAGTGGGCTCTTGATTTGTTAACTTATATATTAAACAGTTAGAAGGAAATTTACAGTTGAACTGTGTAATGTTATTAGACCAATTATGGCTTCTCCAGTACCAGTTTGAGCCTTAATATAACGAGGATGACCACGAATAGACTTCAACAGATCAAGTGATTGCATCACAGGATTCCCAGCATTATAAGATTGAATGGATGTGTGCAACAAGCGCTTAAGTGAGCTCTGATCACATTATAAATTCTCCTTCAAATTCTTTGTTTTCTAAGGAGTTGATGAGGAGTTACTTACACCCTTATTGCACTGTCATAGCCCTACAATTTATACTTCATATTTTGAATAAAATGTTCTAGTTGTTTAAAATCTTCAGTTAGATTTTCAAAATTCGCAGCACATGAGCCCAAATATGTTATCATTAAAATCGATTCTGCATCAAGTATAAAACTAAATAGTTTAATAGCAACATATTTCTTAATTTGAGTGTTGCATCTGATTATAATTATGAGTTATAAAGGTTTCTATTTTAAATATGGTAATGATATGGATAATTTATTATACGAAAACTTGCTGGTAGAGATAACCCACCTTTTATAAACATATCTACATGTATGTTATTATGTGAAGCTCGTATCAGTGATTTTACCAAATATTTTGTCAAAATCAGAAGTTTCATTCACAAGAATGAAATGACAGTAAATTTCCAGTTTGACATCAACATTAGCATATTCGGAATATAAACCTAACTCATAGATGCAATACTCAAATCAAAACATATTTTACAATTAAACAATTTACTTGATGTAGAATCCATTTTAATGATAAATATTTGGGTTCATAAAAAAAATTATGCTCTTTAACAATTTCTGGATTATTATTTTGTGGAGCTGGAATCACTCACATAAGAAACTTTTGAGAAGTGATTTCTCAACTTCAAACTCAATTGTTATTTGTTAGCATGTATTCGCTTGCTTGTAATAATATATGTATATAATATACAGAGTAACTCCTTCAGTTTTGAAGACTTACTAATTAGTGGCACACACAATTATTAGGCCCAACTTAAAGCTCTCAAATGACAAGCAATAATTTGTACACCAATAAAAATAACCATTATGCTCTATCTCCAGCCCATACTTTCTTTTCCAAAGGATGTAATTGGTGGTCTGTATCATCACAACCCTCGATTGTGCACAAAATTGGTTTGCATTTGTGAAATTAAATCAAACAGTTTGGTCTTTGTAGAACTAGCAAAAATACACTTACAATCGATATTTTGGAACATTAGAATATTTCTTAACAGAGCTGTAGGCCAATAAATAATATATGACAATTTCAATTTCATAACCAGACACCATCAGGCTTGTTACTAACTTAATCAACAACTGGTCCATTTACTTTATTCAGATTGCAACTCTGAAACCTGCCTCTTGGGCCATTTCAAAGCGAAACAAAATGATGACCCGAATTTTTAAAAGCTCTTCCATGTGAAAAGTGTCAGAAATTAATTTTGTGAAGTTTACTTAGCGAAGCCGTGTGCAAATCGGATACAATGAAGTCAAAACTTTCTGTGGGCCAAATTTAAAATTTCTTCAGGCCAACAGGTTGTTTTGTTGGCCAGTTGATCAGTATTAGTGTTGAGCCCCGATCATCTTTTAACAGGGTCCCTCTCGATACCAGCCTCAAGCAGAATGGCTATACCCTGTATAAATAAAGTTATCTTATCTTTATCTTGGGTCAAGATTCATGTTTACAAATAATTAGCTTCAGTTATAACTTGGTTTTATTTGGTGGGAGGGAGGGGTTTCTAATCTATAGAAGCCTCAGCTTTCAGGAAATCCTATAATTGATTTCAGACAGAAGTAAAACCACACAATCATTAAGAAGCTTATACTGCTTCAGTGTGTTTTTCCTCTTCAACTTGATGCACTTGAGAAGTTAACAATAACAAATAAGCTGGCAGTTAGTAATATCAACTGTTTCAGAGACAAGCTGCAGAAATATACATGTATGCCCTGCATGTAATAGCATGTTAATGTCACTGATATACCAGTGCCATTTGGATGTACAAACAAAAGACAACACTGTGTTTGTGGTGGAAATGGGGAGACATGCCCAGCTGATAGCATAATAAAGTGGCGTGATTACCAAGGCCCTGTCAGGGGTAAATTCCGACAAGTGACAGTGTTGAAACAGCGACATGAAAGAAATGAAATAATGACGAATGTCTGAAATTCTCTCAAATTGCAAGAGTGACAGAGAAATAAGAAAAAAATTACAAAATTCTGACAGCAACATGGCCATCTTCCAAGACTGTGACATGACTAGTTTTTAACTCAGACAGGAGACATGCATTACTTTGTTGAGCTCTAGCTGATGCAATAACACTGTAACCACACCTTGACTTGTAAAAGCCTCAATCATCTTGCCAGCACACCACATGCTGGATTGGATAAAGTTATTGGCAGGCCTTGATCTCAAGTCAGAAATTCACATCAAGTAATGATAATTGCCTAAGAATATCAGTATAAGACAATAGGCTGCAAAAATTAGCAAATCCTCACACACAACAAGGTTTAGGTTAGGATTTGTCTTAGAATTAATTAATGTTTAATTTGCATTCTAGAATTAGCGATTATTGATGATTAAAGAGCAAAAGCCAATTACTGATTATTGGTAATTCTATAGCGAGAATACGTTGGTTCACAGGCTAGTTCCAGAGATAATCAGGATTTTGGAATATACGTGTACAAATTTGATGGTCTGTCATTTTGTTTGCAAAGCATAGACTGAGGCAAATCACAAAATGAAGAATAACTGTAAATAGTTGCTAAAACCAATAATTATTGAAACTTGGCACATACATGTATGGCAATCAAGAAAATGCACATCACTGTGGAAATTATGTTGTTGCCATAGAAACACTCTTGGCCCCAGCCTCCTTGTACCCTGAACATAACATAACATTATTTTTGTTCCTGTTTTAGAAAATAATTTGCTTTAAACTGTTAAACTACTCACATACAATGCCTACGGTACCGCCAGGAATTATTGAAGCATCGGGTTGCAGTTAAACCACGGTTTTACCGCGGTCATTGGATGTGGTATTACCACACTACGAACGAGGTTTTACCACGGTCAAATTATTCACCGCAATGAAAGCCACGGTCAAAATCCACGGTCAAATTATTCACCACAATGAAAGCCGCGGTCAAAATCCGCGGTCATGACACAATATCTATAAGTTTAATAAAACATACATGTTTCAAACGGCAGGTAGAGAAGCACACTTCAGTGAAACTAAGACTTTTGAATCTTTTATTTTCGCTTCATTCAGAACTCTAACGGCGGGTAGAGAAGCACTCATCGGTGAAACTAAGACTTTAGAATCTTTAATGTCTTAGTTTCACCGATGAGTGCTTCTCTACCCGCCGTTTGAGTTCTGAATGAAGCGAAAATAAAATATTCTAAAGTCTTAGTTTCACTGATGAGTGCTTCTCTACCCGCCGTTTGAGTTCTGAATGAAGTGAAAATAAAAGATTCTAACCCGCCATTAGAGTTCTGAATGAATCGAAAATAAAAGATTCTAAAGTCTTAGTTTCACCAATGAGTGCTTCTCTACCCGCCGTTTGAGTTATGAATGAAGCGAAAATAAAAGATTCTAACCCGCCGTTAGAGCTATGAATGAAGCGAAAATAAAAGATTCTAACCCGCCGTTAGAGTTATGAATGAAGCGAAAATAAAAGATTCTAAAGTCTTAGTTTCACCGATGAGTGCTTCTCTACCTGCCGTTAGAGTTCTGAATGAAGCGAAAATAAAAGATTCTAAAGTCTTAGTTTCACTGATGAGTGCTTCTCTACCCGCCGTTAGAGTTCTGAATGAAGCGAAAATAAAAGATTCTAACCAGTCGTTGGAGTTCTGAATGAAGCGAAAATAAAAGATTCTAAAGTCTTAGTTTTACCAATGAGTGCTTCTAGATCTGTACCCTCTGTTAGAGTTCTGAATGAAGCGAAAATAAAAGATTCTAAAGTCTTAGTTTCACCGATGAATGCTTCTCTACCCGCCGTTAGTGTTCTGAATGAAGTGAAAATAAAAGATTGTAAAGTTAACAGCGGTGTTGAATAATGAACGAAAAGAACGCCAAGTCATCATGCCAAACTCGCACGTTTGTGATCATGACTGCGACATGAACATATCTTATCTTCACACTAAAGTCAATGATTTTGGCGTGATAAAAATCTGAGCGGCCACGGTCAGCATCCAACTAATTACCGCATTGACCACGGTTCTACCGAGGTATTACCGCGGTCGTTCTGAGGTCAAACCACAGTATTACCGTGGTCATTGGATGCGGTAAAACCGCAGTAAATGCTTCAATAATTCCAGGCGGTACTGTAGATTGTTCCGAATCTTGATGCTCCTACTGCAGCAAATTGTGTTGAACAAAGGCCGAGAAATCAGGGAATTTATGTTACTCATAGAAGTGGCCTGGGGCTAATAGTGTTCCCATGGCAACATAATTAGCAGTCTGATGTGGTGTTTCCTTATTAATAATAATAATAATAACACTTTATTTAATGAGGATATGCAGATAAAGTTTACACTTGTTTCCAATCTGGTCCTCCATACATGTACATCTGCAAAGTTTCAGTTGTTCTTACCCATTATTTGCAGAGTTACTCATGATTTTGTGATTTGCATATTTCAAAAACCTGATTACCTAACTCTGGAACGAGATGAGATATTGAAAATGCCATCAGTTGACTCCTCATTTCGAAAGGATTTTCACAAGCAATCCAGTGCCTTGTACTTGCCTTGTACATCTACCAAATACATGTAGAATATTCTGTAGAGTTCTTTTTATTTAATGTGAATCCATTTTGAAAGGCTAGGAGGGCCAGGTCTCGAATTCCACGACACAGAAGTGTGACATTTTCCACACACTGATTTGAATAATCAATGAGCTCCACAGTATTTATTTTACTTTGAGATTGCACCAAAAATGACCTTCCTACCGAATCAAATGTTTTGAAAGTTTTCATTTTATTTACAGATCTTAACAGTTTCCACATGATGCAAAAAAATGATTTGTCAAATCAAAACACTCAGGTTAATAAGTTTTGGATATGTTAACTTGTTGCATGATTGTACATCTGTTAATTTGCCGTGAGATTGCACTGAATCTTCTGGAGTTTTGATTTCAGCTTTTTGTGATGAGTTAATAACACATCCAAGTCTGCAGGTATCCAGCTAATCTCTACTTCAGTTTTATTAATAAGATATTAAAGAAAACTTTCATGGTACTCAAAGGTTCCATTTCTTATTAGCAATCTCACATAAAACACAAACATGAACTCTCATATGACTTGTCTTGCATGTTCTTGCGGGTCTTCTTGCGGAAATGAACTTCTTGCAGGTCTGAAGTAGTTCAGCAATTTCAAGTGCAAGCTGCACTCAAGAACCTGTTGGCTTGCAGATGCAAAAAGAAGTTCTTGCACATGCATTACTAAATGACTGTACAGTATTGCCCTGTTTTTAAACATCTCTACTAGAAGTGGATGGAGAGCCTCGACAGGCTTAATAAGAGCTCAGTCTCCAAGGGCCTATGATTTAAAGTCCTTATCTGAGAAGAGGTGAAGGTATAACGATTTGCAGTTGGAGAAAGGAAATTGTTTCACAAAGGCAGCACCTTCAGAAGAACACACAGATAGCATGAGTAGTAGCAGATCATTCTTTTAATGGATATTTACAATGTATAACCAAAGATTTGAAAACATTTCACTGCCATTAAAATTGAAAAGTTTCTTAATTTGGCTACTGAACAAGGCTACTAAACAATATCACAGAATATAGAGGACATTACATGGCAGTGCGGAGATACAGAATTTATCTTAGAGTGTTTAGCTTGATAACTCATGAGTGAACACAGCGAATGAGTGAGTTATCAAGTTAAACACGAGAAGATAGATTTTGTATCTCCAAGCAGCCATGTGATTATTTTACTTTTTATTACATGAAAACCAGTTGGAGAACATTTTCATTTCTAATTTTGAAGATCACAAAAATTCCTTGAAAAGCCTGTCAAACCAAGTCAAAATCAAACAAATTTGCTCCAATTACATTGTCTCTATTTCACATGTTTTTCACATTTTAGAAACATTAGAGACTGCAAAAAACGAGCAAATCAGACAAAACATGTTTTCATCTGTGAATTGATATCCCATACATGTTGATAACAACGATATCTCCATGTACTGGAGGCAGTGTGATATCCTTTTTATAATTTTGCTATCAACTGGTATACCACTGACTATCACGTAATAAATTTGTATATTAGTAAACTAAGCCCATAAACTATTTGATCCACAAGTTTTAAAAATTATTCTTTATTTCTTACCAAATTTCATTCTTAATACAAATGAGTGCTTCAAAGTGCTTCAGAAACAAATAAATTCATTTTTTGATTAATTGAACAAATATAATTATACTAAATTCTAAAATAGTATATTCCAGTATTTGAAAATATCTAAAATAGTGTTTCAGTGTAATTTAAAAAATTCATCACAAAAATATTTCAGCAATTTGTAAAAGTTATATTCCTAGAATTATTGTGAAAGACTACTATATATAATTTCATTGGTGCCCCGAGCTCCACTTGGAAGGCGTACAATTCATTTTGGTACATATCCCATTGCTGTGATAGGAATACAATTCCCACATGTTATAAGTGCATTATTGTAAGGGGGTATTCCATTACTAAGTATGAAACAGAACATCTACTTATGGTATTTCAAGAATCCCCTGTTAATCTGCGCCATTTTCCTGCACCTAAAAACACAGAAAGATAACTATGATAAACAAAAAATAAATAGAAATGCCAAGAAATGAAAAGTTGGAAACTTGTGGACCAAATGTTTACCCTTTACCTTCATTAAATTAAAGTTTTTAGACAGTTTAACATGCTGAAACATTCCAGATGTCGTTAGGTTTATTACTTAAGTCAATAACTTTCTATAGCTACATTGTATTACCATTCTTTACTGTCTTATGATATTAATCAACCAGATTCTGTCACTGAGCTAAGAATTAGTCAAAAGGGGATTCCTAATATCCATGTATGAAAAAAGGTCATTGCAAAAGTAACATGTACATTGTATGCAGTAATTCCACCATGCATTAATAACACCATGCATTAATAACACCATGCATTAATAACACCATGCATTAATAACACCATGCATTAATAACACCACTTTAGATGCACATGTCACCACACTAGTTTTGTGAATAAAGTATTTCTCACTTAACAAATTAATATTGTTCACTGTCAAATCTTTCACTGAGAAACAACAGTGCTTAAGAGTTAATGAACAGTCTCATGCAGTAATCCCAGCATGCATTGTTATGCTAAAACACCACTCTCAATGCACATCACTGCACTAGTTTCAGCGAATACAGTATTTCTCACTTAACAAATACATGACAGACTATTGTTCATTTTTTAATCTTTCACTGAGAAACTACAGTGTGGAAGAATTTTCATTATGGCATCATTATTTTTTTACTACAACTACCAGAATAATTTTCAAATTCTCTTTCTCATTCAGATTTTTAAACTCCTTTGAGAATTCCAAGACAATGGTCCAAATTAGAGGAACAAAAGGATTCACGCAAAGAGTTCTGGTAGTTGTAGTATGTGACGTCATTATGCAAATCACCTATTTTAAACTGATTATAAGTCTTTTACTAACAGTGCATGTCATAGTTATGCAACTTACTTTGAACAGTTCTCATTAATAAATATTGATACATGTATGTGCCTTTATAATATATTCTACATTAATTTTAACCTCTATTCTTGTTGAATAAGATATGAATCATGTCAAGACGTTTCTTCAGCATTTAAATGGTTTTGACATAGTGACTGGGGTTGTAGCCAGAGGGGCAAGTAGGGGTCGAACAGGGCACCCTTCCCCAAGGAACTGCCCCCTCCCCCTTCACTCTTGTATCATTAGACGTGCTCCCTCCCCCTCCCCCTTCAGTCTCGTATCATTAGACATGCTGCAATTACCCATTCTAACAATAATATTTATGTAAAATTAATCGTGTTAAATTTGCCTACGTGTAAATGTCATTTTCATGTAAATATTTAATTGAAGCCAGAAATTGATCAAATCATGCCTTTATTCTAAATAATGTTTAACCTAATACTTGGCTGAGTCCAATATTTAACTACATGTACATGTACAACATAAAACCACAACACTTTGCTCTAAAAGTTAGAATACTAAAAATGTTTGATATTAAATTAATTAAATTAAAATATTTGATGTTAACTTCACTGGATTGCAAATTAGTGTATCTTGCATGTATATAAATTATACATGCATGTTCATACAGAATGTTTTACTATGTTGAACAAGATGCAGTTCCACAACCTCCTTTCCACTTACGAATGGGTCAATAAAACCTTAAGGTGACATAAACTTTATTTACAGTCCATGCTTGCATGCATTACACAACAGTGTTGCAATTGTACCCTCACAAGTCCAAGTTCGATCAATATCTCTGTCACAACGACTAACCCTCGCAAAAAAATTCTCTTAATCAGCCCACCCTAATTTATTATTAACATTTTGAGCATCATTGTTTTCCTGGGTTAAAAAGAACATGTATTTCAGCCTCCATAACTGGCAGCCTCTTTTGCAAGGAAAAACATTAACAACAACAACAACATCATCTTTATTACCAAAAGGTTATAAATACTTAATTAAATATTTACATTTATAAATAAGTAGATCTGACTAAAAGCTCTATGGTAATAATGTAGTAAACTCAGAATATACTAACGTTAAACGAGCTGTCAGAGTAACATTTCAAGTTAAATAACAATGTTTTTGTAGGGTTATAAACAATGAAAACTAGAAATAATTTATACACTATGATACAGGCTACAACAACATGGAACACTTAATTAACGTAACAGACAAATGAATAAAGAGTAAATAAATAAATAGAGTACCAAAATGTTTTCAAATAATAGTTGTATTATGTACATGTATGTAGTAGTGACAGATGTAACTAACATGAAGTTGTTACTGATAAGACTTCATGAGATGAGATTTATGCTTTCGCTTAAATAATGTTAATGGCAAGGTTTTAAGGCTTTCATCAAGCTCATTCCAAATAAATGCCCCTTTATAGCAAAGGTTACATTTCCCATAGTTTGTCCGCACTATATTTAATATGTACATGTACACGTAGTAGGTTGATGTTTTGACACAGACTATAGTTTGGAAAAAAATATCAAACACAGCAGGTAACAAATTATGATGAAACTGATACATGAAAAGTTTGTTATGGAATGCTATAAGATATGTGCATTTAAGAAATTGGAATTGTTTGAATAGGGGGATCAGAGTGTTGATCTGGTTATGAAAAAGTCATTATTCTTAACGCCTTCTTTTGTAGTGTACATAATAATAGGTTTGACTATTGAATAGTAACTATTGCCCCAAGCTAATAAGCTGTACATATGGATGAATGAGAGAGTAGTAAAGTTGGCATAAAAATTTCCTTATTCACGAAATATCTCAGTTTAGCAAGAATACATGTAGTACCAATCCCTCTGGATATTTTTTTACTTATTTCATGGACATGGTCTTTCCAGTTTAAATTTGAGTCAATTATAAGGCCTAAATATTTGACATGTGATTCTTGTTTAATAACTTATTGGATATGTTTAGATTCATTTGATGCAATATTCTTTCCTGTAGGGATGAAAAAGAACAAAACTTGTCTTTTCGATATTTAAGGATAATTTATTGGAATTTAACCAAAGATGGACTTTTCCCAGTTAAGTTTAATTTCTAGACTGTGGATGTTTCTATAAGTCTATTTGTGTTATCTGCAAATTATACATGAAACTCTAAGATCTTTGAGCATTTATGTATGTCATTAACGTAAAGTTAAAATAATAGTGGTCCCATAAAACATATTTTTTGAAACAATAAAACATGTCAGTGCATGCCGTCGACACTAGGTTGCTTGTCTGTCTGTGCAGGTGATGGTACTCCTCTGTACATGCAATAATTATTTAGTGTACATGTTTTGAAAGTTCTGAAATTCTTTTTG
Organism: Actinernus sp. WN-2022; assembly: GCA_030867875.1. Taxonomy (NCBI): domain Eukaryota; kingdom Metazoa; phylum Cnidaria; class Anthozoa; order Actiniaria; family Actinernidae; genus Actinernus; species Actinernus sp. WN-2022. Next base: position 18,333,019 of record JAOWCC010000853.1, read on the forward strand.
TTTTCTTAAATAGTATGATAACTTAAGATAAATTGTATCTTATTAAAAACACAATGTGAAAATAAAACTGAGACTGAATGCATTATTAGTCAATAAAAATGTTGAAACAAGTCATTGCCAGGCACATACATTTGTGTAGCCAGCCATGTATAGCCAGCCTACAAATTTTATAGCATATTTATTACAATATGCAAAAGAAACATAGAATTGAGAATTAAAGAGAAACACTTTGAATCCATGAAACATTTAGAAGTTCAAACAGAAAAAAACATGACCCAGAAGTGCAGGAGAAGGCATTTGTGAGTCTAAATCTAAAGGCCAGCACACACGAAGGGACGAGTCCCTGGGACTTGTGTCCTCGTCTGAACTAGGAAAAATATTGTCGCGGGGACAACATTTTGTCCCTGGGACTTGTCCCTTCAAATCAAACTGGTTTGAATTGAAGGGACAAGTCCCAGGGACAAACTGACAAGATTTTTCCTAGTTCACACGAGGGGACTTGTCCCTTCGTGTGTACGCAACAAGGGATTTGTCTTCTCCCTGGGACTTGTCCATTCGTGTGTACCGACCTTAAACATTTCCTGGGGCATTCCCCAAGACCTCCCTCCCTGCCAGGCCAATTCATGGGCCTATAGCTTTATCACATCATAACTATGCCACTCATTGCATGATACTATAATTATCACGCCGCCCACAGCCAATCTGCTGGTAATTTATATAACGAATATGTTTAGACCCATTCAATGCAATATAATTTTCTGTGGGGATGAAAAAGAACTTAACTTGTCTTTCAATATTATTTTTATGATAATTTATTGGCATTTAAACAAAGAAGGACTTTTACTAGTTCTATATTAAGTTTAGATTCTAGACTGTGGATGTTTCTATCAGTCATAAATAAATGTGTATCTGTGAATACGTGAAGCTCTAAGATCTTTGAGCATTTACGTATGTCATTAATATAAAGTAAAAATAATAGTGGTCCCATAAAACATATTTGTTTGAAACAATAAAACATGTCAGTGCATGCCATCGACACTAGGTTGCTTGTCTGTGATGTTACTCCTCTGTACATGTATGCAATAATTATATATTGTACATGTTTTGAAAGTTCTGATATTCTTTTTGTTTTCTTAAATAGTATGATAACTTAAGATAAATTGTATCTTATTAAAAACACAATGTGAAAATAAAACTGAAACTGAATGCGTTCTTACATGTATAGTCAATCAAAATATTGAAACAAGTCATTGCCAGGCACGTATAGCCAGCCTATACAGCTGGCCTACAAATTTTATAGCATATTTATTGCAAAAGAAACATAGAACTGAGAATTAAAGAGAAACACTTTGAATCCATGACACATTTAAAAGTTCAAACAAACAAAAAAACATGACCCGGAAGTGCAGGAGAAGGCATTTGCGAGTCTAAATCTAACCATTTCCTGGGGCATTCCCCAAGACCTCCCTCCTTCCCAGGCCAATTCCATGGGCCTACAGCTTTATCACATCATAACTATGCTACTCATTGCATGATACTATCATGCCGCCCACAGCCAATCTGCTGGTAATTTTAACACTTTTGTAATAACAATAATAATAACCCTTCTAAATGATTGTCAAGACTACCTTTCATCCTTTAGAACCATTTCTCATCTAGCTTACTTACGATAAACAATATTGAGAATGCTGACTTTACTGTTTTCTAAAAAGATATAAAAGTTATCTCTCTGCCATTTTAGAGAGAACCCTGCAGGTTCACTCAATACTTTCTCACCTGACGACATCTCTGAGAATTCAAAATGAGGACGATGAATATAAAATATTAGCATTCACCAACCTGCATCGGGTATGATTCTGAGATTCTTTCAGTCTCTGGTGACATTACCATCGGAAGAGGTTGTTCATCTTCTGGGGGTATATACAGCTATAACCCAATAAAAAGTTATTTAATTGTATATACATGTATAATTATATATGTACATACATAAAGTACCAAAATTGATCAATGATACAGTCAATCAGAAAATGTTACAGGTACATGTATTCAGAGATTGGTAAACTGAAGAGGCATTAACTGCTATACATGTAGCAGGAAAGTTATTCCATACAGGGATGGTGCATAGCAGGTAGGTGTACAGAAGCATACACATTATTAAACTTGAATCAATGACTTGCTCTTGTTGGAGTACTTTTTAGCATTTTATTTTATAGACACTTCCAGAGGAAAGGATACATGTAAGCTTATTTACCTTCCAAAACATGCTACATGTAGATGCATGCTGTGACGAGCGCTGCGAATCAAACAACCAGGCATTCTTTGCAATTTTACACATGAGATTGGCACTAGTTAATGAAAATCCAAGATGGTGGATCTCAGACCTACTTGTGCAAGTATAGTTTAGCCAGAAAACCTTCATTGCTCTAGCGATTAAAGGAAAGAGGTTCCTTGGAAACGTTGTTAGTTAATGGGGGAATAAAAGCAGAAGAATTCTGGAGTGATTTTAAGACTAAACGTTAAAACATACACAAGAAATGACAAGGCAAGTTGTAACCATATTCGATCAAATTAAAGTTGAGATTATGTATTTATGACAATCTGAAGATGTTTTGCTTCAAGTATGAGCGTTTATGAACTCGAACGAAAGATTATTATTTTTTTAAGAAGGTTGGCATCAAGTACAAGTGTTTATGAACTTGGGCAAAATATTTTCTAATTATTTTTTTGTAAAAAAAAATTCTTAAATTCGAGCATCAAAACTTGGGGTGCAGCTTATCTATACGGGTGCGGCTTATACACAGGTCTTTACGGTAATTACATTATAAGCAGATACTCTGCTTAGTAAGAGAGGGATATCAGTAAGTATGATTGCATTGTACTGTCATTAGTTATAAAGTATAGGGCTAGTTCTGTAAAGTAATAGTAATAATAGGGATTATACATAATCATCAAGGAAAGGAATCTGCATGTATCATAATCTATTTTGAAATTGCTTTACTATTTTGGGGAACTTCAAGATATGTATCATCACTCGATTTTGGATTGGGTTGTTCCACAACTCATGGAGCGAAACAAATATGAAGACAAACATTAACAGTATTTCCTCATAACTGGTGACATGTTTTGTCCGACTTCTTTGTGTCTTTCTTACAGTACAAGGAATGCATCATAGTGTCTGGTTCCCTGCTAGCAGAGGTCTCTCTCTGTCTTGGTAAAATGGAAGGCGAGGGAGAGACCTCTGCCGACATCCGACGCTTGCCGTCCACATTCATGGACGAGTCAAACCAGTTTCGAAAATACGTTTTACTGGAAATAGCTGTACGCGTCAGTTGTTTTTTTACAGTCGTTTCGTGTACTCATAAGTACATGTGAGATCGTGTCACTTGTTGCCAAGGAAACTTCACGCATGCGCGACAGAGAAAGCGTCGGATGTCGGCAGAGATCTCTCCCTCGCCTTCCATTTTACCAAGACAGAGAGAGACCTCTGCTAGCAGGGAAAGTGTCTGGTTGAGAGCATTCAATTCAATACCCTTTCTTGACTCAAGTGAAGTTATTATTTTGCTCTACAGTCTGAATGTTCACTCCTCTTCCTCATTTCTTCATTTTATCTGGGCTAATTTTATCTTGGTAGTCGGTTAATTTATCGATAATACTTCTTTCGAAGGAAATCATGATCACATGGTTCCATCGGAGTGAAATAACTTATTAAATGCACATGTTTACTTCGAAAGATGAAAGAGCAGAAATAGAGGAATCATGTGGATCAGTCAGGTGTTACAATGGCAGATTTAAGGAAAATTTGCATGACTGGCAGCTTAAAAAACCTTTAGAATAGAGCAAAAAAATAATGAGAAAGATTGACAAAGAAAAGAGAAAAAAATTGCCCTAGCAGAGAGCAGAGCCAATCAGTAGTAGTGAAGTTCAAAAATAAACTGTATGTAAAGGTACAATGTATATGAGAGTGACTGAATAATGCTTCAGTCTCCCCGTAGGATGCAGGCTCTTGTTATACTATACCTACAGTAGTAAAGCAGTCAATTGAAGGGAAAACATGATCTGGAAATGCTGTTATGTTCTGTCAAATAGTGACTAATGAGCTGGTCAATCAGTCGGAATACTCGTAAACAGTAATTCACTCAGCCCCCTCATCCTTGGCAAATTAAATTTTGAGATTTATTTACATGTAAGGTTGTTTTACTGGAACGGAAACAAAAATATCCTTCATATGACAAAAAAGTAAAATCAACATAATTCACATGATGAAAAATATTGGGTATCTAATGTTTTCTTTGAGTTTGACGATGTATTAACTTTAATACAAGTTGCGTTATTAAATTAACCGATGGGTTACTTTCCTAAATACATGTATATTTTGAATGCTCTAAAATTGGCCTCCTCAACAATTCAAATTGACCCATTTTCACCAATTTTTTCTACCGCCTCGGAGAAAAAGAACACTTATCGCAGTGGTTTCATCGCAGTAAGTAACAAGTATGTAAAATTCAGATTGTATTGGCAGATGATAGAGGTCATGAACCACGAAATTGAATTTTTCTCTTAAAAGAAATGGTTTCCCTGGAGGCATCATGAAATCGACAACTTGGGATACCAAAATGCAACAACCCCTGCCGAGTTTGAACATAAACAATGTGAAAATGATCCAAGCTTTGGTTACCAAAGAAAAACTATAAAGGGTAGGAGGAGGGGAATGTAATTAAACTCTACCGTTAACACTAACAGTCCCAATATTATAAGAATTGTCGCATAGTCGTTCTCTGTCAGAAGTTTACATGGTACTCTATGTTTACCTTTCATGCCGACTTTTGCATGGTTTCCCAGAACTCAGAAGATCACTCTCGGGGGAATCAATAACCAAAGGTTGTTGAATTTAATAGCAAAGGTTTAGTTTCTAAGCCAGCTCCTTTCTATAGCAATGAACCGTTTAATCCTGTGTTAAACGAAGCAAAACTTGTAAATTATCCTTTATTTACACGCGGAACTGCACTCAAATCGCCGGAAACAAGCCATGTTCAAACCATCAGAGCGAAAACCACTTGCCATTGTACTTTCCTGCTATGTCAGAAAAGAAAAATGATAAATAAAACAAGGTAATATTTACCTTAGGAGATGGTAGTTCTATATCTTCTCGTTCCTCGGATTCAACCGGTCGATTTTCCCATTTCTGTGCGACTTCCAAAGTTTCATCTGCCTTTTGCTGTGGCGATTTGTTTCCGTCAAGTAGAGTCGCCTCGTAGAACTCTTGTATGTCTGTAGAATCAATCAGAACTCAAATATAACTCTCATATTTCGGACTAAATAAAAAGAACAACAAGGTAGATCAGTTCCTTGAGAGGTTTCCCTTGAGATATGATGCAGTTAATACACTGCGCTAGAAGAATTCGAGGCCGGAAAACACAGGATAAACTTCTTAATCCTCAGGAAAACGTAATTTTGTCATTTTTGACACAAACCTACAAGGAACAAGATAGACCTTTACGCCGTGAAAAAGCGTTAGCACGACTGGAATGAGAAATAAGGTCATAAATTGTTAGCACATAAGGTATAAACATAACCTTGCTTTACAATTCGTGCAAGTATAATTACCCAAGAGAGCCAGAAAGAGTCGGCTTTGGAAGATTCGTATAACTCGTTCTATTGCAGAGCGAAGGGCTCGATCCTGAGGTTTAGTTAACTTCTCATGGTAACTTTCCAGTAGCTCCAGTGCTCGGTCAGCGTCTAAAATATGGATTAAATAGTACTGCATTAGTTTAGGAAGTAAACTCGAGTTGAACACAACGCAAGACTTCAAAGACATCGCCAACTCATCACACATTCCACTCAAACCTTCTTTCCGAACAGGCATTGCTTTGGGCTGTCCTAACTAAGAATACGTGTCAAGAAAGTCATAAGACTTAAATACGATCCCCAACAGCCAGCTCGGGGAATCTCTAGCTGATTTCGGAATATCAGTGGCCTGCAAGTGGTAAAGATAAGCTAGAAACGACCACTCAGAAACAGAATACATGAACGCCTTTCGCGTGCAAGCGGAGCAGTTTTGATCACGTGAATACATCCAACCAATCACATCACGAGAATACAATCATGTGATCAAAATACTCCTATCTGATTGGCTAATTACACCCATAGGTCTTGGTAAAGTCGAGTGGCGCAAATCAATCTGAAGTGAGTTTGGAGTTAGAATTGCCAGAAGACCGGCGGTGGAAATATTCGATAATAAACCCTAGATCTATGGCATTTTCCAATACTTCGAATACTTGAAGGGTTAACAATTATTCTTTTCGCACTTCAAGTCTCAGTGCATGTTTTATAAACGGCACTAGAAGCGCCAAGGATGGATTGAGCAGTTAAACCACATGCTGTTACAACGGTACGTGCATGTGTAGACTGCACGGGCCTGTATATTGGATCTTAACCTCTGTACTAATTGAACGACAACAATTTACCTCTGACTGAATTCATAGCTAAAGAAACAGTGAAAAGAAAAGCACAATTAATGAGATGAAACTTAATAACTAGAGCCCCTAGGCCTCTTTGGCATGTTCCCGCCTCGTATTCAATTCCTTCTTTCCCATTTTATTTTCGGTATATTTTGCCTACATATTCTCCCGGGCTTTTACAGCAAAAAAAACACTAATTTAATTTCCGCCGCAAGTGATAACCCTAAAACAGGGAAAACATTTAGTTTTACTTGCCGTTTGACTGCCGTTCTTCGCTCTTTTTCGGATTGGGCTACCTGTGGAGCGCGGTCAAATGAGCGAAAAAGCCGCTTTCAGCGCACTGCTGTTTTCGCAGGCTAACCGAATCCACGCTGAGAAAGCTTTGGTACGTGATTTTGCCTTGTATGACTCATAAGGCAAAGTTTTAAGAATACATAGAATGATCACTACAAATCACGTTTACTGGGATTTTTTAGTCACTGGAATACTAAATGTATCCTGAATATCATATATCAGCAAGCATTTGTAGCTTACAGTGCAAAATATGCCCGATTCCTATTCCGGAATACGGTCAATCGAACGCACCCTAAGATAGTCCGAGGTTTTTTGGGGGCTGATCAGATTTCGCCTGCAGATCCAACGTACCATTGGACATGTTCTTGTTGTTTTTCTAGTTATTCTACGAAATAAGAAATTATTGCCATTGCATATATGTTGAATTTAAAATCGCAGGTTTTCTCTAGCGGTGCAATATTTTTTTAATCCATGGCGACGGTACCCTGCGAGCAGAGGTTTCTCATCTCTTTGCCTTTTGAGAAACCTCTGTGACGGGAGATTAGGCCGTGGATTATGAGATAAACTTGTACTTTCTTCCATGTGTCTTGGCGTGGGGCATTTTGACAATTCAGCTTGTTAGCTGGGGGTGGGACATTTGCCAGCAAAGAAAACGGTTGGGCTGGGGAATTGGTCAAAAAGAGTCAAATATAGCTAATTTTACATCAGCGGTTTATAAGAGATTTGCAGCAACGTTCTGATTCAAAAAAATTCAAATGCCCCACGTGCACAAATGCCCGGGGGACTGGACAGGTTTTCAACTCCTGGACATTCAAAATTCGTTATCTTTGTTGTTTATGTATGAAATACCCTATAACTTTGGAATAATACAGTAATCGTGTGTCTTAACATTTAAGTATCGGTATTTTGGTGTTTTTAAGGTCACGTGACCTTAAGGCTGATAAAACAAAGAAATCAAAATGGGGTGGCGGAAGTTATTGTTTTGTTTCAGATTTTCGATTCGAAATGTTAAGCTTGTTATGGGAAATGAGACTGTGTCCGGAATAGTTGACTGGACGTAAAATCGTAGGCCTATCAGCTTATGAAGAGCCACCTCGACCTCGTGGATATGCCACTGATTAATCCCATTATTATTATTATTATTATTATTATTATTACTACTACTACTACTACTACTACTACTGCTGCAACTACTGCTGCTGCTGCTACTGCTGCTACTGCTACTGCTACTGCTGCTGCTGCTGCTACTGCTACTGCTACTGCTACTGCTACTGCTACTGCTGCTACTGCTGCTACTGCTGCTGCTGCTGCTACTGCTGCTGCTGCTGCTACTGCTGCTGCTGCTGCTACTGCTACTGCTACTGCTACTGCTGCTGCTGCTGCTGCTGCTACTGCTACTGCCTGCTGCTGCTGCTGCTGCTACTGCTACTGCTACTGCTACTGCCTGCTACTGCTACTGCTACTGCTACTGCTACTGCTACTGCCTGCTACTGCCTGCTACTGCTACTGCTACTACTACTGCTGCTGCTGCTACTACTGCCTGCTACTGCTACTGCTACTGCTACTGCTACTGCTACTGCTACTGCTACTGCTACTGCTACTGCTACTGCTACTGCTACTGCTACTGCTACTGCTACTGCTACTGCTACTGCTACTGCTACTGCTACTGCTACTGCTACTGCTACTGCTACTGCTACTGCTACTGCTACTGCTACTGCTACTGCTACTGCTACTGCTACTGCTACTGCTACTGCCTGCTACTGCTACTGCTACTGCTACTGCTACTGCTGCTGCTGCTGCTGCTGCTGCTGCTGCTGCTACTGCTACTGCTGCTGCTGCTGCTGCTGCTGCTTCTGCCTGCTACTGCTACTGCTACTGCTACTGCTACTACTACTGCTACTGCTACTGCTACTGCTACTGCTACTGCTACTGCTACTGCTACTGCTACTGCTACTGCTACTGCTACTGCTACTGCTGCTGCTGCTGCTGCTGCTTCTGCCTGCTACTGCTACTGCTACTGCTACTGCTACTACTACTGCCTGCTACTGCTACTGCTACTGCTACTGCTACTGCCTGCTACTGCTACTGCTACTGCCTGCTGCTGCTGCTGCTGCTGCTGCTGCTGCTTGGACGTTTAGGATTAAGGCGCTATATAAATGTAGAATTATTATTATTATTATTTTAACATATTTTATTAAACACCATTTTTAACACTACCTTTACAACCTCAAACTAATAATAATCCACTAATATCCAAAGTACATACATACACACGTAAAACATACGATCAATTTCAAGCATTAAAAAAAAGGCAAAGGAGAAAAACAAATGTCAACTTTATATTCCTGTTTAACAGAGAGATAAAAAGGGGTAAGTTTCTCCCATTTCTGTAAATGAGAGACTATTTTATTATTTCTTTCTGCTATCGATCCTTCAATCCTATAATAATATCGCATCTTTTGAATAAAATCATCTAATTTTGGCATTTTCCCACGTGCTCTGGATTTGTACAACATTAGTTTGAAAATAAATTTTTTTTAAATAATAATAGCATTGTTTTCTCCTTGGTCTACTCCTAAAATTATGTTGAAGGCATTCAAGGAAGGTATTACAATATCACAGGTATCTAACCACGTTTTTAAGGTATCATAAAAATTAACTACAGGACGACATACAACAAAAAAAATGAATCGTTGACTCCTGCTCCAGCCCGCAGAAAGAACAACGAAAATCACCAATTAAATTAAATTTATAAAGATCCTTATTAAGGTAAAGGCAAATTGTTAAGGATTTTGTATTGTAAGTTTCTAAGATAAGATTCGATCGTTGTTTTATAAATACGAACATAAATTACCTTCCAATCTAATTCCTCAACCTTCTTTCCCACTTAGCTTGTGCAGTAGGTATTCCTGTTTTCTGGGTTATCAGTATATCATAGACATTTTTATTAGTTAAATTTTCAGTCTTATATATAAGTTTTACCCTTTTAATCTATCGTATCAGGGTATATTTCACTGCTATTCACTGCTTTACTAGACTTCAGCAGTGACTTCCAGTGCTTCCAAGCCAGCTGAAAAATTCATTCACACTCAACCCACTGGATTGAGCTTTTTCCCATGAGAAGCCCCATTCATTGTCCCAAAGGTCTCTAACTCGTATAATATTTTTCTCAATAATTTAAAATACGTCGTGTCTAGTGAAATATATTTATTATTCCACAAAGACTGGCATAAAATATTGTCTACGTCCTCCCCCACTGGGTCGCCACTAACCTCTGCCCATGCCTTCAACATATTTTTATAAAACTGGGGTATATTAGACGGCATTTTTGAAACGTCAAAGTTTTCGTTAACCACCTATCTCTTTGAAATATATAGCAGGAAATACATGCCAGACCTTAACTACATCCAAGCTTTTTAACTTGATCAACAAAAATGCACTATGTGCCTTATTACTCAGATTCCAGATCGGGTAATTTCAGACCGCCATGATCATACAAGTTAACAAGAGTTTTATACTTTATCTTTGCCTTTTTCCCTCCCCACACGAACTTCACAACTTCTTTCTCTACCTTTCTAATAAAATCCTTGGGAACACTTAACTTAGAGCAGACATAAAGAAGCTGAGAAAGTGCCAATGACCTTATTATTTGTACTTTACCAAACAGCGTAAGGTGGCGCATTTTCCAAATTGATAGAGTTGCCTTTAATTTTTGAAGAACCCGATCAAATTTTTTTAATTTTTGCAGGTCTTTGTTCAAGGAGAAGTGAATTCCTAGAATTTTTATACTTTCCTTATTTATATCAATCAATTTTCCTCTGACTTTTTCCTCTATCCTAGCTCCACCTATCCAGCAGGCATCAGACTTTTCCAAATTAATTTTTAAGGAGGAATACCCACTAAACTCCTCTAAATGATCAATAACCGAGTTAAAAGAGTTCACGTCTTTCAGGAAAAAGGTGGTATCGTCGGCGAATAACAATACCATTTTTTTCTACCCCTGCAACCTCTACACCGTGTATGGTAGCGGATGAACGCACCATTTGGGCCCGGCATCACTTCAATTACCATTATATGATAATAAATAAATATGGCGATATCGGATCGCCCTGCCTTGTCCCTCTAGATGTTCTAAAATATTGGATAGCTGTTCCATTATTCAACAATTATACAATTAATAAAAAAGGGGCCAAAACCTATTTTTTTCAAGGTCGCAAAAATAAAACTATGCTCAATACTATCAAACGCTTTTTCGAAATCTGCCGCAAAAGAAGAAAAGAAGATGTCTTTTGAGAGTAAAGTTTTAGTAAATCTTCTATAAACCGCAAGGGATCCTCAATATTCCTTCCTTTTACAAAAGCAGCTTGATCACTATGAATAAGTTTTGGTAAGATGCCAATCAGCCTGTTGCTCAACGCCTTGCTACATATTTTGCATCCACGTTGATAAGACTAATTGGTCGCCACGATTTCAAAAATCTGCAGTCTTTGTCTGTCTTTTCCAAGAGAGTTATTACCGCTTGTTTTTGAGTTGTTGTCAAGGAACCGTGATCAAAACAATCATTAATACAAGAAACGAACTCCTTTCCTAAGGAGAGGCCAAAATGTAACGTAAAATTCCTTGCTGAAACCGTCAATACCAGGGGTTTTCATGTTACCCATTTGTAGCAGGCTTTTGTAACATTCATTTTCCGTTAAATATCCTTCGCAACACTTGAATTCATTTTCATCGAGTCTTGATAGGTTTACTCCCGATAAAAAATTGAAACATTCATCCTCTGATTTATCACTCTTGGAACTTAAAAGATCCTTATAAAAACGCTCAATGCGCAAATTAATTTCTTTTTTCTCATTAATTTGCTTTCCATTTTCTACAATAAGTTTCCTCACATGGGTCTTTGTTTTGTTGCGCTTTTCTAGGGACAAAAAAATGTGTTACTCTTTTCACCAAATTCGTACCAGTTAATTAACTTTGGAGAGCACTATTTGTCCTTCAACTACATATACTCATAACATTTTTCAAGTTCCGATTTAACTTCGTTATATTTTTTTACTAATTCTTCCTTATTTTGCCAAACTTCGGTGTTTTCAATTTGTTTAATTTCATTTTCTAAAGATTGCCATTCCAGTCGACATTTTTTAGCTTTTGCCTTTGAATAAGGTAAAGTAAACTTTCTTACTTCATACTTGAGCATTTCCCAACGCAGTTGCGGGTCCAGTAATTTCTGTTGTTTAATTGTTTAATTGTTTCTATTATTATTTCATTCATCTCCTTCACATAAGTTGGATCTTTTGAGAGAGAGTTGTTATATTTCCAGAACGAACGACCCTTCTTGCCTTCATCAAAAGCTACTAATTTCATTAGAAGTCCGGAATGGGCTGTAGCTGGTGCTGGTATTCAGTATGTCTATAATTTCAATAAAAGGCTGCAAGCCGTCCGAAACAAACAGATAATCTAATCGTCTCTGAAGTATTTCCTGCCGAAAGCTTTGAACACCTTGGGCCTTCCTCTCCAGGTGAAGCGTTTAGAATCTGGATTACGTAGTCTAATTTTTATTATTATTATATTATATTACAACTGCTGCTTATTCGTACTTGCGACTGAAAGTGGCTCCACCATGCATGCATATTGCAAACTTTGTCCTTCCAATACGAGCCTTCACTATCAGTTTGGCTCGCAGTGACCAAAATTCACGTGTTTTTGCGTTCTAACTTACAACCTGAGATGCTGACATACCCTACCTCCCCTCCCCCTACTTTTCTGACACACAAAACACGTTTTATCAGTTCTAGTTTTCTATCGTAGGTTCGCCGAAGCGGCTCGCCTTTATAAACGACCATAAAGATCGTCCGCTCATATTTTATCTACCACTTACAAATTGTGCAAAATTATCCATTTAGCTCAGATGTATTTAGATTCGTTCTATGAATGATTTGGGGTTGAAATGGTTAGGTTTTTTATTTATTTTAGGGTTAGGTTTTTAGAAGGTTTGTATGATAATTTGAGAAAATGCATTATTAATGAACCAAGTGGCGGGGTATTCTATAATTGCCCCAAACCTTAGTGACATCAACATTCTGAATTGGACTTAGTGGTTCTGTTAATTTGGCACAGAATTATAACATTGTGAAGCCCAATTCTACTATATAGCTTTTAACTTCAATTGATTATGTGCTTTTGCATGTAAAACAACGTCTTGGTACTACAAGTTGCATGGTAATACCTAACACACGCTATTCATTACACTACCAGATCCTCTTCGGAGAGATCCACATCGCTATCACTTTGCTCAAGCACATATCCAGCTCCCACACGTGTTAGCGTGGTGGCTGGGGTTTAAACAGTAATATATCCTCACTGCATACCACATCACGGTAAGTTAAGCGTGGCCATACATGTCCCGAAAACAAGAAAAGATGCACAGCTAAACGTGAAAGGCATTTAATCCCAACCACTTCTCCCATTACTCAGAATTTTCCTAGTTCTACAAGCAACTCATGAAATCTTATGGCATTAAATGTAACCAACAGGCTGAAGATTCTCGGGGTGGGCGACCGGGGTTTCTTCCAGGGTAATGGCTTTCGGAAGAATGCCCTCCAAGACGGAGAGGGTACCGGTTGTTTTCGACATTTTGGTATAAGTTAGTTAGTTAGGTCGGGCGCTAGCCCGGACCAGTCACTTCTGTCCATCATTGCAGTTCTTATTTCTCCAGTTGTTGCTAACCCAGTGTCATCAAGCAATGTGTCAATATAAGTCCTCTTCCGCTTCCCTCTGTTGGTTCTCCCTCCATGCGGCTGCCATTGCACAAGTTTTGATGCTTCCTCTTCTTTATGCCTTACACAGTGTCCAGCGAGCCTCATCCTCCTTTCCCTAATCTTAACTGACACCTTTGGAAGAGACCCGTATAGCTCATCATTGGTGACATGATCTCACCAGGAGACATTTAATGCTGCTCTCAGCATCCTCGTGTAAGTGCCATCTATCATTTTCTCTGTGGTTTTGATGATGGTCCAAGTTTCACAGCCGTACGTATACAGCAGAACACTTTCTACAGCTGCAATGAACAGTCTTATCTTCATCTCTTTCTTTAGGCCGGATTTCCAGATCTTGCTCAGTTTGTTGCATGCTGTCCAGGTTTGTGCTTTTCTAGTGTTGATGTCTTTCAGAGAGTTGTCGATCGAGGAACCTAGGTATTTGAAGTCTTGGACCACCTTGATATTCTCCTCCTTTTTTGTGCGTATATCCTCTACTTCTCGATTGTAGATGATGACCTCTGTTTTCTTGGCATTTAGGTGCAGTCCAACTTTCGCTGCTGCATTTTCAACATCTATCAACGCCTTCTGTGCTTCTTCGATCAGGTTGAGAGTTAGGGCTATGTCGTCTGCAAAGTCAAGGTCATTTACCTTCAATTCTGGATGCCTTCTGCTTCTTCTCTGCTCTATGATGAATCCAGGGTTGTTATTCTTCTCTATCGCTTGTCTCATGGCATAATCCAGTACTATCGTGAAGAGGTATGGTGCCAGTGTGTCACCTTGCAGAACTCCAGCTACAATGTTGAACTCTTCTGTTTCCCCATCTGGAAAAAGAACTTTTGCTCGAGTGTTTTCGTACATCTTTCCAATCGCCTTTACAAGTTCATCAGGTATCGCATATGCTTTGAGAATCTTGAGCATTTTTCCTCTATGTACGCTGTCAAATGCTTTTCGAAAATCCAGGAAGAGTATCACTGCAGGAAGATTGTTTGACTTTACCCCTTCGATTAGACGTCTCAGAGCAAGTATCTGCGAAGTAGTTGACCTTCCTGGTCTGAAGCCATTCTGGTTGGGTCGTAAATATGGATCAAGTGCAGGTTGGATACGATTCAGTATCAGTCGATTTACGAGTTTGGCAGTTATTGCATTTAGTGAGATACCACGGTAGTTCCCACCTTTGCTTAGGTCTCCTTTTTGGGGTATGGGAATTATGTCACTTAGTGACCACTGCTCCGGCTTTTCTTGATTAATTAGTAGGTTGTTTGCAAAACCTAAGATAATTTCATCAAGATCACAGTTCTTGATGACTTCTGGTGGGATGTTATCCGGTCCTGATGCTTTTCCTTGTTTGATCTTTGATTTTGCCTTTTTGTATTCATCCATGTCAAATTCACCAGTTCTAATTTCAATGCCATCTATTACAGTGTTGATCTCCTCATCCTCCCCATCTATCTTTGGTTCCTCTCCTAGCAGTTGTTTGAAATGATTATGCCAGTTCTTTATCCTTTCGTCTTTGTTCTTACCCTCTAGGATTCCAATCTTCCCTTGCTTTCTACCTGTGATTTCATTCACTATTCTCCAGCTTTCACGATGTCTGTTAGCAGCATCCATACTTTCTACCTCTAGAATTTGATCTGCCAGTTCCTCTTCCATGACTTCCTCATACGCTGCCTGCAGTAGTCATTTCTGCATTTGAAGGTTGGTTTCATTGGTTGGTGTTTGGTCTTCTTGGTATTCTGCAAATGCCCTTTGTGTGTTCTTCCTTGCCTGTATGATTCTTGGATCATCAGAAGTCTTTTTCCTCTGCTTCCTTTTCTTTTTTGATATAAGCTCCGCAGCAGTCTCTTCGTTGGCTTGAATAAGATTTCCATAAGTTTGTGTGGCATCTTGCCTAACGGAATATCTGTATTGAAGATCCGTGTCTGTTCGAAATACTGACCAGTCGTATAGGCTGCTTTCTTATTTTTTTTGTGGGGTCTTGCGTGTCCTCAGACTTATCTTTACTTTTGCCATCAATGCTCTGTGATCCGAACCAACGCTGGCATAGATGTTGTAGGCCGCAATATCCTTTACCGAATTTGACCATTTCTTATTTATCAGGATGTAGTCTACTTGGGTTTTATGACTTGTCATGTCAGAGATGTAGGTCCACAGTTTCCCCTTCTTCTTCTGAAACGTTGTGTTTGTAATCAACATGTTACACTCCATTGCCAGGTCCAGCAGTAGTTGTCCGTTTTTGTTTGTTTTCTCATGGTAAGTGAATTGTGCATCTTCTGTGCCAATGTGTGCGTTGAAGTCACCCATTACTATCAGTAGATCGTGTTTGGGTATTTCCTTGATAGCATCAGCAAGGTTGGTGTAGTGTTCTTTAGCATCCTCTGTACCTTCCTGTGGGGAGTAGTTTATAATAACTGTTGTTGCGGGATTTCCATGGAATTTAGCTACGATAATCCTCCTATTAAAGGACTTAACATCAGCAAGTGCACTCTCTGCTGCTTTATTGATTAATAGGCCAACTCCACCACTTGCCGCATTCCGTTCATTTCTCCAAGCTGATTGTGTGATCAATGTGTGGCCTTGCAGCTGGTATAATGATTTGCCATTTGCTCGCTTCTCCATCCCACGTACAGAGCTATATCCTCTTGCGAACAGCTCAGCAACCTGAGGGTATTAGACAAACCCACCCTGAAACTGTGGGGAGTGTCACCCCCATGCATCGAGCTCCGCGTCTTTGAGGCATTTGCGCAACCGGTTATTTACGACATTTACCGCAGAACCTACGAAAGGTGTTTGACTAATATTGTTACCACGATCGGTGGCCCTGAAAAAATTCCCGTGCGCCAAAAATACCTTAAGCGACCGACAGGCGGCGAAATAATATTCTAGCCAGGAAACCGGGCATACCCCGGCCTCGGAAAAAGGGACTAAGGCAAACGATTGTGGAGTGCCCTTTCGCAAATTCTTTGTGAAAGTAAACTTTATTAAGTACCCCTTCCGATCCTTTAGACTGAAAACCTGGTCAGCCGATAACCGTCCCAAATCCGAAGAAGAAATCTATTACAAAAATGCTTTCCATGTGTGAAATCCATAGGACACCACGGAAGGCCCATAAGTCTCACTGTGACCTTCTCGGACACCACTCTTGCGATAGGTGGGAAGGGAAAAACAGGATGACGTCGGCGCCTTTCCTCCCAAAAAGAAGTCGGTAAACGGTAATAGACTGGAGAAGTGGGCACCAGAAACGCATTGGCTGTAAGTCAGGTACAACTACAGTAAATACTCCATGGAACTGACCCCGGTCAAAAATATATCTTAGAAGGGGTCCGATCAACACAAACGGCGGGAAAACATAGATGTTGTCACTAGAAAGTACGGGCTGAGCAAAAACATGTAAAATGGGGTAACAAATGCCCTGATCGATCTTTCTGGCAATTACTGTCCAAAGACATCATATCAAAGGAATGCGAACCAAAAAACGCTCGACTTGGCCCCAGGCCTTCCCCGAGAGCATGCAATCTAGATCTGAACATCGTATCGAGGGCGCGTCAGCCCGGTTATCCTTGGAAGGGACATTAATTAATAGTAAAGTTGAACTCTCGACTGCACTGCAGAATCTCCTTAATGTATTGATTAGTAGTTGAATTCTTGCAGCCATAGTTCTGCAAGGTTGACTTCAGGGCCAAGCTGCCAGTATGTACGTCAACTCTAGAATTGCGAATGTTATCCTTAAACGCAACGAGCGAGTGTAGCAGAGCTCTGGCTTCAAGGGAGTTAATATATCACCCAATATTTCAGGCCAGTAGTCGCCTTAAGTCCTTAAGAAGAATGCCGCCCCACGCACGTTTCGAGGCGTCACAAAATAAGGTAATCACCGAGTGTTGTTCCGATCTCCAGGGGAGACAATTTGTCCAATCATCTAAGAACTGCCAGTGCGCGATCTCCACACGAAGATCTCCTTGAACTTTAATAGACGTTTTGGAGGAACGAATGAGTTCCGAGACGCTCTTAAAAACCTCACGGACGTATAACTGGCATCCCGCGGAATAGTCAGACAAAAGGAGATTACTTTCCCTTCAAAGCGCTTAAGGGTAATATAACAACAGCAGATGACAAGATATCTTCCTGGTTTTCTTATAGTGAGGGACGAGGAAAGCCTGGCACGTAGAATCACATAGGAAGCCCAAGAAGCGAACACACGTCGAGGGGACGCACTGGGACTTGGTAATACTGACGAAATATCCTGCCTCTATGAGGATAGAACACATTATATAAGCTGCAGCCTCGGCTTGTTGCATTCTAGGGAGCGGAGCACAATGCGCGGGCGGTGAAAAAAGTGGTTCTACGTAACGGTCATCAATGTACTGGGATACCAAGCGAACGTGCGGAGCTTGAAACGGCGAGACCCAGATTATGATAGTAAACGCACTAGCCTTTCAGCTGAAGAGCAAGGCGGTGCGGAACACAGAATAGAAACCACCCCACTCCAGTCCGAAATAGGTTTCCGACGACGGATGAAGACAAACGTGTTGGTACCCGTTCTTATAATAAAGGTGGTCTGAAAGTGGTTAGGCAGGACATATCTAGGCAAATCGGACTAGTGATTCAGCTTGAATGGAAGGTCCCTAATGAACAAGTTCAGGTATTGCTCATCATGACAAAGACGAGGCTTGGATGGTTCTACTGTGAGGGGTAGGACTACATAGGGGGAGACCTTTAGCCAACCTCCCCCCGCACTGCAAGTACTCCCGAGGATATCCACTGGAGGATTGTGTCGGTAACGAAATCAGAAAATTGAACACACACTCGCGAATTTGGTAGCATGCGAGCGGGGGGAAAGCCGAGTTAAAGGATTTCCCTTTAAAATCGCCCTTGAAGGGCCGTAAGAAGCGTTCAATATTCACACCTTCCTGGACGATTTCTAGTAAATCCACTTCACCGACATTGGCATCAGACAACAGACGCTCCCACACTACTATCGCACTGCATGTGTACATGTGTCCCGCCAGCTCTGAAGTACTTAGGGTAGTAAAATCACAGTTGACTTATGTCGGCTATGTGCGGGTGATTAACTAGCAATTCCGGAGGAGCCAAGGGGCCAACGAAGGGTGGAGTTCCCTGTAGAATTCCACATATGGGGACATTCCCAACCATGTGCGACAGCGACTCTAGAAGCGAATTAGGGAAAATTTGCCTACAGAGCATGAAAGAAAGCAAACATAAGCGAAAAAGGCCAAAATTCGAACAGAAAACCCGACCCTTCTTTGACTCCAGGCTCCGAACTAGGTCCAGAATAGAGACACTGAGAAGGTAACCCCCAAAGTCAACGAAGAGAAGGAAAGGCCCCCAGAGGAGAAGAGTGCACATAACAAGAACATGATGCAGCAAGACTGAGTCTATTAACGACATTGCAGCAAGACTGAGTCTTTTAACGACATAATTACAAACAGGCAAAATGAATAAAGATGGAGGTAAATTACAAACTAAAATCCGCCTCCACGGCCCCAACCATCCTGCCTCGGGGTTCAGAGGCGCGGTATGAACGGGCATAATGCCCCCACCGATAGCACTTGAAACATTGGACTGCGGCGTATGGGGTTGTCCTGCGATTCTGAGGGCCGCGACTCTGGTTTGCAGTAGCTCTTGCGGCCCCTTTCAAAATGGACGCCGCTTCCTTTGCAATTCGGGCTCGGACCGGTCACCCTAGCCTGCTATGCAGACTTATTTTTTCACTCTCATAAATTCGAAGAAAAAAGTAACGTCTGCTTACACGAGCGCTTAATTAGTTTCCAATATGCAAGCATAACGTCAGCATGTTTGTTTTATTTCTCTGCCCAATCAAAGCCATTGTTAGAATTTTAGTGAATTGGCGCGCCAGTGAACACTCTCCTATGATTGGTCAATGGGAAATGTATTGTCTGAATTCCTTTAATTTTAAATGTAACATTACGTCACTTTCCAGGATTTGGAAGGTAAAATTTGATTGGTCCATAACACAATGAGGCGCTCGGGTAAGCAGACGTTACTTTTTTCTTCGAATTTATGAGAGTGAAAAAATACGTCTGCATAGCAGGCTAGGATCACCCAGAAGTCCAATCATTAGACGTTGGAGTTGAGAAGAATCCAGGGAGTCAGCCCTAGCCTTTACTTCGTCCAGGGCGGCAGAAAATTCGTCGGCGGTATCCTACCCCCAAAATTCCCCGCGGCCCCGGGTCCCCTTCACAGATCGTGGTATTATCTAACAACCCCAAATCCCCACGGCCCCGGGCCGTCTTCACCTATATCTGGTGGTATCCTATAACCCACAATCCCCCGCGGCCCCGTGCCGCCTTCACCTATATACAGTGGAACCTCGATATAACGATACTCGATATAACGATGTTCCCGGTATAACGATCAACATTTGACAGCCAGGCAAATGTTACAGTAAATGTATGGAGAAAAATCCCGATTTAACGATACTCGATATAACGATATTCCCGATATAATGATCACAATCTGGCAGCCCAAACGTAAAATTTACCCTGATATAACGATAAAATCAATCATCGCCCGATGAAAAGGAGGCTAAACACTTGAAAAATTATCCTATAACCCACAATCCCCCGCAGTCCCGGGCAACCTTCACCATCAACATGATCTCGAGTTTGAAATTACAATTATCGTAAATTGCTATTGGCCGCTGAAATGACGATAAACGTAATTCTCGTGACCAGTCTAGTCAAGGATAAAGATAAACATTTGTCACATTCCGAACGGTGGTAGACGTGTTTTATAGTGTAGTGGTGATGACCTCTGCGCTACTCTGCACTACACGCTAAGGGTTATGGGTTCGAACCCCAGTAGTATCACTTGAAAAAAACTTCTTCACGTTCTCTTCTTGTTTACCTGTGAACCCTGGCTCTCGGTGGGTGAGAACCCGTCGTTTACCCGTGAACTCGCCCGATGGTTACGGTTAGTTTTGTTGTTCGGGTTAGGATGTCAGTAGAATACTCCAGTTTGCTATTCGAAAATTACCGCTGAATGCAATGACTACAGACGCATGTACTCAGGCTTAGCCTCATTCTGAAGTTAAATATTCATAAATACCAGCGAGAAGGTGGGCTATTCACAACTCTGCCTATTGTTGTAGTTTCGCATTTTGCACCTTCTCGTTGGTATTTAAGAATGTTTAACTTCAGAAGTGAGGCTAAGCCTGAGTATATGCGTCTGTAGTCATTGCATTCAGCGGTACTTTTTGAATACGGAACTGGACTATTACGATTACCGTAATTTCAGTAACAATTTACGATAATCGTAAATCTAAACCTCGAGAAGATGTTGCACCTATAGTGGTATCCTATAACCGGCCGCCTTCACCTATACCCACAATTCCCCGCGGCCCCGGGCCGCCTTAACCTTTTTCCTATAACCAAGGCCCCTAACGGTACCGGGCCGCCTTCTCTTGCAAAACTGGTATCTACAAAACCAAATAAAACCAAAAACCCCAGAGACCCCGGGTGTATCTAACTCGCAATGACATATGAACTAGAACCAAAAAACTACTTAGAGTCGATCTGCTAACAATGCAAACAACAGATGGACCAAATTAGTCCAAGCAAAAGGTGAAAATGGTTAAACAGAGAAACCTAATTAACCAGCAAAAGTCAGTATATTGCGAAACTAAGACATACGACTAAAAATAGTCCCGTTATAATACCCGCCGAAAAATATGAAATAAAACCTAACGAAGCGGTATATAATAAAGCTAGATAATTAAAACACGAAGAAAAGGACCCGCAAGCGTGGAATATACTAACAACTAGAGCCGCAAATAAATACTAGAGAGTAGAGGCTAAGAAAACTGACTAAAGTACGAAAGCACGATGACTAACACCTAACAGCTACACGTGGCAAGCCAAGGCTAAATGTAAAATATACTAGAGTGAAACCGAAACGAAAATAAAGGAAATATATAATAGGGACACGAACGAACTTATGACCGAGCCGGGAAACGGAGATAAAATAAAAGCTAGGCGAGCGAGGAAGAACTAACTACAATAAACGAGAAGGAACTGCGAAGGAACAAACAACTGATGTAGAAAGGAGTTACGAAGCTTAGCAATGCTAAGCGACTTACGAAGCACTCGTAAAAAGTTAAAGCAAACTACTGCTAAACCGGCCTCAACAACAGGAGCTGGGTCAAGTGCTGGATCATCAGCGGCAATTTCAGCGGCCGGAGGCGCTGGCTTTCGCCAATTACTGTGGACCCGTGAATTAAGCGGAAACATTACAAAATATTGTTGGAATATTACTACTGCGCTTTAAATGATGAATACGACCAAGACGACCCACGAACGTGGACGTCTATCTGCCGGCTAAGTATAATGCTGCCCGCGGTCTAGTACACGCGCCATCTTGTTGTTTTTAGATGTTTTATCGTATGATTTATTCCTGTAAATAACTTGACAACAAGTTCAGAGTAACAGTTCTATGTCTTAAGTTTTCAGAAAGTACATTTCATATTCTGCAAGTTCTAATAAGAAGGGAGCGCTGATATGTAACAATTTTGCATTCCTTTGGTACATGAAAGTGTATACATCGTTACTAGATGATGATCGGTAGGGGCGTAGCTCGCCATTTTTGGTTTGTAAGCCCGTTCCAAACTTCGTTCAACTAGTTCAACGTGGAAAATGTTCGGATAATAGACATGTCCAGAAAGTTTGTAAGCCCGGGCTTACTGGCTTAAAGCATAGTTAATACAGTGGAATGGTTAGGAAACCCAGGGACCTTCTTTGTTATATGTCTTTGTTAGCTTTTTTCAACCACTACCCTGCACAAAACACAATAGAAATTCCAATGTGTTAGTCAATCAGCCAATAGAAACGTGTGAGTTCAGTCGTTCAGGGAACGCTAATGAACTATGATCGTGCACAATCTTTTGTCTTGCCCCCTTCCAACATAAATCGCAGCACCTTTGTTAGCCCCTTTGAAGTTTGCCGGTTTTCATAACCATTCCACTCTATTAACTATGAACAACTGAAATATCTGGGACTAGTGCGATGTGGGTAGTCGACAATCCATTCATAGGAACTACCACAGATTCCAGAGGCTTGTAGTTTTAAGGCCAGGGTTTTGTGCGAAGTACAGTCAAAAGCTTTTTGAAAATATATGAAGATAACTCCATTGACTTTCCACTGATCTAAGGCTAGGCGCCATTGTTCCGTCATATTAATTGCTGCCGCAGCGAGCGAGCCTGAAGCGAGCGAGCAAGGCAGCAGTTCTAATCTGTAAGCGGGTCCAAACCTCGATTTCATTTTTTAACCACAATGCATCGCTTCTATTGTCTTTTTTTACCACACTGCTTTGCAGGCGTGATCTGATCGTCACGCGACATATCTGCATTGTTTGAGCTAACTCTTTAATGCATTTCTGTGTACGCAATCTTTGTGTAATCATGAATTTGTTGAAGTGTAGACGTGTAGGCGAACTCTTTCTAACTCTGTGTAAACTATCAGGATCTCTCCTATTATCAACATTTACAACTACATTTTTTGAAATCAGCTTAAAACTACCCAACAAGGAGAGAAACACGACAGAAGACATCACAGTGGCAAAGTAAGTCATTTTATTCAAATATTTTACAGTACTTCTGGCTAGTAAACGGAGTCCGCTACGCTCCCATACAAACCCTTATATTTTCGTAACTTGAGCTTGGGCTGCCTGTGGCACGATAGCCCCAAAACTACAAAATATATTCATCTAACACCTTGGCATCATTTATCACCCTTTAATCTATTTTTCCTGCCAAAGTGCTACTGTAAGTTCTCTTCCTTAACTGAGTGTAAGCAGCATTCACTACCTGTTAGGTATACTAGTAATAATAATAATATATATTTATTTATATAGCGCTGTTTCCAAAAGCGCTTTACAATATTATAATGATTATAATAGCTCAATCGGCTATGAATGTTACGTGTAATGACTATAGACTAGCTAACTAAACTAACTAGCTAAGCTAACTAAACTAAATATAGGATAAATAATAAGTAAATAGCATTCATAGATGTAACTTAAGTTGCTGAATAACTCTCATTTTATTAGTTATGAATGTCAAGACTGAACTAACGTGATTAAATAAGATAAATAATAATGGATAGCTTAATAAAAATATATAAGAACATATAAGAATAGATATAAATTAAAATAACCAATGCTAAAAGAATGCATTCTTGAACAGATGTGTTTTAAGTTGCTGTTTAAAGCTTGCTAACGAATTACAAAGCCTTCTATTATGCAGAAGGAATTCAGACGATCCCCTATTCTAAATCCCCATTGGTTGTTACTGATAAGGTTATTGTCTTGGAGAAAACCGTCATATTGAAGACATGCCAAACTTTCTAGGAGCTTACTTGGCACGCCGGGCACAAAAGATCGTAAAAAGGCCGAGGTTGAGTGCACACAAAAAAAAAAAATTAACACCATTTCTTTACGACTACTCTAAATTTGAAGAAATTTTGGCAGATTGGTAACAAAGTGAAACTTCATTTTTTTGGACAATTGTTTATGTCTTCTGCCGTTGTTGTGATGTCTCCTTTTTTGGTGAAATATAACCTTTAAAACACGTTGCAAACAGATTATGTGATCAAAATGGCTTCATGAAATATATTCATTCAGCAAAAATTTGAACTCTCTACGATAAATATATCCAGAGTTATGGATGATTCACTATTTCTATGACGTCATTATCAGTGACGTCAGGCTTCAAGCATAAATCAGACTGCCTACTGTAAAAATATCACTAAAGGAAATACTATGACTTCTGAGTGTTAGACAAAGGTGTTCCATCGATAAAATTCAAAAAAATCTGAACTGGCTATTTTCTGAGGACATCCAAATATATTAATGACGTCATAATGACGTATACCAAAAATAAGGCTTCAATTCTAAGCTGTTATACTCAAAAAATCAAAATTCTAAAAAGAACACGTTGTTATCAATAAACAGTTTTATTATTGTGCAAAATATGATGTACCAATATTTCGAACTCTAAAAGTTAAAACAAGCGATATTTTCATAAATGGTTTTATGTTATTTATTTCCCGCCATTTTTTGGCGGGAAAATTGCCAAAATTTAAAATTGAATAACTTTTGTTTACCTCTACCAATCGAGAACGGGTTTTCGATTCCTTCATTCTCATGAACAAGAAATTTTAAAAAGATATAATAAAACGTTTTTAGAGGTAATAAAAATTCATAGGAAACCTATTAGAAATGGACAAATGACGTTGTTGTGACGTCATAATGATGGCTACATTAGCTTAACCTATCAGGTTAGGTTTTGTTGGCTCTCATTTATACACCTACCAAAATTCATTTATCTACGCCGAACACTTTTTAAAATATAGAAACCCGGCCTTTTTACGTTCATTTGTGCCCGGCGTGTGGGATGTTAAGTAGACAGCTGGGCTGTGATTACCACGATCTACTGAACTCCTTTCTTATACATGCAGCTGACCTGGGCCAACTTCCACTGATTAGGAAATCTGCAATCAGCGAAGCTCTTTTTAGCTATGTAGCCATTGCACTAACCACACTGCGTGGCAGCTATATATTAGCGCCGTACAGCAGTCCGAAATAATTCACTGACGGGATATATCAGTAATATGTAAAGCGCCATGAGACTGTGGTGATATGGCGCTATATAAATATGGCCATTATTATTATTATTATTATTATTATGTGGTAAAAGCCATTAACTCTTTACCGTCCGAGCCTGTAAATAGGAGACGCATGAGTCCGTTACTAGAAAAATTATTGCATCACGTCTAGACATGCTGGAAAGACGATGTTGCGATATTATGCGAAGGGATGTATTGCTTCAAAGTCAGAGCTATAACAGGGTTCGCTCGACTCTTTCACTATGGGGAAAAGCCCATTTGTTTTGGCGATTGTTTCGTTTCTTCGATTTTCACGAATTTCGAGGAGCTGAAAATCGGCTCAAAAATACCTTCCCATTCGCACTTGACATCAAGAGCAAACACAAAATAACCTCTCAGTCGTTACAGTACCTTGTTTAATCTTTCCAACCAGCAGGTTTGTTTTCACAAAACACACCAAGCGACGGTGAACCACGCCATGTTTGCACTGCATTTCACTCGACCACATTTTCCTGCTCCCACCTCCGATTGCATGCTGGGTAATGGACAAAAATTCCACAAGGGGTTCCCCACTCTGGAACTCCGGTAGGGTTTTCTTTAGAAGTCTTTTACCCCTACAGCCAAGAGCGGTGATTTGGACTCAAGCCGTTGCTTTAAAGTGACAAAAACACATCCTAATAGGTTGAACAGGGGGAAAAGACTGGCAACTGCAGGATTTCAAGGATTTCAGTGAATATTTTTTTCCTGTGTCTGAAAGCACAAACACAACGGAAAAACCCTGTGAAATCCCCTCACAAGGCCCACTGAAAGCAAACCAAGTAATTTTCAGCCGTCCTCAGACTTAATGATGTCCTCAAACTCTCTGACAGTGGCATTTTTCTCCAAAATTAGAGCACATTTCGTTGGAAACCCTACAGAAGTTGCAATACCTACCGTCGACCAGTTCGTAGAATTCACCCGAATGGCATTGTGGAGAAAGTTTGAGCCCTCGGCTTAAAAAGTCAGCAGTATTTAACTACCCCGGGCTAGCCAAACTTGAACTGAGGGGAGAGGGTTGAGTTAGCACTCAGGATTTCACCAATTGAGCTCACACACGATCGGACGACAAAGAGTTAAGTAACACATCTCCTATGAGCTTTAGTTCTTTGCCACAGATTTTGTCCGGTCCACCTGTTTTACCATCTTTTAAAAGTTTTATACATAGCTTAAAGCATAGATAGCTGCTAGCTACCTAGCTAAAATGTAGACTGACCTTTAGTTACATTCTAGTAGCCTATAGTTTTAATTCAATTTATTATCAATATACTCTTGTATATAATCTGTGTGGTATTAAATAAATAAATGGTTGTTGTTAAAGCAGGTCTTAAGCATGTCCCTATTGACTTCTGGTGAGTTGAATGTTAGAGTAATTCTGTATATGTGTGAACGGGTTGGTTCTTCTACTTGAATGGAATTTGCCATAGATCTAAAATAAGACCTAAAGAAGAGGACGAGAAGCCGAAAGCGGGAAACCAAAACTATATGGCTCGATTGCAGAATCCCCCACCCAATATTATACTTGTCGTCTCAGGATACGCGTATCACGCGAATCATATGGTACGCCATATCAAGCGTATTAATCGTTATATCTAATATCGTTTCGTGGGTATTTCAATATTTAGAAATGAATCATTTCAGACATTTTCCAAAATTATTGCTACCATGCTGCATGATACACGCAACGTTATCTCGGAGTCTAAATGGCCGGGTTATACCCGTCTAATCTAAATTTAGACTGCCGAGTCAAACCTAGTCGGCTGACCTGGCCTCTCTTTCGACCGCTCCGTAGACTGGAAGGTCGCGGAAAAGAGCATACTCAAAACTGCCCAATCAGGCATAAGGTCAATCGCGGTGTTTTACATCGAATACATTTTTATTTGAAGGTTTAAAATGGCCGATAAAATCAGAGCAGAATTTCTCGCAACCATCGGGCCTCGCGCAACACAAACAAACACAAACAATTTCTTGCTTTAGAGCCTTTATTGCTTCTCGTGTGGACCACTAGGACTAAATCCTTCAGAGCATTAACAATTTGTATTTACACATTTCGTTTTCACTGAGATCAGTCAGCTTCGATTCACTGCTGTTATCCCGTGTTCCTTTAGTTTAGACAACGAATGGAGGAATCAATCGAGGAGTGAAGAAAAATAATCAACGAATTACAAGTCTGTTGTGGTGAAGATCTTAAAGAATCACATATGAAGAAATAAAATATAAGCCATGATTAGTAGCTATGGCCTGGTTACATTTCTGATATGCGCATGTAATTTCTACTGGACTTTCTTCCCCGCGACCTTCCAGTCTACGGAGCGGTCGAAAGAGAGGCCTGGTGAGGACTAGCTCAATCCCTGCTGAGAAGATCCTCTCTTCCTTCTAGTAGTGTGCCCTCAACCAATAGAACGCATAAAAAAATTCGCCAGAATTGGGACTCGAACCGCTCATCTCCTGAACAGTGGTCCGGAGGTGCTTAATTAAAGTGCCTATGAAGTGAAAAAATTGACGACGTTGTTAATCATTTTAGTAAATTGTAGTCTACCTTTAACCATTTTGTGCAATTGAAAATGAATTTGGAGAACGCCAACATAATTTAATTTCGTGTTGAAGTAAGGAATCATTGCCACAATCATGCGACAAAAGATATGGTAATCACATGCGTGACGTCAAGTGGTTTGCACATTTATATTCAGAAAAGTAAAAATATGGCGGGCGGCAAATATGACAGATGGCAAGGCTCCTCCAGTAAGACATATTTAGAATGAGAATTAGACAATAAAACGCACCGTATTTTGTATTATTTACGAAGACAAAGTTAGCATGTCTTAACATTTGTCGCACGATTTTGACGATTATGCCTGACTTAATTAATGTTAGCGCTCTCCAAATTTATTTTTAAAGGCTCAAAATAACCAAGGCAAGACTAAAATGTTAAAGATTAAAATAAAAATGGGGTCGCTTTTTTCACTTCATAGGCACTTTAATAACTATACAACTGAGCTAACTGCTTTCCTGTTCGATGCCTTACTGTGAACTCTAGCCCTTAAGGCCAGTGAGAACTCGTTGTTTACGTGTGAACCTTGGAACCATAGCTCTAAAACCTCGTCGTTTGCCCTGGAACCCGGTTAGGGTATCTTTTATGGTTCGGGTAGGGTTTGTTTGGTTGAAACTTTAGTTATATAATGGAAAAGTGTAGGCAGTTCAGCTCAGATGATAAGCATTGGTTAGAGGATGAGCGGTTTGAGTCCCGATCCGGCCGCAAATCAATAAAAGAAAAGTCATAAGTATGCGAGTGAGTAGGTGGTACGGCAGGTAAGGACAAACAACTGTAAACAAGTAGTTATAGCATTCAATGTTTTTAGAATCATTGATTGAGGGCACACGATTAGAAGGTGGGCAGATCTTCTCAGCAGGGTTTGACTCGGCAGTTGCAGAAAGAAAAACTAAAAAATCACGATCTGCTAAGCGTATCACGCAACAAGCGAACCAAGTGTATCACCGTAATCAAGGGCATCACCCATCATGCGAATCAAGGGTATCACGAGAATCAAGGGCATCACGCATCATGCGAAGCAAGGGTATCACGAGAATCAAGGGCATCACGCAACATGCGAATCAAGGGTATCACGGGATTCAACGGCATCACGCATCATGCGAAGCAAGGGTATCACGAGAATCAAGGGCATCACGCAACATGCGAATCAAGGGTATCACGAGAATCAAGGGCATCACGCATCATGCGAAGCAAGGGTATCACGAGAATCAAGGGCATCACCCATCATGCGAATCAAGGGTATCACGAGAATCAAGGGCATCACGCAACATGCGAATCAAGGGTATCACGGGAATCAAGGGCATCACGCAACATGCGAATCAAGGGTATCACGGGATTCAACGGCATCACGCATCATGCGAATCAAGGGTATCACGGGAATCAAGGGCATCCCGCATCATGCGAATCAAGGGTATCACGGGAATCAAGAGCATCACCCATCATGCGAATCAAGGGTATCACGAGAATCAAGGGCATCACGCAACATGCGAATCAAGGGTATCACGGGAATCAAGGGCATCACGCAACATGCGAATCAAGGGTATCACGGGAATCAACGGCATCACGCATCATGCGAATCAAGGGTATCACGGGAATCAAGGGCATCACCCATCATGCCAATCAAGGGCATCACGGCAATCAAGGGCATCACGCATTATGCGAATCAAGGGTATCACGGGAATCAAGGGCATCACGCAACATGCGAATCAAGGGTATCACGGGAATCAAGGGCATCACCCATCATGCGAATCTAGGGTATCACGGGAATTAAGGTATCACCCATCATGCGAATCAAGGGTATCACGGGAATCAAGGGCATCACGCATCATGCGAAGCAAGGGTATCACGAGAATCAAGGGCATCACGCAACATGCGAATCAAGGGTATCACGGGAATCAAGGGCATCACGCATCATGCGAATCAAGGGTATCACGAGAATCAAGGGCATCACGCAACATGCGAATCAAGGGTATCACGGGAATCAAGGGCATCACGCAACATGCGAATCAAGGGTATCACGGGAATCAAGGTCACCACGCATCATGCGAATCAAGGGAATCAAGGGCATCACGCATCATGCGAATCAAGGGTATCACGAGAATCAAGGGCATCACGCAACATGCGAATCAACGGTATCACGGGAATCAAGGGCATCACGCAACATGCGAATCATGGGTATCACGGGAATCAAGGGCATCACGCATCATGCGAATCAAGGGTATCACGGGAATCAAGCGCATCCCGCATCATGCGAATCAAGGGTATCACGGGAATCAAGAGCATCACCCATCATGCGAATCAAGGGTATCACGAGAATCAAGGACATCACGCAACATGCGAATCAACGGTATCTCAGGAATCAAGGGCATCACGCAACATGCGAATCAAGGGTATCACGGGAATCAAGGGCATCACGCATCATGCGAATCAAGGGTATCACCGGAATCAAGAGCATCACCCATCATGCGAATCAAGGGTATCACGAGAATCAAGGGCATCACGCAACATGCGAATCAAGGGTATCACGGGAATCAAGGGCATCACGCAACATGCGAATCAAGGGTATCAGGGGAATCAACGGCATCACACAACATGCGAATCAAGGGTATCACGGGAATCAAGGGCATCACGCATCATGCGAATCAAGGGTATCACGGGAATCAAGGGCATCCCGCATCATGCGAATCAAGGGTATCACGGGAATCAAGAGCATCACCCATTATGCGAATCAAGGGTATCACGAGAATCAAGGGCATCACGCAACATGCGAATCAACGGTATCACGGGAATCAAGGGCATCACGCAACATGCGAATCATGGGTATCACGGGAATCAAGGGCATCACGCATCATGCGAATCAAGGGTATCACGGGAATCAAGAGCATCACCCATCATGCGAATCAAGGGTATCACGGGTATCAAGAGCATCACCCATCATGCGAATCAAGGGTATCACGAGAATCAAGCGCATCACGCAACATGCGAATCAAGGATATCACGGGAATCAAGGGCATCACGCAACATGCGAATCAAGGGTATCACGCATCAAGCGAATGAAGGTGATATCCGGTTGTGCGTCATGACGCAATTTAGATTATTTTAATGAGGGGGAAGAATTCAACTATCTATGGTTTGATTACAGGTTGGATACACGGGCCTAGATGCACGAAAAATCAACATGCGAGTCGAGGGTTGCGTGTCCAAAACAATGAATATAAGGCGAGGAGAGTGTGTGTGGAGGAGTAAAAGCTGAATAAGGCCCACGTTAGCTCTACGCTGCACCATGTTGTCTGGGAGATAGGGCATTAGGGAATGCAGCAAATTTGACCTACAACCTCCTAATTCAAAAAAAACAATTTCATGAAACGCTCCTTCTCCTCCCGGGGGTGGGGGTGGGTTACTTACATGAAAAGTGGGTATGTATGTGAGGCCAAGAGGCTCCAACCCTGACCCTGTTTTACACAAAATCCGAGCTCCAAAACCCTGATTGCCCCCTTTTTTTGGGGGGGGGGGGGAAACCCTGATGCCTAAAAAATACTGAACTCCGACCCTGACTGCACCCACATTAAACTAAAATCAGAAGAGCCCTCAAACGATAACACAATTTATTTTTATAATATAATTTTTTTACGGGGAAGGGATATTATTAGTATATTATTACTAACATGTAGGTATTAGTATATTAGTTCAGCTATACACGGCATGTCTGAAAATCAGTTTAATGAGCCGTTACCGTGTCGAAATAAAATTAATTGATTGATTGATTAGAGAATAAGGCATTTTTAAAATGTCGGACGGCTGTACCCAGGCTAAAGATGGATAAATAAACCGACTAAGTCGACTAAGTCGTCTATAACTCGTAACCATAATTCATTTCGGTGTGGGAATACCCTAATGCCCTATAGCCTAATACCCTATTCCCTAATGTGCTATTCCCTATCTCCCAGACAACATTAATTGAAATAGCTGTATATTCCATTGTGGGTGGGACACTAAATTATGCAATAGTTCTCTTTTTATGTTACAACACTATAATAATAATAATACACTTTATTTTACGAGTGTAAATACACATTACAGCCAAGTAAGCTTATGACAAAGGGTCGTGTGTTCCAAAGCAGTGTTACTTTTCCTGGGTTAGGGTTGATAAGAAGTGATTATGTTATGCATTTCGTGGTATATCCGATAATGAACTTTCGATGTCTTGAAAAGTGATGAATGCACTCGCGTTCGGCTCGTGCACTCAACAGCTATTTTTATGTAGAAGATGGAGAACAGCCTTCTATTTGTTAGTGTGCAACTGTAGAGGTTGTAAGGTTCCCATGGAACCATGTAATGTAATCTATTACACAGATTACAGTAAGGATTACTCTCACTAAAATAAATTGGCCTTAATCGTGACTGGCCGGATGATACTGTAGACGTTAGGGTTTCAATCGCTGGCTGCTTGTTTACAAAACTTTGTATCCCGATATAATAGTTTTAGAATTTGAAAATTCGTCTGCATTTGGACACGTGTAGTAATCAGCCTCTGTCTTGTAGACCAATTGCCATATTTGGTCTTTTTCCATCCGGTCAAACTTTGCCGGATATCCGTATTCCTCAGTGGAATAAACATCTTTTCTGCATGTGAAAAATATCAATCCACCTGGAAATTAAAATAGAAAATAGAAATGACGTGCTGTAGGAATAAAAGCGAATCATTGATTACGTCATCAGTGGGTTTTATAACGCGGTGACCAGGTTGAGTCCCAGGGGAATAAAAAGCTTTGTTTTCGTCCAGTAACCTCGTTTTCAAACTACTCCAGTGCGAGGCTAAAGGGACACAACCTATTGTTTATAACCAATATGGCCACCACGTGATAAAACCCATTGTTACAGTTTTCCTTGTTTTCCACATCTCTGTTTGCTTTGTTCTTTCCAGGGAATATATATCATTTTTCACCTCCACCTACGATTCTTTGTTCTTTGCCAGGGAATATAATTTTCCCCTTGCATTTAACAATGTTTTAATACATATTCCCCTTGCATCTTAATTTATATTCCCCTCGACTTATTCCCTCACGCTTTTCCTATTACATAGAACTACTGGCTTACTCTTTGCCTAAGGAGAAGTGACATGAAAGGAGAAGATGGAAAAAAGGTTACTAGTCCTATCCACTACACTATAAGCTTCGTTGGTTGAAAGAACCGATAAAAAAACATCGATAAATCATATGAACAGTAATTTCAAGCAACAATAAACCAGGCAAACAATGCTTCCTAATGATTTATGAAAATATATTGCGTACAATGAGAAAACATCGCCATTATGAAGCATAAGCCATTGATGGACCTTCTCCTTGGGATATGTACGCCTCGTTGAATAAATCACAAACCCCCTTGCTCCAGGCCAATATTACTCCTTAGCTTATTCATTCTTTTCACCTGGTGGCCATCTTGGAATCAAAGCGAGGCAATCCTTTGTTTTTGCCAGGTTAGCCTCGTAGTGAGGGATAGTCAAAACGAGGCTCACCTGGCAAAAACAAAGGATTGCCTCGCTTTGAATCCAAGATGGCCACCAGGTGAAAAGAGTGAATTGGCAGGGACGCAGGGAGGCCCTGAAAATTGGAGGGGCAACATGATGAATTCTGGGATATTTTCATTCTGGGAGGGGGCAAAATTATGAATTCTGGGACATTTTCATTGATGACTTCTGTCAATCTCTCTTCTGGGACTGGGCAGAGGGGGTAACCTCCCCCCCCCCCCCCCCCCCCCCCGCTCCCCCTCCCTACCTCTTATTAGCATAATAGACCATTCAGCTTGTCTCTTTGTTGTCCCAATTCAGATCATGTGACAGTTCTCCAGAGAATGCAATACTTGTTTTCCAATTACAGAAATTGTTACATTTCCTCTTGGGATACAGAGAAAAAAAAGTTTAACAAGGGAAAAGTCAGGTGAACTGAACTGGAGCAACAAAGAGGCAAGCTGAAAGGGTCTATTAGCAGATATTATTAAACGGTGAGCACCTTTCTTCACCCATCGTATCATCTCATCGAAACATGGCGGTTTTATTTGACCAGGTGTGACAACACCACAGCTAACAACTGCGTCATAAGACCTATCAGCGATCTTCTCAAGTCGGTTTGAAGTGACATAATCATGAATTAAGAGCTTGTATATGGCTTTCTCCTTTGCTTTCTCCAGCATTTCCTCTGATGCATCTAAGCCAACAAGGTTGGTGAAACCGGCTTTGTAGAGATGTTCTCCCAGGAACCCCGTACCACAGCCAACGTCCAGAATGCGCATGTTCTGACGTTCTCCCGGAAACAATCCATCTGCTTTAGTGATGAATCCCATGGCACAGTTTTTAGAACCGTGGCAGACATCTTTAATATCCTGCAGAGAGTTCAAAGCTAAACGTTGGCTAAATATTGGTAGAGATATTATATATATATTTATCGAAACAAAGAGACATCTGCGGAGAAGGAAATGTGAAGCTGTGCATGGTGCAGTTAAAAGCGATACTAGGTTGTTCAAAACTAACTTAATTTTCCTTTGGGAATTTGACATTCTAGCTGAAGCTTCATGTAAGCTCGAATTTTGCGAGTACATTACATTTCACGCGGGAAAACATTCCATAGCCGAAAAACTAATTGACTA
Organism: Actinernus sp. WN-2022; assembly: GCA_030867875.1. Taxonomy (NCBI): domain Eukaryota; kingdom Metazoa; phylum Cnidaria; class Anthozoa; order Actiniaria; family Actinernidae; genus Actinernus; species Actinernus sp. WN-2022. Next base: position 18,367,388 of record JAOWCC010000853.1, read on the forward strand.
ACCTGATCATACGTCTTTGCCCATACAGAATATGCCTTCTCGATTTTCTCCTTAGACGAATTCCACCAGTTAAGATCGACAATGCATTTTGGTTCAGGACAAGGAGCCAAATCACCCGTACTCATTCTGAATGAAAATTAAACAGGATTGAACATTTAAGAAGAAAGCAAAAATAATAAATAATAGAACATAGTTAATAGTTAATAGTTAATATAACAGTATTTACTTGCTTTATTATCACGATCTCAAACGAAACACTAGTAGTATAGAGGGTGGGGGCACCGGACCATTTCAATCTCTTCGAGATCAAAATAATCCGTTGTCGACCTCAAAGAAGGTCTCAACCTCGAAGAAGGTCTCTCCCCACCCTCGATACTACTGTACTACTGTACTACTATCCTTGGAATTATTTAGGGCGTGGTCAATTTAGGGCGTGGTCGAATTCTTGAAATTCTTCATAACCGGTTTAACCAGTTCAATCTTTGGATGTCAAATTCTTGGAAATCTTCATAACCGGTTTCAGTATTTGGATGTTGAATTCTTGGAAATCTCCATAACTGGTTTCAATCTTTGGATATCGAATTCTTCTCTTCATTCTTCTCTTGCTATAGTATTCGACTTTTCGTAGTTGCATTCTAGGCTATCCATTCTAATGGCTTCATTGCCTTGCCTGCTATCCGCTATTGCCATATATTGGCTTCTGCGAGTTTCTTCTATAGTGTTTTCCTTTCTTTCTATTTCATAGTGCGTTCGAGGTATCTTGCATCTTCTCTATGTAATGGATGCTGGTGCATGGTACTCTATATTTTATATCTAATATAGTAGTATAGGATGAACTGCAATTCAGAAATCCATAATGAATTTAAGAATATGGGAGATTTCGAATGTCCTTTCTGCAATGAGCGATTGATAGATTACGTACGCGAGAAAGAGAGTGAGTCGTGTTGTGGCAATACAGAGATAATTAATGATAATGGTATGTATGTCTGTCAAAGCTGTGGTGTAGTTCATAGATATGGTGTGGTGAATGGATATATCGATTACTACGAAAATATGTATCGAATGAGACGTAAGTCTATCTACCATAGGAAATACCATATTGATAATATATTCATTGCGAAATTTGATTTACGATATGGTGAGTACAATGATATTCGTCGGTTGTTCAATAAATTCGAAAGCGCTATCGATATTATATCGAAACAGAAGAGGTATCCAATACTCGATTTCGTATTCTATAAGTTGTTTGAAATGAAGTTTCGCGAATCAGGAATCGATAACTATCGTATTCATATGCAAAGGTGTACTAGGTATATATCGAAGATTACTGTTAAACGATATGTGAGGATATGGAAGGAAATCTGTGATATGAATGAATGGTTATACATAGAGACTCGTATTGGCGTTTTTGCAAGAAGTGAATAATTGATATGGTAATAATCAACTAATTGCGTACTTCTTATTGTATCTCTCTCTGAATCTATCGACTAGTGGACATAGGTCACTAACTTGGTCATCTAACCAGTTCAACTCTAATGTAAATCTTTCGATGTCGAGTTCTTCTCCACGCAGGTATGCCCTTATTTTATTCAATATCTTCTGATACGAGGTGTACGCAAATTTGCTCATTTCTGTCTTCCTATTGTAGTTTTTCATTTTTAGTAGTCCTTGGAGCAATAGTCCTGATCCCGATATTGTACCAAGAATGATTGGATTTAGTGTTATAGACCCAATGATTACACCTGTACTTGTGAGACCAATTGAGGATAAGTGTAGAATTGTATTAACCTTCTTGAATCCTTTGTATGCTCGCTTGTGGCAGAAGCATTTTTTGTGGTAGTGTGCATATAGCTTCTTTAACATTTCGACGTCTGCTTCACTCAAGTCCTTGTCTATATGATTAAAGTTGAAGATCTCAATCTTCGTTTTTGCCATTGTTATATTAATATGTTACATAAATTGTTGGTACATCTGTTTGTAGTCGTCATTATTGATCAAACCATCGTTAGAAAGCTTATTGAGTATCTCGATTGCTTCGTTCGAAAGCTCGATACTATTGTTTCCAGCGTTTTTCGATGCTATTATTAACTCTAGTCTTTCACATAGTTGATCTGGATTGCTATAGTACTTTATTCGATTTTTGTTGCAACCACCTGATTTTTTCATTCCTAAACCGATCTTACCACTTTTAGAGGCATATGGGGATATGCCTGATAGCTCAATCAGTTTGTTGAAGATCGTTTGTGCATTATCAGTGTACAGTCTTCTAGGATTGTAGCGTTTAGTCAACAACTCCATAAATGAATGATCAACTTTATGGCTTAGTACCTTCTTACCACTACCATTGTAAGCCTCTAATCTCATCTCTAATAGTTTAGCTGGATCGACATACAAGTTTCCAAACGTATAGTCGGATCCTATTTTTAGACCTGTACCACTCGTTTTCTTAGTCTTGGATGACTTTGGCGTTTCTATGACGTCCTCATCTGGTACGAATACGACTTCTTTCTCTGGTGTCTTTAGTTTTTGCACTTCCTTCAAGTACTTGTTCGCTGCTAATTTTTGATTGCCTAGTATCTTTATTGTTGTGGGTGATTTAGATGATTTGATTTGCTTGTTCAGTATCGTTATGGCATTCTTTATTAAGTATTCTGAAGGTATGTCTGTTAAGCTTGGGTCGAACCCTAGTTTTTCTAGTCGTTTAGATTCTTGTGCTCCAAAAATTGGTTTTATGCCACCAACGGCTCCTTTGTCGTTCTCTTCGTCTTCATCTTCGTCTTCCTCGTAATGCGATGGCAGTTTACCAATCCATGATTCTAAACCTTTAGTAGATCCTTGTGTTGATATGGCTTCACTTAATGTATCAATTGCTCCAGTGATGTTCTCTTGGTTTTCTTGAAGCTGTTCTATCATTTCGTCCTGTTTCTTATCGGCTGCTTTCTGTGCTTTTTCGACTGAAGCTGTTACGGGTTGGTATAGCTTTTCACTAGCCAGCTTTAATGATTGGTCACCTAATTTCTTATCGAGTAATCGTTGTTTTAAGATTTGTCTATTTTTCAAGAATTCGTTAATTAAGCTTGCTCTTTCTTCTACTGATTGAACAGTTCTGAACGACATACGTATACATATTAGTTATATAATCCTTTACTCTAACTTAACGTGACTTTTCGAAATCGTATGTAAGCCACGCGAAAGCCATCGAAGTCTCGTTCTCTAACTACGCATTAGGCACATAAAAACCATCGAAGTTCTTTCTATACATCTCGGGAATATGCTTAGAAGTCTTATCCAACACCATGAAATCGAATGGTTCTATCGTAGCTTCTCGATATATGTCTTCGAATTGTTTCCGACTGATGTTTTTACAGTTATCATCAGCAATGTGTCTGATGTCCTTGTTATCTAATCCGCCAAATAGAACGAAGCACTTAGTATTGCGTCGAATGTATTTTGGCACATCGTAATAGCTTTGACACAAGTAAATGCAGTTACAGTTCTTATTTCTAGATAGCGAAAAGTATTCCTTAACGTTGTTCATACTTTTATTGTCGATCTTAATATCATCGAATACGATAACCTTATTAGCGTCATCTTCTAAATCTTCAACTGGTATGATGTCTTCTGGATTGCATAATTCGACATTACACGCATCGTCGTCGTCATCTAATTCCTCGTTAATGATATCATGGAATTCTTTTATTAGACTGTACTTATCCTGATGAGGATTTAGAGTATGTATCTTACAAGAATCGTACTTCATCCATTTTAAAAGCATATTGGTAAGCAGATTCGTTTTACCTTGACCCGTACTACCAACTAGCATAAAATGGCAATCAGGAAGCAAGAAGTGATGTTTTGGTTTCTGACTTATTTTTTCAGTATCGTCAAAGTTGATTATATTCATCTACTATAATGTACGTATACAATATAGATGAGTTTTACGAAATTTGGAACGATTCGAACTGGAAGCCGCAATGAGTGCATGCATGAGCAAACACCAGTAAGAATAGTTAGTATTAATGCGAAAGAGATTTCACTCTTATGGCTTCAACGCGATACAGATTGGATGGATATACCCAATTACGAAATACAGCTAACACCAAAAGGTACGAATATGATGAGACTATCATGCCGCCTATACATCTCAAACAACACTGGAGGAGGTAATTTTTGGTTCCGATGGGTCCTATTAACGCCAACGCCAGTTCCAGGGCACCATTTACAAACGATTATTGGTGTAAGTAATTTACCAGATGCAGCAATTGGCTTGAGAACCAGATGTGCATTTGCGGCACAACCGCCAAGAGATCCAGAGACAGTCGTTTGTATTTCAGACGTCTCTTTTCATGAGAATTTCGGTAACGGCATCCTACACACGTATAAGCTGCAGTGTAAGATCACTGATACAGGAACGATGGTATTGAATAGACTGTATAATGGCGCTAATGCGGCATGGAATGGATACGTGAAATCATCAATAATGGTTGAGGAAATCACAGGGATTACTAAAAAAGTTGCTCAAAATGGGATCAACGAATACGCATCAAACTAATGTAATCATATAATATAAGAGATGAGTTACTCAATATTTGGAACGCTTTACAATGGTACGATAGAGCAAAAGGAAGGTAAGCGTGGACCAAAAGGCGATCAAGGAAGCCAAGGAATGAAAGGCGATCAAGGAGGCCAAGGGATTCGAGGAATGAAAGGCGATCAAGGAAGCCAAGGAATGAAAGGCGATCAAGGAGGCCAAGGGATTCGAGGAATGAAAGGCAATCAAGGAAGCCAAGGAATGAAAGGCGATCAAGGAGGCCAAGGGATTCGAGGAATGAAAGGCGATCAAGGAAGCCAAGGAATGAAAGGCGATCAAGGAAGCCAAGGAATGAAAGGCGATCGAGGAAGCCAAGGGATTCGAGGGTCTGGGCCTGGGTCAAGTGTTATGCATAGTAGTCTAACATTCAATTGTGGCAATTTCCTTATGAAGTCTGGTAATTGGGCATCATCGAGCAGTGTAAGCTCATTTATGGTTGTATATGACGCATACTCTATGAATAACATCACTCCAGAACATCGAGGTTTTAGGATCCTAGAGACTTTTAAACCGAACTCAACAGAAACGTTGACTATGACTATACCAAAAAATGATAATACGACTTTAGGGTTAAAAGGCAACAGCACATACACAGTTCGGGTCGAAGCTTATGCAAACAACATTGGATCCATAATACTAAGCTCTTTATCAATTGAAGAGAATTTGACTTTCATATCAAACACGATAAAAAGTGGAAGGATAGGATCTACAAACACTGCTTTCCAAGAGCTAAGCATAACAACATCTGCCAATAGCACAGGTAAACTATCATTTACTTTGAGCCATAATCAGTCAACCAATCAGCTAATAACTATCTATGTTGCAATCATTGCTGGAGCATTAGATGCAAATACTTTTGTGAATCCTACTGTCTTCGATGATAATGAGTACATTATTGAACAAAGAGTGCAAGAAGTGGTTCCTATTAGGACAGTCGCTTATATAGCAAAGGAAATTTCGAATTTATGGAGTCATGCAGACATGGAGTGGGGAGACATACCACATTTCTCCATCACGATATCTCCCAAGGAAGCAACGAATTTAATTCGATTATCGTGTACGATTTACCTTGGATGTGACACTGGAGGAGCTAATGTGTGGTTTCGATGGGTCGTAACTACAGGTCAAGGATTACTGGCTTATGTCAGTACGAATTCATTACCAAATAATATCCTTCAAACCCGTAACAGAGCTAGCTTTGGCTCGCAATTAGCCATCAATCCAGAAACTCTTGCCTGCGTGTCCCATACTGGGTTCCACGTCCCATTTAATAAAACCCCACATACATATAAATTACAGATAAAAGTGAAAGACACAGGAACCGTTACAATCAATAGAATATACAACAATGGAAACGCTAAGTGGAATAGTTACGTTACCTCAAGTATGATTTTAGAAGAAGTCTCAGGGATCGCGAGGAGTTTCGCTAGTAATGGGGATGTGATATGTTCATCAGAATAATCTAACCAAACTGTATAATGCAAACTACGTTATTCTTTGATAGTAAGAAAGGATCTGGTTCATCTGAAAACTTCACGACATACTTCAATCCTCCATTGGAGCTAGATATTACGAAAAACTATCAAATCTCGTTAATCAATGCATCTATGTGGTACTCTTGGTACAACATAACGAGTGCAAATAACAAGTTCAAATACTACAATGGTACAGCTTGGAAGACGATAACATTATCGCCAGGAGCATACAACGTAATTGACATAAACGGCACTATGAAGCACCATATGAAGCAAAATAGCGATTGGGACGTTGCTAACAGTAAGTACTATGTCGATATTAAACCTAATTACAACACACTGAAGTCTATGATTGAGATACGAAATGGTTATAAAGTGGATTTCACTATTGATGAAAGTTTTAGAACGATACTTGGTTTCGAATCTAAGATAGTTCAAGGCAACGGCTTTCACGATAGCGATAAGATCGTGCAAATCACGGAGGTTGATACGATTCAAGTACACTGCGATCTAGTGACTGATTCTTACATAAATGGCAGTACAAGTTCGGTCATCTACTCATTCGTTCCATCAGTTCCGCCAGGTTACTTGATCAACATCCATCCTAACCAACGATTTGATATGAACATATCGAAAAGATCGATCAACAGTATATCATTCTCGCTTAGAGATCAAAGTGGTAATTCGATAAAAATGAATAATGAACGAGTGACGTATTATATCCATCTTAGTGAGATTGTGTAACCAATATGCATATGCTATTAACAAGAGAACGATATACCAAAAGAAAAGTCATTGGTGGAAACCTAATTGGGAACGTATTCGACAAAGCAAAGAGTACGCTTTCGACAGCTAGCAAGATAATAACGAGACCCATTACTGCCTTAAAAAATAGATTGCTAAAACCTGTCATTACTAAGGCTCTTCCATACGTTAAACAGAAAGCCATTGATGTTGGCACTAAAGCGATCCTTCAAAAGGTAAAGCAGGGCGTTAGAGACGTTTCATCGAATCCAGAAGTTAGGAAAGTCTTGAATGACAGGTCTAGAGCTATATTATCGAATCTTATTGCTGGAAGTGGCATGAAACGATTATATTAACTTTTGTATAACCATACAATATATATGACTGAAGTAATTAGCCAATATTTCCAATTCGACGAATCGAACATTATCGATAACTCAACTACGAAGTTCGAATATATCGAATACCTTCCAAGAGACTCTAATAACATGGATAAAGATGGCCAAAGGATCATCGAGACTCGAGATGAAGACGTATACCTGCTCCCACATAAGGCTATGTTGGAGGTGCGTGGTAAGCTGCAAACAGCTGCTAATGCTGATTATAATGCAACAGATATTGTATCGCTTGTGAATAATGCGTGGAGTCTATTTTCAAGTGCTCAATATCAGATTAACAACCAAATAGTAGAAAGTGTGAATGACTACCTACCAGAAGCAAGCACAATTCTAAACACAGTCATGTTTTCTGATGACTATAGCCGTAGTACTGCTAGTAATATGCTTTGGTTTAGAGATACATCAACGGGTACACCAACTTTAAAGTACATAACTGCAATTGCTGCAGTCGGTGATGCTGCTAATGCAGATGCCGTTCGAACTGGAACGCAAGCCTTAGTCGTTGCATACACACAAGACCAAACAGCTAATCTAGGTTTCACTGCTCGACAGGCTATCACGACAGGAGCTAAACAAGTATCCCTGCTTCTACCACTATCGCAAGTTTTCGGATTCTGTAAGGATGTAGATACTGTGTTTCGGAGTGTCAAACATACCCTTATCCTAAACAGAGCAACAGCAAACCAGTATATCATGAAAGATAATGCTGCAGGCGTTGGTAAATTTAAGATTACTCACCTATCACTATGGATGCCTAAAGTCGTTCCTTCACTAGAAATTCAATCATACATTGATGCCAAACTAGTAAGTGGTTACATAAAGGACCTATACTTCGAGCAGGTACGTGTATACAGAACGATGTTCCAAGCCGTTGAAACGAACCCAACATGGAGAATTACAACACAGCCAGGTAGCGAACTTCCAAGACATGTCTTCATTGCATTACAGTCTAGTGATCGTCATCCAACAGCTAATGCACAGAATGTCAATAATATGATCTTCGATAATGGGAACCTAACAAGAATCAGTGTTCGAATCAATAGTGTACAACATCCAGAAAGAGAAGTAGAATGTAACTTCACTCCAGCTAATAGGAACTATAATAGATCGTACATGATGTTCATGGATGCCGTCAACAAATACCAAGATACCGATACTGGTAGTCAGCTTAGTGTTGAGGATTGGGCATCATTGTATCCAATACATCATTTTGACGTTAGTAAGCATTCAGAGCAGCTGAAAACAAGCATGGCTGATATTGAAGTCCGATTTACCCTAGGTGGGAACTTCAGAAACATAGCTAACAATGCTGATATACCTTATTATGTTTATGCCGTAATCCTATCCGATAGGCACTTACAACTACAAGGCTTGTCTGGTAGAATGAATGTAATCGTGTAAATTTTATCTAATTATACTACATATACGAAATGAGCTATATTAGAACAGGATTGAGTCTAAGCGAATCTCAAAAAGAATCAATTAAGAATGCTTACATCAATAAGAAAACAGTTAGCTTGAGATTGAACAACAATCAACTAACAGGAAGCGACTTTCTAGGACTGACTAAAGCGCAACGTAAGAAGGTGGTTGAAGCTAAAAGAGGAATGTCTGGAGTCCAACTAAAACTTAGTAAGACGCAAGTCTCAAAACAAGGCGGATTTTTAGGTGGATTGGGTAATTTATTGAAAATGATTGCTCCTATGTTCTTGAAGAAAATCCTACCAGCTCTTGGAATGGCTGCTGCAACTGGAGCAATATCTGGTTCTGTCTCTAAGGCTGTACAAGGAAAAGGCATTAAGAAAAAGAGAGGTAGACCAAAAAAGAAGGGCAAAGGACTCATACTTGGACCGAATTCACCTTTTAAGGGCATACCATTACTTGGAGCAATTCTCTAATCATATTCAAATTATTGTCTAACGATATCATATATAGAATGCCAACGAATTATGTAGAAACATCATTAAAGTTGTCTGAGGCACAGAAACGTAAGATAGCTTCAGCTGTTCAATACAAGACATCGACTACCATTAGACTATCATCTAGCGACTATCATGGTAGCGATAAGATTAAATTGACTAAGCAGCAAATCGATAGAATCCATAAAGCTAAATCGAAAAACGTCGGAGTAGATATTAAACTCAGTAAGACGCAGTTAAGTAAGCAAGGCGGGTTCATTGGGGCTTTGCTTGGTGGCTTAGCGGCAAGCCTGCTTCCCAATCTCTTAGGTGGTATTTTTGGTGGCAAGGGAATCGCTCTACCAGGTACTAATCCAAAGTCAAGTGGAAGAGGATTCAATCTTTCAGCCCTACGACCACCACCGTTTATTGGATCTTGGAATTCTGATGGTACGATTGGTTATGGAGTAAAAAAAAAGATCTCAAGAAAGAAAACAGCCAAAGGCCTCGTGCTTCCAGGGACAATCCTAAAGCGTCCATATTACGGAACGCGCTAAGACCACTGAGCAACATCGATATCGATAGCATTATGAAAAAACTAAAGATCGCCAACTACATTGGTGCTTACAGTAAAGATATGCTACCAGATAGGATCAATAATGACGGATGTGTAGTAATCAATATTCAAGACTATTTTAAAGGCGATGGTACTCACTGGATTGCTGTATATAACAATCATGACAATAACTACGTCGAACACTTCGATTCATTCGGCCTATTGCCAGCAGAAGAGGTAGTAGAGCTTATGGAAACGAGCAACAAACAAATAGAATACAATAGCTCACAGATTCAAGATATGGATAGCATTATGTGTGGATATTACTGTATCTTCTACATTTTAGAACGATCAAAAGGTAGAAAACCTATCGACATCTTATTAGACTTTCAGTTCAAACCATCCTTGTTCAATGAGTTGGTTATACAGCACTTCGCTTACGATATTATGTAACGATATTGTATACGAAATGACTATGATGTATTGTCTAAGACAAAAGAAACAAACTGAGACGAAAGACGAGCATATCGTAAAAACTAAGAATGGAAGAACTCGCTTGGTAGGCGTCTGCGTAGAATGCGGAAGTCAAAAGTCGAAATTCGTGAAATCTACACAAGGCGGTAGCATGTTGCCTGGAGCATTAGCCATTTCAGCTGGAATACCACTTCTTGCTGGAGCTGCAGCATTATCAATGGTTCCAGGTAGTGGAAAGCTATTTTCGACACTTGCTAAGGGCGCTACACAGGCAATAGATAAAAAGATAAGAAGCAAAGCTGCTGATTTCATCCAAAAAGAAGGTCGAACATTATTGAATCTAACATCTAAGAAGGTTCGTGGTGGGCAGATACAACATCCAATGAGCATGTATACTGACGTCACGGATCCAGCATCCGAATTCTATTCCGACTATATGAAAAAGAATGGAGGTAAGTTGGACATTCATAAAGCAATACTAAAGGTTGCACCAAAAAAGGGATTCACGCTACCAGGCCATCATTATACTGGACCAGGTAATCCCTTAGAAAATCAATTGACTTATGATAAGACAGGTCAAATATTGGAGATTTACGACAAGCCAACAGGTAAGACTGATGCTGTATCTATGCAACATGATGTCGATTATACAATTTGCAAAGACGACGTCAAATGCAAGAACAAGGCTGATCGAAAAATGGTTAAATCATTAGACGAAATTCCATGGAAGGATCGCCAATGGGGTCATGCATTAGCAAGGAATGCTATTGCGACTAAAGCAAAGCTTGGAATGGGTGCTAAGAAGCCAAAAAACGGAAAAAGCCGTCGAGTGAAGAAAACTGGCAAGTAAAACTAGCAGATGAATTGCATAGACCAATAAGACGTAAATTTACTCGGCGGCGCGTTATAGCTAATCACATTGATGAAATATGGTGTTCTGATCTCGTTGAGATGCAACAGTTTAGCAAATGGAATAAGGGCTATCGATACCTTCTCATGGTTCTAGACGTCTTTAGCAAGTTTGGTTGGATCTTACCATTGAAAGATAAGAAAGGCGAAACAGTTATGAAAGCTTTTCAAACGATATTCAAGGAAGGTAGAGAGCCAAAATATCTTTGGGTTGATAAGGGTAAGGAGTACTACAATAAGAATGTGAAAGAGCTATTGGACAAACATAGTATACAAATGTATTCAACTGAGAATGAAGAAAAGTCTTCTGTTTGCGAGAGATGGAATAGAACGATCAAAACTAAAATGTGGAAGCAATTCACTGTCCAAGGCAATACGCAGTATTTAGATATGCTGCCTAGAATATTGAAACAGTACAATAGTATGAAACATTCAAGCATCAAAATGACTCCTGTTGAAGCATCTAAGAAGAAGAACGAAGGAACTGTGTACTTTAATCTATATGGCAATATGGAGTCATTACAATCGAAACCAAAATTTAAGGTTAGCGATAAGGTTCGAATAAGCAAGTACAAGCGCAAGGTATTCGACAAAGGTTATACTCCGAATTGGACTGAAGAAGTGTTTACGATTGATAAAATCCAGTATACGAACCCTATTACTTACAAATTGAAGGACTTGAATGGTGAAGAAATACAAGGTTCTTTCTACGAACCTGAACTATCGAAAGCGGTTCAAGAAATCTTCAGAATCGACAGAGTCATCAGAAGGAACTACAAAAAGAAGCAAGCTCTAGTATCGTGGAAAGGGTACAGCGACGAATTCAATAGTTGGGTGCCATTCAAGAATCTAGATGCGATATGAAAATAATATAAGCATACAATATAGATGCATGCTAAATTAATCAAATTACTTGATAGCATAAGAAAAGTAATCGATACTTGCGAAGTACTACTGAAAAGATTTAAACGTATATTGTCTTCCATACGTACATATGGTAGAACTGAATAACGATAAAAGGAAGACTAGATGCGACAAAATATATGAATGTAGCAATGACCGAGTTAAGGCGTGGTTCAATACCCATAAATTCTATTGCCTATTATGTGAGAAAGAGATGCATCCAGCTTCGAAATATACACATCTGAAATCTAAGAAGCACATAAACGCACATCGAAAATAAAAAACATATTGATTCGATTAAACGTACGACGACACTTAAACGTATGACGACACTTAAACGTATGACGACATATTGTAGTATGCCTGAAAATCAGATGAAAACGAATGAAATTATTATCTCAACTAATAGTAATATGAATGCTAGCGATCTTAAGAAATTGTCTAAATCGAAACTTATCGAATTACTATTGAAACGAAATACTATAAGACGTCCAAAAATTGAAATCGTAGATGACAACCGACCAGTTCCTACTCCACGAAGAAGCGTTAAGGACATGATCGAACGCTACGAGGAAAACATCATCCTACCACCAACTAGATTCAGAGATGACTACAAACCAATCCCAGCTCAGAGGACTATCAAAAGACCTGTTCCTGCTCCAAGAACTAAGATCATACAACTAGATATAGCTATGAAAGGCTCAATCAGATCATTTGAAGTTGCCATTAAGAACAATAAAGACCCACTAGTACAACTAACCACTACGAGAAAAGGCATTCATACTCAATTCGAAAAGCTATTGATTGAGACCAAAGGCTATAAATTCGTTGAAACAATAAAGGTCACATTCGAAAAACGGTTAGACGAAGACAAAACGACCATTAAAACGGCATATTTCAATAGTAAAGCCTTTACGATTATAAACAAAAATAATATCATGGAAGGACTACAATCATCTGAACAACAGATAATAAACAAAATAGCCCAATGGATCTCAGAGGGTTCAGGATGGACTATAGAGACAATCGACAAACATTATATCAACATAGTCAAGTATGAGCCTATGAAAGGAAGCAGCTACATACAACTACCATCAGAGCTTAGAAATTCAGCTAAAGGCTTAATCAACATGAAAAACATCGACAACGAATGCTTCAGATGGTGCCACGTAAGGCACTTGAATCCACAGGAAAAATATCCTCAGAGAATCAAGAAGAGCGATAGAAAATCTGCGAAGGACCTAGACTATTCTAACATCGAATTTCCAGTAGCTACCAAACAGTACAATAAAATCGAAAAGCAAAACAATATTAGTATCAGTGTCTTTGGATACGAAGAAAGGAAGCCATATCCCATATTCGTATCAAAAGAAAAGTACGACGATCATATGGATCTGTTACTGATTACGGAGAATACGAACAAGCATTACGTGTTAATAAAAGACTTCGACAAGTTCATGTATAACCAAACGAAACACAAGGAGAGAAAGCACTTTTGCAAGTATTGCCTACAATGCTTCAAATCAGAAAGAGTCCTAATCAACCATAAAGAAGTATGCATTGAAGTAAATGGTGAGCAAGCAATCCAAATGCCTACCAAATCGAACAATATGCTACGATTCAAGAACTATAACAAGCAACTACCAGCTATATTCGTTATCTATGCAGACTTCGAAAGCATAACACGCAAAATCGATGGATGCATGCCTAACAATAACGACTCATATACGGAAGCATATCAAAAGCATATCGACTGTAGTTATGGATACAAACTAGTTTGCCGCTATGATGATCGATACAGCAAGCCCTTGAAAACGTATCGAGGAGAGAACAGTGCATACAAATTCCTTGAAGAAATGCTTAATGAAGTAAAATGGTGTCAAAATACAATAAAGAACAATTTTAATAAAGATATGGTGATGACCAAGAAAGACAAACTAGACTTCAAAGATGCTACCAAATGCCATATCTGCGATATCGAATACCTAGTAAACGACATCAGAGTTCGAGATCACTGCCATATCACTGGAAAATACAGAGGATCGGCTCATCAAATATGCAATCTCAACTTCGACATAAAAGCTGAAGAAACCAAGATCCCAGTCTTCTTTCACAATCTTCGAGGATATGACTCTCATCTAATTATGCAACAGATCGGCAAAGTCATCAAGAATCATCCATACATAGACAAGAATGGTAATAAAAAATACCATAATCTCAACGTAATCCCTAATAATATGGAGAAGTATATGGCATTCATGCTAGGCAATAACCTCACATTTCTCGATAGTTTCCAATTTATGGGTCAATCACTTAGCACATTAGCAACTAATCTTCCAGAAGACAAATTTATATACACCAAGAAAGACTTCGCAAACGACAAGCAATTTGAATTAGTAAAAAGGAAAGGAATCTATCCATACGACTTCATGGACGACTTCGAAAAATTCGACTACAAACTACTTCCAATAAAGGAGGACTTCTATAGTATCCTAAACGATGAACACATTTCCAACGAAGACTACGAACATGCTCAAAACGTCTGGAATTCTTTCAAAATGGAATCAATGGGTAATTATCATGACATCTATTTGAAAATCGACATACTTCTCTTGGCAGACGTCTTCGAAAATTTCAGATCTATGTCGATTTCGAATTACGGCCTCGACCCATGTCACTATTTCACGACTCCCGGTCTAAGTTTCGATGCTATGCTTAAAATGACCAAAGTCGAATTAGAGCTGATCACTGACATAGATATCTACCAGTTCATTGAGAAGGGCATGAGGGGTGGCACTAGTTACATAGCTCATAGATACGCTAAAGCTAATCATGAATATCTAAACGATTACAATAAAGACGCTCCAAATAGCCATATAATCTACCTCGATGCTAATAACCTTTATGGCTATGCCATGAGCGAATACCTACCTACTGGAGGATTCAGATGGCTAACCAAAAAAGAGATCGAAAATACGAACCTAGCTAAGTATGACGAGCATAGCAAAAAAGGACTCATAATCGAGGTCGATTTAGAATACCCTAAATCTATACATGACGATCATAACGACTATCCGTTAGCAGTAGAAAAGATGTGCATAGATAACGACATGCTATCAGACTATTGCAAAGACATCCAAAAGAAGCACAATATGTCAATTGGTACTACACGCAAGCTTGTTCCGAATCTAAACGATAAGACTAAATATGTGCT
Organism: Actinernus sp. WN-2022; assembly: GCA_030867875.1. Taxonomy (NCBI): domain Eukaryota; kingdom Metazoa; phylum Cnidaria; class Anthozoa; order Actiniaria; family Actinernidae; genus Actinernus; species Actinernus sp. WN-2022. Next base: position 18,382,550 of record JAOWCC010000853.1, read on the forward strand.
TCATTATAGAAATCTACGATTATACACCAGCCTAGGAATGAAAATCATAAAAGTTCATCGAGTTCTAGAGTTCAACCAAAGTCCATGGCTAAGAGAATATATCGATTTCAACACTCAGAAGAGAACCATAGCTACGAATCAATTCGAAAAAGACTACTATAAGCTTCAAAACAACAGTATCTTTGGTAAGACCATGGAGAACGTGAAAAAACGATGCAACGTGAAACTACTAACCGATAAGAAAAAACTATTGGAACTAGCTAGCAAACCAACATATGTGAGCAGTAAGATCTTCAATGAAGACCTAGTAGCTGTCCACCAAATCAAGAATACGATAACATTGGATAAACCGATATATGTTGGAATGTGCATACTAGACCTATCCAAAACGTTAATGTACGACTTCCACTACAATTACATTAAGAAGAAATACGCAAATCCTCAACTACTGTTCACAGATACAGACAGCCTAATGTATCAGATCGAAACTAAGAACGTATATAGAGATTTCCAGATCGACAAAGATAGATTCGACAACAGCGACTATCCAGTCGATTGTCCATTCTACGATAAGAATAACAAGAAAGTAATTGGTAAGTTCAAGAACGAATGTGCTAATGGCTTCAAACACATAATCGAATTCGTAGGATTGAGATCAAAGATGTACAGCTATATGAAAGACGACAATTCAAATTCGAAAACGGCAAAGGGCATTAAGAAGAACACCATCAAGAAACAGATCAAACATGCCAACTATAGAGATACATTGCTAAATAGGACTAAGATGTCACATACAATGAAGACAATTCGAAGCGTGAATCATCAATTGGGAAGCTATGAGATCAATAAGACAAGTCTATCATGCTACGATGATAAAAGATACATATTAGAAGATGGAATTGAGAGTTACGCATATGGACATTATAAAATACAATAAACTAAAATCGATCTTCAATTTCTTCATTCATTGCTCTTTGATTTCTTCATTCGTTACTCTTTACTCTTTGATTTCTTCATTCATTACTCTTTCCATATGCTAGCATTCATCATTCTTTCGCACACTACTCTTCGCTCTTACCATGCACCAGCATCCATTACATAGAGAAGATGCAAGATACCTCGAACGCACTATGAAATAGAAAGAAAGGAAAATACTATAGAAGAAACTCGCAGAAGCCAATATATGGCAATAGCGGATAGCAGGCAAGGCAATGAAGCCATTAGAATGGATAGCCTAGAATGCAACTATGAAAAGTTGAATACTATAGTATGAGAAGAACGAAGAGAAGAATTCGATATCCAAAGATTGAAACCAGTTATGGAGATTTCCAAAGATTGAAACCGGTTATGGAGATTTCCAAGAATTTGACATCCAAAGATTGAACTGGTTAAACCGGTTATGAAGAATTTCAAGAATTCGACCACGCCCTAAATTGACCACGCCCTAAATAATTCCAAGGATAGTAGTACAGTAGTATCGAGGGTGGGGAGAGACCTTCTTTGAGGTCGACAACGGATTATTTTGATCTCGAAGAGATTGAAATGGTCCGGTGCCCCCACCCTCTATACTACTAACACTTGAAGGTTTACAGTCACTACAACAGCCCCTTCCTAATTGCACTATTTGGAAAATAGAACTTCAGCTGCAGAGAGAAATTAATTGTACTATAGGCAATTTGCATGCTTGGCGAGGTAATTCCATGGAAAATTCCATGCCTGATGAGGTAATGCCATGGCAACTTGCATGCCTGATGAGGTAACGCCATGGCAACTTGCATGCCTGTGAGGTAATTCCATGGAAAATGGCATGACCTACGAGGTAATTCCATTGAACATTGCACTTCTCCGTGGATTTACCGAGTCAGGCATTCCCATTTTCCTTCATTTGCATATTCAGTTGAAGTACTTGATGATTTCTTACACTTGTTGATGTTATGCTAATGCATAGTCCACACGAGCAAGTTTTCCTTGACAAGTTTTCCTTGACAAGTTGCCTTGTTCAATAACTGACACGCCAGTTTTTCAACAAGGAGACTTGTCAAGGCAAAACTTGTCATTTTTCGTCGTCTACACGAGCAAATATAACTTGTCAAGGGAAAACTTGTCAAGGAAAACTTGCTCGTGTGGACTACGCTTAAGTTATGAATAACGCGCTTAGCCTACAGTGGTGATTCCACTCTGTATCGCCAGTCATCTCATCCAATCAGCATCTGATTTCGAAAACGCACTAGTGGGAGTCTCTAGCCTCGTCCCAGGCTTCTACGCAATCCTTTTTTTTTATGGCGGCCGTTTTGGCTACAGAGGGGCAAAACTGAAGCAGTGACGTCACAGTGTCCAGAAGAGTTTGCTAGGTTAATTATCTTTTATAAAATCGTGAACGGCCTGACATCTATAGATGGTTTGCACTCAATCCCCAGAGATTCAAATGACAAAGGGCATGGCGGCCATGTTGGTGTACAGAACAAAAGAAGCTAACGAAGAATCTATTGTTAACTGTACACCAACATGGCGGCTATGACGTCACGTGCAAAGGGTCTATTGAGCTTCCTTCATACATTCAGAAACCTACCCGTGTAACGCGATCGTGTCACCCTAAGCGCTTTATTAATATGGGTAGTTCTAGCAATACTGATGACTATGTCATCGAGATGCATTTAAGTCTGCACTACTTGAATTACGTGTCTAGCAAACCGCCAATGTTTTGTTCATATTTAGTTTAATTTCGTTTGTTTTGTTCTTCGTAATTTATTTTATATATTCGCAGTGATGGCATTAGCTTTGCGAATTATGATATATAAATAAATAAATAAATAAATAAATGTAACAGGCTTAGCAGTAGATGGACTAAGAGCCACCGGTAGTCTCTTAATATTGACCAGTAGAGTCCTGAATATTATATGAGCCATAATTCTGGAGATTATTTTTCCACCTTGACAAATATAACGGATTTTACCGGCTTACTGAACAGAACCATAACTGTCTATCGATGTTTGTCCTCCACGCTTTCCTGCCTAATTAGGCTGTGCTTCCAGCCTAATTTAATTTTCAAAAATGTGAAAAGCATGCATTAATAAAATCAGACCATCACCAGGTACATGTACATTGTATGCAAGGTATTCGTTTAAGTTAACGGCATTTGGGCCAGAAGAGGCTTTGAACATTAAAGTAAGGCCTACGGCAAACGTCGAACTAGCCATGAACTTAATTCAGTCGAACCTATTAATTCTGAAATAGGCTCATGGATAGCACGACGTTTGCCGCATACTGAGATCGACCTATTCAATAGGTACGAATAGCCAAGTCGGGAAATACGACTCTGGTGCGACTTTACGGCAAACGTCGTTCTTAACACGCGCCGAACTAAATTCATAAATTATGTAAAATAATAAATAAATCATGCAAATAGTATGGATTGTGCCAAAACCGTTAAAACAACATCTACCCCATCTCCCAAACACTGATTTCCCCCCCCCCCCCCCCCCCCGGCGAGCATGCGTTCTACAAATGCGATTTCGAAGGCGAAATGGCGGCCTATCGGAAGTGATTGCCGCACGATGCTCTGCCGGAAATGTGTACTTCGTGCTTTAACGTCACAAAATACATTTGCCTTAAATGCGAAATGCTTTTGTAATAACTGCTCAGTATTCGAAAGTAATGAAGACGTGTCTGGCTGGAATGCCGGCAGAAGCATTAGCTATTGCGAATGTTGCGATATAGCTCGCTTTGAAACGCTTCTACCATATGAAGTCAAACCATCCAGAATGTCGTTGAAAACTGCGGCATGATCGACTATTATCAGAGGTTCCAATGTGTGAATCGCAACCGCTAGAAACATGGCCAATAACGCCACTTGCAGTGACAACCATCGTCTCCTATACACGGCACCGAGTGCTGTGTAGAACGCCATTCTTTTGTTTCTGTTTTGGACAATCATTTTCCACAGAAAGGTCTTTCTTTAATATATTCGACCGAGCGCTGTATTTCGCCATATCACTAACCGCGGGCGAAAAGTGAAATGCGCCAGGACACGTGTTAGTTCCCGTGATTTAATTTAAGATCGACATAACGGTTAAGTTCGACGTTTGCTGCCACGTCGGCCCTAAGTCGAACTTCTACCGAACCTATTTTTTAATAGGATCGGCGCGACTTAAGTTCGACGTTTGCCGTAAGCCTAAGTCGGAGCCATTCACGGCGCATGGAAAGTAGGGGCCATTGCAGATTATTTAGCATACTGCTTACACCAGACTCTTCAGTAGTCTCTGTATATCTTTGTACTTTTCACGGTACGTTGATATTGCGTTGCGTACAAGAGAAAGATGTAACTTGGCTTTTACCTCAAGAGAGCAATGATAGAAATTTCGAGAAAGAAATTTTAAGGTTGACTGCTTTTCTTGGACTATGGTTGCAGTAATAAACACCAAGATTAATCGAAATGGAAATTAGTTTCCTGAGTGCTGTAGCTTGCTGTGGCTTCCTACGCGAGATGTGCATGCAAGCATAGAACCTTACCTTCAGACTCGCTGCTGGTCGACCTCACTTAGCCAAGGAATGTGTTTAGTCAACAGACTTGTTGAAATCCGTGAAAGTTTATTCTGAAGCGAACTAATAGCGATACTTACTGTTTGTAAACACTGACGTCATTTATATATTTGCATATATAATGTGGTGGGCAAAAAACTCCGCGTGTTTGTATGACTTGTATGGGAACTAGCGATTTAGGCCTCACAAAATACATCTAAAGTCTCAATTCTGCTTCCAAATGTCAATTCCTTTATAAGACTTATAAGTTAAGAGCATATAAGCTTCGATGAAAGGGCTTGCTTGCATTTTGGAAGGACAAGAAAGTAATTTGGCGATGAATAAGCACCGACCTGTGATATTTTATAAGCATCTGACCACAGAAAGCAACAAATGTGGCGTGACTGGCCTGTGTGACGTCACAGTAAGTATCGCTATAGCCTGTTTTATACATGAAGTGACAATAGAGGGAGGTGACAGCAGTATTGTTGTCTATACTATTAGCGAGTAATTAATAATTCATTTTCCATTGTTTCCATACAAAGCTTACTCAACCATTTTAACAAACGGCACAGATTCCTGAAGTGGCACGGTATTCTGTAGGTAAGTCCAAACTAGTCTGGGGGATTACAAAACTAAATGTTGATATTGCGTTGCGTACAAGAGAAAGATGTAACTTGGCTTTTACCTCAAGAGAGCAATGATATAAATTTTAAGGTTGACTGCTTTTCTTGGACTATGGTTGCAGTAATGAACACCAAGATTAATCGAAATGGAAATTAGTTTCCTGAGTGCTGTAGCTTGCTGTGGCTTCCTACGCGAGATGTGCATGTAAGCATAGAACCTTACCTTCAGACTCGCTGCTGGTCGACCTCACTTAGCCAAGGAATGAGTTTAGTCAACAGACTTGTTGAAATCCGTGAAAGTTTATTCTGAAGCGAACTAATAGCCTGTTTTATACATGAAGGGACAATAGAGGGAGGTGACAGCAGTATTGTTGTCTATACTATTAGCGAGTAATTAATAATTCATTTTCCATTGTTTTCCATTGTTTCCATACAAAGCTTACTCAACCATTTTAACAAACAGCACAGATTCCTGAAGTGGCACGGTATTCTGTAGGTAAGTCCAAACTAGTCTGGGGGATTACAAAACTAAATGTTGAAGTGCTCTTTTAGCCTCTTCGCAGGCAACTCAGTCACGGAGTCTCAATCTTGGGTCTGAGATTTTGTTATCGCTCGGACTAATTTGCATATCGACAAATGTGGAGCGACGAACCTTCGCCGCTCGATGTTGGTGACGTGTAAAAATAACGGACAATATATTTTGTTCTAAATCAGTCGACAGGCAGACCAAGCTCACGATTTCTGGTTCTATACAGAACCTCGGTAAAGTACGATTTCTTTAAATGTCTAACAATATATATGTAAAATGCTTAAATAAACTGCTTTATTTATGCAAATCATCTCGAGGGATTAGAGATGGGGTAAACGGCTTTATTTATGCAAATCATCTCGAGGGATTAGAAAAAAATTAATTTGGAATGTTTATGGATTGTTCTTCAATTCGGCCAGTCTTATTATAAATATCCTGGGATTTTTTATTATGGTTGAGAGTAAGGATAAACTTCCCTAACGTACCCTAATTTTCACCGATTTTGATCGTTTCTACCAGTAATTGGCGTGACCTTTGCTGACAGGGAAAAGGAGCTTTTCCTATAGGGGTGAAGTACTGTGGAATTGACTTCCTCGGGCGTGCCAAGGTACACTGACCTATATATGCTAAATTCATGAAATCGCTGCCATCAGGCAGAGTGTACATATAGGTTAAATTTCCCTGCTATTGAGATGGATAACCTATAGTGTTGATTTGTATTGGAGGTTCAGTGCCCAGGCTGTAAGTTGGGTCAGTGCTCGAGAGTTTGGTTGCTAGGCAACCAACCAGCCCAGTACACTGGGTCACACCGAAGTGGACATGAGAAAAGAAAAAAGGGGAGGGAGGGAGAGGAAATTACTAGCGAGGAACGCTAATAATCCTGGCAACAGCGAACGTGAGACCAACACTTGCGAGCGATGCAAAGAGCAACTGAGAACCCGCCAAAATTCAGTAAACAAAAGTCCCGAATGAGACGCCGGCCCAGGCCCCGCGGAGAATGCCACAGGAAGACCAATAGCGCTGGTGTATTTAACCATGTCTAAATTGCATTTAGTCTCGATTAAATTTCCCTGCTATTGAGATGGATAACCTATAGTGTTGATTTGTATTGGAGGTTCAGTGCCCAGGCTGTAAGTTGGGTCAGTGCTCGAGAGTTTGTTTGCTAGGCAACCAACCAGCCCAACGAGACCGCGGTCGAGCCGAGGAGGACTGACCGAACTCTGACACTAACCTCAGGATCCTGCAATGCCAAAGCCTGGACAGGCCCGATGAGGTAAGCGAGCAAGCAAGCAAGCAAGCAATGACCAGAGCCATCTAGTTTAGGCTTGATCTATTTAAATTCCCAGCAACTGGGAGCAACCTGAGGAGCTTGAACCAAGGCGGAGCTAGTCTCATGTCAGGCCCCGAGGCAGCTGGCCAGGGGAAACCAAGGGCCAGCATCCCCCGGGCCAAACGGCCGCGGGCGACACTGAGAACTAAGTCCCCCGATAGTTAGCAGGCACAACCGGAGCAACCAGGTAGTCATGCAGCTCTTGAAACTTACCTCCAGACGATATTACCAGGAACCCACAGAAGAACGCATAGAGATTCCAAGGCGATGAGAAGCAAACCAAACAGGGTATACACTTGAGCACTCATAATTATTATTTTTTGACAGCAGCACGGCAACAATTGAACAACTTGACACTTACTTCACACGCTAAGCATTACTGGTCAAGAGTAGTAAACAACCTTGAACCAGCCCAACCCGCAATTTTCCTAATGGAGTTAAATCTTTAGCCAAGGCTGCAACAGTTGAGGAGCAACTGCGGCTAGGTCCTGAGGAGCAATGCGAATATATGTTTGATATGCATCGCTAGTCCACCGCCCCAATGTTTTTATCAGAGATTCTGATAAACCTGCAAGAGAAGCCGCTGTGGCGGCTCCGATGCGGAGGCTGTGAGATGAGAAGTGGCCTATCACCTTTGCATCTGTGAGAGCTTTGCTGAGCAGGCTGTTGAATTTCGCTTTGGTCAAAGCAGAACCATCCTGTAGAATGAATAGGGGCCCCGGGGCTGGGCCCCTGACAGCCAAATAGGCAAACAACGCGTCCACAGGGCATACTTAGGTAAATGTGCGGCCCACCACAATAGTAGATCCCTGGCGGAAAGGATCTGATTTAGAAGCCTTGATGCGAACAAACAGGAGGCTAGACTTCGCATGAGAGTCTACAACCAAGTCATCCACTGTAAGATGGAGAGTGGGATCAAAGCCTTCTAATGAGGGGCTGGTAAATTCACTGCAGCGAAGAAAACCAAAGAAGGCAAGGCAAATAGCAGCCCAAAGCATGACGTCTCCTGGCGAACTGGGACCCAGAACTGAGCGTAAGGACGCCAAGACAGCTGGAGTAATTGGCAGTCTTGTGTCCTTGGAACGACCTTGACGCCTGCGGACACCACGAACAACCCGTTGAAGACGTAAACAGTTCTGTAATGGATTGGGAAAGCCCAAGTCGATATGAAGGGACCGCACATAACTAAGGTACACCTTAATGGTGGATGTAGAGAGATTGTTGCCTGCCATGAAGGCAACAAATGCGACAAGGCAGTCTTCTGAGGCAGGTAGGCTTTCAGATACCAGGTTAGAGCGCTTGCAGAAGGAGAGAAACAGCCTTTGACCTGATGAATAGGATTTCCGGGAGTTAGCAGCAAGCCCTGCATGCAAGAGGGAGCACATCTCCGATGTTAGAACCACTTTGTCAGCGAGAGTAAAAGGTGTTGAGGAATGGAGACTGGGGAATGATCTGCGGCAGGAGCCAACTGACGGAATCTGCGCATCTGAGAACGAGAGAGGGCATCAGCAACCGAGTTTGTAACACCTGGAATGTGTGTGGCTGACACAATAAAGGAAAATTTGGCGGAAGCCAAAATTAAACTACGTAATAGGTGCATCACACAAGGGGAACGGGAGGTGCCGGAGCGCAGGGCAGACACTACAGCTTCATTGTCCAATTGGAACAAAATGCGTTTTGCTGTCCACTGGGAGCCCCAGATGTGGGCGGCCACTACCACTGGGAATAGCTCTTTGAATGCGATAGGAAGAGGCAACATTGAGAAGGCCAAAGGCCCTGGAACCAGTGTCCTTGGTATATGGCACCAAAACCTATGGTACCGGAGGCATCACTGGCAACCTGGAAATCGGACGGCGGGAGCCAGTTTGGCATTAGAAAGAAACTACAGCCATTCCAGTCGGAGAGAAAGTGATCCCACCACAGCAGATCAGTCTTAACTGTAGAGGAGAGGCGAATATGATGCGCTGGAGAGGACACTTTGCAAGTCAGATTTATGAGTCTCCGAAGGAAGGTGCGACCAGGGCGGATAACCTTGCAGCAGTGATGTAGTAAACCAATGAGTGATTGCAGTTCCTTGAGAGAACATGAACGGCGAGAAATCCAAGACTTAACGACTGTACGAACCTTCAGCAATTTTTCTTCTGGCAGGCGAGCCTCCAAACGGGTAGAATCTAGGAGGATGCCCAAGAAGCAGAGCTGAGGGGCTGGGCCTACGGATTTGTGAATAGCGAGAGGAACTCCTAGATCGTTGCAAGCGCGGGAAAAGGCATCCATGTTCTGCTGGCAGACAAGGGAGTTTGGAGGACCAAGTGTGAAGTAGTCATCTAAATAATGTATCAATGGCGAGACCTTGAAGTGATGAGTTGCAATCCACTGCAAGCCTTCTGCGATGCGGTTGAAGATAGACGGGGCAGATCGAAGGCCGAAAGGTAGAGCTAAGTCGATGTACAACTGGTCTCTCCAAACCATACCCAAGAGGAAACGATCATCTGGGTGAATAGGAACAATACGATAGGCACTTTCGATATCCAATTTGCCCATCAGGGAACCGCGACCACAGGAAAGAATGAGGTCAATGGCTTCATCTATGCTTGTGAAATGGACGGGGAAGTCCTCTTTGGATATTCCGTCGTTAACGCTTGACCCTTCTGGGAAGGAGAGGTGAAGGATCAGTCTCCATTTCCCTGGTTGGCCCCGCTTAACAATAACACCAAATCTGCTAGAGTGGAAGAGTGGAACAGGAGGGGATGTAAACGGGCCGGCCACTCGACCCAATGAACATTCCTTAGCCAGGTACTCGTCTATAACTATTGGCTGAGAAAGGGCTGACTGCAAATTATGGGGTGCAGAGCGAAGAGGCGAACCAGAGAAGCCGCAGTGGAACCCTTCTGCAATGCCTGTAATGACGAAGGACGCAAGTGGTTGGTCAGGATGCGATGAGAGAAGATTGATCCAGCGAGAGAGCCGAAGAGGAGTTACTGACGAGACACTAGGTAGGAGTGGCCAGGCAGGATTTTGATGAGGAGTAGAGGAGGAGGTGGAGGGTTCACTTCCTCCTCTCCTTCCGAAAGGGCTGGAACTCGGATGATGTGGAACGGCGCTTCAGAGGCAACGGTGTCGGGGCCTGAGACTGAGAAACTCTTAAGGGACAGTCAAGGGCTCTGTGGATATCTAAGCAGCCTTCGGTGCTACACACGTGGCGGAAACGGCAAACCCGAAAACTCGAAATACACTGACCGGAGTTCCAAGAGCGGCAAGTGAATAGACTAGTAGTGGAACCGGTAGCCTCAAAGGTGGAACGCTGAGCGCCTCTGGCTGATAGAACTGGGGACGTCCAAGGGCAGAGCTCCGTCGAATGGTCCATTGCCTGGCAACTCCGACAAGAGACTGTAGCCTTGTTGGCATTTGTGAAGCTGAGGCTCCACAAACTGGGATGTGGTTCCCCCCAAGAAAGTGAAGGCTTGTTCGCTGCCAGAGCTCGAAAGTTGCGATCGTAGGCGAACCAATGGGGGGTTTGGTAGTTGTGGGCAGACCGGCAAATCAGGAGAAGATAGGCCAAAAGGTCGGACGATCTGTGGGGAGAAGAGGCCAGCACCACCGCAGCATACATGCAGAAGGCCTCCACCCAATCATGGAAGTTTAGCAGAGCTTTATGTTTAGGTCTAGTAGGTACCAGCTCTAAGTAAGGGGCAAGAGAGTTAGTAGTTGACAATCTGACAGTAGCTGGCTTGGAAGGATCAGGGATAGATGACAGATTGGCTGGCAGGAAATCTGTTAAATATATCAACGAACTGCCCAGAATTTGCCAGGTTGACTAGCTTGGGAGGAATTGGTGGAAGGGAATCCGCTACGAGAAATGGCCGAGTAGAGGAAGGTGTCGGAGCTGCCGGCATCGGAATTGACGACCAACCAGGCAGCGCTGGGCCGGGAACAAAAGTAGATGGAATGGAAGGAATCGGGAAAGGAGCCGACTGAGCAGAACGCATGAAGTAGGGGGCCGACCAAACAGAAGAATACGTACCTGCTGTAATCTGAACGAGCCGGGAAGGATGGGAACGAAGGAGATGCTGTTCGAGGCGGCGAAACTGAGGCCGCCGAAGGCCCTGGCACTGAAGAACTGTCAGAGGCCACGACCGTTGAAGATGGTACTGATGGCCGGAACCCTGCCTGAATCAAAGCCGAAACTAGACTTTGAAAGTTCGACGAGGAAGAGAGATTGACATCAGCATCCGAACCTGATGGACTTGCCGTGTTTCCGATCGCCTCTGGATCTGACATGTTGTTCGATCGCTGCATTCCACCAACGATACCGCGAGTCCGACGAAGAAACTATATTTTAATGCGATCCAGCGAAGCCAGCAATATTAAGATGAGCACTGAGATCGTGGAGGCAAATTACTAGCGAGGAACGCTAATAATCCTGGCAACAGCGAACGTGAGACCAACACTTGCGAGCGATGCAAAGAGCAACTGAGAACCCGCCAAAATTCAGTAAACAAAAGTCCCGAATGAGACGCCGGCCCAGGCCCCGCGGAGAATGCCACAGGAAGACCAATAGCGCTGGTGTATTTAACCATGTCTAAATTGCATTTAGTCTCGAATAATTTATGTACTATTTCAAACACGAATTGTAGTGTTTTATCAGGGATTCTAAATATTGAGAAAACAAATGAAACAGACTTTCCCAAAGTCCTTCTTAGCCCCTCGCACCCATTTTCCCACTTGCAGCGCACCAAATTTACCGGTTGATTTTTCAACCGGAGGCGTGGCTTATGACGTACTAAGATTTGCCCAATCACAAAGCGTCAATTCTTCAGGCATTATAGATTGACGTGTCAAGTCAGTCGAACGTGGATGTGGTATTTATGACGAGCTTAACCCGGTTCAGGAATGCGGGTTCCCCGTCTAGAAATCTCACAGCGGTGTCCGATATGTGAGAAGGAGCTCTGCTTCAAGAGTTAGATCTTTAAGATTCTTTTAGGTGTGAAATAGGTGTCTGGTATACACCTACAGAAAACGTATGGATATTGGATCCTGTAAAATTTCCGTTCAGTTATTAAAAACTAGGACCAAATTGCACGCTAAAAATAAACCATAATAACCACACGGTGGCCTGCGTCTAAACGTCTGCCGCACGTAGGCGAAATACATCATTGCATGTATTCTAATGCACGTTTGCGCTAAACAACACTTCCAAATAACTTGTTTACTGGCATTCGAAAGTAACAAATAAAGAACACGCCGTGACACTTAATTCTAATCAGAACATTTCATGGAACAAAGTTTGCAATTGCGTTAAAACTTCCAACAGCTTTCGAATTTCGCTAATACGATTCACGGCATTCTGGTGAATTGAATCCAGCTACGCTGCCAGGACTTCCCGAACTTGAAATCAATCTTATTTTGGTAAACTTAAATGCCGGAGTCGCTAGAACTGAAGAAATAAGTTCTATCCCGGTGTCACAGCTATTTCGCCCCCCGCCCCCCAGTGAATTCGTCCCCCCCCCCCTAGGGGGAGCGAAATCGCTAGTGAATTGTAGTCGTAATTCTTATTGAAATCGCCCCACCTCAGAAAATAGAGGCAGTACATGTCAACGCACTGAATCTAAAGTTTAAAAAAAATTAAGTGTAAGACCTCTTTAGCTACTATTACTACTAGTGACTACAAAAATACGCGAGTCGGCAACACTCCTTTTCTTCTGAAAGTCATTTCAAATTCTTTCCGAATTTGAGTTAATTACACTGCTAGAAAATTGCAAAACTAACCGCCGTTTTATCTTCTCATTAGTTGATAAGCTGTTTATCCAGAAAGGTTTTCCTAGTTAGAACTGATCTAATTACCGAATTAACAAGCGCCGTTAGCTCAATTGAAATAGAACAAAGCACGCGAGTCGGTAACACTTCTTTATTCGGCAAAGTTATTTCAAAATAGATGGATCGACGCGAGCATTACGGGTTATAAAAACTTACATACCACGATAATTACGTCAACTTCATTATGGTTTTCATGCATGTAAAAATCATCAGGCTATTTGGCAGTTGTTTCCAAATACGAGTCCACTCGCTGCAAGCAAAGGTAAGTTTTAAAACTTCCCGCCGTTTTAGATCTTAATTAGTTCATTAGCTTGTTTATTCAGGAAGTTTCCACGCGAGTCGGTAACACTTGAACATTCGGCAAAGTCTTTTCAAAGTAGGCGGATAAACGGGTTATCAAAACCTTTAAGTATCCACAATAATTACATCATCTACATGTTGGCTTCAGGCAAGAAATACTAACAACTAATCATTCGAAGATTGACGAAGATTGTATATTGCACTGCTCGCGCGAATGAAAATTGCAGCGTTTACCGTAGCTACCAACACGAATTTTGTCTAAGAAAAGTGAAGCGTGGATTTTAAAATAAAATTGAATTGCATGCCTTTATACACATTACTGATAGTTTTTTGGATTACTATTCTCCACGTCCAATACATTACAGTAATAAAAAGAAGGAAAACATGTATTCATAACCTTTTAAAAGGTTAGAGGGAGGGGGCGAAATCGTTAGAGGGGGGCGAGGAATAGGGCTGAATAGATTGTGCTAGCAAATCCAGCCAAAGTTGCTCCAAAAAAAGGCTAAAAGTTGCTCAAAAGTTGCCAAAAATTGAAAAAGTTGCCACCAAAATTTGAAAAAGTTGCTCACTTAGGCGAGCCATTTTATTCTAGATAACAACTTAAAACATGGAATGTTGGGTGTGTAATTCAATATAATCTTAAAGTTCAACATAACTACCAATAGTAGTACTTTCTAATGAAGTAAAGTAGTTTCTAATGAGTAAATCTCATGATATTGACCATAGACACCACATACGGTGATAAAGTTTACAGCCTCTTTGCGTTGTTGTATCTAATCATGACTGAAGCCTCTAGATAATTCGCGGGCGATATTAAATAGATAGCTGCTGTCCAGTTCGTGGGCGCACATTAATTCATGCACGGAAAGTAGAAAACAAAGGAATGTTAATCATTTGCAGGGTCAATACTATTCAATACACGTCTACAGCATTCTTAGTGTCGACCAGTTTCAATTAACAGAAACATTTGGGATAATTTGGGTGTTTTATCATTATTTGTTGCTCAAAAGTTGCCAAGGAAGGCAAAAGTTGCTCTGGGTTGCTTGCAGTACAAAAAGTTGCTCAAAACTCCAGAAGTTGCTCAAAAGTTGCCGAGCACAATCTATTCAGGCCTAGCGAGGAAGGGGAGGGGGGAGGGGGAATTCACTGGGGGGGGGGGGGGGGGGGCGAAATCGCTGGTACACCGGCAACGCTCAGGCAGCGAAAAGCTGCCATTTTAGCTGTAAGCTATCCAACTGTGTCATATTTCTCGCTTCAACCCTTCAGCGAAATCAGAGTTAGCAGTAGCGAAGTGCATGTCGGCTTAGTCGGTCAATCAGTAGTGGCTTCAGCTTGTTCATTTCGTCTTGCAGGTCAAGGTTTAGTCTGGCGTCGCTGTTTTCAGTCCAAACTTTACGGTTCTGATAATGTTTTGGTGGGAATTATTACCATGTAGATTTACGCCACCTTTTAGCACTAACATGCCGAGAGCTTGCAATGGGAAAATTGTTCAAACAACTGGAATAACTGCAGTAGTGATCATTTCGTACAGTTATCTTTCAAATTAGACGATATTAAAAACCGCTGGCAAATAAAAAGCTATTCTGTTTAACCAGGATAAAATATTCGAAGACACTTTCCCAGGTAATGGGTTTATGTGTATTTTTCCCAGCTCAGAAGAAGTAGTCACAGATTCCCAGGAAAGTTAAAATTTCCTAGCCAAAAAATAAAATATCCCAGGGTGAGTCAGGGAATATTCCTTGCATGCTAAAAAAAACCAGGCTCAACTTCCAGGAGTCAAAACATGTTCCTGGCATGTTAGTCGCTCCCAGGAGTCAAGGTACTTTTTTACCATTCCCAGGAGTCGAGGCATATTATTTTTATTGTATTCCCAGGAGCCAAAAGTGATTGTGAGCGGACCCTGTGAAATCTTATCAAATTTCCAAATTCCAAATTTTAAGGATCCCAGGACTATTGATGTTTTGCAACCGATAATTGCCAATAAGCGAGCGATGTATTTTTCGAATGCTCCCAGGATCTATTTTATGTCAGAAAAATTCCCAGGGTAAATACCTCTGCAGAATAGCTTTTCGAAAGAATAGCTTCATTGAAAGCTCCTGACATGCAGCTAGCTTTGCAAAGTCGCCAACGTTTAATCCAGGCTATAAATCCAAATTGTTTGGTCAAAATTGAACTGACTACCCAAGGAAAATCAGAATGATATTACTGGTATTCTACTTCCAGATAACAACAGTTCAAAATGAACTGACTACCCAAGGAAGGCAGAATGCGTTTAAAATTATATCAAGGGCACCCAACGAGTACTTTTTAAAATTCGTTTGAAACCAGTTGTCTGCAGAGCTTATCTAGCCATTTTAAGGCGCCTACTATGTCTTTTGACGTATTCTAGAAAACCATTAGCTGTTCGGAATTTCTAGGCGGAAATCGCGTCAACCGAAAATACTATAGCAAAATATTCCCGGCCTACGAATTTGTTAGTAGTCTTGAACATAAACAAGAATGTTCTAGCCCAAGTAACTTCATGTTGCAAAGTTTTGTGGAGGTACGAATTGTTTAGGGGTCCTTTTTTCCTTTAGGCAATTCTTTTAGGTGACCTCCATTTGCTAAAGGTTTATTCTTTCGGATTTTAGATGTCAGAATTTCTTAGAGAATGAAAATGTGTTCTCGAAAACTTTAGGTGGCCGCTTCACTAAATGATTTGTGACAATATGTGGTTTTTTTTTTCATTCCAACCAATGTTTTTTTCCGGATCGTTCTGACTCTATTGATCAGACGAAAATGTACGAATATTTTAGGGGAAAGCTCTTACTCTATTGATCAGACGAATATTTTAGGGGAAACCTTTTAGGCTCCCTTTTCTTCTATAATTTTCTAGGGATTGAAAACAAATTTTCTAGCCAGTATTTCAGAAAACAATTTTCTAGGGACAATTTTTTCAAATCCGAAAGTTTTAGGCTAACTTACTCTCCCGAACAGCTTTTTAACCGAAAACTTCGTTGGGTGCCCTTGTTATATTACTGATATTCTACTTCCAGATAACAACATTTCAAAATGAACTGACTACCCAAGGAAGGCAGAATGCGTTTAAAATTATATTACTGATATTCTACTTCCAGATAGACAACAGTTCAAAATGAACTGACTATCCAAGGAAGACAGGATGCGTTTAAAATTATATTATTTACTGATATTCTACTTCCAGATAACAACAGTTCAAAATGAACTGACTACCAAAGGAAGACAGAATGAGTTAAGTTATCATTGATATTATTATTGATATTCTATTCGGAGTCAAAAGTAATACGAAAACTTTTCCATTGAAGAATTAGCTCAGAAACTGGTCTTGAAGACTGCGAATCGTTGGTGTTAGCTCACGATTTCCGGTGATGGCCGTCAGAATCTTTTTTTTGTTGTTCAAGTCATCCGCACAGAGTTTACATCTCGGCTAATATTCGCGCAAAGGAAGGAATTAAGCGAACCTTCCCAAAACAAATACCAATTTAAACGATGTACCGGCCAACTACGTAGTACGTGTTAACGTAGAAGTACTTCGTACTGAGTTCTTGCGGCCAGCCGGAGTCGAAGATCTTTGAAGTCTTGTTCTGGCCTTTTGCCTGCCACAGCTCTTTGATCTTCATATAAGCAATTTCGTAGCCAGATCAAAGTCGTAGAATTAAAGGGGTACCATCGCCTTTTACTATCGACTGCTGTCCCAAAGACGACTTGACCTTGCGAAGTTGCCCGCCAAAACTTGAAATTCATGCGCCTATTTCGGCGGTAAATCGCATATTAACTATTATTCTAATTCTCAGTAGGGAACTACAGAAGGCGAACGGTGTCCTGCCGATGACAGATCAGGCGATTTATTTTTCACTGCCTGAACACTCTTAAAACCACAAGGTGCGAGTGTTGACGAGATTTGCGGTTTACAAATGAATTAATCCTGACATCCAGCAGCGCGCGCATTCCTGAACCGGGGTAAGCTCGTCATGAGAGTTTGTCAAAGGCGCGAAATGTCAGCTCCGCCCCTGAAACGTGTTTTCGCGCCAAAACATAATTCCCCGATTCAATTTCCTGCAAGTGAAACAAGTCGAACTCGCCTCTCGCTTCGATTCTCGCGCTCGATTTTTGACCCAATAATCGCTTACCCAGTGACTCAGCGAGTTCGACTTGGAGCAAGTCTAATGAAACATGAGAAGCGTAGCCTCGAGGGTTTTATTGTTTTCTCAATTGATATTTGGAATCCCCTGATGAAACACGAACAATGAGTGTTTGTACTTCTCATGCCGATGGCTCATACGCTTCTTTTCAAACATCTTTGCAAGTATTATTTACTGTTTGACTGTTGTATATAATTATTCCATAGATGGCTTATTATTTTTTGCTGCCAGTGATTTCAACTAGCGTACGTAGTCAGTAGTGTAGTGGCCAAGAGTTGGAAGGGTAAAAAACGAGATTTTCATTTCCCGCCTTCGCTTCTCTTAAAACACGATTTTCATTTCAAAGAGGTTGACTTGTAGCAAGTCTATCCGGAAGGGTTGAGATTCGAGCTCAAGTGGAGGCACACTTTTATTTGCACTCTGCTCTGACACTGCGCATGTCGTGACGCCAACTATAGATGGTTTGCACTCAATCCCCAGAGATTCAAATGACAAAGGGCATGGCGGCCATGTTAGTGTACAGAACAAAAGACAAAAGAAGCTAACGAGGAATCTATAGATCGTTTTCACGTGACGTCATCAAAATTCTAAAATCTAAACTAAAGGATCTATAACCCTGTTCTTTTAATGTGATTTAGGTATTGGTATACTCAGTATTCTTTGAAAGTTTTACATCGATACGGTGAATCGTTATTGAATTACAGTATTTTGAATTTTGTGACGGCCCAGCTCAGCGTGTTTCCTAAATGTCATGGAAACCCATATATTCCTGCCAAATTAAAATGTTTGACTTGATTTAACGTTAAAAGTGATATATAATGTGTTTTGAAGTGAATGCTAATCATATTGCTGGGAAAATCAGCTTTATTCGTAGAGTACGTTTTCGGCCGCCATCTTGGTGTACCAAAGAGGTACAACTAAATTGTTTGAATGTTACTTGTTCGACAGCTCAGTTACGAAGTACTCTAATGCTCCAAAATTTCAGTCATTTACATATTTTTACCTGCTCTATACACAACATTAAAAGTATTTCACTAATATCAGTCTTTTCTTGACGCAATTTTTTGTGTGACGTCAGTGAGAACGATCTATTGTTACCTGTACACCAACATGGCGGCTATGACGTCACGTCCAAAGGGTCTATAGCGCCAAACTACAATGTTTTCATCAGATTTCACGCCAGGTTATAAACACGTACTCCCACGAGAATAATCGCATAATAGGGACATTTTCATTATGGCGTCATCATTTTACAACAGCTACCAGAATCCTTTTCAAATTCTTTTTCTCATTCAAATTTCTCAACTCCTTTGTGAATTCCAAGACAATGGTCCAAATTAAAGGAACAAAAGAATCCACGCAAAGAGTTCTGGTAGCTGTAGTATGTGACGATCATGCAAACGTCCTATCATTTAACATTCAATCTTTTCATTAACAATGGATGTTTGATTACTTAAGTCAAACAAAGCAACCTACAAAAACTCTAAATGCATGAAGTTTTAAAATCGTTGTGTTGTTTATTCCACAACCACCAAACAAGCATGAAATTATTAAGTAGTTTGAGAAGTCGTTTAAAGGTCTCCAATTCGGACTGGACGGCATTTCAAATGCCGTTCAGTCCTTATGAAATGCCGTTCAATCCTAAGTGTCGGCCTTTAAACAGTACATAATAACTGGGAAACAAACAGGTAAACAGTAAATAAGTAACTCACATCGAAAGAAAAATCTGCCTCCAATGAGACTCCAACCAAATTTTCCAGAACCTATAGATTTCTAGCCCACCGCCCTAAACGACTAGATAGATAGATAGATAGATAGATAGATAACTTTATTAAAGTGTCAAGATTAATAACAGTTGCCCACTAAGTAGGGACACTAACAAAAATAAATAAATAAATAAAATAAACATAAAACAAATAAAATCATGACTAATACTAAATATATCTAAAAAACATTTTAAAAACTATCTAAGTGACAAACTATCTAAGTGACAAACTATCTAAGTGACAAACATTTAAACACTTAAAAATATGTACAGTAAGTTGCTTTATATAAAATATGTACCTAATTAAGATGCACATAAGATGCAGTTTTTACAGCCGTTGCTTGTAAAACTTTCTAAGTTTAGCTTTCTGATTGCCTTTTTAAAGGCTTCAATTGATGGCGCGTTACGTATATTGGAATCCAGTTTGGACCACAGCTGAGGTCCTAAGTATCTCAAAGAATGCTTGCCATAGCTAGTTGTGCTAAATCTAGGTATTACAAACTCCTTCACTCTGAGATTATAGTTGCTGCTATTGAATGAAAATAAATCACATATGTACTGTGGGCAAAGCTTATTCTTTACTCTATACATTATTGTCGTAATATCCTGTAATCTCTTGTTCTTTAATGTTGGTAGTTTGGCCCATTCTAATAACTTGCTATATGACGAATTCCAATCACAGTATATAGCCCTAAGGCCCCTTTCCTGGACCCGCTCCAACTTTCTCGAATCACTGGCCTTGCAAAAGTGCCACACTGTGCTACAATAAGTCAGATGAGGAAGTATAGCAGCCTTAAACAACTGCAATTTTGCATCAGTTGGGATGAGATTTCGTAATCTCATTATTACTCCTACTTTTTGACTGCTCTTCTTACAGACAGTACTAATATGATCTGAAAATGATAATTTGCTGTCGATATTTACACCTAATAGTATGATATTGTGTTCTGGTTCAATACTAAAATCCTTGACTTTGATACTCATCTCTCTCTTATCTGTTCTACTGATTATCATACTGCCATACTTTTTATAGTTTCCCTTAAGATAATTAGAGTCATACCAGCCTGTCACTACTCTGGCACATTCTTGTAATTTAGTTTCTACTAGAGTCACATCCTTGTGCGATTCGTAGAATTGATGATCGTCTGCATACATACAAAACTTCGAATCTATGTAATACGTCAAGTCATTCTGGAACAAGTTCCATAATAGCGGTCCGAAAGAAGATCTCTGGGGACATCCTTTTTTCACTACTTTCCAAGAGCTGGTGGTGTCTCCAACTTTGACCCTACTGTATCGATCCGTAAAGTATGCTTGCATGAGATCAACGCTACTTTCGTCAAACCCATAAGCCCGCAACTTCGCCAACAACAGGGGATGATGTAAACAATCAAAGGCTTTGCTCATGTCAGTTGACAAAAAGCCAATCACTTCTCCATTGTCCAAGGCTTTTCTCCAGTTTTCAATCAACATCACCAGGCTGTCTCACAACTGTGCCTCTTTCTATATGCTGTCAGGTACTCACTGAGGAAATCAGTGGTACCCCTGGTCACTTGTGCCGATAGTATCTTTTCGAAGACTTTATTTAGCGTGATCTGTATCGTTACTGGTCGATAATTTTCCTTGTCAAGAGGATCATCCTTCTTATGAATTGGCGCCCACTCTCCTTTCTTCCAATCGGAGGGCCACTGACTCTCTCTGATGCATGAGTTATACAATGTTGTAAGGGGTGTTGCCAACTCTGTCGCCCCAAACTTCAGGGCCTTAGGTGATAAAGAGTCCCAACCTGTGGCTTTCTTTGGGTTTAATTCCTTGAGGGCTGCCTCGACTTCTTTCACACCCAGTCTTGCGAATTTAAAGGGGTGGTGACTAGCAGTTTGCACAGCAATTTCTCTCACGCTGCAATGATTTTCAAAGTCCCTAGCGGAGGTGGCTTCTCCTATTTCTGCTGTTCCTAGTCCTTCTGTAATATTCGCAAAGTAATCTCCCATCACTTCAACTATTTCTTGCTTATCACTGCTCACGTTATTGTTGATCCTTAATCTGAAATCTGTTGTGTTCTGTTTAGACGTTTTCTTGGACCCCAGGAAAGGCATGAAGGTCTTGTAAAAGTCCTTCGGTTTCTTCTTGAGATCTTCCGCCTTCCTGTTCCAGTAGTTTTTTATCGCCTTTCGTCTTAACCTCGTAGCCTCGTTTCGCAACTTTCTCTTTAGCTCCCAGTCTTCAGGGGCTTTGGTTTTTTCATATCGCCTCGCGGCCTTCCTTCTTTCTCTAATAGCTAAAGCAAGAAATTGTTTGTGTTGCGGGAGGCCCGATGGTTGCGAGAAATTCTGCTCTGATTTTATCGGCCATTTTAAACCTTCAAATAAAAATGTATTCGATATAAAACACCGCGATTGACCTTATTCCTGATTGGGCAGTTTTGAGTATGCTCTTTTCCGCGACCTTCCAGTCTACGGAGCGGTCGAAAGAGAGGCCAGGTCAGGCTAGGTTTGACTCGGCAGTCTAAATTTAGATTAGACGGGTGTAACCCGGCCATTTAGACTCCGAGATAACGGTGCGTGTATCATGCAGCATGGTAGCAATACTTTTGGAAAATGTCTGAAATGATTCATTCTAAATATTGAAATACCCACGAAACGATATTAGATATAACGATTAATGCGCTTGATATGCGTACCATATGATTCGCGTGATACGCGTATCCTGAGACGACAATTATAATATTGGGTGGGGGATTCTGCAATCGAGCCATATAGTTTTGGTTTCCCGCTTCCGGCGGCAGTAAAGCAGTTCTCATCCTCTTCATTAGGTCTTATTTTAGATCTCTGGCAAATTCCATTCAAGTAGAAGAACCAACCCGTTCACACATATACAGAATTACTCTAACATTCAACTCACCAGAAGTAAATGACATGCTTAACACCTGCTTTAACAACAACCATTTATTTATTTAATACCACACAGATTACAAGAGTATATTGATAATAAATTGAATTAAGACTATAGGCTACTAGAATGTAACTAAAAGTCAGTCTACATTTTAGCTTATGTATAAAACTGAAGATGGTAAAACAGGTGGACCGGACAAAATCTGTGGCAAAGAACTAAAGCTCATAGGAGATGTGTTACTTGATGGCTTTTACCACATAATAATAATAATGGCCATATTTATATAGCGCCATATCACCAGTCTCATGGCGCTTTACATATTACTGATATATCCCGTCAGTGAATTATTTCGGACTGCTGTACGGCGCTAATATATAGCTGCCACGCAGTGTGGTTAGTGCAATGGCTACATAGCTAAAAAGAGCTTCGCTGATTGCAGATTTCCTAATCAGTGGAAGTTGGCCCAGGTCAGCTGCATGTATAAGAAAGGAAGTTCAGTAGATCGTGGTAATCACAGCCCAGCTCTCTACTTAACATCCCAAGTAAGCTCCTAGAAAGTTTGGCATGTCTTCAATATGACGGTTTTCTCCAAGACAATAACCTTATCAGTAACAACCAATGGGGATTTCGTAGAATAGGGGATCGTCTGAATTCCTTCTGCGTAATAGAAGGCTTTGTAATTCGTTAGCAAGCTTTAAACAGCAACTTAAAATACATCTGTTCAAGAATGCATTCTGTTAGCATTGGTTATTTTAATTTGAATCTATTCTTATATGTTCTTATATATTATTATTAAGCTATCCATTATTATTTATCTTATTTAATCACGTTAGTTCAGTTTTGACATTCATAACTAATAGAGTTATTCAGCAACTTAAGTTACATCTATGAATGCTATTTATCCTATTTTTAGTTTAGTTAGCTTAGCTAGTTAGTTTAGTTAGCTAGTCTATAGTCATTACACGTAACATTCATAGCCGATTGAGCTATTATAATCATTGTAATATTGTAAAGCGCTTTTTGGAAACAGCGCTATATAAATAAATATATATTATTATTATTATTATTAATATGACGGAACAATGGCGCCTAGCCTTAGATCAGTGGAAAGTCAATGGAGTTATCTTCATAGATTTTCAAAAAGCTTTTGACTGTGCTTCACACAAAACCCTAGCCTTAAAACTACAAGCCTCTGGAATCTGTGGTAGTTCCTATGAATGGATTGTCGACTACCCACATCGCACTAGTCCCAGATATTTCAGTTGTTGAAGACAAAATGTCCACGGCCAACTTCTCATGACACTTATAACAATCATAATCCGCCATCGCACTAGTGACACTTGCCTAGTGTCATTATTTACTTTATCGGTGCTTTATTTGTTCACTTCTTTGTATTTATCTCTCAGATACTTTAATTTCTTCGTGCACTGTGCGGTGGAGCGATTTATTCCGGATACGCCATTTTGACGATGTTGCGCACGCATCAGTAGAACAATAGACGCGAGCTACTAAGACTCGTTCTGATTCACCAGCCTTTTGTTATTTATTGGCAGCGAACGGACGGGGCTCTTGGCAGGAGTGGTCGGGACACTGGCTGCGAGTGGGCGGAGCAAGCATGCGTACGGTGTGAAATGTTTTGCCTTGCATGGGTTATTTCTTTTTCTTTAATTTTCTTTTGTCTTCCCCTCTTCTTTCTCTTATTGAATTTCTATGTGTGTAGAGCTCCCCTTTCGCAGGCCTTGAAAGACAAGTGATCTATTTTTTAACATGATCCCCGAAAAAAACAAATTCTCAAAAACTTATTCCCGAAATATTTGAAATGGACAACATTGAGCCAAACAGGAAAGGTATATTTGATAAGCTTGATCAATGTTGGAGTCCTGAAGATGTTCTCATATTCTTGTCACTGGCTATCTTTGTCAGTTTTGCTGATTAAAATCACGTGTCGAACGCACTTTCTATCGGATTCCCATACAAACACTGTATTTCGCGCCATGTTTGCACCCCTTTCAAAATGTCGGAATTAACGGCGAACTGGTCTATTATGCATGATTTTTAAAAGACTTGTAGGATGTTTTACAAAAACTATCACACAGAACAACAAAAACTGTAACGATTTTAAAAGATTGGAAGACAACTGGTACAAAACCGACTTTTCATCAGTAACAAAATGGCTGCCATAGCGTGAATTCGGGGGGTTTCTTGGTGTTACAGATCACCACATGACGTAAAACAAAGAAAGCTATTGTCTTCTAAAGCAAAACAATACCCTGAAATAAAAAGAACCCTAACTCCAGAAACAATGAATCAAACAATGAATCTGCTACACCAAGAAGCACCCTGAATTGGGGCTTTAAGAAACCACCAACTGAATTTTAGAGAGTATAAAAGGACGATTCTAAGGGTTGTTTATTTTCGTTTTAAAAGCCCTTATATCGAACTTACCATCGGTCGAGTTCATGTCTGTTCATTTGGTTTGAAGTTAATTTTTGATCAGTTCCAAATTGTTTATTCTTGTCATGTGCAATTCTATGTAATAGTAGTATCTTTATTTACCCACGGAGTCTTCATACAATCATGCTCTTCCAGAGAGCCGTGTCTAATATATAAGTTACAATATGGCTAATTTTATAAGAAAGACTAATACCTATATCATTACTAAAAACCTATACTTATTATACTGTAAAAACGATAAAATTGATGAAGTAATGTTTCATATCCGAGTCACGGGTTCTATGGGGGTTTCAAATGCGAGTGAAATTTCAAACGGCAAGCCCGAAAGGCGAGACATTTGAAATACTCATGAGCATTTGAAACCCCCATAGAATTCCGTGACGAAGACATGAACCAGCTTCTACATGATTCGTTAATTATTACATACAGGTATGTTTATGTAAGCATTGTTTATGCATGAGTATTGCTGGACTATTGTGTATAGTTATCTCGCTCATGGATTATTATAATTTTTAGGACCACATATTTCAACAAGCGATTCAGTAGTGTAGTCGTTTAGGGCGGTGGGCTAGAAATCTATAGGTTCTGGAAAATTTGGTTGGAGTCTCATTGGAGGCAGATTTTTCTTTCGATGTGAGTTACTTATTTACTGTTTACCTGTTGGTTTCCCAGTTATTATGTACTGTTTAAAGGCCGACACTTAGGATTGAACGGCATTTCATAAGGACTGAACGGCATTTGAAATGCCGTCCAGTCCGAATTGGAGACCTTTAAACGACTTCTCAAACTACTTAATAATTTCATGCTTGTTTGGTGGTTGTGGAATAAACAACACAACGATTTTAAAACTTCATGCATTTAGAGTTTTTGTAGGTTGCTTTGTTTGACTTAAGTAATCAAACATCCATTGTTAATGAAAAGATTGAATGTTAAATGATAGGACGTTTGCATGATCGTCACATACTACAGCTACCAGAACTCTTTGCGTGGATTCTTTTGTTCCTTTAATTTGGACCATTGTCTTGGAATTCACAAAGGAGTTGAGAAATTTGAATGAGAAAAAGAATTTGAAAAGGATTCTGGTAGCTGTAGTAAAATGACGACGCCATAATGAAAATGTCCCTATTATGCGATTGTTCTCGTGGGAGTACGTGTTTATAACCTGGCGTGAAATCTGATGAAAACATTATAGTTTGGCGCTATAGACCCTTTGGACGTGACGTCATAGCCGCCATGTTGGTGTACAGGTAACAATAGATTCCTCGTTAGCTTCTTTTGTTCTGTACACCAACATGGCCGCCATGCCCTTTGTCATTTGAATCTCTGGGGATTGCCGGTGCAAACCATCTATAGTCGGCGCCACGGACATGCGCAGTGTCAGAGCAGAGTGCAAATAAAAGTGTGCCTCCACTTGAGCTCGAATCTCAACCCTTCTGATAGATTTGCTACAAGTCAACCTCTTTGAAATGAAAATCGTGTTTTAAGAGAAGCGAAGGCAGGAAATGAAAATCTCGTTTTTTACCCTTCCGACTGCTTGTACCAACTCTTGGCCACTACACTACTGACTACGTACGCTAGTTGAAATCACTGCCAGCAAAAAATAATAAGCCATCTTTGGAATAATTATATACAACAGTCAAACAGTAAATAATACTTGCTAATGATGTTTGAAAAGAAGCGTATGAGCCATCGGCATGAGAAGTAATTTCAAACACTCATTGTTCGTGTTTCATCAGGGATTCCAAATATCAATTGAGAAAACAATAAAACCCTCGAGGCTACGCTTCTCATGTTTCATTAGACTTGCTCCAAGTCGAACTCGCTGAGTCACTGGGTAAGCGATTATTACTCGGGCTGCCTGTGGCAGCACCGAGTCTTAAAATGCAAGTCGTTATTATTATTTTTTTTAATCCATGTCAGACGGCTTCTGCGCATGCGTTAAAGGTCAAATTCAAACCAATCAGATTGCACTGTGCTGGTCACGCAACAATCGCCAGGTTAATGTATTTACATAAGTGAATACACTAAATCAAAATGGTCGACCCGCGAGGGCGAAAGCCTTCCAACAGGCTCAGGATATTTCAACTGGCGCTCTTGTTGACCATAAAAATACATGAACAACCAGGAGCCGTAATACATTCGATCAGCGCTGTTTGGACAGATCCAATGTACATTTAGAAACGTAAGCGAAATACAATATCCAAACACGTTTGGATATCAACGGGTATCGAATTATCATCAAAGGTTAGATCTCGTCAGGCGCGCTCAGATAAGAAAGTTCAAAGCTCTCAGACAAGGCGAGACAAGGAGATATCACTTTCAATGAGTCATTGTCAGAAATCTATTCCATCGTGGGCGGTCTTGTACAGCTAAGGCATGTTTTACGACAGAATAAGAGTCTTTCTACTGGATTGAGAGCTCGAGACATTATACATGTCGGCTAATATGGGGAAAACTGAAACAAAAAATGAACTTTGACGGCAGAAACCCTCAATTGAGCCAAGCGGAATATTTACATGATCCGCTAAGATTTTTACAAATCTTAGTTAAGCAGATGTTTTCAGTGTATGCCAACTGAAATGCGGCAACTACACGAACAAGAAGCATGAACTGCCAGCAACGAGAGAGGAAAAAGTATTTGAAATGCACAGCGCTAGCTGAAATAGGGCATATATATAATATCTGAGACGTTAAATTACGTTACTGTGAAGAGGATCAAAATTCAAGTTTTGTAGCTTGAGACTGTCTTCTGCCGTGACTCGTGAGAGAAATTGGAAAAGATCTAGCTGTTTCATTCAGACACTGGCAAATTTATTGAAAGCTACGGGCTTACTTTATGAGATTATTATTCATTGTGGAATGAAAGGAAACAGGTTAGCTGAAAGTTAAGTTCGAGGTAGGCTTCGACTTTCATTCCGATTCAGTGCATATGTGCACGAAGGTGGGTGCACTACCAAAAGATCCAAAACGAAAGTTCAGTTACGTAAGTACTGTAAACTCTTTTTGATTTGAATAAATTTCCTCTCAGTTTGTCTGTTAATGTACTTTTCCTTCTAATTATCGCTTTATTTAACATCTGTGATTTAGAGTATGCGTACCTCAGAATAAATTATTTGAAAGGTCAACTGAATTCTTGTGTCGATAAGCGCAAATGTTTTTTTGTGAAACAGTCTGTGTATATGAGAAGCGGCTTTCTCATTTATAGGAATTACAATTGTTTTTCTTGCTATGAAATTTATGTTTCATTTCACATTTATTCATACAGTTTTAGCCGGACATTTCCCCGAGTTTTTGATCTATTTTCAATCAAATTCAAAGTCTGAATATGTCATTGTATTGCATTTATACACTTGAATTGCCAGTATTCTGTTGTTCGAATCCTGCGTTATCATAGTCATGCCATAAAAGCGATTAATAGACCAGTCTGTTTTTTTGACGTTCTCACTGGCGAATTAAAGCACGACTTGATACTAAGAGGATTTCAAATGAAAGTGTATTTCATCTTCAATCTCATGTGGCCCGAGTGAAAGCCCAGATGGGCTCTTGTTGGTTCAAAAATCGAGCGCGAGAATCGAAGCGAGAGGCGAATTCGACTTGTTTCACATCGGGGGGTTATGTTTTGGCGCGAAAACACGTTTCAGGGGCGGAGCTGACATTTCGCGCCTTTGACAAACTCTTTCTGAGTACAATCAAAATTTGTAAATACCACATCCACGTTCGACTGACTTGACACGTCAACATATAATGCCTGAAGAATTGACGCTTTGTGATTGGGCAAATCTTAGTACGTCATAAGCCACGGGTTGAAAAATCAACCGGTAAATTTGGCGCGCTGCAAGTGGGAAAAGTCCTTCGTGCGGGGGGCTAAGAAGGACTTTGAGAAAGTTTGTTTCATTTGTTTTCTCAATATTTAGAATCCCTGATAAAACACTACAATTCGTGTTTGAAATAGTACATAAATTATCCTATATGTATACTCTGCCTGATGGCAGCGATTTCATAAATTTAGCATAGGCCAGTCTACTTTGGCACGCCCGAGGAAGTAAATTCCACAGTACTTCACCCCTATAGGAAAAGCTCTTTTCCCTGTCAGCAAAGGTCACGCCAATTACTGGTAGAAACGGTGAAAATCGGTGAAAATTAGGGTACGTTAGGGAAGTGTTTCCTTACTCTCAACCATAATAAAAAATTCCCAGGATATTTATAATAAGACTGGCCGAATTGAAGAACAATCCATAAACATTCCAAATTCATTTTTTTCTAATCCCTCGAGATGATTTGCATAAATAAAGCCGTTTATTTAAGCATTATATATATATATTGTTAGACATTTAAACCTACCCCATCTCTAATCCCTCGAGATGATTTGCATACTGATAAAGCAGTTTATTTAAGCATTTTACATATATATTGTTAGACATTTAAAGAAATCGTACTTTACCGAGGTTCTGTATAGAACCAGAAATCGTGAGCTTGGTCTGCCTATCGACTGATTTAGAACAAAATATCTCGTCCGTTATTTTTACACATCACCAACAGCGAGCGGCGAAGGCTCGTCTCTCCACCCTCGCGGCATTTGTCGATATGCAAATTAGTCCGAGCGATAACAAAATCTCAGACCCCAGATTGAGACTCCGTGACTGAGTTGCCTGCGAAGAGGCTAGAAGAGCACTTCAACATTTAGTTTTGTAATCCCTCAGACTAGTTTGGACTTACCTACAGAATACCCTGCCACTTCAGGAATCTGTGCCGTTTATAGGTTTGTTAAAATGGTTGAGTAAGCTTTGTATGGAAACAATGGAAAATGAATTATTAATTACTCGCCAATTTGCATACCGACAACAGGTAATAGTGAACAATCACGTACCAAAGTTGTCGTCGGTAGGTAGTCGGTAGGTTGTCGGCCGACAACACGCCAACAACCTACCGACAACTACGTAAATTCCACCGACAACCTACCGACAACTGCAAGAAATCGGCCGACAATCTACCGACAAGTAATAAGCTTATGTGTATCTTCTAAGACAATATATTGACGAATTTACCGACACTTAAAACTTACCAACAAGAGAAAATACATATCATACATCCGTTTTTGGTAGTGGTAACTGCACTGCATGCGCACTGTGATGCGATTCTTGGAATCAGCGAGGTTAGCTTTCCATATAAACGCTCGGTAGAGTTGTCCCTGCTAAAGGGGTAACCCTTCTACCCGGGATCATGTAACAAGGCCCTAAGTGTAAGGGCCGATCTGCACTAGCGACATTTTGTTGACTAAATTATTTTATTAGTCCAAAATGTTTGACAATCATCCCAAAATGTTGAGTATGGAAAAGATTTCGCAACATGTCAAAACTTGCGCCATTTTTGACAAATTGCTAGCCATGTGACTCGAGACCAGTCTACAGCAGAGTATGACGTTACATCCAAGATGGCGGTCTTAAGATGGCTGCCCGTGTGAAGTCCATATTGCCGTGTTTATGAATTTCATCGAGGAAAAAATCAGGGCATAAAGTCCTGAAAGTGTAAAAGCATGTACATGATCGTTTGAAGCATTTTAGAGAAGCTTTATAAGGCAGATTATTGACCAACAACCTACCGTCTAATACCGACAACACGCCAACAACCTACCGACAACTACGTAAATTCTACCGACAACCTACCGACAACCATACGAAATCGGCCGACAATCTACCAACAACCTACCGACAACGTACCGACAGGTTTTGCGCCAACAACCTACCGACAATCTACCGACAATCTACCAACAGCCTACCGACAACCTACCGACAACCTACCGACAACCTAACAACCAAAATTTGGTACGTGATTGTTCACTATTACCCCGTTAATTTGTATAACCAAGATGTACACAGTGTCGCAACTCGACACACAAGATACGCCGATTACGGGTGCCAGGTCATCTTACTGTTTGTAGTTTCGGTATCTGTATGTACAGCGAAAAGCAGAATCCAGTACAGCGAGCAAGCCAACAGAATTCACTCGGTTGTTTACAAATTATGGTGAGTTGATTTGACTGTTCAACGATTCGCTGGTGTCGTCACCGCGCCGACAAAACATACCATGTTCGACTTAAACCACCACGATGCACACGTGTAGTATTTAAAAAGCTTCTTCACAACTCACACTGAAATATTCATATCCATGTATTTCTCTTCAGCCTTCAGGTATGATTTATAGCATCTTGACCATTTGCAGTTTGGTATCGGCAAACCTTAAACAGCACAATTCAAAATTATGCAGCGAGCAAGCCAAGCATATTTTTCGATCGCACATTCACTCGGGTTCAGCATAAATAAATAACAAGTATCCTGAGCCTGTTGGAAGGCTTTCGCACGAGTGAAGTTAAATAAAACATTAAAGTGCTTACATTTGAGAGATGGGACTCCAAATATTAGAGAGAAAGTTACTCGCGGGTCCGCAGCCATCTTGATTTACTGTATTAAATTAACCTGGCTTGTTGTGTGACCAGCACAGTGCAATCTGATTGGTGTGAATTTGACCTTTAACGCATGCGCAGAAGACTTGTTGCACAGAATAAAAAAATAAATAAAAAATAACGACTTGCATTTTTAGACTCGGCGCTGCCACAGGCAGCCCGAGTAATTAGGGGGAAGAATTCAAATATCTATGGTTTGATTACAGGCCCTCGTATGCGCATGCGCCTCACGACCACGCTTCGCGCTCAAAATAACTTATTGCCATCAACAGCTGTTACCGTCCTGCTTTGCTAAAGCCGCCATTATGTATTCTGTGTGACTGTTTTTAATGTTTACTTCCTCAAGAACACCGCGTTCGTGATCATGTCGAGCTCACCCGCAGGCTTTTCCCTTAACTTTTGACTTCACTATTGAATAAGGTTGTTATTATTTTAAAAAGCTTGTCTCAGATTCAAGTTACGGGAAATTCATATTACGGAAACTGCACCATGGTAATTAGCCTGCTATAACAAATAAAACATTATTATTATTATTATATAGCATATTTCCTTGTTCGAATAATTGCTCATTTTAGAGAAGATATTGCAATTAGCTGTCCTTTCGGCTACAAAGTCGAATCGAAGTAAATCCATATCATATAAGGTCCTGTTTCACGCAATTTAGCACTATCCTTAAGATAGTAGAGGTTGATAACGACAGAATTGGCGTTGAAAAACAGTTATCACATAACATTGAACTAATAGCTCCGCCCCGGCTCAAATAAACATAGTTATTAGTCGGCTAAGCAGCTAATACGGCTGTGTATCAGTTTACGAGTCATTCGTATTTTGGCGAGCGTCAGTAGACAAGAAAGCGAGAAAACTGAGGCGGCGCACAGAAACAAACCATTCAAACAGTATTTCATCGCTTCGTGCATGAAGAAGAAAGCTATATTAAACCATGATTCACAAATATAGATTATAACACTGAGCTAGAGAATTAAAGTGCTATCGGGTAGTCCAAGTATCCTGACCAACAATAAACGATATTAAAACGTGTTTTCCTCTACGAAATAAAAACGGTGAAAGGTTAAAAGCTTGAACGTAATCAACTATGATAATGTTTTTCTTGTTCTTCTTTAAGAGTAAACTTGGAGAAGTCTTTAGTGTTTTATTTAACTGCAATTTGATGGATAAAATCCACTCTGACTAGTGATGAACGGCTAGCACGATCGCGAAGGGATAAGCTTTGTGCGTGTATATAGGCAAAAGACTGCATGCTGAAACGCAGACCTCTACAACTCACAATCAGATGATCAGAAATACAGCTATTTCAATTAATGTTGTCTGGGAGATAGGGCATTAAGGAATGCAGCCAAAAACCAATTTCATGAAACGCTCCTTCTCCTATCGCGGTGCCATTGCCTGGAATGAACTTTGAAATGAAACAAGAAAATTCGACAGCTTGACCATCTTCAGAAGAGCCCTCAAACGATAACACAATTTATTCTTATAATATATTTTTTTTATGGGGAAGGGATATTATTAGTATTACCGTGTCGAAATAAAGTTAATTGATTGATTAGAGAATAAGGCATTTTTAAAATGTCGGACGGCTGTACCCAGGCTAAAGATGGATAAATAAACCGTAAACTAAGTCGACTAAGTCGTCTATAACTCGTAACCATAATTCGTTTCGGTGTGGGAATACCCTAATGCCTATAACCTAACCTAACACTATAATAATAATAATACACTTTATTTTACGAGGGTAAATACACATAACAGCCAAGTAAGCCAAAGACAAAGCGTCGTGTGTTCCAAAGCAGTGTTACTTTTCCAAAATTAAAGTAAAAAATAACTGAGTAAAAATTGTGAAATACCTTTAGTTCTCCTAAGAGTAGGAAAATCCTAAATCTGGGATTAGCGGCCTAAACACCCTAAACCCTGGGTTAGGGTTGATAAGAAGTGATTATGTTATGCATTTCGTGGTATATCCGATAATGAACTTTCGATGTCTTGAAAAGTGATGAATGCACTCGCGTTCGGCTCGTGCACTCAACAGCTATTTTTATGTAGAAGATGGAGAACAGCCTTCTATTTGTTAGTGTGCAACTGTAGAGGTTGTAAGGTTCCCATGGAACCATGTAATGTAATCTATTACACAGATTACAGTAAGGATTACTCTCACTAAAAGAAATTGGCCTTAATCTTGACTGGCCGGATGATACTGTAGACGTTAGGGTTTCAATCGCTGGCTGCTTGTTTACAAAACTTTGTATCCCGATATAATAGTTTTAGAATTTGAAAATTCGTCTGCATTTGGACACGTGTAGTAATCAGCCTCTGTCTTGTAGACCAATTGCCATATTTGGTCTTTTTCCATCTGGTCAAACTTTGCCGGATATCCGTATTCCTCAGTGAAATAAACATCTTTTCTGCATGTGAAAAATATCAATCCACCTGGAAATTAAAATAGAAAATAGAAATGACGTGCTGTAGGAATAAAAGCGAATCGTTGATTACGTCATCAGTGGGTTTTATCACGCGGTGACCAGGTTGAGTCCCAGGGGAATAAAAAGCTTTGTTTTCATCCGGTAACCTCGTTCTCAAACTACTCCAGTGCGAGGCTAAAGGGACACAACCTATTGTTTATGACCAGTATGGCCACCACGTGATAAAACCCATTGTTACAGTTTTTCTTGTTTTCCAGGCCACATCTGTTTGCTTTGTTCTTTCCAGGGAATATATATCATTTTTCACATCCACCTACGATTCTTTGTTCTTTGCGATGGAATATAATTTTCCCCTTGCATGTTAACAATGTTTTAATACATATTCCCCTTGCATCTTAATTTATATTCCCCTCGACTTATTCCCTCACGCTTTTCCTATTACTTAGAACTACTGGCTTACTCTTTGCCTAAGGAGAAGTGTGACATGAAAGGAGAAGATGGAAAAAAGGTTACTTGTCCTATCCACTACACTATAAGCTTCGTTGGTTGAAAGAACCGATAAAAAAACATCGATAAATCCTATGAACAGTAATTTCAAGCAACAATAAACCAGGCAAACAATGCTTCCTAATGATTTATGAAAATATATTGCGTACAATGAGAAAACATCGCCATTATGAAACATAAGCCATTGATGGACCTTCTTCTTGGGATATGTACGCCCTCGTTGAATAAATCACAAACCCCCTTGCTCCAGGCCAATAATACTCCTTAGCTTATTCACTCTTTTCACCTGGTGGCCATCTTGGAATCAAAGCGAGGCAATCCTTTGTTTTTGCCAGGTTAGCCTCGTAGTGAGGGTTAGTCAAAACGAGGCTCACCTGGCAAAAACAAAGGATTGCATCGCTTTGAATCCAAGATGGCCACCAGGTGAAAAGGGTGAATTGGCAGGGACGCAGGGAGGCCCTGAAAATTGGAGGGGCAACATGATGAATTCTGGGATATTTTCATTCTGGGAGTGGGCAAAATTATGAATTCTGGGACATTTTCATTGATGACTTCTGTCAATCTCTCTTCTGGGACTGGGCAGAGGGGGTAACAACCCCCCCGCATCCCCCTCCCTACCTCTTATTAGCATAATAGACCATTCAGCTTGTCTCTTTGTTGTCCCAATTCAGATCATGTGACAGTCCTCCAGACAATGCAATACTTGTTTTCCAATTACAGAAATTGTTACATTTCCTCTTGGGATACAGAGAAAAAAAAAAAACGTTATACAAGGGAAAAGTCAGGTGAACTGAAATGGAGCAACAAAGAGGCAAGCTGAAAGGGTCTATTAGCAGATATTATTAAACTGTGAGCACCTTTCTTCACCCATCGTATCATCTCATCGAAACATGGCGGTTTTATTTGACCAGGTGTGACAACACCACAGCTAACAACTGCGTCATAAGACCTATCAGCGATCTTCTCAAGTCGGTTTGGAGTGACATAATCATGAATTAAGTTCTTGTAAATGGCTTTCTCCTTTGCTTTCTCCAGCATGTCCTCTGATGCATCTAAGCCAACAAGGTTGGTGTAACCGGCTTTGTAGAGATGTTCTCCCAAGAACCCCGTACCACAGCCAACGTCCAGAATGCGCATGTTCTGACGTTCTCCCGGAAACAATCCATCTGCTTTAGTGATGAATCCCATGGCACAGTTTTTAGAACCGTGGCAGACATCTCTAACATCCTGCAGAGAGTTCAAAGCTAAACGTTGGCTAAATATTTGTAGAGATATTATTTATATTTATCGAAACAAATAGACATCTGCGGAGAAGGAAATGTGAAGCTGTGCATGGTGCAGTTAAAAGGGATACTAGGTTGTTCAAAACTAACTTAATTTTCCTTTGGGAATTTGACATTCTAGCTGAAGCTTCATGTAAGCTCGAATTTTGCGAGTACATTACATTTCCCGCGGGAAAACATTCCATAGCCGAAAAACTAATTGACTAACCTGATCATACGTCTTTGCCCAAACAGTATATGCCTTCTCGATTTTCTCCTTAGACGAATTCCACCAGTTAAGATCGGCAATGCATTTTGGTACAGGATTACGGGGCAAATCACTCGTACTCATTCTGAATGAAAATTGAACAGGATTGAACATTTAAGAAGAAAGCAAAAATAATAAATAATAGAGCATAGTTAATATAACAGTATTTACTTGCTTTATTATCACGATCTCAAAAGAAACACTTGAAGGTTTACAGTCACTACAACAGCCGCCTCCTAATTGCATTATTTGGAAAATAGAACTTCAGCTGCAGAGAGAAATTAATTGTACTATAGGCAATTTGCATGCCTGGCGAGGTAATTCCATGGAAAATTCCATGCCTGATGAGGTAATGCCATGGCAACTTGCATGCCTGATGAGGTAACGCCATGGCAACTTGCATGCCTGTGAGGTAACGCCATGGCAACTTGCATGCCTGATGAGGTAACGCCATGGCAACTTGCATGCCTGTGAGGTAACGCCATGGCAACTTGCATGCCTGATGAGGTAACGCCATGGCAACTTGCATGCCTGTGAGGTAATTCCATGGGAAACTACATGCCTGACGAGGTCATTCCATGTAAAATGGCATGACCTAGGAGGTAATTCCATTGAACATTGCACTTCTCGTGGATTTACAGAATTTCCCTCATTTGCATATTCAGATGAAGTACTTGATGATTTCTTACTCTTGTTGATGTTTAGCCTGCGTCGCATCCGAACTGAACCCCGGTTAAAGTCCGTCTGCGAAACAGCGACAGAAAGCTTGTTCTAGACCCCAAACGAAGTACCAGGATATATGTAGTCAATTCTGATTGGCTTTTACTAATGCTCATTCTTACACGTCTTCTGACTGGCCTGCATTCAACTGTTCAGTACGGATGCGACGCAGGCTAGTTGATGTTATGCTAAGTTATGAATAACGCGCTTAGCCTACAGTCATCCAATCATCATCGGATTTCGAAAACGCTCTCGTGTGAGTCTCTCTAGCCTCGTCGCAGGCTTCTACGCAATCGTTTTTTTTCTTTAATGGCGGCCGTTCTGGACCGTTTTGGCTACCGAGGGGCAAAACTGAAGCAGTGACGTCACAATATCCAGCCGCGCGTAAATGAAAGGACTGGGGACGAGGCTAGTGTGTTTCTTGCGATTCTACATGAAAGATCACAATTGGGGAGGAGAATCAAAGAAATCTAAAAGCACCCTTGATAGACACTTGATCAAGGTTAAACTGCCCAGGAATCGCCATAAACACTAAAGGTAATTACTACAAGGGAAAACGAATGCTTTTTGAAACTTTTTATTAGTTAAGAGCATTACAGCGATAATAGCGAACATTCCATATATTCTCTTGTAATCCGTAAGCGTGGCTACGTGTGCTCACAGCGTGGCTCAGTTCAGTTTCAGTTTTGCTTATTTGACTTGGTATAATCATACAATACATGAGAAAGGACGATTTAAGTACAATATTAAACAAATGACAAAATTTCGATGAGAAAAATAAGTTACACATTTTCACCAAATAATGAAAAAATGCTTGGCAATTGCGACTCTAATTGAGGTACTGGACGATAACTTTCCAGCTTTTCCTTTCTCCTTGCATCCTGCATTCGTTGCCTTCCTTTTGATTCTGGTGTTCCTTGTTTCTTCCTGATTAAACAGTTCATCGCAAACTTCTTTCTCTGCCGCCATGATGTACTTCAGTCAAGTGAATGGCGCGCGCTGTGTTTGTTTGGATGAAACTGGCTCCATGGATAGGATGCGTAATGCGCGTGCGCGAGTCCAACATTGTTGGGCGCGCTGTTCAAATGCACCCAACATTGTTCTGCTATGCTTCAACGATCACAACACAAAAGAATTGTTGGGACGTATTGGCTCAAAAGTTTGAAGCATTTCAAACTTCGCCCAACAACACCCAGCAGGGTGCTCAAACGCTCCCAATTAACATATTGGGCCTCGTTCCTCACATATCTCGTGTCCAGAAGAGTAAATGTAACAGGCTTAGCAGTAGATGGACTAAGAGCCACCGGTAGGGGCACAAGCAACTTTGGTAACCCTCGTGGTTTTATGCTTGTGCTCCTCCACATTAACAAATATCTCTTGTCGCATGTAAATGTAATGATTGTTTTGTTTTGTGGAAATAAAAACCTTGAACCTTGAACCTTGAACCTTGAACCTCTTAATATTGACCAATAGAGTCCTGAATATTATATGAGCCATAACTCTGGAGATTATTTTTCCACCTTGACAAATATAACGGATTTTACCGGCTTACTGAACAGAACCATAACTGTCTATCGATGTTTGTCCTCCACGCTTTCCTGCCTAATTAGGCTGTGCTTCCAGCCTAATTTAATTTTCAAAAATGTGAAAAGCATGCATTAATTAAATCAGACCATCACCAGGTACATGTACATTGTATGCAAGGTATTCGTTTAAGTTAACGGCATTTGGGCCAGAAGAGGCTTTGCACATTAAAGTAAGGCCTACGGCAAACGTCGAACTAGCCATGAACTTAATTCAGCCGAACCTTTTAATTCTGAAATAGGCTCATGGATAGCACGACGTTTGCCGCAATTGAGATCGACCTATTCATTAGGTACGAGTCCAGCATGAAGTTCGAGTAGCCAAGTCGGGAAATACGACTCTGGTGCGACTTTACGGCAAACGTCGTTCTTAACACGCCCCGAACTAAATTCATAAATTATGTCAAATAATGAATAAATCATGCAAATAGTATGGATTGTGCCAAAACCGTGAAAACAACATCTTCCCCATCTCCCAAACACTGATCCCCCCTGGTGAGCATGCGTTGTACAAAGGCGATTTCGAAGGCGAAATGGCGGCCTATCGGAAGTGATTGCCGCATGACGCTCTGTCGGAAATGTGTAGTTCGTGCTTTAACGTCACAAAATACATTTGCCTTAAATGCGAAATGCCCTTTTGTAGTAAATGCTCAGTATTCGAAAGTAATGAAGACGTGTCTGGCTGGAATGCCGGCAGAAGCATTAGCTATTACGAATGTTGCGATATAGCTCGCTTTGAAACGCTTCTACCATCAGTGAAGTCAAATCATCCAGAATGTCGTTGAAAACTGCGGCATGATCAACTATTATCAGAGGTTTCAATGTGTGAATCGCAACCGCTAGAAACATGGCCAATAACGCCACTTGCAGTGACAACCATCGTCTCCTATACACGACACCGAATGCTGTGTAGAACGCCATTCTCTTTTTCTGTTTTGGACAATCATTTTCCACAGAAAGGCCTTTCTTTAAAATATTCGACCGAGCGCTATATTTCGCCATATCACTAACCGCGGGCGAAAAGTGAAATGCGCCAGGACACGTGTTAGTTCCCGTGATTTAATTAGGCGCAAGTGAATTAAGATCGACATAACGGTTCGACGTTTGCACCCATTCGGTCCTAAGTCGAACTTCTACCGAACCTATTTTTTAATAGGATCGGCGCGACTTAAGTTCGACGTTTGCCGTAAGCCTAAGTCGGAGCCATTCACGGTGCATGGAAAGTAGGGGCCATTGCAGATTATTTAGCATACTGCTTACACCAGACTCTTCAGTAGTCTCTGTATACAAAACGTGCAGCCCTTTTTTGTACTTTTCACGGTACGTTGATATTGCGTTGCGTGTACCACGCTATACAGGCATGGTAGCTAGGACAAGAGAAAGATGTAACTTGGCTTTTACCTCAAGAGAACAATGATAGAAATTTCGAGAAAGAAAATTTAAAGTTTGACTGCTTTTCTTGGACTATGGTTGCAGTAATGATTGAAACCAGGAGTCCATTATCGAACCAGAGATGGTCACCAAGATTAATCGGAATGGAAATTAGTTTCCCGAGTGCTGTAGCTTGCTGTGGCTTCCTACGCGAGATGACTGCATGCAAGCATAGAACCTTACCTTCAGACTCGCTGCTGGTCGACCTCTCTTAGCCAAGGAATGAGTTTAGTTAACAGACTTGTTGAAATCCGTCAAAGTTTATTCTGAAGCGAACTAATAGCCTGTTTTATACATGAAGGGACACTAGAGGGAGGTGACAGCAGTATTGTTGTCGGTATGCAAATTGGCGAGTAATTAATAATTCATTTTCCATTGTTTCCATACAAAGCTTACTCAACCATTTTAACAAACCTATAAACGGCACAGATTCCTGAAGTGGCAGAGTATTCTGTAGGTAAGTCCAAACTAGTCGAGAGATTACAAAACTAAATGTTGAAGTGCTCTTCTAACCTCTTCGCAGGCAACTCAGTCACGGAGTCTCAATCTGGGGTCTGAGATTTTGTTATCGCTCGGACTAATTTGCATATCGACAAATGCCGCGAGGGTGGAGCGACGAGCCTTCACCGCTCGATGTTGGTGACGTGTAAAAATCACGGACAATATATTTTGTTCTAAATCAGTCGACAGGCAGACCAAGCTCACGATTTCTGGTTCTATACAGAACCTCGGTAAAGTACGATTTCTTTAAATGTCTAACAATATATATGTAAAATGCTTAAATAAACTGCTTTATTTATGCAAATCATCTCGAGGGATTAGAGATGGGGTAGGTTTAAATGTCTAACAATATATATATATAATGCTTACATAAACGGCTTTATTTATGCAAATCATCTCGAGGGATTAGAAAAAAAAAAATTTGGAATGTTTATGGATTGTTCTTCAATTCGGCCAGTCTTATTATAAATATCCTAGGAATTTTTTATTATGGTTGAGAGTAAGGAAACACTTCCCTAACGTACCCTAATTTTCACCGATTTTCACCGTTTCTACCAGTAATTGGCGTGACCTTTCCTGACAGGGAAAAGAGCTTTTCCTATAGGGGTGAAGTACTGTGGAATTGACTTCCTCGGGCGTGCCAAGGTACACTGACCTATGCTAAATTCATGAAATCGCTGCCATCAGGTAGAGTATACATATAGGATAATTTATATACTATTTCAAACACGAATTGTAGTGTTTTATCAGGGATTCTAAATATTGAAAAAACAAATGAAACAGACTTTCTCAAAGTCCTTCTTAGCCCCCCGCACGAAAGACTTTTCCCACTTGCAGCGCGCCAAATTTACCGGTTGATTTTTCAATGACGTACTAAGATTTGCCCAATCACAAAGCGTAAATTCTTCAGGCATTATATGTTGACGTGTCAAGTCAGTCGAACGTGGATGTGGTAATTTGATTGTACTCAGAAAGAGTTTGTCAAAGGCGGAAATGTCAGCTCCGCCCCTGAAACGTGTTTTCGCGCCAAAACATAATCCCCCGATGTGAAACAAGTCGAACTCGCCTCTCCCTTCGATTCTCGCGCTTGATTATTGAACCAATAATCGCTTACCCAGTGACTCAGCGAGTTCGACTTGGAGCAAGTCTAATGAAACATGAGAAGCGTAGCCTCGAGGGTTTTATTGTTTTCTCAATTGATATTTGGAATCCCCTGATGAAACACGAACAATGAGTGTTTGTACTTCTCATGCCGATGGCTCATACGCTTCTTTTCAAACATCATTTGCAAGTATTATTTACTGTTTGACTGTTGTATATAATTATTCCAAAGATAGCTTATTATTTTTTGCTGGCAGTGATTTCAACTAGCGTACGTAGTCAGTAGTGTAGTGGCCAAGAGTTGGTACAAGCAGTCGGAAGGGTAGACTTTCTCAAAGTCCCTTAAAACGAGATTTTCGTTTACGGCCTTCGCTTCTCTTAAAACACGATTTTCATTTCAAATAGGTCGACTTGTAGCAAGTCTATCAGAAGGGTTGAGGTTCAAGTCGATTCGAGCTCCAATGGAGGCACACTTCTATTTGCACTCTGCTCTGCACTCTGCTCTGCTCTGACACTCTGCTCTGACACTGACACTGACATGAGTGAACACGAGTGCACAGCAGTTCATAATTTAATTAACAAAAAATTGTAATAAACAAATATAATTATAATTGTTTTATCGTCTTAGTTGTCTCGGGTTACCTGTGTTATCAGTGCGGTACCCTATTTTTTGTATTTCCGGGCTACCTGTGTTATTTTAGCTTGACTTAGTTGTGTCGGGTTACTTGTGTTTTAAGTATGGTACCCTATCTTTCTATTATTGGGCTACTTGCGTCCACATCGTTATTAGAATGCACACAGCCAGATCACTGTTAGTACACACGCACAATCTGTTAAATTGGATTGGACAATCAGATGCAAAAGTATGCACGCACAGTCGCATCACGTAGCAGCGCCAGAGTAACATGGAGCTGGACGCACTTTTAAAGAGGAACCAAAGCCTAAAATCAATTCAATATCTATGCAAAGATGTATTCGATATAAATAAATTGTGCTATTTAATTTTTCTACGTTACGCGTCTATGAAGAGAAAAGCTGAAACCTTCCTCGCAGCCTCCGCTCAGACGGCTCAAGTCTGTTTTTTTTTTACTAAACTAATGGCTCCTAATTTCGAACCATTGTTTTCTTCGATATGGGGAAATTTGCTTTGAATTGAGCCACACGCAATCTAAATTTATCAGCGGAGAATCGAACTTTGAAAACTAATTTTCTCTGCAAAGACGCGACAAGAAAAATATAATAGCAAAACTTATATCTTTAGAATACATCTTTGTTTAAACGTTGTGATCACAAGTAGAACACGAGTGAACACGAGGGCACGCAAGTAGAACACGAATAAGCACGAG
This sequence comes from Actinernus sp. WN-2022, assembly GCA_030867875.1. Classification (NCBI taxonomy): domain Eukaryota; kingdom Metazoa; phylum Cnidaria; class Anthozoa; order Actiniaria; family Actinernidae; genus Actinernus; species Actinernus sp. WN-2022. The sequence goes on from JAOWCC010000853.1 coordinate 18,424,552, forward strand.
CAACTTCACGTAAGCTAGGATACTGACCGGTAGCCCAAAAATACTAGGATCCAAATACTAGTAGGATCTGAAATATAACTCACACGAGTCAGACCAGGAATGCACATGAGTGCACTTCATGATTTAATAAAAAAAAAATCATCATAATAATAAAATAATAAAAATTGTGTTATCGGCTTAGCTGTTTCGGGTTATCTGTTGTATCAGTCTGTGCCGTCTTTGTATTTTCGGGTTACCTGTGTTGTCCTATTGTTATCAATGCGGTACGGTGACCGGTACGGTGCCCGGTACGGTTCTATACTTAATGTGTTTTCGGACAATCTACAATTTAGATTTATCAGCGGAGAATCGAACAGGAAAACTAATTTTCTCTTCAAAGACACGCAACACAGAAAAAATAAATAACAGAACTTAATTACGTCCTTTGTATACAACTTTGTATCGACGTTGGGTTGATTTTAGCGGTTCAGTTCCCGTTTAAGTCGGACCGGGTTTTTTCAAATCAACTTTGACATTGTTCGAAAGCTGAATCATTGTTTTTTTAATCTATTTGTCACGTGAACTATATACATTTTAACTTTAAAGGGAGACTACTAGAAAAAGCCCTTAAGGGTTTATTTAGTCTTCCTACCATTACAAGCAAATAATAATATATTGTAAAATAATAAAAAAGTATATTGAGGTGAAATAAAAACCAACCAACTAACGAGAAAATGTGTGAATGCAAGCCAAGACTGACTTCCGACTCCAGTTACCTTTCGTGACCTGGCAAATTAATAGGTTTTCTATTAGGCTTTCACTATGCGAGCAAATGACCTTTCACCACAGTCTCGTTCCAGTCTATGGTGGTGCGATTTACTAAATAGCTTTTAGACCAACTTACTAAATGCTCTTGATTGTATTTGTAAAAAGCTTAATTACCGGCAGAATTGTTCTTGTTACATGGTTATCAAGCTCAATGAGGGTTTCTTCAGTTTTCCCCATATTAACAGACATGTATAAGGTCTCTCAATACCTATATACGAGCGAATGGTTACAGTGAGAAACTACATGTAACTGCGATAGGCATAAAACACTAGGGAACATTAAAATACACAATATGTATACACATACATACAATATGTAACATTATGGAAACATAGTACGAACTACAAATAAATACAAACGCCAACCCACTGAAGCACGGGTACGCAAACATGAGTATCTATGCGAGTGTATATCAAACAGGGGTGCTTGTGATGGTGTAAATACATGTACAGTTATATTATCTCTAATCTAGGATACTACAAATACTAATTGACTGCAAATACAAATACAAACACAAACATCGACCCAGACAGCTACAGACACATGCAGAAACACACACATGTACCCTCGCAGCTGTACATGTGTGAGAGTTCCCCGTACGTCCGGAGCAATGTCCGGGTCTATATTTATGTGAGCTCAAGCAGACACGGAATACAAGTTAATAAAATATAAAATATTTCTTAAAATGAGGAGTGCATTGAACATATAATGCATCGAAGTCCATATCATGCATGGAGAGTGTTCACTAATTAAGTGTATTTGTTTTTCTGCAATTATTTAAGAGGCTTAATTATTATGTGATCCATAGTAATGGTACTAATTCTTTGTATATCTTATATATTAATTTAACTAGGCTTAATTTATACATGAAAAATAATTTATCCCATTTAGCGACTCTAAGAACATCTTGAGAAGGCATATGTCTTGGGAGATTAAAACTAATTCTGGCTGCTCTGCAATGTAAAACCTCTAGAAAATTAAAATTTTCTTTACAATTAAAACATAATATTCTCCATGTACGCTCCGCGCTGAGTACTACTATCGTATGTTTTGCAATTTGTCTTCCAACTTAATTCGCTCACAATTTCCACTAGAACACCTAAACTAAACTAAATATACGATATAGTTAGATGACAAGTCTCAAACTGCATGTCGGACCGAAGTAGTTTTACTGGCAAGTTTAGCTTGACGGAACTGTGTGCAGTTTTCGCACACTATAGACAGTACACGGCACAAACTTTTCCATGTCCGCTCTGTTAATAAGGAGACAATCAAACACTCTTCTAGCACATAAATCATACAGTCACAGATCGCGTGAACGAGTAGCAAATTGAGCAGAATGCAGTAGAGTGAGTGAGGTTTGGACTGCAAATTACAAAACAAATAAAAGGTCTTAGCGTACTAGATGTAACTTAGCAAAGCCAATATACATAAATTCCTCAATACTCAATACATTTACAAGATCATAAGTTATTATAGTATAATATGATTTCTTACTTTGTTCTCCTGGCTTGGCGTGGCTTAGAGGTGTAGCTTGTTCTAATCGATTGGTAACGCGATAGCGTGTTTACATATAATCATGTTTGCACTAAATTACAGCTTTACATTGTGATTGGTTGATTGGTTGATTGCAAATCCTATAGAACAGCAGATCACATTTTTGTTCTAAAAACTATTTTGGACTCTTACTTTAGACAGGGAAAGAAAGTTTACGCTTGTTTCGTTGACTTCAGTAAAGCGTACGACTCTGTCTGGAGAAATGGTCTTTTTTACAAATTAATTAAAATTGGAATGAGCAAGTCTTTTTTAGCTATTATCATTAATATGTACGACCATATCAGAGCTTGTGTTAAGACAAACGCTGGTTTAACCGATTACTTCCAGTCGTTTGTCTGAGTGAAACAAGGTTGTAATTTAAGCCCAAACCTTTTTAACATTTTTATCAATGACATACCTGACATTTTTACACATGGTTCTGAGCCCGCCATATATTGTCAACGTCTCCATATAATTATGTATCAATATTGTAAATAAATTCTTCTTCCTATTAGTATTAATTCTAGCCGCTTACCACTCAAGAAAATTTATACAATAGATATTTATGTATTCTGTGCTCCAAATATCCTCATTTATTTTTCTTGTGATAGAGGTCAACAAGAGCCTATGGCTCCTTTGACCTCTATGCACATTCTTGAAATTCAAAACTATTTTATTATTACCGTATCTCTCTTTTTCTTTCTACAATTATTTTCTTGTGTAATTATCTTTAAAAGAAATAGTGCAAAATAAAACGAACTTGAACTTGAACTTGAGGAGCCGCAGGCCTTAGATACCGCTAACGTGGTCATCTGAAATGACAACCTTCCAGCCACAGGGAAGCTTAAAGACAATAACAGTGTTGACAGAGTGCTCCCTTGGAGTCCCAATAATGTGACACGCAACATTTCATCACCTCAGTTTAACACCACTTTTTTTCCCTTAGTATCAGTTAACACATACACGTGTGTAGATTTATGATTCTCTCCTTACCGCTTCGCGGCTCGCTTTCTTCCCTAGAAAAAAACCGAGACCAGAACGAAATTATCTTGCAAACCTATCCGTGAAAACCTTTAAAATAACTATATATAAAATGACCTAAATAATCATCTAACTGGAAATAATACAAGACTCAGAAGGGACTCAGAACTACTCGGCTGTAAAAGGGTCGCACGCCCGGGGGGGGACTCCCCATAAAAATAGACGGGGGTGCTCGACGTGAGAAATGAAATTCACCCCTAAAAGATAGCAATATGGGCGTGGCTCACAAAAAAATTACCCCTAAAAGATAGCACTCCAAATGACAAATTTGTGCAAACTAAAGGAAATAAGAGACAAAGCTCTGCCCCATAACCTCGTCTTTAATATTCGGATGGATCAAACTCTATATCGAAGCCGTAAATACCGATTCAACTTGTGGGGTCTCATGCTCGAGGATCCAGCGCTATTTTTTCTCGGCCACAAAATAGCAAGATAGCAGACCTTTGGAAGACCCCTAAGAGATAGCACTGCTAACGATTTTAACCCCTAAAAGATAGGTCGAGCACCCCCGTCTATTTTTATGGGGAGTCCCCCCCCCCCCCCCCCCCCCCCCCGGGGTCGCACGTGGATGACTGAAATATGTTTGTCAAGTTGAACATGCAAGTACCCTAGCTGTACAAAATGTAAAGCTCATTGATATAACTCAATGCACTTAGTGTAACTTAGCCTGCGACTGGCAAGCGTTTGATATTCTCAGGCCAGTTTTTTTAGTTTTTTAGTTTCTGTCAGTCGGCAGTAACGGCATTATAAGGACGTCGGTACGGTTAGAGTATTTGAAGACTTTAAATAAAGACCTTTAAACACAACTGACTACAGAAATATCAACAGAATTGATAAACATAACTACCGTATTTTGACACAGTCAGTTAAGTTCAAAGATTTCAACTCCAAACTTCCTCTCGCATTAACGCGTCCGACGTAAAGCCGTCGCAATCAGTCGAAAACAATTAATACATCGAAACTGTTTGCGACGGCTTACGCAGTATATGGAAGGCCAGCCGTAATAGAGATTCTGCTAGCAGGGAAGGACACGGATATATTTCTGAGAAAACAAAAACGATTTCCAGCTACTTAAAAGCGCATATATGGATTATACGGTTCCATTTCACGCGTTCATCTTGTCGTTCCTCTTTTCTTCAAACGTTCAACCGTGATAGTAAATTACTTGTTTCTATTTAATCACAAGAAAGCTTTATGAATTCATTCTCGCTGCTAATAAACACAGACATCAATTACACCAGAATCATTTTTCTTTGTTGAAAGTCATAAGTTTACGTGCATCGACAGTCAATTATGAGCGCATGCACTGAAAACGAACGCTTACTGGGTTCAATGTCGATAAAACCGTGGTTTTTGTTTCGTTCATGCTAACGAAAATTTCGTCACCTTGTTGTGATATTAACTACAACAACTAACTAAGTAGTTGTTTACGGGCTGGCCTCGGCTTCTGGTATTACTGTGAAGAGCGCAACTCTTCGCCCTTCTCTTCGAAGGAAAAAAACGTCACTCGCAACGCTTCTTGGCCCAGTGCAGCTTAAACATTCTTCATTGCTAAGGCTATTCGCTCGAGCGGCTTTCGAAAGAGTGACACTTCGCTTTTTCCATGAAATTGAACGATAATTTTGGGTTGCTTGACAGTTTGAACTCCAAAAAGAAGAGGGTGGTCTCCAAGGCGGGTTATCACTGAAGCCTCTGTAGTACTTCTTTTCTCAACCTTTCGTTATCGAGGCCTTCGTTATTATTTACGAACTCTTCAGGCAGTAAGGGTAGGCAGTAAGCTGTTGAATTCAGCTTACGGATTACCCAAGAAAGTAAAATAAATATAAACAGGCATGCATTAAGGGGAGTTCTGCCCATGTTCAGCTGTTGAATTCAGGTAACGGATTACCCAAGAAAACAACAGACATAAACAGGCAGTAAGGGTGGTGGCTAATTTCTGCCCCTGTTCAGCTGTTTAATTCAGGTAACGGATTACCCAAGAAAACAACAGACATAAACAGGCAGTAAGGGGGATGGCTAATTTTTGCCCCTGTTCAGCTGTTGAATTCAGGTAACGGATTACCCAAGAAAACAACAGACATAAACAGGCAGTAAGGGGGATGGCTAATTTTTGCCCCTGTTCAGCTGTGGAATTCAGGTAACGGATTACCCAAGAAAACAACAGACCGCATAAACAGGCAGTAAAGGGGATGGCTAATTTCTGACCCTGTTCAGCTGTGGAATTCAGGTAACGGATTACCAAAGAAAACAACAGACATAAACAGGCAGTAAGGGGGATGGCTAATTTCTGACCCTGTTCAGCTGTGGAATTCAGGTAACGGATTACCAAAGAAAACAACAGACATAAACAGGCAGTAAGGGTGGTGGCTAATTTCTGTCCCTGTTCAACTGTGGAATTCAGGTAACGGATTACCCAAGAAAACAACAGACATAAACAGGCAGTAAGGGTGGTGGCTAATTTCTGCCCCTGTTCAGCTGTTGAATTCAGGTAACGGATTACCCAAGAAAACAACAGACATAAACAGGCCGTAAGGGGGATGGCTAATTTTTGCCCCTGTTCAGCTGTGGAATTCAGGTAACGGATTACCAAAGAAAACAACAGACATAAACAGGCAGTAAGGGGGATGGCTAATTTCTGTCCCTGTTCAATTGTGGAATTCAGGTAACGGATTACCAAAGAAAACAACAGACATAAACAGGCAGTAAGGGTGGTGGCTAATTTCTGCCCCTGTTCAGCTGTGGAATTCAGGTAACGGATTACCCAAGAAAACAACAGACCGCATAAACAGGCAGTAAAGGGGATGGCTAATTTCTGACCCTGTTCAGCTGTGGAATTCAGGTAACGGATTACCAAAGAAAACAACAGACATAAACAGGCAGTAAGGGGGATGGCTAATTTTTGCCCCTGTTCAGCTGTGGAATTCAGGTAACGGATTACCCAAGAAAACAACAGACATAAACAGGCAGTAAGGGGGATGGCTAATTTCTGACCCTGTTCAGCTGTGGAATTCAGGTAACGGATTACCCAAGAAAACAACAGACATAAACAGGCTGTAAGGGTGGTGGCTAATTTCTGCCCCTGTTCAGCTGTGGAATTCAGGTAACGGATTACCCAAGAAAACAACAGACCGCATAAACAGGCAGTAAGGGGGATGGCTAATTTCTGACCCTGTTCAGCTGTGGAATTCAGGTAACGGATTACCCAAGAAAACAACAGACATAAACAGGCAGTAAGGGTGGTGGCTAATTTCTGCCCCTGTTCAGCTGTTGAATTCAGGTAACGGATTACCCAAGAAAACAACAGACATAAACAGGCAGTAAGGGGGATGGCTAATTTTTGCCCCTGTTCAGCTGTGGAATTCAGGTAACGGATTACCCAAGAAAACAACAGACCGCATAAACAGGCAGTAAAGGGGATGGCCAATTTCTGACCCTGTTCAGCTGTGGAATTCAGGTAACGGATTACCAAAGGCAACAACAGACATAAACAGGCAGTAAGGGGGATGGCTAATTTCTGACCCTGTTCAGCTGTGGAATTCAGGTAACGGATTACCAAAGAAAACAACAGACATAAACAGGCAGTAAGGGTGGTGGCTAATTTCTGTCCCTGTTCAACTGTGGAATTCAGGTAACGGATTACCCAAGAAAACAACAGACATAAACAGGCAGTAAGGGTGGTGGCTAATTTCTGCCCCTGTTCAGCTGTTGAATTCAGGTAACGGATTACCCAAGAAAACAACAGACATAAACAGGCAGTAAGGGGGATGGCTAATTTTTGCCCCTGTTCAGCTGTGGAATTCAGGTAACGGATTACCAAAGAAAACAACAGACATAAACAGGCAGTAAGGGGGATGGCTAATTTCTGACCCTGTTCAGCTGTGGAATTCAGGTAACGGATTACCCAAGAAAACAACAGACATAAACAGGCTGTAAGGGTGGTGGCTAATTTCTGCCCCTGTTCAGCTGTGGAATTCAGGTAACGGATTACCCAAGAAAACAACAGACCGCATAAACAGGCAGTAAGGGTGGTGGCTAATTTTTGCCCCTGTTCAGCTGTGGAATTCAGGTAACGGATTACCAAAGAAAACAACAGACATAAACAGGCAGTAAGGGGGATGGCTAATTTCGGACCCTGTTCAGCTGTGGAATTCAGGTAACGGATTACCCAAGAAAACAACAGACATAAACAGGCAGTAAGGGTGGTGGCTAATTTCTGCCCCTGTTCAGCTGTGGAATTCAGGTAACGGATTACCCAAGAAAACAACAGACCGCATAAACAGGCAGTAAGGGGGATGGCTAATTTCTGTCCCTGTTCAGCTGTGGAATTCAGGTAACGGATTACCCAAGAAAACAACAGACATAAACAGGCAGTAAGGGGGATGGCTAATTTTTGCCCCTGTTCAGCTGTTGAATTCAGGTAACGGATTACCCAAGAAAACAACAGACATAAACAGGCAGTAAGGGGGATGGCTAATTTTTGCCCCTGTTCAGCTGTGGAATTCAGGTAACGGATTACCCAAGAAAACAACAGACCGCATAAACAGGCAGTAAAGGGGATGGCTAATTTCTGACCCTGTTCAGCTGTGGAATTCAGGTAACGGATTACCAAAGAAAACAACAGACATAAACAGGCAGTAAGGGGGATGGCTAATTTCTGACCCTGTTCAGCTGTGGAATTCAGGTAACGGATTACCAAAGAAAACAACAGACATAAACAGGCAGTAAGGGTGGTGGCTAATTTCTGTCCCTGTTCAACTGTGGAATTCAGGTAACGGATTACCCAAGAAAACAACAGACATAAACAGGCAGTAAGGGTGGTGGCTAATTTCTGCCCCTGTTCAGCTGTTGAATTCAGGTAACGGATTACCCAAGAAAACAACAGACATAAACAGGCCGTAAGGGGGATGGCTAATTTTTGCCCCTGTTCAGCTGTGGAATTCAGGTAACGGATTACCAAAGAAAACAACAGACATAAACAGGCAGTAAGGGGGATGGCTAATTTCTGTCCCTGTTCAATTGTGGAATTCAGGTAACGGATTACCAAAGAAAACAACAGACATAAACAGGCAGTAAGGGTGGTGGCTAATTTCTGCCCCTGTTCAGCTGTGGAATTCAGGTAACGGATTACCCAAGAAAACAACAGACCGCATAAACAGGCAGTAAAGGGGATGGCTAATTTCTGACCCTGTTCAGCTGTGGAATTCAGGTAACGGATTACCAAAGAAAACAACAGACATAAACAGGCAGTAAGGGGGATGGCTAATTTTTGCCCCTGTTCAGCTGTGGAATTCAGGTAACGGATTACCCAAGAAAACAACAGACATAAACAGGCAGTAAGGGGGATGGCTAATTTCTGACCCTGTTCAGCTGTGGAATTCAGGTAACGGATTACCCAAGAAAACAACAGACATAAACAGGCTGTAAGGGTGGTGGCTAATTTCTGCCCCTGTTCAGCTGTGGAATTCAGGTAACGGATTACCCAAGAAAACAACAGACCGCATAAACAGGCAGTAAGGGGGATGGCTAATTTCTGACCCTGTTCAGCTGTGGAATTCAGGTAACGGATTACCCAAGAAAACAACAGACATAAACAGGCAGTAAGGGTGGTGGCTAATTTCTGCCCCTGTTCAGCTGTTGAATTCAGGTAACGGATTACCCAAGAAAACAACAGACATAAACAGGCAGTAAGGGGGATGGCTAATTTTTGCCCCTGTTCAGCTGTGGAATTCAGGTAACGGATTACCCAAGAAAACAACAGACCGCATAAACAGGCAGTAAAGGGGATGGCCAATTTCTGACCCTGTTCAGCTGTGGAATTCAGGTAACGGATTACCAAAGGCAACAACAGACATAAACAGGCAGTAAGGGGGATGGCTAATTTCTGACCCTGTTCAGCTGTGGAATTCAGGTAACGGATTACCAAAGAAAACAACAGACATAAACAGGCAGTAAGGGTGGTGGCTAATTTCTGTCCCTGTTCAACTGTGGAATTCAGGTAACGGATTACCCAAGAAAACAACAGACATAAACAGGCAGTAAGGGTGGTGGCTAATTTCTGCCCCTGTTCAGCTGTTGAATTCAGGTAACGGATTACCCAAGAAAACAACAGACATAAACAGGCAGTAAGGGGGATGGCTAATTTTTGCCCCTGTTCAGCTGTGGAATTCAGGTAACGGATTACCAAAGAAAACAACAGACATAAACAGGCAGTAAGGGGGATGGCTAATTTCTGACCCTGTTCAGCTGTGGAATTCAGGTAACGGATTACCCAAGAAAACAACAGACATAAACAGGCTGTAAGGGTGGTGGCTAATTTCTGCCCCTGTTCAGCTGTGGAATTCAGGTAACGGATTACCCAAGAAAACAACAGACCGCATAAACAGGCAGTAAGGGTGGTGGCTAATTTTTGCCCCTGTTCAGCTGTGGAATTCAGGTAACGGATTACCAAAGAAAACAACAGACATAAACAGGCAGTAAGGGGGATGGCTAATTTCGGACCCTGTTCAGCTGTGGAATTCAGGTAACGGATTACCCAAGAAAACAACAGACATAAACAGGCAGTAAGGGTGGTGGCTAATTTCTGCCCCTGTTCAGCTGTGGAATTCAGGTAACGGATTACCCAAGAAAACAACAGACCGCATAAACAGGCAGTAAGGGTGGTGGCTAATTTCTGACCCTGTTCAGCTGTGGAATTCAGGTAACGGATTACCCAAGAAAACAACAGACATAAACAGGCTGTAAGGGTGGTGGCTAATTTCTGCCCCTGTTCAGCTGTGGAATTCAGGTAACGGATTACCAAAGAAAACAACAGACATAAACAGGCAGTAAGGGGGATGGCTAATTTCTGACCCTGTTCAGCTGTGGAATTCAGGTAACGGATTACCCAAGAAAACAACAGACATAAACAGGCTGTAAGGGTGGTGGCTAATTTCTGCCCCTGTTCAGCTGTGGAATTCAGGTAACGGATTACCCAAGAAAACAACAGACCGCATAAACAGGCAGTAAGGGTGGTGGCTAATTTTTGCCCCTGTTCAGCTGTGGAATTCAGGTAACGGATTACCAAAGAAAACAACAGACATAAACAGGCAGTAAGGGGGATGGCTAATTTCTGACCCTGTTCAGCTGTGGAATTCAGGTAACGGATTACCCAAGAAAACAACAGACATAAACAGGCAGTAAGGGTGGTGGCTAATTTCTGCCCCTGTTCAGCTGTGGAATTCAGGTAACGGATTACCCAAGAAAACAACAGACCGCATAAACAGGCAGTAAGGGTGGTGGCTAATTTCTGACCCTGTTCAGCTGTGGAATTCAGGTAACGGATTACCCAAGAAAACAACAGACATAAACAGGCTGTAAGGGTGGTGGCTAATTTCTGCCCCTGTTCAGCTGTGGAATTCAGGTAACGGATTACCCAAGAAAACAACAGACCGCATAAACAGGCAGTAAGGGGGATGGCTAATTTCTGACCCTGTTCAGCTGTGGAATTCAGGTAACGGATTACCCAAGAAAACAACAGACATAAACAGGCAGTAAGGGTGGTGGCTAATTTCTGCTTATGTTCAGCTGTGGAATTCAGGTAACGGATTACCCAAGAAAACAACAGACCGCATAAACAGGCAGTAAGGGGGATGGCTAATTTCTGCCCCTGTTCAGCTGTGGAATTCAGGTAACGGATTACCCAAGAAAACAACAGACATTAACAGGCAGTAAGGGTGGTGGCTAATTTCTGCCCCTGTTCAGCTGTGGAATTCAGGTAACGGATTACCCAAGAAAACAACAGACATTAACAGGCAGTAAGGGTGGTGGCTAATTTCTGCCCCTGTTCAGCTGTGGAATTCAGGTAACGGATTACCCAAGAAAACAACAGACATAAACAGGCCGTAAGGGTGGTGGCTAATTTCTGCCCATTTTCAGCTGTGGAATTCAGGTAACGGATTACCCAAGAAAACAACAGACCGCATAAACAGGCAGTAAGGGGGATGGCTAATTTCTGACCCTGTTCAGCTGTGGAATTCAGGTAACGGATTACCCAAGAAAACAACAGACATAAACAGGCAGTAAGGGTGGTGGCTAATTTCTGCCCCTGTTCAGCTGTGGAATTTAGGTAACGGATTACCCAAGAAAACAACAGACATAAACAGGCAGTAAGGGTGGTGGCTAATTTCTGCCCCTGTTCAGCTGTTGAATTCAGGTAACGGATTACCCAAGAAAACAACAGACATAAACAGGCAGTAAGGGTGGTGGCTAATTTCTGCCCATTTTCAGCTGTGGAATTCAGGTAACGGATTACCCAAGAAAACAACAGACCGCATAAACAGGCAGTAAGGGGGATGGCTAATTTCTGACCCTGTTCAGCTGTGGAATTCAGGTAACGGATTACCCAAGAAAACAACAGACATAAACAGGCAGTAAGGGTGGTGGCTAATTTCTGCCCATTTTCAGCTGTGGAATTCAGGTAACGGATTACCCAAGAAAACAACAGACATAAACAGGCAGTAAGGGGGATGGCTAATTTCTGACCCTGTTCAGCTGTGGAATTCAGGTAACGGATTACCAAAGAAAACAACAGACATAAACAGGCAGTAAGGGGGATGGCTAATTTCTGACCCTGTTCAGCTGTGGAATTCAGGTAACGGATTACCCAAGAAAACAACAGACATAAACAGGCTGTAAGGGTGGTGGCTAATTTCTGCCCCTGTTCAGCTGTGGAATTCAGGTAACGGATTACCCAAGAAAACAACAGACCGCATAAACAGGCAGTAAGGGTGGTGGCTAATTTTTGCCCCTGTTCAGCTGTGGAATTCAGGTAACGGATTACCAAAGAAAACAACAGACATAAACAGGCAGTAAGGGGGATGGCTAATTTCTGACCCTGTTCAGCTGTGGAATTCAGGTAACGGATTACCCAAGAAAACAACAGACATAAACAGGCAGTAAGGGTGGTGGCTAATTTCTGCCCCTGTTCAGCTGTGGAATTCAGGTAACGGATTACCCAAGAAAACAACAGACCGCATAAACAGGCAGTAAGGGTGGTGGCTAATTTCTGACCCTGTTCAGCTGTGGAATTCAGGTAACGGATTACCCAAGAAAACAACAGACATAAACAGGCTGTAAGGGTGGTGGCTAATTTCTGCCCCTGTTCAGCTGTGGAATTCAGGTAACGGATTACCCAAGAAAACAACAGACCGCATAAACAGGCAGTAAGGGGGATGGCTAATTTCTGACCCTGTTCAGCTGTGGAATTCAGGTAACGGATTACCCAAGAAAACAACAGACATAAACAGGCAGTAAGGGTGGTGGCTAATTTCTGCTTATGTTCAGCTGTGGAATTCAGGTAACGGATTACCCAAGAAAACAACAGACCGCATAAACAGGCAGTAAGGGGGATGGCTAATTTCTGCCCCTGTTCAGCTGTGGAATTCAGGTAACGGATTACCCAAGAAAACAACAGACATTAACAGGCAGTAAGGGTGGTGGCTAATTTCTGCCCCTGTTCAGCTGTGGAATTCAGGTAACGGATTACCCAAGAAAACAACAGACATTAACAGGCAGTAAGGGTGGTGGCTAATTTCTGCCCCTGTTCAGCTGTGGAATTCAGGTAACGGATTACCCAAGAAAACAACAGACATAAACAGGCCGTAAGGGTGGTGGCTAATTTCTGCCCATTTTCAGCTGTGGAATTCAGGTAACGGATTACCCAAGAAAACAACAGACCGCATAAACAGGCAGTAAGGGGGATGGCTAATTTCTGACCCTGTTCAGCTGTGGAATTCAGGTAACGGATTACCCAAGAAAACAACAGACATAAACAGGCAGTAAGGGTGGTGGCTAATTTCTGCCCCTGTTCAGCTGTGGAATTTAGGTAACGGATTACCCAAGAAAACAACAGACATAAACAGGCAGTAAGGGTGGTGGCTAATTTCTGCCCCTGTTCAGCTGTTGAATTCAGGTAACGGATTACCCAAGAAAACAACAGACATAAACAGGCAGTAAGGGTGGTGGCTAATTTCTGCCCATTTTCAGCTGTGGAATTCAGGTAACGGATTACCCAAGAAAACAACAGACCGCATAAACAGGCAGTAAGGGGGATGGCTAATTTCTGACCCTGTTCAGCTGTGGAATTCAGGTAACGGATTACCCAAGAAAACAACAGACATAAACAGGCAGTAAGGGTGGTGGCTAATTTCTGCCCATTTTCAGCTGTGGAATTCAGGTAACGGATTACCCAAGAAAACAACAGACATAAACAGGCAGTAAGGGGGATGGCTAATTTCTGACCCTGTTCAGCTGTGGAATTCAGGTAACGGATTACCCAAGAAAACAACAGACATAAACAGGCAGTAAGGGTGGTGGCTAATTTCTGCTTATGTTCAGCTGTGGAATTCAGGTAACGGATTACCCAAGAAAACAACAGACCGCATAAACAGGCAGTAAGGGGGATGGCTAATTTCTGCCCCTGTTCACCCCGGCGTCAGAACCATGGTTTGTCCATGGTCCACCATGTTTATAACATGGTCAATCATGGTTCTTGATCATGGTTGACCATGGTTTGTCCATGATATGACCATGGTTTGACCATGGTAAACCATGAACGTTAAATTGCCCAAATGTTGACCATGGTCAACCATGGTCACAATGTCAAATTTCACACTTCTGTGAACATGGTCAACCATGGTCAGACCATGTCCTTAAATCATGTTTAGACATGGTAATCCATGGTCAAATAATGTGTGCTGCAGTTGATAAATACAGGTGTTGACCATGGAGAAACATGGTCTTCCATGTCTCAAACATGGAATAACATGGTCAACCATGTTTACAGGTTGTGGGTTCAACATGGTATAACATGGTCAACCATGGTCCAACAGTGAAAGATTGAACATGGAGAAACATGGTTAACCATGTCCCAAACTTCAGATCAGTCAACCATGGAATACCATGGTCAACCATGTCCCATGCTTCACATCAGTCAACCATAGAATACCATGGTCAACCATGTCCCATGCTTCACATCAGTCAACCATAGAATACCATGGTCAACCATGTGCCATACTTTAGATCAGCCAACCATGGAATACCATGGTCAACCATGTGCCATACTTCAGATCAGTCAACCATAGAATACAATGATCAACCATGTCCCATACTTCAGATCAGTCAATTATGGAATACCATAGTCAGCTGTGTTTCACCAATATTACTGCTCCCTGTACATATAAAAGTGATCATGTGTAATTAAGTTACAGCTTCCCATTCTGTTATCCCAAAGAAAAAGGTAATGTCCATTGATAGTTAGAAAATTAGAGAGATTATCTGAGAATAAAAATTAACCCTTTCACTACATGTAGATGTAAATACCACATTTATGAAACTACTATAGTCACTCACAACAACAAATTTATTAATGATTGCAAACAGAACAGTGCCTAGTCATGTACATGTAAAAGACAGTGCCGGATAATTTTATAAGTCTCATTAGAAAAACTGCACTTATATATTAGGGAGTGAAATATACATGTATTGTGTATTAGTCTTAGCACTAAAAACAGTGGCCAAAAAAGCCTTTCCTATTACACAGAGCAGCTCAGCTGTGTAAACAGCCCAGTTGCTGTGCACACCACATCTTTACAGGGTATTCTGTTTTGAAATTTCCTGTTTCTACATAAATTCTACAGGTAGCTAAGTAAACTCCCTTACAAAGTCAGCTAAAGCCAGATGAAAAGGTGAGACAAAAATACTACAAGCCAAAGTTATTGGAGTGCTGCTCGCTAGTCTAGTTTAAAAAAAACAGTTTTACATAAGTGTTTACTTTTTCGATAATTATAATAATATGGGGTTATTATTTAAACTAAAAGTTAATACCATTTTATGTTCTAACTATGTAACAATTAAGTCCACCATTATTTTGAGAACAGACACCTTTTCCCTTGAAGTACTGAGGTCCTCCAGGGATTCATGCACTTGTTCTCTTGTTCAGTACTTATAAGCGTTGTTTACTGCCTAGAAAAAGAAACACATTGTTTATATACTTAAATTATAGGGACAAAAATAATGGTCACTTAGTCTAACTGACTTGCATGTGTAATAGAATATTTGAAGGTTGCCATTAACACTACGATATCTACTTCAATTAGCGATAGCACCGGAACCACTACAAAGAGCACCTCAAAATTACTAAGTCAAAATCCCAAATTTGATAGTTATATCCCACAAAGTAAGACAATTTTACAGACATTTGTATGCGGGGGTGCAAATTGTTGCACACGCTCATACAAATGTCTGTAAAATAGCACACTTTACTTGACTGTATCTTGGCTTCTAGATGAGGTAAACTCTCAAATTTGGGATTTTGACTCATTTCCAGGAGCTCTTTTCAGTAAGCACCTGAGTGCTATCGCTAATTGAAGTAGATATTGTAGTGGTAATGACAACCTTGAAATGGTCTATGGGTTACTAGTTCCTGTAAAAACTAGTGTTGATGTGCATCAACAGGGAAGATAAACATTCGGGGTATGATCAACTAAAAGTAGATTAAGGTATGCTAGTTGCTGGGGAGCAAGATAGGCCCAAGCATAAAACCAAAGTTGCTTATGACTAGAGCATTGATAGTGTAAATCGTAAACCAAGGAAATCATGAAAATAAAGTATATTTAATTACACTGTATAATAATAGTCTTGTGTAGTGAGTTAGACTTCCTTAGAAATAGCTCCACTGTGATGCTCAACACAAATTATGACAACAAATAATCAACAACACTGTTGACTCGATCAGTCGCAGCCTATAAGAAATTTAGACTTTATTTCCAAGATTTTCTTGGTTTATGATTTACACTGTAAACATACATCAGTACATGTGCACAAATATCGAACTTGTGCTCCCTGTGATAGAGTAGAGCTCTTTATACATAATTATAAAGGAAGTGTTTTATCACATGAGCTGCATGAATTTAATGCCTGAAATAGTAAATATTTGAAGGGGGAAGCATTAAGTTACTGATCGAGTCATTTCATTTTAGTGTGTCTATTTAGTAGTAGTGTATTTATCCATGTTTCACAGAGTATGCTTCATATTTCAAAACGTTTCAGAGAACACTATACAGTACTCTGCTAAAGTTTATGGCGGGCAGAACACAATGTATAAAGCAGTCAGGCAATGCAACGTATTAGAACGTACTGTGACTGAGACGGTGATCTTCGGTAATTAACGCACTGATACAGATAACTGAACATTGTTAGATTAGCTTGTTAAATTAGCTGTAACGTATAGGAATGAGTTACTGTACTTGCCTGATTCAGTAACACTAAGTTGAACTTGTACTTGTAGTTACGTTGTAACGATGTTTTCCGTTGACCACTAAAAAGGCACTATTGATCCAGTTTTACAATCACAATAACTTTACACTGTTCAATTAAGTAATCACCATAACCAGTGCGAGTTTCCTTGTCTTAATACCCGTTATTTAGAACAATTTCCTTTGAATAAACCTCCAAACTCCCTTCACCAGTTCACTTTACAGTAACCGTAGAAATGTCCGCCAAAAACCGTTGAAAATTGAGCCCACAGGCATTGTTACCCGCTGATCCACTAAGAGAAGGCCAGGTGCCACAGCAATAAAGATGGCGGCGGCAAACTAAGTCACGGCTATTAAAGAATGGGTTATTCTTTGGGAATTGCAACGCAAAGATAAGTTGAAACTTTCTGCATTATTTACACTAATAGTGACTAGTGTTTAAGTAAGCTTTTTGTTAGGACAAGAGTTAAATATATGTATCAATTAACCAAGTATATCAAATTTTATAATGCCTTTTTTAATGCCAAATTTATAATCAACAATGATTAATGGCATGGTTTCCATGGTCATATCTGAATATCAACAACTGTTCCTGTTGGTTGAATTTCACCTTGAGTGCTCACTTAATTATGATTTATGTATAATTCCTAAATAAAAATTACACTCTGAGTCTGAGCTCACGACTAAATGCTTAATTTAAGTTAACCAGATAGACCATGGTCAAACATGGTATTCTATGGTGTCCAGAAAACATTTCCAGAAGTTCAAAATTCAGTAACAAGTTACAAAATACACATTTATTAGACCTGGAACTGTCATTAAATATGTACATGTGTAACATATATCTTCAACATTGCCCAAATGATCTCATCTTTAACACTTAATTGTTTCGTGACCATGGTTGACTATAGTATTCCATGTTCAATAGCCTGAATATCAACAACTTTCATGTCGGTTGAATTTCAATGTTAGCACGAATAATTGTATGGTATTAGTTATGATTTCTATGTAATTCTTAAACAAAACTGTTTTGAATAAAAATGGCACAATCTGAGCTCACAACTAAATGCTTAATTGGTTATTTAGAGAGACCATGGTCAAACATGGTATTCTATGGTGTCCAGCAAACATTTCCAGAAGTACAAAATTCAGTAACAAATCACAAAATAAAGATTTATTAGACCTGGAAATGGCATCACATGTGTCATGTGTAATATAACTTAACATTGCTCAAATTATCTCATATTTAACACTTTGTTTCGTGACCATGGTTGACCATAGAATTCCATGGTCAATAGTCTGAATACCAACAACTGTTCATGTTGGTTGAATTTTGTTTTTATCACTAATAATGTCATGGTATTAGTTATGATTTCCATGTAATTCTTAAATAAAACTGTTTTGAATAAATATGGCACAATCTGAGCTCACAGCTAAATGCTTAATTGGTTATTTAGAGAGACCATGGTCAAACATGGTATTCTATGGTGTCCAGCAAATATTTCCAGAAGTTCAAAATTGAGTAATAAATTGCAAAGAAAACATTTATTATGCCTAGAACTGGCATTAAACATGTAATGTAACTTGAACATTGCTCAAATTATGTCATCTTGAACATTTTGTTTTGTGACCATGGTTGACTGTGTACCATGTTCTAGACCCAGTGAGAGACCATGGTCGGACACCATGGTCATATCACTGTCAACCATGGCCAACCATGGTTGACAATGAAAAACCGTGTTACCATGGTCAGCCTGACGCCGGGGCGAGTGAGTGAGTGAGCTGTGGAATTCAGGTAACGGATTACCCAAGAAAACAACAGACATAAACAGGCAGTAAGGGTGGTGGCTAATTTCTGCCCCTGTTCAGCTGTGGAATTCAGGTAACGGATTACCCAAGAAAACAACAGACATAAACAGGCTGTAAGGGGGATGGCTAATTTCTGCCCCTGTTCAGCTGTGAAATTCAGGTAACGGATTACCCAAGAAAACAACAGACATAAACAGGCAGTAAAGGGGTGGCTAATTTCTGCCCCAGTTCAGCTGTTGAATTCAGGTAACGGATTACCCAAGAAAACAACAGACATAAACAGGCAGTAAGGGGGATGGCTAATTTATGCCCCTGTTCAGCTGTGGAATTCAGGTAACGGATTACCCAAGAAAACAACAGACCGCCTAAACAGGCAGTAAGGGGGATGGCTAATTTCTGCCCCTGTTCAGCTGTGGAATTCAGGTAACGGATTACCCAAGAAAACAACAGACATAAACAGGCAGTAAGGGGGATGGCTAATTTATGCCCCTGTTCAGCTGTGGAATTCAGGTAACGGATTACCCAAGAAAACAACAGACCGCCTAAACAGGCAGTAAGGGGGATGGCTAATTTCTGCCCCTGTTCAGCTGTGGAATTCAGGTAACGGATTACCCAAGAAAACAACAGACATAAACAGGCAGTAAGGGGGATGGCTAATTTATGCCCCTGTTCAGCTGTGGAATTCAGGTAACGGATTACCCAAGAAAACAACAGACCGCCTAAACAGGCAGTAAGGGGGATGGCTAATTTATGCCCCTGTTCAGCTGTGGAATTCAGGTAACGGATTACCCAAGAAAACAACAGACATAAACAGGCAGTAAGGGGGATGGCTAATTTATGCCCCTGTTCAGCTGTGGAATTCAGGTAACGGATTACCCAAGAAAACAACAGACCGCCTAAACAGGCAGTAAGGGGGATGGCTAATTTCTGCCCCTGTTCAGCTGTGGAATTCAGGTAACGGATTACCCAAGAAAACAACAGACATAAACAGGCAGTAAGGGGGATGGCTAATTTCTGCCCCTGTTCAGCTGTGGAATTCAGGTAACGGATTACCCAAGAAAACAACAGACCGCCTAAACAGGCAGTAAGGGGGATGGCTAATTTCTGCCCCTGTTCAGCTGTGGAATTCAGGTAACGGATTACCCAAGAAAACAACAGACATAAACAGGCAGTAAGGGGGATGGCTAATTTCTGCCCCTGTTCAGCTGTGGAATTCAGGTAACGGATTACCCAAGAAAACAACAGACCGCCTAAACAGGCAGTAAGGGGGATGGCTAATTTCTGCCCCTGTTCAGCTATGGAATTCAGGTAACGGATTACCCAAGAAAACAACAGACATAAACAGGCAGTAAGGGGGATGGCTAATTTCTGCCCCTGTTCAGCTGTGGAATTCAGGTAACGGATTACCCAAGAAAACAACAGACCGCCTAAACAGGCAGTAAGGGGGATGGCTAATTTCTGCCCCTGTTCAGCTGTGGAATTCAGGTAACGGATTACCCAAGAAAACAACAGACATAAACAGGCAGTAAGGGGGATGGCTAATTTATGCCCCTGTTCAGCTGTGGAATTCAGGTAACGGATTACCCAAGAAAACAACAGACCGCCTAAACAGGCAGTAAGGGGGATGGCTAATTTATGCCCCTGTTCAGCTGTGGAATTCAGGTAACGGATTACCCAAGAAAACAACAGACATAAACAGGCAGTAAGGGGGATGGCTAATTTATGCCCCTGTTCAGCTGTGGAATTCAGGTAACGGATTACCCAAGAAAACAACAGACCGCCTAAACAGGCAGTAAGGGGGATGGCTAATTTCTGCCCCTGTTCAGCTGTGGAATTCAGGTAACGGATTACCCAAGAAAACAACAGACCGCCTAAACAGGCAGTAAGGGGGATGGCTAATTTCTGCCCCTGTTCAGCTGTGGAATTCAGGTAACGGATTACCCAAGAAAACAACAGACATAAACAGGCAGTAAGGGGGATGGCTAATTTCTGCCCCTGTTCAGCTGTGGAATTCAGGTAACGGATTACCCAAGAAAACAACAGACCGCCTAAACAGGCAGTAAGGGGGATGGCTAATTTCTGCCCCTGTTCAGCTGTGGAATTCAGGTAACGGATTACCCAAGAAAACAACAGACCGCCTAAACAGGCAGTAAGGGGGATGGCTAATTTCTGCCCCTGTTCAGCTGTGGAATTCAGGTAACGGATTACCCAAGAAAACAACAGACCGCCTAAACAGGCAGTAAGGGGGATGGCTAATTTCTGCCCCTGTTCAGCTGTGGAATTCAGGTAATGGATTACCCAAGAAAACAACAGACATAAACAGGCAGTAAGGGGGATGGCTAATTTATGCCCCTGTTCAGCTGTGGAATTCAGGTAACGGATTACCCAAGAAAACAACAGACCGCCTAAACAGGCAGTAAGGGGGATGGCTAATTTCTGCCCCTGTTCAGCTGTGGAATTCAGGTAACGGATTACCCAAGAAAACAACAGACCGCCTAAACAGGCAGTAAGGGGGATGGCTAATTTCTGCCCCTGTTCAGCTGTGGAATTCAGGTAACGGATTACCCAAGAAAACAACAGACCGCCTAAACAGGCAGTAAGGGGGATGGCTAATTTCTGCCCCTGTTCAGCTGTGGAATTCAGGTAACGGATTACCCAAGAAAACAACAGACCGCCTAAACAGGCAGTAAGGGGGATGGCTAATTTCTGCCCCTGTTCAGCTGTGGAATTCAGGTAACGGATTACCCAAGAAAACAACAGACATAAACAGGCAGTAAGGGGGATGGCTAATTTATGCCCCTGTTCAGCTGTGGAATTCAGGTAACGGATTACCCAAGAAAACAACAGACCGCCTAAACAGGCAGTAAGGGGGATGGCTAATTTATGCCCCTGTTCAGCTGTGGAATTCAGGTAACGGATTACCCAAGAAAACAACAGACATAAACAGGCAGTAAGGGGGATGGCTAATTTATGCCCCTGTTCAGCTGTGGAATTCAGGTAACGGATTACCCAAGAAAACAACAGACCGCCTAAACAGGCAGTAAGGGGGATGGCTAATTTCTGCCCCTGTTCAGCTGTGGAATTCAGGTAACGGATTACCCAAGAAAACAACAGACCGCCTAAACAGGCAGTAAGGGGGATGGCTAATTTCTGCCCCTGTTCAGCTGTGGAATTCAGGTAACGGATTACCCAAGAAAACAACAGACCGCATAAACAGGCCGTAAGGGGGATGGCTAATTTCTGCCCCTGTTCAGCTGTGGAATTCAGGTAACGGATTACCCAAGAAAACAACAGACCGCCTAAACAGGCAGTAAGGGGGATGGCTAATTTCTGCCCCTGTTCAGCTGTGGAATTCAGGTAACGGATTACCCAAGAAAACAACAGACCGCATAAACAGGCAGTAAGGGGGATGGCTAATTTATGCCCCTGTTCAGCTGTGGAATTCAGGTAACGGATTACCCAAGAAAACAACAGACCGCATAAACAGGCAGTAAGGGGGATGGCTAATTTATGCCCCTGTTCAGCTGTGGAATTCAGGTAACGGATTACCCAAGAAAACAACAGACCGCATAAACAGACAGTAAGGGGGATGGCTAATTTATGCCCCTGTTCAGCTGTGGAATTCAGGTAACGGATTACCCAAGAAAACAACAGACCGCCTAAACAGGCAGTAAGGGGGATGGCTAATTTCTGACCCTGTTCAGCTGTGGAATTCAGGTAACGGATTACCCAAGAAAACAACAGACCGCCTAAACAGGTAGTAAGGGGGATGGCTAATTTCTGCCCCTGTTCAGCTGTGGAATTCAGGTAACGGATTACCCAAGAAAACAACAGAAATCTAAACAGGCAGTAAGGGGCCGGGGGTTCTGTCCCAGTCAGTTCAGCTGTGGAATTCAGGTAAATGATTACCCCGCATGAAATCAGGTAACGGTTTACCCATGAAAACAACAGACATAAACAGGCGTAAGGGGGTTCTTTCTTGGTTTGCCTGTTATTTGTAAGATTTATCCCCACTTGCAAATTAACTTCAAATCTAGCATAAGCTGCTTGCGAAGTAGGTGCTTCTCCTTG
This sequence comes from Actinernus sp. WN-2022, assembly GCA_030867875.1. Lineage (NCBI taxonomy): Eukaryota > Metazoa > Cnidaria > Anthozoa > Actiniaria > Actinernidae > Actinernus > Actinernus sp. WN-2022. The sequence goes on from JAOWCC010000853.1 coordinate 18,447,108, forward strand.
TATTTCTATGTTAGATTGTTGACAGCCAGAGAGCCCTGAATAATCATTTCTCTTGCAGTAAGTATAACTCCAACACCACAGGTTCCTGAACCATCACCTGACATCCTATATCTGTTTGGTAGAAAATGAAGGCTCGATCTGCAATCTACAACAGAAATATATAAACACAAACACAAAATAGAGATACACATGCAATGACACATATCGATCTATGCATGACAGTACATTTACATGTACATGATTGTGAGAGTTTGAGAGGAAATTAAAAAGATTAATTATAAGTAAATTTGAATGATTGTGGAAAAAAATATAATCCCGAATGGTTTATTCACAACAGGCCGGTTTTAAATCAACACCGACGTAATCACTTAATAATAAATGATCAGAGGCCAAAAATCCTTGATATGATCTCTCAACTGAAGACTGCTGCTGCTTTGGAGTAATAGCGTACATACAGCCCACTTCTTCGGCGTTTCTTCTTTCCGCCAGAACCATTCGAATGGAGCGCATTCACCATTTTCCCGCCACAAATCTGATACTTTCACTTGAGAACCGTTCAAAAGCCTTGTGATTAACAAATCTTTTCACTTTACAATCACAACGGCTGTTTGACAGAGCGTACCACTTCTTACGTTTGTCAAGTGAAGCTCCTAAAACCCTAGTTAAGTAGACGTTCACGTCCTCCATGCGGATCGCATGCAAATATCCTTGAAAGTTTGGGCATATAATTTCTGCCTCCAATTTCATCTCTCCACAGGAATTATACCTTCGAAAGTGTTTACTGGTATAAAGTGGTGACAACACTGAAACCACAAAATGTCAAAATCGTAATTCGATTTTGGGGAGTGGGATGGAGTCGTTTGTAACCTCTTATCGGTATAGTATAATTTTATACTAGCAATACAAAAAGGCGATTTGCCTTTTAGTATAAAGTTCAGTTACTCGGTCGCTTGAACCCAGGGCCAACTTTGGCTCCTTGCAAGCGGCATAGTGAAATATATATTGAATTCGGTTTACAACAAAGCGACCAGGCCATAACAATGATTTCCGCCCAACCCCGGGTTTATTTCGTTTAAAGGAGTAAATGCTTCTCTTATGGCTTCTTTGAGGACATGTTAGCAATTGTAGGTAAAGCACAAATGAGTAATAATCGGCACTAGTTTGAGAGTCGAGGGTAAACTTTCCGTTTAGACTCGCGAGGCCGGACGCCGCGCCTCTAGATCAACAAGCAAGCTCCGCCGTTAGTTATTGATAATTTCTGATGAAAAGACGCATGATTATTTGAGGAACGACCGTGCCCATCAAGTTCTGAAGGCTCAGGAATAAATACAGTCGTTATAGAGCGGACCAGGGAATCACATACGGAATCACATATATACAGTAGTGCTATTAATATTGGCTCTCAACCGCCGGGCGCAAATTAAATTGTTCAAAAATCTGATTGAGGAGCAAGTTGACACGCAATTCTTCCCTTACATATTCCTATGTACGTAACATTACTTAAATATCTCTTCCACCTACTTGAACACGATGACAATCCTTTTCTTATCAAAGCGTTGGAAATTTCTAGTAATTTAAGTAATAATGGTGTATCTTCTTGGTTTACTACCGTATCTTACTTACTAAAGTTGCTAGATTTTACGTTTACTACTCCCTCATCTCTAGATCCCAAGGAAACCGTTAAAGCTCTAGCAATTAAGTTAAAACAATTATATATAAGCAAATGGAATGAAGAGAGAGATGAAATAATTAAGGGCAATAAAAAATCAAAATTAGAATTATATTCAAGAATTAAGTACATTTACAACTATGAGGATTATCTAAACCAAATTAACGACTTTAAAACCCGCAAATCTGTTACTAAATTAAGATTATCGGCACACACATTTCCAATTGAATATGGTCGGTACAGCAACATCCCAAGAGAACAAAGACTATGCAACATCTGTAGTGCTAATAAAGTTGGAGATGAATTCCACTACCTATTGCAGTGTAGCCATCCTAAATTGGCCCAAGCTAGATCTCTATTTTCGAATAATTTATTTCTCATAAATTCATCTTTCTCTTCATTTGATCCTACTAGTCTTTATTATTATATCGTCTCCATGAATGATAGAACTATATTAACGACAAGTTGTAATTATATCAGACAAATAATGGAGTTCTATGAAGAAATTAGTAGTAAGGTAACCTAATATATCTACGTCTACATATATATGTATTTATTTATTTTTATCCTGGTTTTTGTTTTTTTGTTTGGTACATTGTTGTAATCATTGTTGTATCCAGGATACTTATGTCTCAACCAAGAGATAAGGTGAATAAACATACATATATATATATATATATATGATCGCGGGAAATAGATAATTGATTTAACACAACAACTAATAACTAACGATTAACTAAATGGCGACTATAGAAGATACTTGCAAGCAAGTACCTTCTAAGAATCCAAGAATCGATTGGCGACATGTTTTTTTTCAAATGACAGTTCATTGCCCAGCGATCGGCTGTGACACCGGTGATTAACGCATAGGAAGCCCGGTCATTAGTAAAATTTCAAGATGGCGGACCATTGGCATTGGGTAGCCGAAGTATTTCCTCCAAAATTCAGCTTTAATACAATAGAGGATCTGCATAAAAAGCGTGAAACTCTATTGTTCCCAAGGAATAACAAAGTTGATAAAACTGATGTTTATACTAGGGTGTACAAAGAAGTAGAATCAATGGGTGAGAAAGGATCAGGGAAACAAGGATTCGAGCAACCCGGCACCAGTAATGAAGTTGAACGAAAAGAAAGTTCAGGAAAAGAGGACCAAAAGATCAAGGAAACCTCTGCAGAAGAAATCACAGATCAAGGCTTGATTGACAAAGTAAATATAAATAGTGAGGACTGTATCTGGAGCAATAAAGAACTTAGAACGCTAAGGAAATTCTTACAACGAGTGAAGCTACATAATTTGAATCTTGCTGGCATGGTGGACTCTTTGCACAAAGAACTGAGAGAATCAAAAGATAACGAAAAATCTAGCAAGAGTTCTTTGATTTCACTAAAGGAGAAGTGGAGAGAGCTAAAGAAAAGATATAAACGAGTAAAGATCAGTTGCCAAGCTATGAAAGGAGATTTAAGAAACTACCATTGGAAATTAAAGATCGCGAACGAAGATTCCAGAGAGTTACGGTTTGAAAAAACTGAACTTTTAAAAGAGTTAAATCAAACTAAATCTGAGCTTAACAGAGAAGTATTAAAGAGGGAAGAACTTGAGGCTTGTCTTGCAAGAAAAGAGGATGAACAAGCAGAAGCATTGAGGCATCAAGAGTTTGTTTTGAATGAGCAGCATGAATTAGAGAAATCCACATTAATGAGAGGGGTTTGTTTGTTGAAAGAAGAGCTACAGAGGGAGAGAGATGAAAATAATCTAAACAAGAAAGCCCTGGAGCACCTTAGAACTCACTTTGCTACTGCACAGCTAGATGAAGGCAAAGAGTTTCAGTCAAGAGATGGAAACATCATAAGCATTGTGGATATTGACTATTTGCCAAAGTAATTACAACATCTGTAGCCAAAATTATTATTTATTTTAATAATTAATACTCATAAAAAGATACCATAAAAAAAGAAGCTTCCAGCAACAAGAGGGATTACAAATTGCGTGAGAAGATGTGATACTGAGAATGATACAGCTTCTGCAATACAGCAGTCGCAACAAAATAAACAAATGAAATCGGCTCTATCTCAGTGTAAAAATTAACCTCAGAGACTGTGTCACAAAACTCCCTTTGTTAACTATGAATAATCGAAGGCTGTGTGCAAAAACAGCTTAAGTGACTCCTGGTCACATTCTAAATTCTCCCTTAGCAAACAAAGAAATCGAAGGAGAATTTAGAATGTGATCAGGAGTCACTTAAGCCGTTTTTGCACACAGCTCTTCAATTAGGGACTTAGAATATTTCCGAGCAGCCAAAGCGGCACTGATAAATTTTATAAGGAATTGGGGAGCCTCTACTTAAAAACAAATTCACTTCACTCAGCGTAGGAATCGAACCCAGCAAGATAAGATTTATAGAACAACTGACACAACCCTACCCTTACCAATAGACCATGAGTGAATTCGCTTGGTGGCAATCGTTTTTTTCCCACGTATTTATATCCACTGATGATGAGTAGCTTCATAAATTATAATATTCAATACACTATAATTATTGTAATATGACTACGCACCGAGCATGCGAGGGCATGGTCTCTAGGGAATGGTTTTTACACCAAGGTAAACCCATGAAATCTCAGTCAAAGCTATAATGAATCACTCATATTTAACAATAAAGAAGCTAACCTTAGGCATGCATGCTGTCATAACACATGATGGGCATTTGAGAACATAAAGAGAAATGTTGAAAGCACAAGCCTGTGGCTATCATGGCATGGCCTATGCTTTTGATATTCTTGAGTGTTCCCATTGAAATGACTGAAGTGTTAAATGTAGTGACAGCACAATACATGGCGAAGGTTTCTTTACTTGCTTTACGATATGAATGTAATGGCAAAAGGAAATCAAACACTCATTTCAACACAAAACATGCTTTTGCATTAATTGTTATATACTCTGATAAAACTTTTTTAGCCAATCAGAGTGCATTACAACATGGCTATGTTCTAATGTGTCTTATTTAATGGTAGCTTGAAGTTGAATACAAAGGACTGGTAGACATGATTTTTGGACTGTTCTTTCAGTCATTATTTTTTCTGGTGCACTGCAAATCATTCCATTCTCATTCACTCTTCACCTAGTGGCCATCATGGATCCAAAACAAGGCAACCTTTGTTTTTTGCTAGGTTAGCCTTGCACTTAGGGATATCAGAATGAGTTTAGGGCCATCCCTTCATGTAGGACGACACGAATTGCTACCAAATTGTATTGTATTGTATTGTGTTGCGTTCTATTGTTGTATTGAATTGTATTGTGTTGTATTCTATTGTATTTTTGGTAAAAATTTGTGTCTTCCTACATAAAGGGATTGCCAAGTTTAGCCTAGAAAAAACAAAGGATTGCCTCGATTTGAATCCAAGATGGCCACCGGGTGAAAATATAATGACTTGTTAATGTGCCAGTTATCTTTGATATCTATTGTACATGAAGTGGATAGTCCAACGGTAGAATATTTCTTGATTTGGGTGTTGCATCTATGAGATATTAAAGGTTTATATTTCCAATATGTCATGACCAACAACTGCTGAATTTATTTGTTCTTGTGAATTAAGCTATTTTCTAATTTAGATTTTTTTTTGTAAAATCACTTTGATAACTTCAAATATATCTTAATTTAAAAATAGGTAATTTGTCTCTACCAGCATGCTTTTGTATAAATTTTAATAAGTGATGTTGGTGATGACATCACATCATTAGCATATTCAAAATATAAACCTTTATATCTCGTAGATGCAACACCCAAATCAATAAATATTCTACCGTTGGACTATTCACTTCATGTACAATCGATATCAAAGATAACTGGCTAGGGCTTATATGCACTTTAACATGACCAAGTCTCACCCATCCCAAACCCGGGGGGGGGGGGGGGGGGGACTCCCCATAAAAATAGACGGGGGTGCTTGATAGCAGTGCTATCTCTTAGGGGTCTTCCAAAGATCTGCTATCTTTTATGGGTCTCCGAGACCCAAAATTTTTGTGGCCAAGAAAAAATAGCGCTGGATCCTCAAGCATGAGACCCCACAAGTTGAATCAGTATTTACGGCTTCGATATAGAGTTTGATCCATCCGAATATTAAAGACGACTTATGGGGCAGAGCTTTGTCTCTTATTTCCTTTAGTTTGCACAAATTAATGCCATTTTCTTGTCTTTTGGAGTGCTATCTTTTAGGGGTTAAAATTTTTGTGAGCCACGCCCATATTGCTATCTTTTAGGGGTGAATTTCATTTCTCACGTCGAGCACCCCCGTCTATTTTTATGGGGAGTCCCAAACCCAGCTGGCTGGACCAATATGCTCTCTTGTGAAACAATTTCCCTGGTTTCAAAAGGCCAGAATAAAGTAAGTGTTATAATTAAATTATAATTGTGTGAGGCAGTAGGGGGTTGTGTTTCTTGTTCTTCTTTATGGGATTTATATTGGCAAACTGATACAAATTAAACTGCTTGAAAATTATGATTTTGGAAATTCCTCATTTTGTTTCACAACACTTAAATAAATAAAGACTTCAAAAGCTATCCATCTTTTTCACAACCTCAATATGATAGCAGGGAAGTGCTTTCGAGCGTAACAAAAAGTGACAATAAAATTATGAATTATTTTCTGAAAAATATACTTCTTTATTGCATGGTTCCTTTGTTCGAATTTCTCCCATTGGGAATGTTCCATTTAATAGCCAAAAAATATAATTATGTGAAATGAAATCTCCGTTTAGTATACTATTTGGTAATGATCGGCTTCAATTATTACAGTATTTTTTAAGGTTTATGATTGACAACTCCAGAAAGGTTAAAAACAAAAGTTGAGAAAGAGGAGGCGACAAAGTGATCACTCGTTCGGAACGTTACATTTGCATAAACTGTTGACGTGGTAACCGTGGCTTGCAACTTGAAAAGGTCAATCCAGTCGGGGATCAGGAAAGCATGGCCGATTTATCTTCGAGTTCTATCTAAAACCTTCTTGGTATTCAGCATTGAGATTCCTCGAGAAGCCATAATGTTCACAGAGATACCTAATAATGTAAGAATGACTTTCTGATGAGTTTATGACGATACGAAGTTCAAGTTCCTCTCTTTATTTAAATTGAGTCTACAATGCTTCCGACAACGACGTCCAAGACAAGACCTCCACACTCGACACAATTGTTAAAACTCAGCACAAGCGAGCATAGAAGAGAGTACAAAAGTGGAGCAATCTATCATGGAGGGTTAGAGGGAAACAAGAAAACAGGCACTGGAATTTTTAGGTGGCCTAATGGAGCTTGCTATGATGGCGAATATACAGAAAATAAGAGGAACGGGAAAGGTAAACAATATTGGTCTGATGGAGCCGTATATGAAGGTGAATTTGTGAGGGATTTAAGACATGGAATTGGACATCTTACTTTCCCGGACAGAGAGGTAAGAATTTTTGGATTTCTTGCTTCGAGAATGTCGGTAATAGTGAAGCATGCTTTTAATACCCTGATCGAAACACGTACCGCGCACATAATTTGATCGTACATAAAGATTATTAATGACGTCGGTTCGTAGAAATATTGAAGTGTGCTAAGGAGTATACACAAGTGTGCTCGAGTTACTTAGGTAAATTTAAAATCAATACAGTGTTTTGGTTAGGATAATTCATTAGATGGTTGTTTCTCGATATTTCCTGCTGCGCGCGTTTACAAATATATTTGCCATTGATCATTTCGAATGCAGAACTCCAGAGGCCACAATCATAGAATTAACTCACCAAGTTGACATTATCACCTCCATTTAAAACTATTTTAGGATTTCTCTTTTATTTTCATTGATCATTTCCCAGAAACCTATGTTTCTGGGAATTTGTTTTCCAATCTACAGACGTGCCGTCGTGAGCTTTGTTTTTTTTAATGGCCCCATGCGAAATGCCATTTTCTGCACGGGAAGTCAACCATGCATGTATCTTCAAGTTCCATGTTGTATTCCGGCCAAATTGGTTGCTTGTTTTCTGTAATTGGTAGGAACACCACTACATCCAAGCGACATTTAGCAAAGCTGTATTCTTATAATTTTAATAATTTATCATAATGTCTAATTTTGTTCAATTTTGTGTGCAAATAAACAAATAACTTGAAGTGAAATTAAATTGATGTCATTTGAAAACCCTTTCTAAGGGAGTGTTCATTATTTATGGCTTCGGGGGGGTGGGGGGGGGGGGTTGGCATTTTTGAGATTTTACTGCTCTCTAAAACACTGGTTTCCTGTGTTCTGGAGACTAAACATTGGCTTTGCATTACAACAACAATTTCATTACATTTTACTGACATGACAGGTACGTCAAAACTTTGATGACCCCCCAAGGAGAAGGTAAAATCTTTGATGACCCCCCTACAAAAGCACTTAAAACTTTTTTTGCCCCCCCCCCCCTCCCTCAAGCCATAAATAATTAACACTCCCTAAATGAGGAAGGAAGAGATATTCACATTTTTTCAATATGCAAATTAGATTACCTTGACGTCATTTCATGACAGACTGAAGACAATTAAAGCACTAAATGAAGAATATATCTGCAAATAGTGGGTAAAAACAATTCAAATGTTGTATATGCATAGCACTAAAGAAAATACACATCACTGTGCAACAGACATCATAGCATTGCCATCAAAACACTCTTGGTCCTAGACTTGGAACAATATAGGCATTGTTTGTAAATTTCCACAGTGATGTGTATTTTCCTTAGTACCACACATACATGTATGCAAAGTTTCAATTGTTTTTACCCACTATTTGCAGAGATGATGTATTCTTCATTTTGTGATTTGTCTCCAGTCTGTCAATCAAATGACAGAGTTCATCTCATTTGCATATCGCAAAAACCTGAATATCTCTGGAACAAAATGAGATATTGACAAATAGAAAATGCCACCCTTCATTATTTCAAAAGGATTTTTAAATGAGATCAACTTCATTTTCGATTTGTAGGCACTTTAAGTTAAATTCAAAATTTTATTTCAGTAAACTTTTGAGTCCTAACACGTTTTAATAAGCATTTTGCAATTAAGTTTGCCACCTTTATAACATTAATGCTGTTATTTAAATATTTAAGCTTCCATATAATACATGTACACTCTAAGTTGTATAATTATTTTAATAATTAAATACATGTATGCTCAATCTTTTATTCTTGAAACAAAACAGATTACCCCCTGCTATATATCTAAGTCCTAGCAGGGCACTCTTGTTTATAAAGTGTAACATATTATCTGCAGCAGGACTGGGTACAGGTTTGAACACAATTTTTATTTCTAGGTCCAGGTTTTTTTGTTTTCTGTATCCCAAGAGGTACATTTTAATGCATAAATGTGTAGATCTTGAAAACAATTAAAGCACTCTGGAGAGCTGTCATACAATCTGAATTGCAAGGTAAACAAAATTAATGTACAAACTAAATCAGTCTATTAATTCCGGGTTATAGATGATCGATTCACAATAATCAAACGGAGAAAATCCATGTTCGTTTTCACAATAACTTGAAAATCTGGGTTTTTACCCATTTATATACACAATGTAAGTTAGTGTTAGTATTTGGTGTTTTGCGTGCGACCATCAAAATCAATGTGTGTGTGCTGATAAATTATTCAAACATTGAAATGCAATTTACATGTATTCATTATTGACTTATGTATCGATCATAATTATGTTAAATGGTAAATTAAATTTGGGCATTTAAGGAAAAAAATTACAGTACAATCAATCATTATTAATGTAAGATATAATTACAGTGTAGCTCATCATACCATATAGCCTGCAAACAGGCTCATAGGAGGGAGAGAAGAAGAGGAAAGAGAGCCTGCAAGGACACAATACACATTTGAATATGTTCCCAGTATCGAGCATGTGAACAGGCTATAGCTAGATTAATGTGTTAATGATTAAGCTACATTAGGATTACAGCAATGAGCATAAGTATCACTTTACATCAAGAGAAGTGAAGGAGGAGATGGAAATAAAATCGGTGTCCAGAGTGTGACTTGAACCATCGTCTTCATGGCTGCTCCCGACTACTAGTCCACTGTCTTGTCCACTACGTACGCTATCGGGCCATTTGTTGAAACGACCATGACATGCCTCTAAATTTTCAATGCAATCTCCTATTGGTCCATTTTACAATGAAATCAATCCACATGTAAATTAGATTTGATATCATACATGTAGGCCCATTTCAGATGCCTTGATCTGCAAATGCTGAACATATAATTATAGATAAATAAAGCCACCCAATCTATTGTTTATTCTAGGGTGTGATTTTGCAATATTCTCATACATGTACTTTACACCTCTTTAATTATCACTAATATTCAACATAAATGTGACACTTTTTGCACTCAGAGAATGATTCAGATTCTGTATGACGCTAAATCATCCCTTTTTGAGATGCAATTAAGTCTTGCAAAGTTTCAGAAGCAATGAGAGAAATGTCCTACCTTGCTTGGTTTCTAGAATGAACACTGCCAATCATTTCTGAACCTTTGCTGTGGTGGGAGAGGGGTGGGTGACTAGTATATTGATAATTTTATTTGGGCCTTCGCTTTAGGGGTGGGGAGGGCTTGTTCATCTTGGTAGAATCTCCCCTTCAAACTCCCTCCCTTGGCTTATAATTTATTTTACAATAACCGTTGTTATTCTTTAATAATATTTCGTTTGTTTATTAGACGTACGAGGGCCAGTTCGACAGGGACAGGAGGCATGGTAAGGGTGTATACACATGGCGTGATGGCACTACCTTTGGAGGGCACTTCCAGAAGGACAAGAAAGAAGGTTTTGGTACATTCAGATTTGCAAGTGGGAATATATTTCAGGTAAGTTTGCTCTGCATTTAGTTGTTTCATATGCATGATTTGCAGTTGCATGGCAAAAAAAATAGGTTCACTTGTGAATATATTGAGCCAGGAAAACTGAAATCTATAAGGAACTGTGTGTGACTAATTGCCAAAAATTAAACCGGAACAACCTATTTTACATTAAAAATCCTTGTGACCCATCCCCTCTCCCACCAAACAAACAGTCAAACTACTGGTCACCCACCCATCTCCTACCACAGCAAACAGTCAAAATACTAGTCACCCACCCCCTCTCCTACCACAGCAAACAGTCAAAATACTAGTCACCCACCCCTTCTCCTACCACAGCAAACAGTCAAAATACTAGTCACCCCCCTTCTCTCTCTCTCCCAGCACCGAAGCAAACAACCGAAGCAAACAATCAAAATACTAGTTAAATCTTTAGTTTTCTCACTATTAGGGAATTTACAAGAATGATGAAAGAGAGGGCCCAGGAATAATGACATACACAGATAACAGAGAAGACATTGGCCTGTGGTTTGGTGAAAAGCTAATCAAACTTTGCTCAGTCATGGAAAGTGCATTCCTGTTCCAGCATTTCTCAGAATACAACGTAAACGCTGGCAATAACTTATCGGGAAAAGTTCGACGTGCGAACTCTGCCTGGGAAAGTGTTCGAAAAACACCCTCCATACTCGACCTCGACGATGCTGGCCAAATTGACTCTTTAAAGGCAGTTATTCCTAATTCGTTTCCTTGCCTGGATATTCTGGATGGTATAAGGGGTGACCGAGGGTCCAAGGGACTGCTTGAATGCTCATCTGAGGAACTGCTGAGGTCGGCAGCTGCAGGGGACTGCATTGGAGTCAGTATCTTACTACAGGGAGGAAGTATTCATGCTGATGTGGCGGATAAAACTGGCTACACGGCACTACTCGCAGCCGCGGTAAGAGATTGTACTTAGCAGATTTCATATGAGTGGGACGAAAATAAGTCCGTACCGTAACCGTACTGTACCGTACCTATATAATTTGATTGGATCGGAAAGATAAAAGCAATGGGAAACCATTTCAATGGCACAGGATGTCGTACAGTAGAGCAGAGTTCGTATGAGTGGGATAAACGCTTTAGTTTTTAGCAAATTATTCTATTACTCAAATGTGTGGGCAAATGCCACTAAACTCTAATATCGTTAGTGGTGCACGGAAGTTCGACCACGTAACACCAATTTTAAAGGAACTACACTGGCTGCCATTTTCAAGCCAGCTCCCATTATCGTAGTGCCATAATGGCTTTTAAGTGCATGGCTGACTGTGTCCTAGACTTTCTCAAAGTCCCTTAAAACGAGATTTTCATTTCCCACATTCGCTTCTCTAATACCAGGAGCTCCCAAAAACTGAATATTCCTCTATTTAAAACTGCTAGCGGTCAGCGAACCTTCTACTACAGAACTGTCAGTATCTGGAACTCACTAGATCCGTCCTTGAAACTTTGCCGAGCTATTAGTATTTTTAAGCGTTCTCTAAGACATAAATTACTACATAATTTTATTGATTAATATTTTCCATATACATTAGTCCTTTATTATGCGTACATCATCATTGTATATAGTTTATATAGATATATAACATTAGTTAATTAGATATTTAATTGTAATTATCTCTGTAAAGCCCCACAGGGGAGTGGATAATAAAAGTATGTATGTATGTATAAACTACGGCACGGTTACTCTACGGCATGCCGTTACTTTGAAAAGGTTTCCCTATTGTTTTTGCCTTACTGATCCAATCAAATTACAGAGATACGGTTTCGGTAGGCTACGGACATGCCGTAGTTTGTCCCACTCATACGAAATCTGTTCTAACCGTGCCGTAAGTGATTGCCGTAACCTGCCCACTCATACGAAATCCGCGCCATGTTTTATACAATAAACAGTGCCAAACGCGTGCTCTGATTGGTCGATCGTCATGTGTTATTGGAGTATAGATGTACAGATGACATCATGTTTTGCATGACATAATTTTGTACCTTTTTCGCTCATTATTGTATGTACCAAATAGATGTCTAGTTGGATCTGCCCTCTTATAGATGCACAGATGACGTCACAACGTGACGAGAACAAGTGCGCCACGAGACTTAACTTTAGTTACAAAACTTTTAAAGATTCCTTTCTCGCCAATTGTTCCTAAACTGGGTAATACCGCGGCAAAGCGTTATGCTCCGCTGACCGAAACAACCAAGGTTCTGGTTTCAAATACAAATTTCCGAGGGCTTAAACGTTTTTACTAAATGATTTTATAACTTAGTAAACTCACAGTGAATTACAAATTAAGAAAACTTCAACCTGTGAAAGTCTTACTCTTAACTTCTTAATTTCACGTAAATACGCGTACGTACTTAAAATTAGAAACAGGGGTGATGCTTCTGTTTTCTTTTAGTTTTGGCGGGAAACTGGGGAGAGGCGCGCGCGACCGGCTAATCAAAAGCGCATGCGCGTGACGGTTTTCCGCGGTGTGGGGCTGTGCAACAATGTTGACTAGATACCAGGGCTGCGCAACAACGTTTCTGCAACAATGTTGACCCGTTCACTCGCCGAAGCAACAACAGCTCTCTGCTTCCCACTCGTTTGCTCACCCAAGAAATATTATCAGCAACAATGGTTCCGATCGTTTACCCAGGGCGTTAGTATTTGAAAGTTAAGCCCTTGTCAAACGGATGCAACATTCCATACAGCATTGTTGGATCATATTGCAACATGTTGCATGTTTTACCCGGTTTGTCGATAAGAGGTCTGGGCACCATGCCAATGGTGCTTTAAATCGAACTAATGCGAATGTTTTGATGCAGCAATGTTGTGCGAAACGCAACCGTGATGCAACATTCCAGACAACAATAGAAATGTTGCACGAACGTTTGACCAAAATGAAACTTCATCCAACATGCAACAGGGTCAAACGGACGTAACATGTTGCGCGCAACACTGTTGCACGATGTTGCATGAATATGTTGCATCCGTTTCACCAGGCTGTACAATTTTTCCTTTGAGTAGTCCTTGAATTTTGGTTGACAATAGCAGGACGAACCTTGTGTAGCCTTTACTAATAGAATTACATTTTATTGTTCTTCAGGTTAACTGCCATCGCGATGTTATTAATTGTCTTCTTGATTATGGAGCGGACGTAAACAAACTCAATGATGAGGGCTTATCCGTTTTAGCAGCGTGTCATGTCTTATTCTACACGAAACACACTTGGAAAGGCAACATCGCAGAAAATATACCGGAGGAAAACTTGTTTAATTATATACAAGAAGATACACAGAAAGGGACATTTGTTCATCGCAACTGCAGAAAAAGTGTGGTTGATTCGACTTCGGGTTCACAAAGAAGCGACGGAGGTTTCACAAGCACTCGTAGCGAAGCTAGAAGCGTTGCGAGTGGAATCTCAGAAAATATTAATGAAGTTCGAAGTGATGCTGTAGGAAGTGCTAAGAAAGCTCTTCCTTTAAATAACAAAAAAATAGTTTTACGTGATAATGAAGGAGCTTTAGTAGATCTTAAAAATAAAGAGAACAAGAACTCTACAGACAAAATCAATGACCTGATTTCAGTCGACGATCAGTTAGAGGAAATAGAAACACCAATTCACATATTAAATAAGGACTTTGAAACAAGAATGAATCTAAGTAAGAATGGTTTTAGCAAAGAGATGCTCAGAAGGAAATATGAAGCTAAGAAGAAAAAAGAACTTGAAACAGGCGCGGTTATAGAATCCGGGGAACAATTTTCGAGTTTGTTGACTCCAAGAAGCGATGTTTGCAGTGGAATACTAACAAGTAGGGATACGGGTTTGCGAACTCAAGAAACGTCTCTGTTTAGTATAATGAGTGTTTGGAGTAGCACAAAGAACGTTTCAACTGACGCTGAAGATGTGAGGAGCGAAAATAGCTTGGAACAAAACAAGCAGTTACTTCTGACTCTGCAAAGGTAAGGAACACAATTCGACGAAGACTGTATAAAGAAATCTTGTATTTGTTATAGCAGGCTGATTATTGCAGCTTACAGCTAATATGGATCTGATTTTACTCGTAACACACTCCTCACTACATTAACTGTTTTGGACACACAACACTCGACTCGCATGTTGATTTTTCCGGAGGGAGGAAAACCAGAGAACCTGGAGAAAAACCCTCGAATGCCGATAAGGAATCAACTACGAATCTAACTCACATACGGTACCCGATCCGGGAATCCAACCCGGAATCACAGCGTTAAGCGTTTTATCATTTCGCCAACCTGCATCCCCGTTCAAATGTATTTCGTTTACACCCAAACCCCCTCCCCCGAAAAGGTTTCGAATAACTTCGCTTGCACCAGGTTAATGCTTTTAAAAACTATCAGCAGTTCTCTTCCGTTGATCTCTGGTTTTATTTCTCATATTTTTTCACGCCTAAACTCATTTGAATGGTGAGGTGATGACGCCCGCGGGAAAATCTTGCGGGTAAAATTAACAGAATCAGCCGCCCGCTTCCCCTTTGGAGATGCATTCTTTATGCTTTAAAAAAAGTATTGATTTCGTAACTTAAAGTGATAGTTTAAGGACTACAAATTTCGACGCGGCTGTTCCACGAAAATCCTCTTTTTGTACCTCGAAATTTTGGAAAATTCGGCCAAATCTTGAGTGAAATCAAACTTTTAGGTCTAGTTTGACTTGTGCTCTGTGGATTAAAGTTCTCGCGCAAAGAACAAAGGCTTTGAACATGAATAGGAAGTTATCTCTCTGTAGAGTTCACCCATGCAGTATCATAAACCAAATCAACTAAAGCCCGGTGTACATGACAAGCGTTTGGGCACGGCACTCCTAACTTGGGCACGGCACTCCTAACAGGCAGGCCGAGACTACCTTTTCACAGGGTCTCAGCACACTTATATTTTAAGGCACGCGACACGACAAAAATAGGGGTGGCGTGGCGATAATTGTTGGCACTCGAATCTAAAATTTAGCGCCGACTTTCCATAGCCCGTAGCAAATACAAATACATCTCCTTAATAAGAATGTGTGTAATGCTGCCTCTTGACATCGTCGATATAGCATTTCCGATCTGAACAAGGAACACATCAGCGCTCTTAAATTCACTCTGAAACCATAATATAAAGCCGTCTTCAAATTATGTTCCATAGATCAAGCACTAGTGGTTTGATTGGTCAATTTTTCATGATTATCACGTTTTTGGGGTAGTGAAGTCATGGGCAGACATCGGCTGATGAATTTAGACATCCCGCACGGGGAGTGTATTTCACTAATTCCCTTGACTGGTCTAAACAATCCGCGGAGGTGAGAAAGAAAGCTAGCAGAATACTTAGTGTCTTACAGCGGAACCTCTCGTGCTGTAGCAGAGCTGTAAAACAGCGCGCATACGTCAGCCTTGTGCGCCCTATCACCGAGTACGCTACGGTGGCCTGGTCGCCACACCACCAAAAAGACATCAGAGCCATCGAGTCCATCCAGCGACGGGCCGCGCGTTTTATATGTTGTGACTATGCTCGCACCAGCAGTGTATCATCAATGCTAAACGAGCTTAGCTGGCAATCGCTTCAGTCACGCAGAAATATTGCAGACCTTACTATGTTCCACAAGATTAATTACGGTCTAGTGAACATCACCTTTCCCTACGATATTCAACTTAGCACTTATACTCGCACAAGAGCTATGCACGAATATAAGTTCGAACACCCGCTCGCTACTATAAACACATTCAAGTACTCGTTTTTTGTCAGATCTATTCCACCATGGAATTCCTTACCACACAACATTGTTAATGCTACATCTTTGAATAGCTTCCAAACTGGCGTATCCATGTATGTGTAATCTCAACCAATTAATATTGGCTGCGGTCGCGCTCGCGCTGTGGTGGCGGCGTACATGTAGCTGTTGTCATCGGAGCCCCTTATCGATTGATAGCTGCACCGTCACTGGAGACGCCTGTGTGGCGGCAGTCATTATCTCTTTATATGTAAGCTCATGCTGTTGTTTACCAGCTTATGAATTATTATTATAATGGTTATTTTTATCCTTTTGCCGCCATTTACACTCTGATTATTAGTCATTGAACATTGAACATTGCACTTCACCATGCACTATAATACTTTAACTTATTATCACTTATTGCACCGTAACCTCAGTACTTGCACGACCGCTGACAATTTCATTGCCAGATTAGCTCCACCGCTACCAGGCAATTATCATATTTAAAGATTTAAAGATTAAAGTCTATAGAACCGCATACGTTTTATATATGCACCAAGGCCGAATGGTTCTAACCCTTGTGGGAGATCTAATGTTTGTGTTTTACTTTCACAGTAAAGTTATTTAGAAAACTTAAATGAAGACAAACTTTCTAGGTTATGAACTAAAACTGGCCTCACGTGAGCGCTCGGAAAACCATTTTATTCTAAGCTACAAAACGAAGTAAAGCGTGAAAATATAATCACTTGTTCTTTTCAACGTGTAGGCGACCACATCTTGAAGCAACAGTGCGTCTTCTACTCAAGCGTGGTGCGGATCCAAACGCCTCCTCCCTTCCCATGCCTGTGCTGTTCTTCGCAACCAAAGCAGCAGATACTGCGGCGGACGAGATACTGCTACAGAAGGGCGCTGACACGTCAGCTAAACTGTCCCAAGAGGTACGGTTAACAAACAGAAAACGTTTGCCTGCAACGAGGGCTGTAAAATGTTTACAAATATTTTACAGAGTAGAACATTTCTCTAAATTTATTACTCTGTAAAAAGAATTAAAACAGGTCTGTAAATTTGGATATTCACAGACGTTTTGCAAGCATTTTACAAAGCCTGTAAATGTCTTTAAAATGCTCACATACTTATTCAAAGTTTCTAAGCGGTGGGCCATTAGAAATCAGGGGAAGGGAGTGATAATTTTATTTGTGCACGAAATTCTTTTGGCCTCTTTTACTCTGCACGCGAATTTGTTTTGGTAAACAAGTGGTTACAAAAAAAAATTTGGGCCCATTTTTGCTTGCAATTTTTTTTGGGGGAATTGCCACTCCTACCACTCATTTCTAGTGGTCTACCCCTAAATGGTTCGATTTTACTCTTGTTTCCCTCACCAGAAACTCGGCATCGCGCCACTCCATATTGCGGTAGCTTTACCAGACCCTGCTGGGATAGAAATAACCGAGTTGCTTTTGAAGTCTGGGGCCAATCCCGACATCCGGGACAGTGCATTTGGTCCGGAGACTGAGAACGGTAGGACTCCACTTCACATCGCTTGCTGTAGAGAGGATAATGAGAAGGTAAGACCACTCTCGCTCCTTCTGATACCGTTCTGTGGATATACCCTTGATTTAGAGAGCCTCTTAATCAACAGAAAGAGCATGGAAACGAGATTTGTTTTATCTTTGCAGGACGCATGCGCAGTAGTACGTCTTTTACTGGAGTACGGAGCCAATCCCGATCTATTGTGTGAAGGTCACTCGCCGCTTTCTTTGGCTATCTGCAGCGGAAACGACTTGGTATGAAAACATAGCTTTAAATGGTTTTGGTTGTTGTCAATTAACATCTAAACAAATCATGAATTTAATCTCGAAAGCTGTTCATTTGAAATATTTTAAGATTTTATTGAAAAAGAAAAATAATTTCGGCTTTTTTTAGTTTTCTTGTTCTGTTGTAGTATTCAAAATCTAGAAAGTATTTATTGTTTAATTCTCCATAGATCCATATAAAAGCCACAGAGAATTTCGAGGAATACGTTTCCAAATTTTGGCCTCATTCTCTTTTTTTTTTTCATTTTAAAAGAGGAATTTCCTCTTTCCCTTCTTTCCCATCGCTGTTTGCACTCGCGGACGGGACAGGTGATAGACGTTATTCATATTTCTCTCTGTATTACCAGGCTGTTGACGCTCTGCTGGTTCATGGCGCTGACCCAAGTCTCAAGCTGAAGAAGGGCGTGGGCTCAGCTCTATGTGCTGCAACATCCTTCGCTGCTGAGAGGCGCCGGACACCCCATGGGAGAATTCGCTTGGTACGTAAGATCTACGTAAAAATACATTGTATGACTGGCATGCTGCAATAGTTTAATAAAGTCTCGTTGTTGACTTGATAAAGTTTGAAAAGCCGCTTTTTTGCGTTTCTCGTGCTCAAGCGTGAAGGGCTAGCGCTCGAAACGTCAGCTGCTACTCTCTTCCCACGGCGGTTATCATACCTTCATCTACTTGTAGTTGATTGGCCCAGTGTATATAAAACAATCACGAGGAGTTCGACCTTTATTTCACAAAATCATTAATAATTCCAGGAGTATATTACGGAGGAGTGTTCCTCTTGCCACATTACATTATCACACAACACTGTAGGCGGTAGAGTTATTTTTAGCATAGAGTTTCCCGCTAGAAGAAACAAAGGCCGTCACTTTTAACCAATCAGGATGCACTGAAAAATTGTAATTAACATGGTTCAACTGAACTGCTAAAAAATACTAAAGCGCAAGAGAACATAATACAATGTAATCGCATACCAGAACTTCGCGACTATAAATAGACACACCATCTACTGTGTTAGGGCCAACCAACGCATCCTCGCTCTACAATTACCAATAATATCTAACAGAGATTCAAATGACAATGAATCGCTTGAAATACCGATTATTGGTAATTCTACGACAAATCCTAACCATCGGACGAGTTCACGGGTAAACGACGGGTTCTCACTCACCTAGAGCTAGGGTTCACAGGTAAACAAGAAGAGAAGGTAAACGAGAGAAATTTGTTTTTGAGCGCTCCTACTCGGGCTCGAACTCGTAGTCGTTTGCGTGTTGTGCTTGGTAGTGCAGGCGTCACGACCACTACACTAAGCGCGTCTACCGCTGTTCGGATTTGGACAATTGTTTATCTTTATCCTTGACTGGTTTTAAGAATGTCATTGTTTCATTTGCGTTCTAGAATGAGCGATTATTGATAATTGAAGAGCAAAAGCCAATCACTGATTATTGGTAATTCTAGAACGAGGATATGTTGGGCCAACACAAGGGCACAGGAACACTCCTGTGTAATATACTCCTGTAATTCATGAACAAAAAAGAAAATAAATTAATGTTCAATGAGTTTTTTTATTTCCTTTACAAAATAAACGTAAATTCTCCCAACTAGCTCAAGCGCACACTCAGCGCTTTCTATGTTTCTGTAGATGGGTTGCACATGACGTCACGGCGGCCATGTTGGTGTACCTTTAACAATAGATTCTTTGTTAGCTTCTTTTGTTAGGTACACCAACATGGCCGCCATGCCCTTTGTCATTTGAATCTGGGGATTGACTGCAACCCATCTATAAGCGTTACAGAAACAAGGCTTTCATCCAATCCGAGCGCGCGTACTATCGAATCTATTTTATAAAGACATTTTATACTAACGCGTGCTCTAATTGGTCGAAAGCCATGACTTTGCGAGAGTGTAGATCACGCAAATGACGTCATGTCCATGTTCTAAAAGAAATCAATATAACTTTGGAGGAAAGGACTCGACTTTGACGATATTTTTTCAAGATGAAATTGAAAGCAAACTGAAAGACTTTGTTGGCGATGTCTCGTGTCTTGGGGCGACAGAAACAAGGATCAAATCAGATCATGTGACGTAAACAGATGCTACTCTGGAGAATTATTACTTTTTCATTTTAATCATAATGCAGTCATTCTAATCTGAATATGATTAATTTTCAAAGAGACAATTCTTCAGATTATCGTCTGTCACATGATCTGAATTGGGTAGCAACACAGTTAGCCGATTCCCTCTATTTTTGTAGAGAATTCGAAATGCTACAGAAGTTGCACTCCGGTACCAGGCTCGTGATTCCGCTACTTATTTTTCGTGTTCTTCAGCTCCAGTCGTATTTTTGTCAGAGGACACTGAGACCACAGCAAACCCTGATCTATCACTGATATCCTCCCTTACTAAGTAGAGAGCATCTGCTTATAATGTAACACTTACTCATGTACACACTTGTTTATTTTCTTTTTGTGTGTCCTGGCTCCCCGCCGTGAAGTTTTTTTAACTAACTTCGGGTTTGGCAAGTTGCTTGTTACATTATTGTCAAATTAATTTTAAAAAGTATTGATTGATTGATTGATATTTGTTAATCAAACCGTGCGTCATGGGGTTTTATCACGTGGTGACCAGATTGAGTCCCAGGGGAATAAACTGCTCCAGTGCGAGGCTAAAGGGACACAACCTATTGTTTACAATCAATATGGCCACCGCGTGATAAAACCCATTGGATGCTCCACTAAATGATATCATATTAGCCTGCAATGCAGGCGTTTCTAGAGGTTTTTTTGGGCTCCCTTCGCTCGAAAAATAGAGCTAGCTCGCTTTGCTCGAGAACCACAGGGAAGAGGACGAGTAAGAATGGGGCGAGTATATATCGCGGCCGCGGCTAGATTCCATCCGCCAGAAGGTCGAATTGCAATTTTCTCGATGTTATATTTCTAGGGTACAAACTAAAGCGGCACTTAGAAATTTAGGCGAACAAGTACGCTTCCCTTAACTTGATAAAAAAATATCGGCTCCACGAAGACTCGAACCGAAACCCTAACCCATCTATTAACCGAAACCCTAACCGTCACTATCCCTTACGCGTGGCATGGGTAGCGCAGTGCGTAAACGCTCGCCTCTCACCGCTATGTCCCGCGGGTTCAATCCCAGCTCGGGTCATATGTGAGTTGAGTTTGTTTGTTGTGTTGTTCCCTCCCTTGTCACGAGGGTTTTTCTCCGGGTTCTCCGGTTTTCCTCCCTCCTCAAAAATCAACATGTGAGTTTCAATGTAGTGAGTAGAGAATATATGAGTGTAGTGTGAGCGTGTGTGGAGTGGGGTGAATATATGAGTGTAGTGTGAGCGTGTGTGGAGTGAACCGGTACGGAAGAGCCCCTCACGGGGAGTGCCTGGTTGTAAAACAGTATTATTATTACGCCACGAGGGATTTTCTGTCAACAACCGCTTTTTTAGAACTTTTATACTGCATGCTGTTTGATTAGCAGGCGTTACTTCATTAGACACCAGTTCCTGCTCTCAATGAAGTATTTTAGTGCAGTTCATTTTGGGATTGCGTCCTTCTGGCGGATAGAATCTAGCCCTAGCCTTCCCAACCTTGCAGGTTAGGTTGGCTCGAACTTGACTCATAATTCACTCGACTTTGAGACCGACAAAATGAACTTCGCCAGACTTCCTCCAGCCTGATCAACACAAAAAAATCTAAATGCTTTAAAATTCACACGAATACCCCGACAGTTCTTATCAATCTTTCTATACTTCTTTCGTATCCGCACAGAAAGTTTGGTTGCGATACATTCAATATGAAGCAAAGTATCACAGTAACAAAATGTCTCGCCATCCTGAAGCAAATTGAGAACAATCCCCGACCCCCTGGGGCCACACCCCACCCCCTCCCTCCCTCATATATAAACACTGATATCTAAGACTTATCGCCAAGAAAGAGTGAACGATGGTAATTGTTTGAGATTAAATGTTCAGGTGGTTACAGGGCAATTTTTCATGGGTACGTACCTTTTTGTTCTTTTACAGATCAACAAATTAATGCGGGCTGGTGCGAATATAATCGCTCCTATTCCTGTGTCCAACAGATTTCCGCCAGGGACTGTGGTGGATTATGCATACAATGTTTTCTATCAGGTAAGAAAGATGGACAGGCGTCAGTCAAATAGGTGGGCGGAGTTATCTTTGATAGCGGCCTGCACGTGCTCTTAGAAGCTCCATCTTCAGATAAACAAAGTGTTCTCTATAAACTTTTGGATTCTCTGCATTTGGTACGCGGATCTTTAGTCACAGTCAACGTGTAATGTTATTGTTGTATAAATGGCAGCCCGTGTCCTTTAATTTAGGGTATTAGAAATGGCATAATGAAATGTTAATATATTCAGCCACCCTCGTGTCAGAAGCTCGAAAAAGTAAAGCCCGATGAAGAGGCAAGAGAGAAGAGGAGAAGAACAAGAAGAACAAGAAGAGCTCTTGGTGTTATCCGCTGAGAATCTCACTTCTATTCGCTGTCTCAAATCAAGAAAACACGTCAAACCGGTTTTGCTGGGCCATTGATAAGCCAATGAAAATTACCATTACATCCAGCACTCACGGTTGCGCCTGGTAATGAGTAGATGATCCAATCAGCGACGAGTTTCAAATTCTAAAGCTAATGTTCGCACGGAAGTGAGATTCTCAACGGATAACACCAGAGGTTCTTATTTTTCTTATCTGTTATCTCCTCTCTCTTGTCTCTTCGCCTTTAATTTCCTCGAGCCGCTAAAACCCAGGGTAGTATTCAGCATCATCTAATATCAAAATTATGAAAGTCTAGGTTTTGTATTATCATTCCCATTCTTTGATTTCATCTTACAACAAACTCAAGACATAAACCTAGACCAGTGTTCGAAACTAGCGGAAGTCCTCTAACCCAAAATGATATCCCTTGTAAGTCAAAAAATATATTTTAAATAACAGTTGCACCATCATTTCAACATAAGATAGAAGAGTATATTAAAGCAAAGTAAAGTAAAGCAACTTTATTTAACGTCGGTAACTCGTGCCAGTCTGGTGAGACTGATAAACTTGAGGCCGTGGTGGGACCTACGATTTTACATCCTAATCCGAGAAGACGTGAAGGTCTAACCATTTTCAGTTCGAGAACAAGATTGTTTCACAAAGGCAGCACCTTCTCCTCAGTTATTTTAAGACCCTGAGTATTGGTCTTGCCGGGGTTTGAACCCGCGACCTCCCGCACGTCAATCGGGCGGAACTGTAGCTTAACCACTGAGCTAACCGGGAGGCGGTTAGAAGGCTGAAGAAGGTCACTCACCCTGAAATATTTATAATTTTCGCCCACGCCGAGTTTTCTTTTTGGTAAAATTAAAAAAAGTCTACAAGGACCACTGTTACAAACAAACGTTTTGCCGGATCCGTGGAGATCAGGATCAGCAGAAAGATTGAAATATATAATAATAATATTAATAATAAATCTTTTGAGAGGAGGCCTCCGTCACTTATGCAAAAGTGGTTTTCAGGAGGGTTCTCTATAACATAAAATTAAATTTAAAAAGATAAAATGGACATAGAATAATAGATAAAAATATTAATAAGAAAGAACGATCATAAAAAGATAAAACTAGCATAAATACTGATTAATTAAAAACTTATTTATATTTCTTTTAAAAATCAACTTAGACATGGGCTTTTTTAATTCATTTGGCAAGGAAGCCCAATCGTTTGTTGCCCTAAAGTATGTAGCACGCCTTCCCCATTCTGTCCTCGGCTTGGGGAGTCTCGGCAGATATCCGTTCCTAGTATTATGACCATGTGACTGACTTAAAGTAGTTTTGAAAATATTAAAGTGTTTTGGAATATCCCCTTTTATTGCATTCTGAACGGCAACACGGCAATATGAAGACTGCAAGGCTGATTGCACGGCAATAACGGTTCTATTTCATATTTCGCTTAGCCAATCAGCGTTGTATCTACTGTGTATAATGACACCGTCTACTTGTATTCCTTACTTATCTCATATGACCCCTGAAGAAGGTTTATTCTGCCGATCCGAAATATAGGGTACAGTAGATAACATCGCACTCCCGTCCGATCAGCCTTGCAGTCTTCATATATTTCTCTTTGATAGCTTTCTGAATTTGAAGTAACTTGGTGTTGTCACCTATTGAAAGGGGTAGTGTGTTTGGACAATAGAAATAATTACTTATTGAAAGTGGAGCATTATCTACTTGGAGTTTCGCTTATAGACTTGACTACATATACTTTATAAAACTTTTAATTCCCGTTTAGGACCGTAAGATTGCCCATACCCCATACCACGCCCTGACAGTAGGTGAACGAGACTGTTACAATGCTAGGCGAGCGATGCTAGAACACCTCGGAGATATACTCAGGACACAGGTACTGAAGAAGGAAAAAGAACTAATCGAGAAACAACTGGAGCAGATGGAAAGGAGAGAAGGTAAAGCAACAACATCCCTTGTGGACGGGGGTGGGGGAGGGTGGATGGAAGACTCGGGATGGGCATATGATTTTGTTCTTTTTTTCGGATCATTGACGCAAGTTTCGAAACAAAAACGTCATTTCGGTGGAAGTTCCGCGCAAACTTTATAGCAAAACAAAAGTAAATAAATCAAGATTGAAACAATACAAACATGGCGCTGGGGAGAAAGTATAAAGTGGCTGTGTGTATGATGTTAATAACGGGGAGTTTAAGAAACCACGACGGCAACGTCTAGGACGACGGCATAAAACAATAGTCTTAATTACAAAATACAATAACTGCACATAACATGCACGCAGTCGCCTATATTTTGACCATCGTCTGCGAAAACAACCAATACGTTCTACGACAGCTGCTACTCGCTCTCCACGGCGGTTAGCATACTTTAATCGACTTTTAGTTGATCAGACTAATACGTTCTACGCCAGCTGCTACTCGCTCTCCACGGCGGTTAGCATACCTTAATCGACTTTTAGTTGATCAGACTAATACGTTCTACGACAGCTGCTACTCGCTCTCCACGGCGGTTAGCATACCTTAATCGACTTTTAGTTGATCAGACTAATACGTTCTACGTTTCACAGAGAGCACGAACATCAACAAGTAAATCACGCCGTTTAGAACAACAGCAGACTTGCGAATAACATGCGTTGGTGGCCAAACGGCGAAAAACGTGCGTTGACTTTTGACTTCGTTTAGACAGGCTTTAGAATTGGGGATTCTTCGCTGTCATGTGTCGTCATCGCCGCCATCTTTGTTGACATGAACAAAAGATTCCTCGTTAGCTTCTTTTGTTAGATCAACCAACATGATTAGTGAATCCTCTCGGGATTGATTGCAAGCCAACAATAGTGTGACGTCATCATTTATGAATTTCACAATATAGTTCCGTAAACTACCCAGTTAGATAAAGGATACTTCAGTTAGGGTATGTATGAAATGTCAAGTCTACAACATTACAAGCAGAGGTAATGGAATTTAAAGTTCAATTTTTTCCATACAAAGTCAGTGGTGAAAACTAAGAGACTTTGTATGGGGATATTTCTGCAAGCAAAGGTCCTTATCGCAACCACTTTTGTCTCAAATGATCTCAATATTTTTAGCGAGACGTCATTTTAACTAAGACTTTCTGAAACTGATTTAGTTTAAAAAAATCCTAAAAGTTAATGTGTGCATATGATTGTGACGTCTCACTTTAAAACATATACAAAAATATATTAATAAATTTGACAACTGTATTTTATTTCAGCTCAAGAAAATGAGAAAGTCCCGACAAGAGATGCATCGAATCCTCAGTTTGGAATCCTCAAATCCCCGGAACGAACTCTCAAATCAAGACATGGCAAAGAGACCGCTGAAGAAAGCTTCCCGAGCGCCATGTCAGGTCGCGTCACCTTCAGGCTCGAAGACGGGGCCGAGTTAGAAGAAACTGATGAACATGAACTCGAGGCTCAGGCTGATCGTGAAATCGAGGCTATTATGGGGAAGGAAGGTAGTCCTGGAAACGAGAGCGAGGTAACAGACACAGTTAATTTGAATAACTTGACGCGCGGGGACTAAGTACTACTGCAGTGTATACAAAAATGGCGGAAATTTTAAGAGTTTGAGTTTATTTTACACCATGGTTTACAAATTTATACAATATAATATTAAACAACAGACTATAAAATACACACACACTACATTAGGAAAAAAGTACCACACACACAACATTAATCATTGGTGTATGGGCACCAAATAGTTACCTAAATACGTTGCCCTTAAATCTGCTAGTGATAATTATTACAAGGGAAAACAATTAAAAGGAAAGTTTCTGCCAATTTAATGCATAATTAATATCAATATTGGGAAAGGTAGTGAAAAAAAAAGCTTTTTTTAGTTGTTTTCTGGAATGAATACTTTTAATTTGAAGAGGTAAGTTATTCCAATAATAAAGACCTATTACTGTGGGGAAAACTTCATCAAATTTAATCGATATGGTTCAATGTAAAAAAAATTGATTTGTAGAGCTTCTTGTTTGGTAAGAGTGTTGTTATGAGACATATTTCATATTAATTGAACAGCTTTTACTTTCGGTCATACATTCGTAAATGAAAAGACAAGTATTCATTTTAACTATGTCAGGAAGTAAGTACGTTTATTATTATTTTTCTGATAGGGCGAACAAGCAGTAGTCGTGGAAGGGGAATCTGACCAAAGCGTGCGAACAACCTCGACTACATTTCCCCCTTTAAGCTCGTCCCCAGGCCGCGACGAGAACTGTGGCCTGCGCATTGCAGTAGTGAAAGCTGCTGACCATATGACTATCTCAGCGCTGGCGACGGAGGCGCTGAAGAAGAGAAGAAAAGTAATGAAAAACCGCTTCCGGTATTGTTACGAGTGCGGTCGATCGATAGGTGTTCGTCTCTCGGCGTGTACTCGGTGTAAGGAGGTATTCTACTGCAGTAAATCCTGTAAATTGCAGGCCTGGAACACCAGACACCGAGACGAATGTGTGAGGATTACAGGTAAATTGGCCGACTAGAAAAACATGGCACCTTGTACTTTGACCACAGCCCTTTGCACATGAAAAAGTAATATCCGTTATTTTACGTTTCACAGAAATTAAATATGACATTTCATGTTTCATGGACAGTTAATCCACTGTACTCAAAAATATAGCGGCTTGTGCTTTTACCCACAAACCTTTGCGTGTTTCATGATCAAAAGGGGTTTTCTCATTTCCTGAGCAAAAAAGATATCAATCACGGCTCACGAAAAATGTAATTTCTAACGGTTGAGAGATTAATATTCTGACGGCACGAGAACGAGGCTCCGGGTTTGTCTAGAGATGTGCTGTTACTAATTAAGCATTGAGCGGGAAAGGTGTTTCATTCTACATCAGTCGGTCAGTTCTAGACTTGTTTCATTTTTGTTTCTTGACTGTATCTTTCTAGGGTTTATTTATACCTGTCCTCGTCCTCGGAGGTTCAGTGCCACTGGGAATACGTTCGGGAAATACGTTCCCACATATTTTTTGGCCACCTCTAGAGAGTATTTTTTTTGTGGTTTTTCGTATCTGGCGTGGCACATTTCATGTAGGTTTACATTAGTGTGTGTATGACTTACTGTAATTAGGGCGTGTTATTATTCAGCAAATATGATTGACTGTCACTCCTAAATAAATTTATTTCACTTACGAATGTCTCGTAGTAGTGTAGTCAGAATTATACCACCCTATATCAAGGTAAAATGATTTTTAAAATTTAAAAGGCAATTAAAGAAGCTGTTAACTAGACACTGCTAGCTGCAGCCTGTTGTAATGATTCCCTTATTACTTTATTTCCTATTATCAACTGAGACAAAGTACTGATACAGACAAAACAACTACATCCTACGACATACAAGAACTAACTGAATACAGGGAGCAAATCTGTAGTAACATTTTGTATCTTCAAAAACTATAACTAACTTCAGAATCTGAACTTGGAGAAGCTTGAAATATGAAATCAAATTCGTGAATGTTTGTCCCATTTAAAGAAGCGGAATGATAGTTTGGATTTTCTCTTGTAACACTATAGACCCATTGCGTAAATGGCGTCCAACTTAAATACAGGTATTGTCCCGGAGACTTTAACCTCTTGTTCACGTTTTTTCACATGAATGCGAGACAAAAGATTCCAAAACAACGGTTCATCAAATTGAACGCCATTTGCAATGGGCGTATACTCTTAATTATTTTAACTCTGATACAACGACAATAATAACTTTGTATGAAATTTTATTTCCAGGAGGCCCTAAGTCAAATAAAATGACCCATCGTGCTGAAAGTCCTACTCCGACTACTGACCCAGACGCTCCAGTACATAGCACAACACCAGCACATGCGCATAAGAAAGCTCCATCACATACTGGTAGTCAAAGCGGTAAGAGAACTCCAAAGAAATTAGACAAGGTCAAGAGGACGCCACCCACGTCACGGGCTTCTAGTAGACGGACAACGCTCTCTGACCCCCTTAAGGTCAAGAGATAGCATACTGGTGCAGGAATGTACGTACATGCAACATAGGTGTGATTCAATTTCTCTAAAAACATAACAACGAGGAACAATGTGTTGGGAGTCAAGAATGCTTACTAACCGTTAGGACTACCTTAGCTGACCAACAAACAAGGCATGATGCGGCTGAACATATCACTACCACTTGCATTATATCCTGCTCTGCTTTGTGGAACGCGCTGTTACACGTACCCAGTAACCAAATCCTATAGCACGGTTTCCATACGATCGCTATGATGGCTGCGATCATTGAAAAAAGTCACTCAGCGATCGTGACGATCAAATGGAAACCAGTCTATAATAGACTACTAGCTCTGTCCGGCTCAATCCCGGTTTCTGGGAAACTACCCACCCACCCACCCCTCTCTCGGATATGCATCGTTTTATTAATAATTAACCATTAAATGGTTAGAGTGAAGCGTGGGGGAGGTGTGGGGGTTTCCCTGAAACCGTGATTGATCCCTCCGTCCCAGATAGATACGCTGTCAAACCTGGGTTGGCAGTCACTACAGTCACTACAGTCACGTAGGCTACTAAATGACTTAGCTATGTTTTATAAGATCAAGTCTGGCGAAGTTAAGATACGTTTTCCAAGTGATCTTCAAATGATAAGCTAGTGTGCGACATGACTGCCAGTTCGCCTTCCTTTCATCTACTGTAAACGCACATAAGTTTTCGTTTCTCGTAAGATCTATACCTGTTTGGGATTCACTTGCTGAAACTGCTGCATGTTCATTCTACGTCTGTAACAGAGTTTATTGCTGCTGTACCTGGTAAGCTAATCCGTCAATAAGGATTGCAGCCATGTTGCTGATTTTCATTATTATATGTATTAATTTATTACAGAACTGCTCGTTGATCACCCATTGCTGGATTAGCTTGCTAGTGGCAATTATATGAATTAAAGATTAGAGATCGCGATCACTGGAGAGTGGTTTCCATTGCTATGATTGCTGAGCAACTTTTCAGTGATCGTAACGATCATTTGCAAACCGGTATGAACTGACTGTAGGGACGTTAGAAATACACGACGGCTACGGCTGCCGTGACGATGCAAAAAGCAAGAGAGTTTATAACAGCACAATAGCTGCACGTGGAAATGCACGCAGTCGCTCACATTTGAACCATTGTATGCAGAATTGTAGAAGCGCAACGTAAAACCACCTGGTCGATATTTTAAACGACGTATTACTCGTAAACGCCATCTCTTATTGTTTTGAACACATTAATACGACGGTGTTAAGATTTAGACATTCCATCAAACAGTTTCATTCTCTTGTTATTTTGATCTATACTCGTCGACTTTTAATACGTATTTAACAGAACGTATTATTTTGAGAAGACAAATAAACTATATTTTGAAATGATACACGAGTGAAAGTGCTTTTTTAGTTTAATTTAGTTTCAGTTTTTTTAGTAGAACTACGTCACAGACGAAATATACAACCCGGATTCTATACTTGTTGGATATTTTGCATATATGTTTTATTACCTGTTTTAAAGAGACAACTTCATAACATTTTTAAACGGACACCATATCGTCGTGTACCGTTTAAAGTGCCTATCACCCTTTTGCAATTTTGATAGCTTAATGAACTAAAAGTTCTGAGTACTTCTGTGAAGAAAGTTTTTGTTTAAAGTGAATACTTTCTGTTCTACGCTTGTTTGAAATCATGTAAATGTGACCTTTCCTGACCCACGACCTTTCCTGACCCATGACCGCGTAAAGTCAAAGCCTGGGTCGAAACCTGAGTAGGTGCCTTTTTATCACAACAACATCGATGCATAGAAAATATATACAGTTTTTGAGTTGTTAGTAAAGAAAAAAGTCATTTTAGTCAACATGTTAAGTATTTCTTCAAATGATTGCAAAGCCGAATCAATTATATGACGTCAAGATGACGTCTTTTCAGGTATCGACCCAGGCCTTTACTTACGCGGTCGTGGGTCAGAAAAGGTTACATTTACACGATTTCAAACGAGCGTAGAACAAAGTATTCACTCAAAACCAAAACTTTCGTCACAGGTTCATAAGCTATCAAAATTGCAAAAGATGATAGGCACTTTAAGTCCGTGGGGAATCGCACCTCGCGCGATGTCTGCCCAACCATAATCATGGAAAGAGCATATAAAGCACTTGTCAGACCAACTGTTAATAGACCCTTTGCACGTGACGTCATAGCCGCCATCGTTAGCTTCTTTTGTTCTGTACACCAACATGGCCGCCATGCTCTTTCTCATTTGAATCTCTGGGGATTGAGTGCAAACCATCTATACTACAGTACGGTCTGGGGCCCATTTACGTCTAAAAACATCAGACAGGCAGAGATGGTCCAAAGAAACAGCTCGATGGGTGCTTAAGAGCTATGAGCGGTTGGATAACGTGATACGTTCCCATAACTGGAAATCACTTGAATATAGAACAACCAGTGCACGTCTCTGTATGCTATACAAACAGAGAAACAACCTGGTTTGGGCTGACCGAGAGAAATTGCGACCGGTCACCCACATATTCAATACCAGGTCTTTCAAACACAGTTATGAACAGCCATCTTGTGCACGCGACTTTTATAAGTTACTTATTCTTCCCCAGGACAATCCCCCAATGGATTGAACTCCATATGATGTCGCCACTTATGACTCAATGCCACAGGCCACGAGAGAATTCACTGATTGCAATCGGTTTTTTGCCAGATGTATATCAACTTATCATTATAAAATGTATATAGTATAGTGAAGTGAAAACTAGAATACAACTTCTTTTACGTGTCGTTTATGAAGTGAAAACGAGATCTAAAACAACCATGGGGGCTGATCAAAGCCAGGTCCCGGCTAATCCACAGATCGAATTGGAATTTAGCGTGTTGGTTTTGTGGAGGGAGGAAAACCAGAGAACCCGGAGAAAAACCCTCGGGGCAAGGGCGAGATACCAACAAACTCAACTCACATATGGCGCTGCATCCGGGAATCGAACCTGCGCCACTTGTTTTACGTGTCGTTTGGGAAGTGAAAACCAGGAGAAACCGTACTGTTTACGTGTCTTTTGGGAAGTGAAAACTAGAATAAACCGTACCGTGTTTTACGTGTCTTTTGGGAAGTGAAAACTCGAATAAACCGTACTGTTTTACGTGTCTTTTGGGAAGTGAAAACTAGAATAAACCGTACTGTTTTTAACGTGTCGTTTGTAATAAATCGTGTCTTACGTGTCAATTGGGAAACGAAAACTATAATAAACCATGTTTTATGTGTCGTTTGGGAAGTGAAAACTATGATGAAACATGTTTTACGTGTTGTCTATGAAGTGAAAACTAGAATAACCGGTTTTCGTAGCTCCGGCTTGCAGGCTTCACCACAGCAATCCCACACCCCGTAACAAAATACACCAATGAAGAGCAAGGTTGTTTTACATATCCCTTCCCTCTCGATCAACACATTTTTGTAAATGACCTAAAGAGCTAGACATCACCTACTAGTTGTGCAGCAGACACCAGCCCAGCTACATTAGAATTGGCTCTAAACAGGGGCCCATTACCCGGAGCGTTCACCTCCCATACTACGTCTGTGATTCAGCGTTTTTATTGACCGGGTTATTTTTAGAATGTGTTTCCCGCGAGTTTGGTTCCGCTATCCAATCACAAGCGTTTGCGTAATTTTAATTCAAATGATTAAATTATGTTGCAGCTGATGTTGGTTGACCAAACAAGAGAAGCTAACGAGGTATATTTTGTTGATCGACAACATTCCGCGATGAAAACGAAGAACGAGAGTGCCAACTGAACTAGAACTCTTACAAACAACAACAACAACAACAATCTTTTATTGGCTCACACTATAAATTACAAGAATGATATAATATACATTATAAGTTTGAGGCTAGAGGCTGGAACATTTACAACACTCTAGGTTATTCAACTGGAACACTTATAGAACTGGTGACGTAATGTAGTTCTATAAGTGTTCCAGTTGAATAACCTAGAGTGTTGCAAGTGTTCCAGTTCGATAATCAAGAGTTTTGTGTTGTCGTTTACAGAGAGGTCATCACGTGGTACCGCACCAGATTGGCTCTCGCACTAATTGAATATCAATGAGTTTTAGAAGTAGAGGTAATAATATACACGCAACGAGTTCTCGAATTTGATTGGCTGAGATCAGCTGTATTTATGCTAAACACCAGTGCCAAATCGTGTAATACCATGATATCCTTAGCCTGCAATGTAGACGGATTTTTTCACTCATAAATTCGAAGAAAAAAGTAACGTCTACTTACCCGAGCACTTAATTAGTTTCCAATATGCACACCTCATTGTGTTATGGACCAATCAGATTTTACCTTCCATATCCTGGAAAGTGACGTAATGTTACATTTAAAAGGAATTCAGACAATACATTTGCCAGTGACCAATCATAGGAGAGTGTTCACTGGCGCGCCAATTCACTAAAATTCTAACAATGGCTTTGATTGGGCAGAAAAATAAAACAAATCTGCTGGCGTCATGCTTGCATATTGGAAACTAATTAAGCGCTCGGGTAAGCAGACGTTACTTTTTTCTTCGAATTTATGAGAGCGAAAAAATACGTCTGCATAGCAGGCTATAATCTCCTCGGTGTTTTTTGTTTGTTCAGGGACATTTAATCTCTAAATTCCCTCATCAGCATGCATACTTGTTCTAATTTTCCCACGTTACATGCAAGAGGAAAATTAGAACTGGGCGTGCACGCTGATGAGGGAACATTGGGGTGTCCCTTGGCACACAAGGTTATGGCGCAATGCCTGTTAACCCCGCACCCTACCTATCTTATTGTTCAAGAAAGTTCTTCTCTACATTTCTAAAACCCGTTTCTTCCATGTGGGATACTTAAAACAATAAACGTGACGTAATTAAATTATATGCATGCTCTTTGAATATTTAGTCAACCACATAATTCTATTGTATTTTAGTGTTATTCTTCTCAAAAACAACACGCTTGTCCCCTCCATGGCACTCAATCAAGCATAATAACAAAACGTTTTCGAAAGCACCTCAACTGCGACGTCTTTAGTTTAGGCACTAGGGACCTTGAGCAACCTCGACGACGACGTCTAGTATTACAAAGTGATAGCAAACTTTATGTTGATTCGCTCTTCAAGGAAGCAACCTATACCAAACATGAACATCTTAAACATTGAACAGAAAAACTGTATCAAATACCTAGGAATATATATTGATGAGCACTTAAATTGGAAAAGCCAAATAACTCATATAAATATTAAAATAGCTAAGATAGGTATCTTTTATAAACTACGTAACCATCTAATTAAATATTCAAATGTTAAAACAACTCTACTATACACTTGTCTTTTCCTACTTAAACTATGGATCAATAAGCTGGGGAAATACTTATCCAAGTAACTTAACGAAATTAAACACTAAACAAAACAATTGTATTCGCAGTATCTTCTTTGCCAACAATAGAGAATCTGCCCTTCCCTACTTTCAACTTCTCGATATTTTAAAACTTGAGAATATTGTCAAGTTTAAAATTTGCACATTAACATATAAACTATATAATAACCAAACTAGTGTTCCCTCCTTATTCCACAATTTTGTATTACCTGTAATTAATGTCCATAGCTATAACACTAGACATGCAGCTAGACACAACGTTTATCGACCAAAAATCAGAACTAAATAATTCCGGTAAATTTACATTTAAAGGGCCGTCTCACCCACAGTGCTTCGCGTGCTTCGTTATTGTTTATATCCGGGACTTTGACCCCTTGTTCACGGCGGGAACCTCACGAACGGAGCGTATATTTCTGTATGTGACATGATAATTTTGCCTTGAACATGGATGACCTTGATGAAACTAATAGTACATTACAAATTGAATGTGAAGTCAGCAAAGTGTTATACAGCAGTATTTGGCTGCACTATAATATTTACCGCTCACCCGTCGCTTCCCTTCAGTGCTATAACAGAGAACACTCTCTCCGGGTATAAATACTAATATAATACTTATGAAAGCGAGAGGTTTCTCTCCTCCGTTTTTTTTTACTTGCAGGGAGATATATATATATATATATATCTGCTAGCAGGCAATCTCCAATCTCGTTGCTGGCAGTAGCAGAGAACCAGTTCAAGAGAGAACAGTGAACGAATTACAGCTCGCTTCAATAGAAAATTATTATCTCCAGTCGGCGGCTTTGTTGTCAAATTTCGTGCGAGTATAAACTTTGATCCGAAAATCTCGGCGAAATCACTGCGTGAAAGCCCTTCGAAACCAGAGAGAGAGTTAAACGCCGAAGTCCGGCCTCAAAATGATTTTAGGAAATTGCTCAGTTCTTTTCGGGTCGACCAAGCGGAGTTTCGTTGCCTATTATAGTTTGTTGACTATATTACCGCTCACCCGTCGCTTCCGTACTATCTCGGTGCTATCTTTCCAGGTAATACTAATAATTATTAAAGCGAGAGGTTTCTCTCCTCGATTTTATTGCCCTGCAGAGAGAGAGAAAGAGAGAGAGAGAGAGAGATCTACTAGCAGGCAATCTCGTTGATGGCAGTAGCAGAGAACCAGTTCAAGAGCTCGCTTGAATGGGAAATTATTTTCTCGGCGGCTTTGTTTGTCAAAATAATATAACACTTTGATCGACACGGTGAATCCGAAAATTTCGGCGAAATTACTGTCTAAAAGTCCTTCGAAACCAGAGAGAGACCTGTTTCCACAAGTTAAACGCCAAAGCCCTGAAAATGATTTTAGGAAACTGCTCAGTTCTTTTCGGGTCGACCAAGCGGAGTTTTGTTGCCATATGGTCGCGTAAGCCAGCCACGGTGTCAGTTCAACAACCCAAATCGGCTCAAAGATAGTAGATACTCCAACTAAGCGCTAATATATCTTTAAATATAAAGATTAATGGTCAGGATAGCTTCTCCATGTTGTAGGTGGAAATCCTGGACACAAACGGACAATTGTTTCCTTTTGTTGAGGACGAACGAGACTCAGGCATCCATCAGAGAACTACGGCCACCTGAAATAAAACTAAAATTTACATGACCAAATAATTTAAGACTTAAATAAGAGGCTCAATAGGAAGAACAATAGGAATGATAGCTGGAAGGATGGCAGAGATGTAGAGAAGATTAAGACCACTGCCATAAAACTCTGGATTTCGATGGCATCGAAAATGGCCGCTATGCTATGTGAGCGCGCTAAGCACTGTGGATGAGACGGCTCCTTTGTATTCGGCCTCTGTTCTATGGGAAACCATAGCCGGTAGTATGAAAGCATTAGCAACAACAAATAATTTAAAAAAGTATTATAAAGCTAATTTAATGGTGAATCAAATATAGGATTTCTAGAACTTCTATTGAATTATAGAACTAACTTATACATAATCGTTTTTGTCTTTGTTTTGTTGTTTGTTTGTTTTTTTCTTTCGCCCTTTTTCTTTCTTTTCTCTCTCAATATATATACAATACTAACACAACATGCTCAGTTATTCAGTTTATTTATTCAAATGTAAACGGTGGCCAACTCGAAAGTTTAATGCTACTTTGGCAACCGTACACTTCTACAAGTATCTCTCTATTTATTCTGTATATGTATATCATTAATTTGTTTTTAATCTTTTTCTCTCAAAAATGTAAAACCTATAAATAAGTGTGTAATAAAATTGAACTTGAACATTTCGGGAAATTAGTGATTTTATAATACAAGCTAAGAAATTGCTGTCATTTGATTGGCTAGGAGGAGTGGCATTTCAACATAATGGTGAAATTACAAACTCCAAGGAGTGGTATTTCAAACTCCAGGGGCCACTCGCGTACATGACGGAGCTGTGCGGCGGTACCGGGTACAGGTTTGTGCCCAATTTGGCAAACCAAGTCTTCAGTTTTCGAGCAAATCATCTATCAATTCGAGTTGATTGTCATAAATTTCATGGAAATTCTGGTTAATAAAAATACCTTAACTACTTTTTTTTTGCAAACCAGATCGGGCTCTGAAGACAACACCTCACCTACCGACCTTTATGCCTGGTTTTGACTGCTAAAACTGAAGACTTTTGAATGAAATGAAAATAAATGTATGGACTGATCATCTGTGCCTATGCTAATGGTTCTTGGCATGGGGTGATTTGAGAAAGCTTAAAGTGATTTCCTAGTTCATCTCGCTCAAACAACTGCCCAGGAACAGCTGGGGGCACCGCTTGCATAATAAAGGTCGGTATGCGAGGTGTTGTCTTCAGAGCCCGACCCGGTTCGCAAATTGATTGATAGCCTTGAGTAGATGATTTGCTCCACAACAAGAGCTAGTTTACCAGAGTGGGCTCAAACCTGGACCCCACGAGTCGGTCCCCCGGAGTTTGAAATACCACTCCTTGGAGTTTGTAATTTCACTATTACGTTGAAATACAACTCCTCTTAGCCAATCAGAGTGCAGAAATGTCTTCGGTCATGTTATAAGTAATATAATACTATACAAAGCACATGGTAAGCACGTGCACAATGCATGGAGAGTGGGAGTCAATTATTCACACCCCCAGGATATTTATAATAAGACTGGCCGAATTGAAGAACAACCATTATTTCGTTTCTATTAAATACCTCGAGACTGATTTACGTAACTAAAG
This sequence comes from Actinernus sp. WN-2022, assembly GCA_030867875.1. Lineage (NCBI taxonomy): Eukaryota > Metazoa > Cnidaria > Anthozoa > Actiniaria > Actinernidae > Actinernus > Actinernus sp. WN-2022. Next base: position 18,484,321 of record JAOWCC010000853.1, read on the forward strand.
ACGTTTATTCAAGCCATTTTACACACTTTACTACTTTTACATACTTTACTAGGTTCTGTATAGAACCAGAAACCGTGAGCTTGGTCTGCCTGTCGATTGATTTGCAACAATATTGGTTATTTTACACGCCTCACCAACACCGAGCGACGACGCCACGCGGCTTCTCGTTCCCAGACCCCGGACATAGACAACAATTCTGCTCTGCTGTGCATACAGGCCCTTCGCTCGCTTCAGTAACTTTCACGAATTTCAGCAAGTCTGTTGACTAAACTCGTTTCTAGTTAACATACGTATAAAGAGGTCGACCAGCAGAGAGTCTGAAGGTAAGGTTCCGTTTAAATGTATAGTAGTAGTAGTAATTTATTTAGCCACGTTTCACAGAGTGAGCCAGAGGCTCATTTACATCAGTTTACATGTGTACGTGCTAATAAAACACTCAGTATATTGTCAGTATTGTGCTGAGTTTTAATTCCCATGTAACACTAGACACAATTATTAATTGAAGGAGTCGACCAGTAATCCTTTCGTGGAAATATCACTCGAATAGTCGATAATATAGCAATAGGACCTGATAGATAGATAGACACCTTTATTTCAACAGGGTAATTCTTTCAGTTACACAATGTTACTGTTATCAATAGGAGTCCTGCTCTGTGTCCTTTTGATTGCTTTATCACTACGCTCCATGGCTCAACAGCAGCAACATTGTTGATGTCGAAAACTCCCGATATTTCAATCGCCCTTCTCAATCCTCTTCCATCGGCCGTTTTACCAATAAAATCTGACTTTCAGTATATTTGCTTTTACACGGGTGTGCTACTATATATAACGAGCCAGAAATCATCAGAAATCCAAATCAGCGCGAGGTCTGCTATGAAGTGACGTCACAGTTTAGAAATCGAATAGTATTTTGCGGTTTTGTTTTATTTACCTTTTAAGTGAGTATGACAGTTAGGTGAGTAAAGCTAGTCCTGGCTAATGTAGAGAAGTTAAATTTTGATTCCGGTAGCAATTTAGTATATGTATTGTTTTATTTCTGATTTAGTCTGCCATTCAAGTCAGTGTTCACAGCCAGGGTGAATGTTGAAGCTGTGCGCAGAGTATTTTGCTTCACACTGACCGTCGTTATTAGTATTTCTATAGCTTGGACATTTCATCAACAGGAGTATAGATAAATCTTGGGAGCAAAACATATATGAGAAACCGAAGAATTTGGCGAAAGACTAGTCGATGAGAAAAATGGTGGGTTTCGCAGTAATCGACTCTATATGGATTACACAACGGCTAAACCAGTATTGCTTCTCCGCATCAGCTGCGCTATTAGGAGTAAACAATTTGGATTTATGCCTTGGATTGAACGTTAGTGACTTTGCGAAGGTCGTAGTGCTAAAACGTGGCGTAAATCTACATGATAGGAAATTCCCGCCAAACCAAGTCTTATGATTGCCCGATACAGAATCAGCTAACTGCAAGGTTTTAATTGAGAAGCAGCCACGAGGAAACATTGATCCTGCGAGACGAAATAAACAAGCTCAAGCTACAGATTTCGACTCAAGAACACTTCGGTACTACCAGAAAGATGTGAATCCCAGTGCAACTTCAACGGGAAACTATTATAGTCCAATTACTTATCCGGCCTATAACACATCAGCCTGGCAAATACATAATCTCCAACCTTCCAGTGGGTATAATAATACACGCTCGTTTTAATTAGGGTTGTGTTATAGTTTATTCTTAATACTGTTATTTAACAGCTCATAAATAAGCAGGATACCACGTCTATCCATAATACTGTTATTTAGCAGCTAGTTGTTTTTTCTCTCTCAGTGACAAAATATTCGTTTTTTATTCCGTATTATGGAATTTAAGACATCTCTATCTTTTTGCTCGTTTAATGTGGAGGGTCTTCTTGGAAAGCTTGAAGATCCGCATTTTATTAACATAATTTCGAAATATGATTTTGTTGCACTTCTCGAAACCTGGCTGCCCAACAATTATCAAGTCCAAATCCCCGGTTTTTATAGTTTTTCCAAGACGAGATCAAAGCTCCCTAAAGCTAGGCGGTGCTCTGGTGGAATAACAATTTTGATAAAAGACTCACTGAGGAAAGGGGTGAAGTTTATACCTAAGGGCGATGATTTCTTTGTATGGTGTAAGCTCGATAAGGGCTTTTTTCAACTAAAATTGTTCAGCATATATTCCACCTTGCAATTCTAACTGTGCCTTGCATAAACAGGACGATCCTTTTGACACTCTACAGAAACAGTTACTCGATTTCGATTCAAAAGGGGATATTATTCTTTGTGGTGATTTTAACAGAGGCTATTTCAATGCCTTTATTAGTTGTGGTTACACTCACCCTTTTCCCGTGGTAAATAACCCTTTTACCACGGGAAAAACAAAATCGCGTGTGTGGCCTCAATTTCCCGAGCTAAATTTCCCTTGTTGAATTTCCATGGATACGTCAAGAAAAACAAAAGAAATGCCCATGACATTTCCCGAGCTCATGAGCATGGTTTTTGGGATCCCCAAGATGGCTTAACCAATCCAGAGGCTACGGTTGAGATGTACAGGAAATCGCATGCTGTGTGTGGACAAATATGTCGCTCAATCTTAGAACTCTGGCGTCGTGCATACTGCCAGGGTATCCGGTGGCAACTGATAAGTACAGACCTGTAGAATCTACTACACCCTGCACAACATAGCTATAGAAATGTTTACGGTTAAAGTAGTCCTCGTGGTTTATCTTCGGCGCCTTGATCGCTATATGACTTCCATCTATAGCCGCTACGACATTTGGAAGCTTGCTCTTCTTTGAAAACCCTTCGATTTTCTTTCGTACATCGGCTTTATCAGTTGGAAATTTAATGAAATCCCCCCGAAGACGACAGATTTCTTGGACGAATTCATGGCAGCATTTGATGACTGTCGGTTTGGCGAGTCCCATCATAAGTCCACATGAACGATAGCACTCCCCTGTTGCCAACCTCCACAAGCAGGCGCTTACTCTCTTGTCAACTGGAATCGCATCCCGCATTCTCGTATCTTGTCGCTGGAGTACGGGGCCGACGAGCTGGCAGATATACTCGAAGGTAGCTCGAGAGACCCTGAAGTTCTGAGACTCTTTCCACCAGTGGTCTAGTGATCTGTCGTTAAGTAGTTGCTGAAACCAATTTTGCGGTCGCGGAAGCACCCAAGCAGTTATTGGTGATCGAGCAACAATCTGCCTTCGTCGAGCTCTCAGATAAAGATAACTCAGTTCTGTAGACCGAAGAAAACGTAACTGAACTCGTCGTCTTCGTGATCTCCGCAGTAAAAGGTACTGGATTACCAAGTCGATAGAAGATCGCTGATAAAGAAGTAAAAGGGCAATTGAAATCAAACTAGATAACTCTCTTGAATCCTCCATCAGTCGATTTGTTTATAAATCTGATACGATTTCGGTTGAAAATTTAAGAAAAAATAGAATTGGTAAATTTCAACATAACAATGATACGCGCGTGCAACGGAACGACCGAAAAGAGCGGGGAAAGTGAATATATATATCTCCGAACGAAATAACTAACAGGTTCTCTTAATAACACACACACAAAACCACCTTGTATCTCAACTTGCGGTTGAACGAAATGACGCGTACCATGCATGTGTTAATGTTTTCCGATATAAATGGTAAGCACCCCTAGCTTGCTCCTACCACGTTCTCTTAATAACACACACTAAAAAACATATTGTATATCAACTTGCGGTTGAATGACTATTTAAGGTTGCATTTAATAAAGATCGCAGTTACAAAACGTCTATTCATTTATTAGTACGGAATATATCTGAACGTATTCGTGTTTGTAAAAGTAAGGTTATCACTATACATCGCGGGGCATTTACCCTGGATGCCAGAGGCTCTTTTAGTTGACAGCTAACGAGCGCAGCGACGAGCCTCTGGGAGACTCTAGTACTGTTTACGGTTCCTTAGAACATAATCCAATTAGATTGGCATGCGTAAAATGTGCTAAAAATATAAACCTGGCCAAACCGGTTTTTTTCACGTGGTATGTGAACTTGTCAAAAAGTGTCATATTGCAAGTTTACAAACTCTGGCTTTCACGCGCTGTGTCAGTGTGTTCACGTGCGAACGATGAAGTTGATGTGAGAAAGGAGAAGCTAATGTGATCTAGGAGAGGCGGTTTCCAACCTCTGATCCAGGGTACGGGGCATTAAGCAAACTGCTGCAAATGATTAATGATGCATGAATGGTGAAATATCAAAACCCTGCACCTTTGTGAGAAGTTATGACAGTAGTTCCAGCGTGTTTTGATCAGTTAGTATAAAGTTTATCCAACTTGGCCTGGCCCTAGCAGCTTAGCTTGCCCGGCTTTAATAACATGACCTCATATATACTCATCCACCCCGTCTATTCCATATGAGGTCATGTTACGGTTTGTGTTTGACATAGGACGTGATTGTAAAAGGACGCCAACAAGTAATCGGTTGAGATGGGCCTAGATCAAGAAATACTTTGTGTCTGTAATAAATCATTTTTCCAAATAGGTCCAGCGTTCGTGGCCGTGTAAAATATATGAATTTGATCCCTCCTGTCACTCTTATGTTCCTTTCTCTTACTTCCTTTATTGACATAGCCTTGACAACCTGACTTTTCAACCGGCTGAGTCAGGTAACATTCCTCAAAGCTTTGACGTATTAAAGTGAACTCCGTCTCCATGATGTGAACTTCCGGGGTGAACTTGCTTTCGTGAGGGCGGTGCAGGTCCGATAAGGGACTTCCTTTCCGAAAACGTGTAAACTCTATTTAGTGTAATGCAATTAATGTGAAATGCCTGGGTTCGAGGATGAATGTAGCATTTGTCAATGATATACTTTGACAACATAAACTTCCAGAGTCAGTTAATGTTCTCTAGACAAGTTTACAAATTCATGAACTGAAGTCAATAGGTTGATCGTGTCTGTTGTCCCTGCATGCTATATTGTGTTGAACGTGATCTGTGCAGTACGATAAGAGCGATAAGAGAATTACGTGCAGCAAGTGTATGGAATGTGCTCAATTGAAAGGGTGCGCAGGATATGATCTCAAATACTTGAAAAGTTGTTCCTGTACTGGAATGGAAACGCCTTCGTAAACTAAAGGGTTATACGGTAGAATTAAAATATATAAACCAAAGCGTGTATGACTGTATTTAACGTCCTCTATGGGTATGCAATTTGTGACTTTGTTGAACTATTATTCTGGTTTAGCAACAGTGTTATTGCAAAACCTGTGACTGCATTCACAAGTGTATAAACGCAGTAACACTTGAAAAGTTTCAATTAAAATGTCGCGGAGCCTGGATGGATTGATCTGAACTTCATAGACGTACAAGAATGGTTCGTAAAAAGGAAAGTCCTCCAGCTTTTGAAACGCCGTATGTTAAAAACGGATTTAGCAATTTAGCAAATTTCTAAGGGCATAAAGTTTTTTTTTTTCTTATCAAGTTTTACCTTTTCAATACAAGAGGTTATAAAAGATACGTCGAAATTATCTGATCTGATCTATCCGTTGTTTTTCTCTCAAACGTTCACACCGTTTCTTCTTTGTAGAACAAAATAACATTTAGCGACCTTTTCTAAAATAATTATAAGAAATTCGTTGTATATGTTATGTAACACATACATAGGGCATGTTTCTCAGCTACCACAGTACTTTGTATACTCATATGTAGGAATGTTTTAAATAGTTTTTAAATCATACGCTTTCTAAGTCAGTTTCGGATTACTGCGCATAAATAGGTTTGCCAAAGAGCATTATAACTGGGTGAACTCCGTACAGCGAACGAAATTTCAAATCTTTGAAATGCACACGGTTGCGAATTAATTCAAAATTGAACAAGATACCGTACGATAACCTGTTAATCACATACAGGTAAAATAACAATAAGCTCATGCCCTTTTGCAAAATCGAAAATAAAGGTGATGTTGCATGAGCCAATTTCGCGACGATTTTCAATGCAATTGACACAACTTTTAGCGCAACATTGTTGCGGCATCAGGTATACCGTTGATTCAACATATTGACACGGTTTCTGAGAAGCGCGTTTGAACTATAATTGAAAACTTTCACTCCAATCACAGGCAGTTTTCTGCAGTTGTTCCACGTTTTGTTTTGCCAAGGGGGTTCCTACACGAGCGCCAGACTGAGTAGCTTACCTCTATGAGAGAACGGGGCTTGCTATTCATTCAATAATTTACCCAAGGGGGGGGGGGGGGGGGAGGGGGGGGGGGGGGGGGGTCACGGGCAGCCTAGGAAACCACTAGCTACGCACCTGCACATGAAATCAAGTTTCGACTGCAACGATTTTCATTTTCTCTGGTCTGGGGTCTATGACCGAAGAACTTTCAACCTTAACAACATCTCGATCAGGGTATTTGTTTAGAAAGAGTTATTCAAGTTTGAAAACGTAAATATGACAATGATCAGGCAAAATAGGTTTGTACCCTACCCCCCTTAAATAAGAAGGCGCGCCAGGAGTGACTCTCGTTTACTCTGGTCTGGGGTATATGACCGAAGGTCTTCAATCCTGCAAAAGAGCATGATCAGGGTGTTTGTTTAGAAAGAGTTAAATATGATCAGGATAAGGCAAAATAGGTTTTTACCCTACCCCCCTTAAATAAGAAGGCGCGACAGGAGTGACTCTCATTTACTCTGGTCTGGGGTCTATGACCGAAGGTCTTCAATCCTGCAAAAGAGCATGATCAGGGTGTTTGTTTAGAAAGAGTTAAATATGATCAGGATAAGGCAAAATAGGTTTTTACCCTACCCCCCTTAAATAAGAAGGCGCGACAGGAGTGACTCTCATTTACTCTGGTCTGGGGTCTATGACCGAAGATCTTCCAACACGAAAAACATCTTGATCAAGGTGTTTGTTTAGAAAGAGTTATTCAAGTTTGAAAACGTAAATATGACCAGGCCTAGGATAAGGCAAACCAGGTTTTAACCCTACCCCACTTAAATAAGAAGGCGCGACAGGAGTGACTCTCATTTACTCTGGTCTGGGGTCTATGACCGAAGGTCTTCAATCCTGCAAAAGAGCTTGATCAGGGTGTTTGTTTAGAAAGAGTTATTCAAGTTTGAAAACGTAAATATGACCAGGATAAGGCAAACTAGGTTTTAACCCTACCCCCCTTAAATACGAAGACGCGACAGGAATAGCTCTCATTTACTCTGGTCTGGGGTCTATGACCGAAGATCTTCCAACACGAAAAACATCTTGATCAAGGTGTTTGTTTAGAAAGAGTTATTCAAGTTTGAAAACGTAAATATATGACCAGGCCTAGGATAAGGCAAACCAGGTTTTAACCCTACCCCCCTTAAATAAGAAGGCGCGACAGGAGTGACTCTCATTTACTCTGGTCTGGGGTCTATGTCCGAAGGTCTTCAATCCTGCAAAAGAGCTTGATCAGGGTGTTTGTTTAGAAAGAGTTATTCAAGTTTGAAAACGTAAATATGACCAGGATAAGGCAAACTAGGTTTTAACCCTACCCCCCTTAAATACGAAGACGCGACAGGAATAGCTCTCATTTACTCTGGTCTGGGGTCTATGACCGAAGGTCTTCCATCCTGCAAAAGATCTTTATCAGGGTATTTGTTTAGGAAGAGTTATTCAAGTTTTAATTTTTGGTACTGTGTTTTACTGAGGACATGAGACATCTGATATGTTTTTGTTGACCTAAATGGGTGTTGTTTTGAAGAAAAAGTGCGCACTTTTGGCAGTGAGCTAGTTAATGGATACCTATGCCGTCGCATATGAAAAGCCAGTTTCCGCGTTTGAAACTTCGAATTGGCAGCTAACTTCTAAAAGCCGAATTGGCAGCTGCCAATTCGATTTGAATTGGCAGCTAACTTCAGCCCGGTTTAGAAAGGAGAGAATCTAGTAATACTTATTTCAAGCTATAGTTCTATATCCCCAGTTCGTTCATCCGGCGGGAAGTCCTTGCAGCTTAGTCTGCCTGAGCGCTTCAGGGATATAGAACTCAGTCATTTCTATCTAGCGTCTCCAGCAAGTTTACCAAAATAAGATTTATTTCAAACTAGTTGGTTCATCCAGCGGGAAGTCCTGGCAGCTTAGTCTGCCTGAGCGCTTCAGGGATATAGAACTCATTTTTTTCTAGCGACTCCGGCAAGTTTACCAAAATGAGATTTATTTCAAACTAGTTCTATATCCCCAGTTGGTTCATCCAGCGGGAAGTCCTGGCAGCTTAGTCTGCCTGAGCGCTTCAGGGATATAGAACTCAGTCATTTCTATCTAGCGTCTCCGGCAAGTTTACCAAAATAAGATTGATTTCAAGTTTGTTTTATATCCCCAGTTGGTTCATCCAGCGGGAAGTCTTGGCAGCTTAGTCTGCCTGAGCGCTTCAGGGATATAGAACTCAGTCATTTCTATCTAGCGTCTCCGGCAAGTTTACCAAAATAAGATTGATTTCAAGCTATAGTTCTATATCCCCAGTTGGTTCATCCGGCGTTAAGTCCTGGCAGCTTAGGGACGGACCATTAGAAAAGTTATGGGGGGGGGGGGGGGGGGGGGGGGTGGGGGATTCTCAAGCTGCATGCATTTTTTTTTACTCCAGTTTGCTGTGCAGCAATTTTTTTTTCGGCTACGATCTCGTGCACGTTTTTTTTTTTTTACTAATCTATTCAAAATTAGCGACCTTTGCATATCAAAGTCATTGCGTACAAAAGCCTACATATAGATAACCGGTGACTCACTTCCATTATCGGCCCAGTCATTTTACTCAAAAATACATGGATTTGGGAGCTATATATTTTGCCTTATAAAACAAATAAAATGATATATGACTTCCACTTACCTTCAAATCAAAGTTAAGTAACATCTAATCTGCAACTGATAACTGTTAGTTGGAATGATTAGGGGCCGTCGACATATTCGAAATGCCCCGCTTAACGCACAACGGACATTTAGGGGGGGGAGGGGGAAAGGGCATGGACGTTAGTGTGGGGCATTTAGAACAAACACATTTTCATCAATAGAAGTACACTTTTTAATCAAACGTTTCCAGTCAGCTAGATCTACATAGAGCGCAATTTCTGTTGAATTTCCCGGAAATTTCAACAAGGTCTTTTGATTAGAAGTATCATGAAATACCTCAGTCAAACCTCCAGGTAAGTGAAACTCAGTTTTATAGTCGTGACATAATGAGTATTTTAGTCAAGGTCCGAAATGAGCTCGTACGGGAATTCGAGGTACTAACTGACTGTACAGTTGCAACTATTAAAGCTGTAAGCTTGTTTTATACTTTGTTTATAAGTTAACTCCTGTGTATTTCATTACTGTTTTTCCTGACTTTATAAAAGCATAAAAGCAATGGGTGGACGTTAAGGGGGGAGGGGGGGAGGGGGTCTGACCTTAACGTCCGGGGCATTTCGACCTTATATTAAGATTTCGACCGTACAAATTTGAATTTGCTTTTGCGAGTAAAGTGATTTTTTACAAGGCGTTACTGGTTTAGGAACTACCTGGGTTTAGCTTGAATACTTACCGCTGAATTCAGATAGAAGAATAAATTTGCAGTATTCTGGTGTATAGAACATTGAGGTTTCTCAAGTTTAGAGTGGTACAAATCACTGTTAAAGTTCTATTTCGTCATGATTTCGTACTATTTTTCTTGTGTGACTTTTGGTATGGCGGGAGCTGCAGTAGGAGAGAATTTGGAGCGTTCAAACGAAAGCAGAGAATTCTCCTTCGTATAGTTCTGGTATCAACAGGTAAGCCACATTATAAACTTGTAATGCGACTGAAGTTGTTCTCTCTCTCAAATAAAATCGCATTTACTTCAAAGCGATGACCAATAGCAAATGTTCTCTTCTGTGTGCAATGATTTTGATATGACTTAATAATTCTTGTCCTAAGTAAACTTTAAGAGCCATGCTCCTGTGAAAATTTGTTTTTGATCAGGGCATCAGGGCTAGCGTGCCCATATTAAAAGTTATACTTTAATATTGATACCTATAAAAGTGTACAGCTGCATCACTTTGCATGGCAAATGATTGTTTATGATTCAAGTTCATAGTGAGACCAGTGAAAATCCCATTCAAACAAATATTTTTGAGAGACGAAAAATTATGTAAATTTTTCTTCCTTTAATAGGATACATATGTGTACCTCTCACAAAAGAGTTGCTGCAACAAAAACAGTGATAGAAGGAAACCATTTGCAGTTGATGGCATCCCTGTACATTTGTGCAGTCCCTGGCCTCTGCCTTGCCTCTCCCCCTCCATGTAGGAATTTTATTTCTGTGTTGCTGGTTGTGCATGAATTTTTTTTTTGATAGTTTTCCCTCGTTTGAATTTTTTGGGGGAATTCCCCCCCCCCCATAACTTTTCTAATGGTCCGTCCCTTAGTCTGCCTGAGCGCTTCAGGGGTATAGAACTCAGTCATTTCTATCTTGCGTCTCCGGCAAGTTTACCAAAATAAGATTGATTTTAAACTAGTTCTATATGGCAGCTTAGTGTGCCTGAGCGCTTTGCAGGGATATAGAACTCAGTCATTTCTTTCTATCGTCTCCGACAATTTTACCAAAACAAGAGCCCATCTGGGCTTTCACTCGGGCCACATGAGATTGAAGATGAAATTACACTTTCATTTGAAATCCTCTAGTAATAACCGAAGGGAAGAATTATTAGCTGAATTTAGCAGTCTTTAGGATCTAGGAGTGGCCGGTAGCGCGGTGACATTCATTCTCTGCTCCCCAAGTATATATATGTAATTTAATATTTTGGTTTTTCTCGTGTATGTAAATTAAAGAAGTTGACCTCTACTTATTCATGTTACGCACGCTAATAGCCAGACAGACAGACAGACAGCGGTTGTTTATTGGCACTTTGTAAAAAGACTTTTACATGAGTGGGAGTCCAATAATAATAATAGACTGGATAAAAAACGGAAAGCTAGCTATCTAAGGCATTGCCTTTTTTCTCTTTTGGAAGCAATCATAAATATATTTCGAAATAGTTTTCATTAATTTTCTTGGTGGATTTATAAGTAGCCTAAATTGTTTGTCAGCAGTTAGGTGTTGAAATTGGAGGTTGTTATGTTCTCTCAGATCTTTAATCAATTGTCTTTTTAGGTCAGTGTAAAATCCACAATTGGTGAGAAAATGTTTTTCATCTTCTTTTTCAATGGTACAAAAAGGGCACCACCTCTCTTCGGGGGGGATATAAGGGCGAACATGTCTCCCCTTTTCGATCATTAAATTATGATTGCTTATTCTTAACTTAGTTAGTGAGATTCGGTGTTTTATGTTCTTTATTTGTAAGAGATAATCCTCTAGCGCGACCTCTGTTTTGAAGGTACGGAAGGTTCTTAGTTTGTTTTGCTGATTAGAGTTATTTCTATTGTCGTTAAACAAGCTAGAGAGGCATTCTTGTCTTTCAATATCTCTGGCTCTGTTGAGAAATACCTTTGGAAATACCTTGAGTTCAGGATTTGAGTTGCCGAGCAACCAAATTTCACCAAAACCGTACTTATATAAAATATTACATATTTTTTGTGTCCAAGTATCATTATCATTATAAGCTTTTGAGAGCAGCGAGTTATTGTCAAGAGCGAGAAGCCTTACCCAGAATTTTATGCTATTAGTTTGGCAATCGGATTTTAAGCTAAACTTCCCGAGCTCGCATCTACATGCTAAGTTTGAGGCGCTCCTACTAACTCCTAACAGCTGTTTACAAAACTTACTTTGCACTAGTTCTATCGGGTTACGACTGTCTGGTAGAATTTTATCAATTCCCCAGACGTCGCTTCCGTAAAGAAGAATGGGTTTTATTAGGGAGTCAAATAGTTTTAGGGAGATTTCAACGTTAAATCTAAAACTTGCCCCCATTTCTTTTCTTATCTTGTATAAAGCTTTCATAGCAGTTTTTTTCAGTTCTTGTTTGGCTACAGTAAACGAACCACAGGCACTAAAAGTTAGACCCAGATATCTATAAGTGGTAGAGGTTTCGATATTTTGTCCATTAATTTCAAATATAAATCTGCTCAACTTTTTCCCAGACTTGTTAAAAACGACAGACTTCGTTTTATCTGTGTTGACTTGCATACTGTTGTCTGTACAGTAATCTTGTAATTTGTGTAAACATTTTTGTAGACCTTCTGCTGATTGGGACATTATAATCATGTCATCGGCGTATAGTAAGCAATCGATGGGTCTATCATCAAGATATACGGGGTCGTTTACTGCCTTAAATTTCTCCGGGAGGTCGTTTATATATAGATTAAATAGGGTCGGTGAGAGGATATCACCTTGTTTGACCCCTCTGTAGCACTGAAAACTTTCTGTAATCTTATTTTCAACTTTTATACAAGCTCTGTCATTAGAATACATTGAAATAAGAATAGCTAAAAATCTTCCCGTTATTCCTATGTTATTTATTTTAGTTAGCAATTTTTTCCTCGAGATTCTGTCAAAAGCTTTCTGGAAATCGACAAAACAGGTAATTACGTCACAAGTCTCAGACAAACAAACCGCTTTTCTTGTATCAACTTACAAGAATTGACTAGCACTTCAGTTCGTCCTCTGTCTATTCTACCAGAAATGACTGCTTTCCTGGACCATATTTTGAAAGAGAACCTGATGATTATACTGTCGAACAGCTTAAACTTTGGCTGAAATACAGAGGATTGAAACAAAGCGACAAACGTCGATCTTGTCAAGCGAGTTTTGCCTCTTCGCTGGCCAACCAACGAGACAAAAATTGCTTACTATATAGACTGTCAAGTCCTATTTAAACTGTATCCCAAACTCATCTTTTCCCATGCAATATCGTTGTAAGACTTCACCTAAACATTGAAAAGTTACAAAGGTCAGGTTTTCCTGTATTAAGGCAAAAACAAAAGAATGTAGCCGCGTGCCGAGTGCAATCATCTTCTTCAATAAAACTCATCGGAGACCAAAGCTGTTATGGCTGGAAGAGCATATACATTAAAACTATGAACTGATAGCATCCTAAAATTCGGTAATCTTGCTTATGTTGGTGTGCTCTTTCAAACCATTATATTATTGTTTGCATTTATCGAGTTTTCAAATTTAATACCTGCAGCTCCGAAAGAAATTAACTTCATTTGTGCTCAGAAAATAAATCAAAGCATTGTAGATGTACTGTAGACGAGGCTTTGCTTCCAAAATTTATTTAGAATCCACTGATAAATTCAAGTAAACTTAATGGTTGAACAGTAGTTCCTTCTCATTGTTTACTGGTGGATACATAGTCAGGGTTTCAGTAATTTATAGCCACTTACGTTTCATTGCCAGACCTAGTCTCGTTGTTCTGTGCTTTTAAGGTCTCTTGTACAAACATTTATCCAACGCTGACATTTCTCACTGAATTTGCTGTAAAGGTTTTGGAACAGAAAAGGTCCTCCTGTGAGTGATCAAAAAGGCCGAGAAAAGATGAGAAACCTCTACTAGCGGTGTACCGATCGATGCTTCATTCTCCGAGACATATCTCTTTGAGCGCCGGATTTATGAAGGTTTTTCACATCTAGAGTCACTCTTACATCTCCCCCAGCAACAATGCTTGGTAGTCACCATTACTGATATGACTGGGAATCTTATTGAAGCAGCTGAAGGCATTGATTCTTTTTTTTTTATCGAAAAAAATACGAATTCGGTCCTAATTTAGTCTGCTGTTCTGCAGGTTCAGAATACTAATAGATGAGTGTCTCAAATGTATGTTTATATTTGTCCCATATTATAAGTTGTATCCTGTCCACCTATGATGGAGCTATCACTATATTTCTCTACTGTTCTTTCTACCCTGCGGCTCTTTGATCGCGTCCATATCGGTATTTGTTGGACTAAAGATTATTAACTGAAATGCCCGTTTTGTTTATCTCTATTTAAAAGCTTTTACCCTCCTTCCCAAAACTGCAGTCTGCTCATTATATTACAGAACTATAAAGGGAACTGTTGGAAGCCTTTAATTTCTCGAACCAAAACCTCGGCCGTGAGAGGAGTCTTGTTTACCCTGAGAGTTGAATAACTGCTTCGGTCATCATAAATTATTCTGTGCTGAGTGTTTATTACCTACGAAACGTACCTCAAACAAGAGCGCCAGTTGAAATATCCTGAGTCTGTTGGAAGGCTTTCGCACGAGTGAAGTTAAATAAAACATTAAGCTGCTTACATTTGAGAGATGGGACTCCAAATTTGAGAGAAAATTCCTCGCGCCGTCGTCCACCATCTTGATTTACTGTATTAAATTATGTAAATAAATTAACCTGGCGATTGTTGCGTGACTAACACAGTGCAATCTGATTGGTGTGAATTTGACCTTTAAGGCATGCGCAGAAATTTTGCTACATGAAACAAAAAAAACAAAAAAACAAAAAATCGGTTTCAAGTTAGTTCTATATCCCCAGTTGGTTCATCCAGCGGGAAGTCCTGGCAGCTTAGTCTGCCTGAGCGCTTCAGGGATATAGAACTCATTTTTTTTCTAGTAACTCCGGCAAGTTTACCAAAATAAGATTTATTTCAAGCTAGTTCTATATCCCCAATTGGTTCATCCAGCGGGAAGTCCTGGCAGCTTAGTCTGCCTGAGCGTTTCAGGGAAATAGAACTCAGTCATTTCTTTCTAGCATCTCCGCAAGTTTTCCAAAATAAGATTGATTTCAACTCAAGTTAGTGGCCGTCGAAGGCTGTCATAGTTAAAGGGATTAGAGATAAATCAAGCTGCGTTTAATTGATGGGAATGCAGAGAGTTGACGAAACAACTAACTGTTGAATGATATAGTTAAAACAGTGGTGATCTAATCACCGCTTGTGCAACGAAAAGGACAAGACACAATTGATATAAGCTAAAGACAAATGATCTAGCTACCAACGTCGAAATGATTCAAACAAATCTGGAATGGAATATACTAAACACAACCCATCTAGTGATCAACATCTAAATGACACGAACAACACACTAATGGAATGAGCTGTAATGAAATCATCTAGCTTCATTTTGACGAATGAAGTATACTGAACACACATGACCTAGCCAAAACACAAAACCATCTGGCGACCGATTTCGAAATAACACAAACAAATCTCGAACGATGCAACCAACATATATTCAGATTAAACTATAACGAAATAATCTAACCAGTTTGTGAATGGAAAGGTGTACACACAAGCAATCTAGCTATCGACATGCCACTTAACAGCGTAGGGTCAATTGGAACAACGTACAGTGGAATGGAACAGTCGACTGGGGGTCTTTGCTGTTACCACAGGCAGCCCAGACTCGACATATGTGCGAAGCGTGACTTTTACCGATCAACGTTTGAGGACAATAAGAATAATACTAGGGTGATTTGGAAGACAATAAAGACTTTAACCGGCTCTAAGAAGAATAAATGTGAAGTTAAAAATCTGAAGGACGGAGGCGGTGTTATTGAAGACCAGGAAGAAATAGCAGAACGATTCAATTCTCATTTTTCTAGTATTGCAGATAAGTTAAGGGCAACACTACCGCATATTGAATTTGACATCTCGAAGTTGGTGAACTTTGTTACGTCCAGAAAAGACCCGGAGGTATTATTCTCTGTTCCAGATATAACCGGTGCAAACGTCCTTCACATTTTAAAGAAGATCAGCCCAAATAAGGCCGCAGGTATCGACAAATTAAGTGCGCGGATGATGCGTATTGCGGCCCCTGTCATCTCTCCAAGTGTTGCAAGGATGATAAATTATTCCATTTCATCCGGGACTTTCCCACAGCGCTGGAAGACTGCTAAAGTCACACCTTTGTTTAAAAGTGGTGACTCGAGTGATCCATCAAATTACCGGCCAATCTCGGTTTTGCCCGTTTTGTCCAAGGTCATAGAGCGACACGTGCATGACGTATTATACACCTTTCTGTGTGAAAATAACTTAATCTATTCCAGGCAGTCTGGATTTCGTAAGCAACATAATACTGAAACAGCTCTCATTAAGATCATTGATGAGCTGCTATCCAATTTAGATAAGAACAAGGTCAGCGGTATGCTTCTTATTGACTACTGCAAGGCGTTTGACATGGTGGATCACCAAATCCTGCTCCAGAAGCTGAAGTGTTATGGCATAGTAGACCGCGAACACAGTTGGTTACAGTCATATCTCTCAAATAGAAAGCAAACTGTCTGCTTGGCGGGCAAGGAGTCCTCTGTTGTTTCTATGGAACATGGAGTGCCACAGGCTCTATTCTGGGACCGCTATTGTTCATTATATTTATTAATGACTTGCCGTTGCATGTCTCGTCGCAGACAGACCTGTATGCTGATGACACCACGGTGACAGCTTCTGCCGATTGTGGTTCTATGGTACACCTCGAAAGGGCACTTAACACATCTGTTGCTGAAGTCCAACTGTGGGCATCGGCTAATAAACTTCCCCTTAATGAGGATAAAACGAAAGTCTTGTTCATTACCGGTAAACGACTTGCCTCTAGGATTGAAGAACATCCGAATATTACAGTTAATGGAAAGAAGCTTGCAAACGTTACTAGTGCTACTCTATTAGGTCTGGTGATTGATAGTCATTTGTCATTTAACGATCACGTAGACAAACTCTGTAAGAAACTTTCCCAACGCATAGCATTACTAAGAAAAATAAGGTCATATTTACCTTTGCCACAAATAATTCTTTTTTATAACGCCATGATCCGACCAGTAATGAATTATGTAAGCGTTATATGGGCAGCTTGTGATAAAGAGTGTTTAGGCAGAGTACTGAAATTACAGAAAAGAGCTGCAAGAGTAATTTTATTTGCAGATCGACTTTCACCATCGGTGCAACTGTTTAATAAACTGCGCTTGCTACCTTTTTATGAAGAGTCAAAAATAAGTAAATGTTCTATTGTATATAAGCGTATCCATGACAACCTTCCATCCTACTTAATGGAGCAAATCAAGCTTAATAATCAATTACATGCCCGTAACACAAGATACTCTGGTATTAATGTGATTTGTCCCCGTTATTCTAGAGAAACTGAAGGAGGTAGAACATTTGCTGTTACTAGTTGTAAATTGTGGAACTCTCTACCATTAGATTTAAGGAAGCAAGACTCTTTACATTCTTTTAGACGTAACATGTGGAATCGAATTTTTAGAGAGCAGAAATTTTTCCGATTCCTACGAAATAAATCTTCAAAAATAAAAGATTGATACTTAATGAAGTTGTGTATTGGTTTTGGGGCGATTTTGGGACTTCTTGACGGTTGGCCGCGTGTCTACTAGCCTGATTTTCAGACTGTACGAGGTCGTCCGCTCACTTTCTCCCCCTCCCCGTCTGATGGACTTCACAGACTTTCATGTTCCTGACATCATCAACCTTTGTTTTTTACAATAAAGGTATTTTCATAAAAGTTTCAGTTGCCATGCCCACGCATCTTGAAAGCGTCGCCTGCGATGTCTACCGCTGATTTGTGGACCGATCAAGTTGCAGATCGTATAGCGATGGATATATTTTGAATTCGGGATTTATTTTCCAGGCCGTTTTCACGTCGTTTGGCCTGAAACGTGGATGAGAAGTGCTTACACATATCTGTGTGCAGATTTGTGTGCCGAAAGCAGAGGCGAAATTGATTTGAATTTCTTGTCGAATTTCGGCAGCGAGTGAGGTCACATCGATGAAACGCGCCTCAAAGCTGCATACCTTGTGTATATTTGTGTCTATGACGGTAGACACGTAGCCTGATTTTCAGACGGTACGAGGTCGTCCGCTCACTTCCTCCCCCTCCCCGTCTGATGGGCTTCATAGACTTTCATGTTCCTGACGTCATAATTTCAACCAATCA
The DNA here is from genome assembly GCA_030867875.1 of Actinernus sp. WN-2022. Lineage (NCBI taxonomy): Eukaryota > Metazoa > Cnidaria > Anthozoa > Actiniaria > Actinernidae > Actinernus > Actinernus sp. WN-2022. The sequence continues at coordinate 18,502,145 of JAOWCC010000853.1, forward strand.
GAGCGAACTTTACACTTTTGGCAAAGTCTGGAATTTAAGGAATGTGCTCGCATATTTTTCTAAATGACGTTGGGGAAGAATTTGAGCAGTGTGTCGACCGAAGTTGTAAAGTTTTCAGCATTTCGAAGCTGTATTCAGAGCAGAAGAAAGCATTGGAATCGTTCATTCATCGAAACGATGTGTTTGTGAATCTACGTACGGGCTTTGGTAAATCACTAATATTCCTCCGCTTATAAATCTCATGCTTTTAATAGATCTGAAACATTCTCCTACGTTTTTGGCTTTTAAGAATACCATATCTTTCATGGAATATTACGATTTTTCTGCAGGAGTGAACACACATACTGAGTTATGGAAAAAGTTTCATGGGTGAATATTTTTGTTTTCAGAATTATGAACACACTTCCGTAAGTTTATGTACGGCAATGGCATCTAAACTTTGCACAAAAAGTCCGGTTAAAACAATCTTTGATACCCAAAAAACGGAGTAATCGCAGAATACCCCCTCCAGTGGTTCATTAATAATTCATTTCTCAACTTTTTCATACAAACCTTCTAAAAACCTAACCCTGAAATAATAAAAAACCTAACCATTTCGACCCAAAATCATTCATAGAACGAGTCTAAATTATTCTGCAACTAAAGGCCCGTTTATACGACAGAAAAAAGGAACGGCTCGAATAGAGAGAAGTACCGGTTCCATGAACATTTGCCCATGTACACGAGAAATATCTTGAAACGCCGGGTTCGGCTAAAAAGTGGCACCGGTCCACAAGCCTGGGTGGAACGGCAAGGGACAACTGTCATTCGTATGCGTCGCACATGACGCTCGTAAAATAAAATGGCGATAATGACGATGTAAGGCTGTTGTCTTTTTTGCTTCTTTTAAGAAGGAAATTGGTTAGTTCTACTTTGAAGTTGTATAAAAAAAACAGATTTAATGCTTAGCAAAAGAGACTCGTTAGAAGATAAAATGTGCGTTCTTTTCCTTCGTTTTTGTTTTGTTGCCCTTCCCGTTCACTCGTTTATCGTCCGCCATATTGCGAGAAAGTGGAGCTTAAATACGCATGCGGACAGAAATAAACAACTCAGGGCAAAACAGTGCAGGCTCAGAAAAAAGCAATGGAACGGGTAGTACGTAAGCGTTTACACGATGCACAGGAACTGAAAACACGGGTACCGAACCCAATTTTATCCGTTCCGTTTCGGGACCATAGGCGCCTATGGTCCCAGAACGGGTAAAATTGGCACGGGTAAAAGTAGGGTACGGATCGTTTACACGAATGAAATTATCCGAACCGTTCTAGTTTTATCCGAGCCGTGCCATTTTTTTCGGTCGTGTAAACGGGCCTTAGGCCCAAAAAACTACACTAGGACACCTTTAGGGTCTTGTGTAACTAATCGGTATACATATCAAGCTTCAAAACGTTTTAAAAATAAAAGTAAAAGCGTAAAAGTTCTAAGATCACAGTAATAAACTTTACGTCATGGAATTGAGGCTGATATTTCTTGTATGCATTCTCATACACTGTCCTGCAAATACTGCACGCAAACTTCCGTTTAAAAAGTTGCTACTCTCCAAATAACCACAGCAGCTCAAACAGGATACCATTCTGAGAAATCTACAGAAGTTTGAAGCTGTAGAATGTTTTTTCCAGTGCATGAAAGCTGATAGATTCTAACTAGTAAAAGCCGCTAAACAAAGGTCGATGACGTCAGGAACATGAAAGTCTGTGCAGTCCTTAAAACGGGGAGGGGGAGAAAGTGAGCGGACGACCTCGTACCGTCTGAAACTCAGGCTAGACACGCGGCCAACCGTCAAAACTTCGAGGCCTAATAAACTGCTTTAGAAGTCCCCAAATCGCCCCAAAACCAGTCACACAACTTCATCAAGGGCACCCAACGAGTACTTTTTGAAATTCGTTTGAAACCAGTTGTATGCAGCTCATCTAGCCATTTTAAGGTGCCTACTATGTCTTTTGACGTATTATAGAAAGCTATTAGCTGTTCGGATTTTCTAGGTGGAAATCGCGTCAACCGAAAATACTATGGCAAAATATTCCCGGCCTACGAATTTGTTAGTAGTCTAGAACATAAAGAATATTTTTCTAGCTCTAGGGGTTCTTTTTTCTTTTAGGCAATTCTTTCAGGTGACCTTCATTTGCTAAAGGTTTATTCTTTCGGATTTTAGATGTCAGAATTTCTTAGAGAATGAAAATTTGTTCTCGAAAACTTTAGGTGGCCGCTTCACTAAATGATTTGTGATAATATGTTTTTTTTTTCATTCCAACCAATGTTTTTTTCCGGATCGTTCTGACTCTATTGATCAGACAAAAACGTACGAATATTTTCAGTTTGGGGAAAGCTTTTACTCTATTGATCAGACGAATACGCACGAATATTTTAGGGGAAACCTTTTAGTCTCCCTTTTCTTCTATAATTTTCTAGGGATTGAAAACAAATTTTCTAGCCAGTATTTCAGAAAATAATTTTCTAGGGACAATTTTTTCAAATCCGAAAGTTTTAGGCTAACTTACTCTCCCGAACAGCTTTTTAACCGAAAACGTCGTTGCGTGCCCTTGCTTCATTAAGTACCTATCTTTTATTTTTGAAGATTTATTTCGTAGGAATCGGAAAAGAGAATTCACAAGGAGCAATTATATAAACTCTTCCGAGATCGCTTATGAAACATACCACGCAAGAAAAAGCCTGGGTCGATTCTTGATCTTACGTCACCTCATTAATGCATTATTCTCCATGGCGCCTTTCCATCACAACAACATCGACATATAGAGAATATACACAGTCTGTGAGTTGTTAGTAAAGAAAACAGTTATTTTATAGTAAATGCTAAATATTTATTCAAATTATTGCAAAGTCGAATGAGTTGGATGACGTAGATCAAGAATCGACCCAGGCTTTTTCTTACGCGGTCATGGGTCAGGAAAGGTCAAAATTTCACCATTTCAAACAAGCCTAGAACATAGAGTATTCTCCGTAAGCCAAAAATTTCTTCGCCGAAGTACTCAAAACCTTTCAAAGATTCATATGTATAAAAATTGCAAAAGGGCTTAGTTGCACTTTAAGTGGTATGTCGATAGCTAGATTGCTTGTGTGTACACCTTTCCATTCACAAACTGGTTAGATTATTTCGTTATAGTTTAATTTCGAAATCGGTCGCCAGATGGTTTTGTGTTTTGGCTAGGTCATGTGTGTTCAGTATACTCCATTCGTCAAAATGAAGCTAGATGTTTTCATTACAGCTCATTCAATTAGTGTGTTGTTCGTGTCATTTAGATGTTGATCACTAGATGGGTTGTGTTTAGTATATTCCATTCCAGATTTGCCTTTTTGTTTGAATCATTTCGACGTTGGTAGCTAGATCGGCTAGATCATTTGTCTTTAGCTTATATCATTTGTGTCTTGTCCTTTTCATTGCACAAGCGGTGATTAGATCACCACTGTTTTAACTATATCATTCAACAGTTAGTTGTTTCGTTCTTCATTCTGATAATTTTGACCCCGTTTAAGCGCCATAGTTATGGCGGTATTGTGATATGAAGCCAGCGAGCCATGGAGCGAGTCGAGTCACGACACGGTGCGATGGTGATGGTCATGAGTATGGGCTGGTAAAATTACTTCTACCTATTTCTGGCAATCAGTTAGCCACACCTTTTCTCCTGGCTGTAGACTGGGAAGCTCCTTCACTCTGTGTCGGTGGTCATAGTTGACTTTCTGCTTTGCTCTCGCCTCTTCTTCTCTTCTCTTTACTTCCTTGAGATCAGGCCAATTGGGAGTAAGCTGTGCTTCTGACATCGGTAAAGTGGTACAAAGCCTTCTTCCCATGAGGAGTTCAGCTGGGCTGAATCCATTCTTCAGTGGGGTAGTACGGTATATCAACAGTAACAGTATGGGTCATCATCTTTCTCCAAGACGTTCTTGATCAAGGTACTCTTTGTCGTTTTAACTGCACGTTCCGCCTCCCCGTTACTTTGGGGGTATCTTGGACTGCTTGTTACGTGCTGGAATGCACATTCTTCTGCAAACCGCTTGAATCTTTCTGATGAAAATTGAGGTCCATTGTCTGACTTAGGATTTCTGGGCACCCGTGTCGAGCAAAAATGGACTTCAAGTGTAAGATAATACTTGCTGACGTTGTGCTTGTCAAGCGAGCCATCTCAATATAGCGTGAGAAATCATCAATCACCACTAGATACATAGTGTTCTTCCAATCGAACAAATCTGCACTCAGTTTCTGCCAAGGACGCTCTGGCATTTGCGATGGAATCAGTGGTTCGCGTGTGTTTATCCTCTCTTTAGCGCATCTCTGACATCTGTGAAGAAGATCTCCCAGCTGCATACTGAGGCCAGGCCACCACACTGAGCCTTTAGCCCTTTCCCTGCACTTCACGATTCCCTGATGACCTTCGTGTATTCTATCCAGTATCTCGAGACGCAATTGCGATGGAATAACTAAACGATTCCCTTTCATCAGAAGTCCGTTCTGTACTGTTAGTTCTGCACGAACGGGCCAGTATGCTTTCACTGCTCCCTTTATCTTCCACTTAGGTGACCACTCGTGCTCACAATACCCCATTACCTCTTTGCAAACAGCATCTTCTTGTAGTAGGTCCCTTATCTCCTGAAGTCGGGTAGGCATCGCTGGCAGACTGTCCACTGTGAAGCATGCAAGCAGTTCTGCTTCCAATTGTAACTCCTCGTCCTTGGTAGAGGGTTTTACAGATAGTGGAGCTCTCGATAGTGTGTCAGCGCTCGTTATACTACTTCCGGGTATGTGTGAAATGCTATATGAATAATGCATTAGACGCATTCTGAACCTCTGGATGCGGGGCGTCAGTTCATCTAGATTCTTGCTCGTCAAGAGAGGCACCAAAGGCTTGTGATCTGTGTGTATGTGGAAAGATGTTCCAATCAGGTACTCTCGAAAACGCTCACAAGACCACACGATAGCTAGAGCCTCTTTTTCAATCTGAGCATATCGGCTCTTGGTGTCTGTCATCGATCTTGATGCATATACAACTGGTCTCCACTCGCCGTTGCTTTGCATCTGAGTGAGAAGACCGCCAACCCCATAGTTTGAAGCATCTGCAGTTACACGTGTCTCCTTTTTAGGGTCATATTGGGTGAGTATTGAGGGCACCCAACGAAGTTTTCGGTTAAAAAGCTGTTCGGGAGAGTAAGTTAGCCTAAAACTTTCGGATTTGAAAAAAATGTCGATAGAAAATTGTTTTCTGAAATACTGGCTAGAAAATTTGTTTTCAATCCAGCTAGAAAATTATAGAAGAAAAGGGATACTAAAAGGTTTCCCCTAAAATATTCGTGCGTATTCGTCTGATCAATAGAGTGAGAGCTTTCCCCTAAAATATTCGTACGTTTTCGTCTGATCAATAGAGTCAGAACGATCCTGAAAAAAATATTGGTTGGAATGAAAAAAAAACACATTATCACAAATCATTTAGTGAAGCGGCCACCTAAAGTTTTCGAGAACACATTTTCATTCTCTAAGAAATTCTGACATCTAAAATCCGAAAGAATAAACCTTTAGCAAATGGAGGTCACCTAAAAGAATTGCCTAAAGGAAAAAAGAACCCCTAAGAAATTCTTACCTCCACAAAACTTTGCAACATGAAGTTACTTGGGCTAGAAAATTCTTGTTTATGTTCTAGACTACTAACAAATTCGTAGGCCGGGAATATTTTGCCATAGTATTTTCGGTTGACGCGATTTCCACCTAGAAAATCCGAACAGCTAATAGCATTCTAGAATACGTCAAAAGACATAGTAGGGGCCTTAAAATGGCTAGATGAGCTGCATACAACTGGTTTCAAACGAATTTCAAAAAGTACTCGTTGGGTGCCCTTGAGTATTGGGGCACTGGTCAGCATTGCTTGAATCTTCTTAAAGGCTGTTTCCTGCTGCTCTCCCCACGTCCAAGTGTTCTTTTTGCTGAGGAGGTCCCGCAAGGGTTTGCTTGTGTTCGCTAGATCGGGCAGAAACCTCCCGAGTTGGTTGGCCATCCCAAGAAATCGTCTGACTTCTGGAATTGATGTCGGGCTTTCCAGTTCTTGGATGGCCTTTACCTTTTCTGGGTCTGCAGAAACCCCCTGTGCGCTGATGATGTGCCCAAGAAATTTCATTGAACTCTTGGAGAATTCACATTTCTTGGGATTCAGGGTTATCTTTGCTCTCTGGAGTCTCTGTAGAGCTGCTGTCAGATTCTTATCATGTTCCTCCGGTTGCCTCCGAACACTAACACGTCATCCATTTGACACAGGACTCCTTCTAATCCTTCTAGAATTTGAGACATCGGTCTTTGAAAATGGTCTGGTGCAGTACTTATTCCGAACGGAAGACGTTCGAAGCAAAATCTGCCAAAGGGTGTTATAAACGTGGTCAGTGGGACTGATTCTTTGTCCAAGGGAATTTGCCAAAACCCACTGTTGGCATCAAGTTTACTAAAGACTTTAGCTCCATTAAATAAGCCTAGTGTCTCATCTACTGATGGTAGTTGGTGGTTCTCTCTTTACATTGTCATTTAACTTTGTGAGATCCACACATATACGGACTCTACCGTCTTGTTTTGGGACTACGACGATACCAGCACACCACTCTGTTGGCTGTTCAATGGGGGTAATAACCCCGAGGTCTTGCATCCTCTTCAGCTCAGCCTTTACTTTATCCAGTAAGGGTATGGGTATCCTCCGTGGAGCATGTATGGCAAATGGTTGGGCTCCTGGAGTCAACTCTATCTTGTATTCACCTTCTAATTTACCAAGTCCACTGAAAAGCTCTGGGAACTCTGATTTGTGATCGCCCTTATTGTTCGAGGTAAGGTTATCGATTGCAACTTTCAGCAGACCTAACACCCGAATAGCTGGTCGTCCCAGCAGTGAATGCTTCAGGCTCTCAACAACATAGATTTCTTGATCAGTGGTACTAGAGCCGTGCTGTAGGTTGGCTGTAAACTGCCCTACTACACCCAACTGTTTGTGATTTGGCCCAAACAGTTTCTTTGCTGGATCTCTAAGTGGGTACTCTTCTTTAAACTTGCGATAGGTTGTCTCTGGGATCACCGTAACATCGGCGCCTGTGTCTAACTTAAACATGGTTTTGGAATTGGCTAATTTGAGCTCAACCATCCAGGGGCTATCTCCCTGAGCATCTACAGGAACACCCAACGGTAAAACTTCATAAAAATAAACATTCTGATGTTTTTTATAACAAATCAGATGTATTTAAACATATTTAAGGGAATTGTTTTTCAGCTGGCAGACGAACAGCTGTTCTGCAGCGCCAGCCAGCCTAAAGTTCATGAAGAATTTCTAAATTTCCCATCTGAAATATTTAAGTGCAGAATTTGCCAGCAGCAAAAATATTTTTATTTTAAGAATAAAAACCTGAGCTAACCTGCAGAATTCGGTATTTTTAAAAACCTGTGAAACAACAGGTACGTGCAGAATTTGCCAGCTGAGAAATATCGCTCTGTTATATTATTATTATGTAATTATATCGGACTGCAGAATTTACCAGCTGACAAATATCGCTCCGTTATATTATTATTTAGTATCAAACTGCAGAATTTGCCAACCAAGAAATTCCAAAGTGCAGAATTTGCCAGCCGAGTGGCCCAGAAGAACAGTTATTTTGCAGAACAGTTCGTTGGGTGTTCCTGCATCTACACTGCCAAGGAACACTTCCTCTTCGCAGATTTCTCCAACTTTTCCGGATCTACACTCAGAAGCAAAATGTCCAATCTTTTGGCGCTTATGGCATTTTGCGTTTTTTTGCTGGGCACTGCTCTCTACTATGGGCCTTTCTCCCACAACGTGTGCAAGTCTCCGTGCCGGTATCTCTATTTGGTACGCTTGGCTTTTGGGCTCACTGTGGATTTCGGCGCCATTGAGCGCGTGCTTGGTTTTGCTTGCCAAAAACCGCTTCAATATTTTCCTCTTCCTGAAACCCACTCCTTATCAAATGTTGTTGTTTATGGACTATTTCTGACTGGCGGGCTCGATTTACTGCGGTTTCTAGGGTAAGTTTCGGGTCAAGCTGCAATTTCTCGGATAGCTTAGCATCGGCTAATCCAACAACTATTCTGTCTCTGATCATTTCGTCTCTTAAACTGCCGTAATCGCACCCTTCGGTCAGCTTATGCAGATCAGTGATGAAACTCTCAACAGATCCCCCCTCCCTTTGACGGCGTTGATTAAATTTAGCCCTTTCAAAGATAACATTCCTCTTGCGCACAAAATGTGTTTCGAATCTTTCTTTCACGACATCATATTTCTTTTCGTCTCCGTCTGGCAGGGAGAATGAGCTCAGAATGTCAGTAAACTAGGGTACATACCTGCATCTCTTCTGACTTTTTATCCAATTCGCTAGCTGTTCTAAATCTTTCAAACCTTTGGATCCAGTTTTTCCATGCTTCTGGCTCTTGAAAGTTCATCTGAGGTGGAGGAGAAATTTGATATGCCGCCATTTCCTTTCGCTAGTGTCGGTTCGAGCAACCTCTGAATCGACGAATTTGTGATGATTTTGACTACATTTCCCTTCAATTTCGACTTCCACAACTTCCAAGGCGTTACAGCGGCGACAATGAGTCGTAGGAACTTTATTATTCTGACACCATGTTGTGTTATTGACTAGCTAGATCAACGACTCGACCATTCTCTCTTAGACCCAAGTTTATTCCCACATGCGTACATGTTCTCGGGATATCCCGAATCCCGCGGGGATTATTATTATTTTTATTATTAAGTTTGTGTTGACTTTTATGAAAACTCAAGGGAAGTAAGAAAGCTAAATTCAGAAACATATATTGTTTATAGATGATCAGGTTTACTTTACGGCTCCACTCGTACTTCGAAACAAACTGTGAACCGAACCGACTTTTACAGAGTAATCGCTGAACTAAATAAATATAACTGAAGCGAATCAACGCTAACATTGACTGAAGGAAGACTTCTACGAAAGAGCTAAACAGTATCTTAAAGTAACGAGTTCAGAGGATCTTGGACTAAACCTCGTACTCGTTAGACTCAGCTTTCCAAATAGAATAACACGCTGTGACTAGAACAAAATGGAAGTACGCATTCCAAATAACGAACTTCTAACTCCTGACAATAAAGAAACAGTTTGTAAATTATAGCTCGAAGGTCAGTCCGAACGCTAACCTTCGAGCTGAGCGGTCATGCTTGATAGTTGCTTCGTAAAACTGTTCTAAAGTTACTTAACTTCACTTAATCTAAAGAAATCAAATGACCACTAACAACAAAACACTCCGAAAGGAGAACGAAACTTTAAAGAACGAAGTTGAAGAATTAAGGAAGAGATTACAACACCGTCCTCGAAGCACAGTTTTCAGACAAGACGCATAATGGACATCGAGGCTCTGCTGAAGTCCTAACGCCTGAAAAAGCAAAATCCGTACAGTTTCTCAGTGACCAATACGATGATTTAGCTCAATTCAAGATTCTAGCGATTAAAGAACTGAAGGATATGAACACAAAGATGGGGGTTTCTCAGTGTAAGCATGTCCTGAAATTGTTAAAGCAAAAGTGCACTTGAAACACTTGAAAACTTCGCTAAGTTCTCCATTATGTTCAGGTGTATTTAGACTCGTTCTATTAATGATTTGGGATTTAAAATGGTTAGGGTTTTTTCAAATTTGGGGGTTTGTATGAAAATTCGACGAAATGAATTATTAATATGCTTACACTGAGAAAGCGCCACAAAGATCAACAAAATATCGAGGAGATGTGAAGAAATAGCCGAGTGCATGCATGGACGCCATGGAGGCATACAGCTACCAGTTTAACGTTAACATAGTTGGTACGCCTCTAATAGCGGAGAGAGAAAACACAGAAATGACTGCCAACCTCTGCCTTCAGCTTTTTTCGACTCTTGGTGTAAAAGATGTGTCTCTACAGGACATAGACACGGCTCATCGTGTACGGGCTCGCAATGCCTCTTCCCGACCGGACGCTATAATCTGCAAATTTGTTCGGCGATTGCCGCCAAGAATAAAGTTATGGGAGCGAGGAAAGAAATACCAAACTGCGGACTGAACATCTTGGGCTTGCCCCTCATATCGATGTCGGACATGTGAGAATTTACGATCACTTAACTCCGCGCTTACAATCTCTGTTGTACGATGCGAAGCGGTTCCAAGCTTCTAGTAATTACAAGTTTTGCTGGACGAAGAACGGTCAGCTCTTTCTTCGGAAAACTGACAACTCCCCAGTTATCAAGCTCAATCATGCTGATGACCTCGCCAAGCTTGCTGATGATGACTCTCAGTAGAGAGAAGTATCAAACTGGACAGTACGATGTTAGTTATAATAGCTGACTTTATTTTGTACCACCGTAAAGTTCAAAGTACGTACTCGTGAAAATAGTAGAATTATTCAGTAAGTCTTTGTTCCGCGAATTACCCTATTACGGAGTTAATATCATTCAACATCATGGTCAATTTAATAATAACATAAATACCAAACTACATGTACCTACAAAAAGGTATTTGGACAAATTCTCTACCATTTACGACTTAGACCTATTTAGTCTAAATACGAACTCTGACATATTAACCCAGACTGTAATTCTCCTTTTTTACAGATTCGAAGTAATTATTTCTCACCACATAGTTTTTCTCAACTTAAAAATACTAAAGACTTCTCGGATTCTTGCCTCTCTCTTTTGCACAACAACGTAAGGAGCTTGAAACGAAATCTTGATGATTTTCAAAATCACTTATTACAGGAACTAGATAATCATTTTAGCATAATCGGCGTAACCGAGACCAGAATAACAAACAAATCTCTTTTAGACTTCAACCCAAACATTCCTGGATATAATTTTGAATATGTTCCGACACCTCTGTCCGATGGGGGAGTTGGAATGTATATTGATAACAGTCTAAGTTACAGCAAGGCTGTCTTGATGCACAAAATCCAAAATAACTGTGGACCGACCAGTCTCACCGAATTATTCAAAACAGTTGGAAGCAGAACAGACTACAACCTGAGGGGGGCAGATACCAAACTCTGCTTGCCCCTCCCCAAAACTGAGTTTGCGAAAAAGAGCATCTCCTACAATGGAGCAAATCTCTGGAACCAGCTTCCAGCTGAATTACGCGAAACTAGGTCGTTGGTTTCTTTTAAGAACAACATTGCGACTGCCTCTCTCTTAAATTGACTTTTAGACAATTTTTTACTATATGTTACTTTACTTTTGTATTTGTTATTGTTACTACTATTTTATATATTATAGATGGTTTGCACTCAATCCCCAGAGATTCCAATGACAAAGGGCATGGCGGCCATGTTGGTGTACAGAACAAAAGAAGCTAACGAAGAATCTATTGTTAACTGTACACCAACATGGCGGCTATGACGTCACGTGCAAAGGGTCTATTGTTTATACGAGTATATAAGTACATAATTAGATATATAGTATTAGGAATTACTTATAATTATATACTACGGATGTATTTTTAGCCACGGATTCTATGTAAATCAGCGTTATGCTGTTAGCAATACCGTGAAATAAGTCATTTTAATAATAATGAGGCGTTTCAGGAGTCTCTGGGTTGAAATTGAATTTTCAGACAAAGCAAACATCATTTGCGGTGTTATTTATAGGCAGCACAACTCTCCAGAGAGTTTCCAAAATTACTTTGACACGACCCTTGAGAAATGTAATGCCTCGAACAACGGACCAACCTACATACTCGCTGACTTCAACATAAACCTCCTTCGTTTTGAAACTTTTCTTGCACAATTTCTTACTCTCTTTGCAAAGCTACGGATTCATTCCGACCATCGATAAGCCTACTAGAGTATATAACAATTCGGCAACACTTATTGACAATATGAACGACGTAAATAACATGGTAATCAGCGGGAACATCGTGTCAGATATCAGTGACTATTATTCTCAATTTTGTATAGTCCCATCTTGTAAACATAAATTAGCCGGTAAGGCATTGCAAAACAAATATCGCGATTTCTCTCATTTTTCTCCGACCATATTCACTAATGATCTTGTGAAAATTAACTTCGAAAAGCTATATGAAAACGCAGATAACAACGTAGATAAAATGTTTTCGACTCTTTATAACAAAACCAATAAAATAATTAATAAACACGCACCTCTGAAAACCAATATCTAAACGTAAACATATACAATTTATTGTTAAAACCATGGATAACAAAGGGTATACTTAGATCGATAAAAAATTAAAATAAGCTATTATACTTAGGCGATGAAGATAAATATAAGTTATATAGAATTCAAAAACTCATGAATAATTAATGAAGCAAAAACAAAGGAAATCAATGGCTGTGAAGACATTTTATACCTGATAAAATTTCATCTAATTTACATAAACTTTTAGCTTGAATTTTCTCGGCCAAAATAAGTCGTATCGCCAAAATAACTGGAAAAAAAGGTATCTTTACCCTCTTTACATGTGAATGTTTTTGAAGTCGTTTAATAAACTCGCACCTAATTTTGGGCCTTTATCAGTGAATTTCTAATTAGGATGAAACTTTATTTTAAATTTCATCCTACTAAAAAATATTTTCTTTATGTCATTCCCTTGAGATGTGCGTCTTTCTTTCATTGCATTTTTAAAGCATTTTTGAAGCCGTTTAAAACACTCACAGCACGTGTTTTATCAAGTCTAAAAATTCTCGGGCTTCGCCCTCCAATTTTTAAACTTGATAAAACACTGCTGTTCGTGTTTTAAACAGTACATAAATTTTCCTTACTGACTAGAATAAGCAAAAAGCGATATTATAATGATGAATATCATAGAGAATACTTAAGCGGTCCTACACCAACTAATTTCTATTTGATTTGGTTACCCCTAAAGAAATAGAATTTGAAATAGACTCGTTGCCACTTAACAAAGCCCATGGACTATATTCCTTTCCAACGCGGATTTTGAAATGCGCCAAGAGTATTTTATCTGTACCATTTGCAGAAATAATGAATCTCTCAATAGAAACAGAAACAGAAACATATCCTCGTAAATTAAAACACTCAAAAATTATACCCATACATAAAAGTAACGAGGAAGTCGAACCGGGAAACTACAGGCCCATTTCCCTTCTTTCTAATAATAATATAATTTTTGAAAAGTTAAATGTATAATAGACTCAAAATATTTATTGAAAAGAATAACATACCACATTCAACGCAATATGGGTTTCGTGAGAAACATTCCACACAACACGCTTTACTAGACATAGCAGGAGCCCATTACCAGGAGCGTTCCTCTGTTATGGGTTGGGTCCCCAGCACAGGAGTAGATGAGGCTATTTTTAGATTCGAAATTCCCGCGAAAAGAGGTTGCCGCCATGTTGGTGCCCTTAAACAATAGATCCCTCGTTAGCTTCTTTTGTTGGGGCACCAACATTTGAATCTCTTGGGATTGAGTGAAAACCAGCAATTCGAATTCCCGCGTTGAAAGTGAGAAGAATGATAATGAGAAGTAACGTTAGCTATCTGATTGGCTAAGAATAGCCTACCTTTGTTCTTTTTCGCGCGAAACGCAATGCTAAAAATAGCCTCATCTACCTCTGTGCTGGGGTACAGACACAGTGGGGAAGATGGACGCTCCTGGTAATGGGCTCCTGGACATAGTCAATAAAATACAAACAAACATAGATAAAAAACTATTTTCATGTGGTGTCTTCATAGACCTTCAGAAAGCGTTTGACACTGTCAATCACACAATACTATTAAGTAAACTGAACCATTACGGAATAAGGGTATCATCAATAACTGGTTTCGTTCATATCCCATAGGACGATCACAAACTACTCAGATAGACCCTAATATATCAACTAAACAACAAACATTATGTGGTGTTCCACATTCCGTATTAGGTCCTTTGTTGTTCCTTATTTATATTAACGATATCCACAACTCCTCTGATAAGTTCAATGTTTTTCTTCTTGCTGACGATACCAACCTACTTTATGCTGACAAAAACTTGAAATCTCTTGAGGACGTTGTTAATAAAGAACTGACGCATGTTTCCGACTGGTTACTTGCAAACAAGTTAACATTAAATATTAAAAAATCAAATGTTGTCATATTCCACCCGTATCAAAAGAGACTAGACCATAAACCTAACATTAAAGGAGCAGTGTCACGATTCTGATTGGTTGTTATAGACAATGGCAAAATCACGCTATGTCACGCGCCGCTGCAAATTTCCTTTTTGATCGAAATAAATAAAATGCTGCTTTATAAAAATATAACATCAAACCTAACCATATAATACTGAAGTATAGTTTTAAAGCAATTTCGGCTCGAGATATCGTGCAAATACGCCGATGCAAGCGGATTACTCACGGACTTCTACTTCTGTCACATCTTTTGATTTCTTGTCCGCCTGACACATTTTCAAAACTTTGGGCATGAATACTAATCGTGACACTGCTCCTTTAATGTCTTTGATCATAAATCTGGCCATCCTATACCCCTTTAACAAAAGAACTACATAAAATACCTTGGTGTTCTAATAGATTCTAATCTTTCTTGGAAGACACACATAGATTATATTACTTTAAAAAATAGTAAAACGATAGGTATAATCTCTAGATTAAGGCATTTTGTCCCTCTCTCCACTCTTCTGAATATTTACCGTTCACTTATTTATCCTTACATATCTGGGGTCAGGCAGCAATCTGGGGTCAGGCAGCCCAAACACACCTCAATAAAATCCTACTTCTACAAAAACGTGTCTTACGATTTATGTATTTTGCGACAAATAGATAACATGCTATATCATTATTTTTAGCCTCTAATATCCTTCCAAATAATATGTTATATTATAAAACACTCTCAGTCCTAATGTATGAAATTAACAATAACGCGGCTCCTCCTAACATAATAAAAAAAATTAACCGTGTAAGCTCCGTACATTCCTATAATACTAGATCATCAACAACAGGACAATTTTATTTGAAATATTCAAGAACTAAACATCAAAGTGAATCCTTCTCTCGAATTGGTGTAAAAATATGGAATGGGATTCCTGATCACTTACGGCGAAAACAGTCTAAAACATTATTTAAGGCAAATATCCATAGAACTCTTGTACAAGTTTTGAAACAGGAGGAGGCCTATGTTGATGTCATGGTATTAATTGAAAAAGTTTCGAAAACGTCCTTAACGTCATGATCATTATGAAAACAAAAACAAAACAACAACAAAATCTTCCTATTTATATATTTTTACTTATTTATTCATAGTTATTGTAAATTTGTTTAATTATTGTAAAATTTGTATAGTTATCACAAAATATCTTCCATGTAAATAAGAAATATTATAGCACTACCCGCCTCGATTAGCTAAGCTATCTGCGGGTGTGTTAAGTTATATATAAAAAACGAGAGCTAGTGTTTTACCAGGGTATCCAAACACCGGGAAAGATGAAAGCACGCTTTTATTCTTTCGAGGTGTTTGGATTCCCTGGTGAAACACGAAGCTCGAGTTTTTTATATAACTTCGCAATCGAAAACAATACCTGCATTCATAAATCACTAGAAAGTATGTTTGCCTGGAATTTTATTGCATGCAATTATAGACTACAGGGGTTGTGATTGTTATTTTGTCACGGTCATTTCAACAAACGGCCTGATAGCGTAGTGGGCAAGACAGCGGACTAGTAGTCAAGAGCAGCCATGAGGATGATGGTTCGAGTCACACTTTGGACACCGATTTTTATTTCCGTCTTCTCCTTCACTTCTCCATGTAAAGTCATACTTATGCTGTAATTTGTTTGACTGGTTTATGAATATGATGATTAAGAACAGTTTCACCACATGCGTTTCAAATCAGTTTTCAAACACTAGTGATTTTCAACTGGTGTTTCATTGGGTTTCCAAAGTCATCCACCTGACCTAATACGAGATCCTGGTTGGCTGATTATGTAATGAGTTTGAGAAGCATAGTTTAAAAAACGAGCAGCAGTGTTTTATCAGATACAAAAACTCGAAGGCGCAGCCCGAGAGTTTTTAGATCTGATAAAACACGTGCTGCGAGTTTATTAAAGGAGCAGTGTCACGATTCTGATTGGTTGTTATAGACAATGGCAAAATCACGCTATGTCACGCGCCGCTGCAAATTTCCTTTTTGATCGAAATAAATAAAATGCTGCTTTATAAAAATATAACATCAAACCTAACCATATAATACTGAAGTATAGTTTTAAAGCAATTTCGGCTCGAGATATCGTGCAAATACGCCGATGCAAGCGGATTACTCACGGACTTCTACTTCTGTCACATCTTTTGATTTCTTGTCCGCCTGACACATTTTCAAAACTTTGGGCATGAATACTAAACGTGACACTGCTCCTTTAAACGGCTTCAAAAACATTACTTCTAAAAGATAATAATTTTCAGAAATTTAGATAAAAAGTGAAGAATTACTTGTTTATAGCTACGTTGTGCGTCAGTGACATGCGCAGTTGGAATACGGAGCGAAAATTTGGGTCCCATAATGTTAGGCTGGTTGCGTGTGAATAACTGTGAGTCAAGGGGTCTTTGCTTTCGAGCTCTCGAGTCATTGCACTTAGACTGTTGGTTGAGCAACCCTGAGTCTTGTCTTATAAACTGAGATTCCACTTGGGATCTTTTTAAGGATCTTCACTGTACGAGTGAAGGTCTTTATAAAGATTCATGGTGAAGCCCTTGGTTTTATAAGGATTGACTAGGGAGGGTCTTTATATAACTTCTCACTCTACGAGTGTGGCCCTATATAAAACTTCATGGTTGAGGCCTTTTTCCTTTGTTGAACAAACCCTATCCATAGATAAAAAAATACCCTAACCGTCAACAACTGGTGCTCACTAATTCAGAGTGTTTAGAGCTAGTCACCAAGATTTTTTTTTAAGGCTAAGTCACTAAACAACAGATAAATATAATGCTACCCTACATTTATAAAATGCTAAAAACTACTGTTTGGGAAAAATAACCTAGGTTGGATACAAAATTAACTAGGTTGAAAAAAATAAACTAGTTTGGACAAAAATAAACTAGTTTGGACAAATTTAACCTGAAGTATTTTTTAAACTACAACATATATATACCTAATATATATTTTCAGCGAATTTCAAAAATTATGTCAAACCAACTATATCAATATTCGGGTGCATTGTGGGAAGGATTACTCGTCACTCGACTACTCTAACCCGTTGACCCGCACACGAAACCGAAGCAATAATGGCTACGTTTAGCGTACAAAAGAGATTGTACCTGCTTTAGTATTTCCGAGATACCTAAATTTTGTTCACCTGGTTTAAGGAAGAGTTAAATACCGAGAACCGAGGCTTTTAGCCAGATACATCCCGAGGGGCCGTATCTGGATAAAAGCTGAGGTTCGAGGTATTTAACTGACTTATTTCATACTTGACGAGGTTTTCGCAAAAAATTCATTGATGTAGCTCTTTTTAGGTAGATTTTGGGCAAGTACCAAGACGGAGAAAAGGTTCTAAATCATTATAGGGATATTTAGTAAGTTTGGCTGAAGCCAAGGTGAATGAATTCCTTGGAGAAAATAATAAGCTAGAAACAACAAAATATCGTTGAATTGTATTGAATTGCTCGTTATAAATGCTAGGGATGTATGAAAAAAGTTCCCGGGTGTATCTGGATACATCCCGGGAACTTTTCTCATATATCCCTTGCATTTATAATGAGGTATGTATGGAAAATAGAGCCTCATTAAGAACAAAGAAAACCGTGTCAAGTATGAAATAAGTCGTATTAATAGCCCACTTCCGAGATATGCCTCACTTCCTACGTACAAATCAATACGAGGCTCCGTGCATAATGCTCAGTGGTTCGTGACAAACTTCGTGACAAACTACAGAAGTGCTTTAGTCTTGTCACGAACGACCGAGTATCATGCACGGAGCCTCGTATTGATTCCTTTGTATGTAGGAAGTGAGGCATATCTCGGAAGTGGGTGGTCCCTTGTAGGCAACACATGAATTGCTATCAAAATACAATAGAATTAACACAATACAAAACAACAGAACGAAATACACAATACAATTTGGTAGTAATTCATGTCTGCCTACATGAAGGGAGAACCCAGAAGTGGACTATTGGTACATCATCCACCTCACAGTTATAAGCGCGTAATTTCAATTGTCACGTCGATCTATGCATGGCCACTTGAAGCGCAATGGCTTCGGCCAGAATAAAACCAAGTTTTTCCATTTCATCATCGAGAAAGTACTTATATTTATACTAGATGACTTCAAGCTCTTCCTACTAAAAACTTGCTCAATCCGGCTAAGACTTCAAATTGAGATATTTCGTTGAAGGTCGCGTCGCATTTAAATGAAAACTTTGATCTCGTTCGTGAGTTGACCGTATATAGAACACCATGTGAAATGTCCTGAACCCAACGAAATGTTCTTTCTCCGTTTGAGGTATCTTCCATACGCAGTCCTAATATTTTTTCCTCTACAGCAGCCGGTGTAATGTTGAACATTTCACTGATTTTCGTCCACACATTCAACTTCTTGTACTTGTCTTTATATTCTCTATACTGTATTTGTTATAAAGGCATTCGTATTTGCGCAGCTCTTCCATAAACTCTTCCGTACTGCAGCCCGCCATGTTCGAAGCCGAACAAGTGAATGCACGAGCGACAACAACAAACCGTTGCCATGGCGTTGAAGTTTGGATCTAGGAAACATTGCATTGTAGGATGCCATAGGATCGCTCGATCGGCGAAAAGTGTTCTCATATAATCGCCGACGATCGCTGACAATCGCCCGCGTTCGCTAACGATCGCTGGAGTAGAATTTTGCTCTACTCCAGCGATCGCGATCGTTGACGATCGCTGGATCTCGAGAAGTGTTCACATATGATCGCTGACGATCGCTGGTCAAATTTTGGACGATCCGGCGATCGCCAGCGATCGTCAGCGATCATATGAGAACCAGCCTTTACGTAGCTTGGTTGAAACTCCTGGCTTTTGCTCCTCAGAGCTTTCTAATTATGTGCAAAATCGTACATTTTATCAGTCCGGAAAGTAACATGCCGGTAATTTCTTAAACGTTTGATTTTTATTCAGAATGAGTACGGATGATTTGACTCGTAGTCCTGTACCAAAATGCATTATCGATCTGAACTGGTGGAATTCGTCTAAGGAGAAAATCAAGAAGGCATATGCTGAATGGGCAGAGACGTATGATCAGGTTAGTCAATTAGTTTTTCATCTATCGAATGTTTTCCCGCGGGAAATTTAATGTTCTCGCAAAATTTGGGCTTTCATGAAGCTTCAGCTAGAATGTCAAATTCCGTAGTATCGCTTTTAACAGCACCATACACAGCTTAAAATGTCTCTTCGTTTCGATAAATATAAATAAATATCTCTAGAAATATTATGCCAACGTTTAGCTTTGAACTCTCTGCAGGATGTTAAAGACGTCTTCCACGGTCCTATAAACTGTGCCATTGGATTCATCACTACAGCAGATGGATTGTTTCCAGGAGAACGTCAGAACATGCGCATTCTGGACGTTGGCTGTGGTACGGGGTTCTTGGGAGAACATCTCTACAAAGCTGGTTACACCAGCCTTGTTGGCTTAGATGCATCAGAGGACATGCTGGAGAAAGCAAAGGAGAAAGCCATATACAAGCACTTAATTCATGATTATGTCACTCCAAACCGACTTGAGAAGATCGCTGATAGGTCTTATGACGCAGTTGTTAGCTGTGGTGTTCTCACACCTGGTCAAATAAAACCGCCATGTTTGGATGAGATGATACGATGGGTGAAGAAAGGTGCTCACAGTTTAATAATATCTGCTTGTTCCTAATAGACCCTTTCTTTGTTACCTCATTTCATATCACCTGACTTTTCCCTTGTATAACCTTTTTTTTTGTTTTCTCTGTATCCCAAGAGGAAATGTAACAATTTCTATAACTGGAAAACAAAGCACTGAATTCCATCTCTATAGAGAGCTGTCACGTGATCTGATTTGGGACAACAAAGCGACGAGCTGAATGGGTCTATTGTGTTAACAAGTAAGGGGGTCGAAAGGGGTATTGGCCCAAGGGCGTACAATGTTTCACAATGGCGAGGTTTTCTCATTGTATGCAAAATATTTTCATAAATCATTAGGAACCATTGTTTGTCTGGTTTATTGTTGCATGAAATTACCGTTCATATGACCTATCATTGTTTTTTCTCGGTTCTTTCAACCAACGAAGCTTATAGTGTAGTGGATAGGACAGAAGACTAGTAACCTTTTCTCCATCTTCTCCTTTCAAGTCACTTCACCGTAGGTAAAGAGTAAGCCTAAGTACTAGGAAAAGCGTGAGGGAATAAGTCGAGGGAAATATAAATTATGCAAGGTGAATATTGTTTCGAAGAATGTTGTGACTCAAATCCCTTGTAAACTCCAAGCTTTATTCCAAGTTTATCTCAGCTGAATTACACGCTAGAACCACGAGTTCAAGGTCATTACCAAATATGGTATAAATGTCACTTTCCTAATATGGGACGCTAGTAACGCTGTCACACAATATGATTGGGATCGTAACATCCTCCCTTCAAAATGAAAAAATGAAAAAACTAACAAATGAGCGTAACTAGACAGACTACAACATAGAAAAAACGCTCAGTTCTAAAGGCTATACGAGTGTTCCTAAATGCTACTTATCCTGAGTGAGTTGTGACATAGTCTCTCAGATAGCTTGGCTCTTTGACCAGTCTTCCACTCCTTGCCCTCACAGATGTATCACTGTGTCTATGCTCAGGTTGCTGAACGATCGGTTGTTCCTTCCTGGTGCTGGTGGTTGTTGCCTTGCACGTTTCTTGAGCTGGTAGCTGCACTGCGTCAGCATTTTGTTGGTTGTCAACTGATGGAAGCTCATCGCAATGGGGTACACTAGGCCTTGTCCTTACCTCAAGCGACCGTGATGGAGACTCTGTGGGGTCTTTCACGCTATCTTCAATTCTATCATCAGCTTCAGCCGTCCTCCTCAGATGTCTTCTATTCCTGATGTACAGTTGGCCATCTGATTCTATCACATAGGACCCGATGCCAATCGTTTTTAGAACTTTTGCCTTCTTCCAGGTTTTCTCATTGAGCTTGAACGGCTGCATCCTGACAATATCGTCCTCCTGAAGCTCTGGTAGGTCTTTAGCGTTTCTATCATACTTCATCTTCTGCTTCACTTTTCTCAATCTATCCTTCTCTAGTGTGTTCTCTGGGATGTGGGGTTTCAATAGATTGGATGAGGTAGGAAGGCTCGTCCTTGTCCTTCTATTCCGCATTAAACGCTGGGCAGGGCTTGGGCCAAACCCTTCCTGTGGTGTGTTACGGTGGTTCAGGAGTGCTTGATATGGATCGCTTCCAGATGCTAGGTTTTAAGGATCTTCTTTGATTATTTGACAGCTGCCTCTACGTTGCCATTTGATTGGTGGTGGCAGGGGCTCGTTGTTGTATGCTTGAACTCGTAGTCATTCTTGAATGTCTCTAATTCATGACCAGTGTATTGCGAACCACAATCAGTCATTACTTCCTCAGGGATTCCATATCGTGCTATGTGAGCCTTCATCTTCTTGATTATGCTCATAGTCTTCCAGTCATGGAGCCTATCAATCTCGAAGAAGCTTGAAAAATAATCCACAGTGACCATGTAGTACTTGTGGTCAAACTCAAATAAATCTGTAGCTATCTTGGACCAGGGGTGGTTCGGGATGTCGTGACTGATGAGCGTTTCTTTTTGTTGCTTTGTGCCAAACGATGCACAAGTCTCACATTTGGATATGTGGTATTTCAACTCGTTTTTCATGTTCGGCCAGTAGATGGTCTCTCTGGCCTTTCTCAGGGTAGATTCCACTCCCTGGTGGCTAGAGTGTAGCTGTTGAAGCATGCTGCTCCTTAGGGTCTTGGGTATCACTAGCCGGTCTCCTCTAAATAGCAGTCCATCTTGTACCGCTAGTTCATCATGAATGTGAAAGTAGGTTGCTACAGTGGGTGCCAATTTTCTTTTGTCCTCTAGCCAGCCCAACTGTATGACTGTCTTGACTACTTGTAGGACTTCATCATTCTTGGTTTCCTGGCGGAAACTTTCAGATTTGTCTTCATTCACTTGTAAGTGGTTCACTTCCTGGACACATTGCTGTACTTCAAGTCCCATCTCGAATCCAGATCTAGTATGCAGGACTTCTTCTGTAAATTCTCTAGTGTCTCCAGTCGTCTTAAGAAAGTGTCGGCTGAGTGTGTCTGCTAGGTACATTTCTTTCCCTCTCTTGTAGCAGACAGTTAGGTCATACTTTTGTAGCCTCATTAACATCTTCTGTATTCGTTTTGGTGCTGAGACGAGAGGCTTGATGAAAATTGTCTCCAAGGGTTTGTGATCAGATTCTACAACTACGGCTCTACCATACGTGTACTGGTGAAATCTCTCTGTGGCGAACACTATCGCCAGGAGTTCCTTTTCAATTTGGGCGTAGTTGCGTTCTGCAGATTTTAATGCTCTGTTTGCATTAGCTAGTGGTTTTCCATCTTGGAGTAATGCTGCTCCAAGTCCACCTTCGCTGGCATCACATTGTATTGTTAGATCTTTGTCTTGCTCATAGTACTTGAGCAATGGTGGTTCTGTCACCAATTCTTTAATCTTGTCAAATGCTTGGCCATGTGTTTTGTCCCAGGCGAACTCTACTTCCTTCTTGGTGAGTTGTCTTATTGGTTCTGAGACTTCTGATAGCTTCGGTAAGAATTTCGCTAAGTAATTGACAGTTCCCATTATCCGCTGGACTCCAGTCACATCGTTTGGTTTCTCCATCTTGAGTATTGCCTCAATTTTGGACGGGTCTGCTCTCACTCCTTCCGATGTTAGCAGGTGTCCGATATATGGGACTACTGTCTTCTTGAATGCTACCTTCTCCCTGTTCAGCTTGACGTTGCGTTCTTTGCATCTGCTTAGTAATTTTCTGAGCTTGAAATCATGATCTGCGATTTCTTCTTGCATCGTCTCACCATTCCCAGCCACGAGTATGTCATCAGCTACTGTATACACTCCATCAAGTCCCTCTATTGCTTGATCTAGGCGGGATTGGAAAATCTCGCTGGCTGGTGATATTCCGAATGGCATTCGATTCCATTTGTACCACCCAAACGGTGTGGCGAATGTTGTGAGTAACGAGCTGTCCTCATCTAGTTTCACTTGCCAGTAGCCATCCTTGCAATCAAGTTTTGTGAAAATCTTCGCCTTTCCCAGCTCTGGTAACACGTCTTCAATTATTGGCATGGGGTAGTGGCATCTTTTCAGGGCTCTGTTTAAGGGCTTCGGGTCTAAGCAGAGACGGAGCTTCCCGTTGGCCTTCCTCACAACAACAACTGCGTTTACCCATTTCGTGGGCTGTTCTACTTTCTCTATTACCCCTTTCGTTTCTAGGTTATCTAGATAATCTTTGAGAGGCTTTTTCATCGACTCGGGCACTCTTCTCGCTGGTTGCTGAACAGGTTTTATATCTTTGTCTACTTCAAGGTGCAAGGGTGTGCCGAGATCTCCTAAGCCTTCGAAGATTTCTTTGTACTCTGCAGTAACCTGTTCGAGGGTGACTTCCTCGTTGGCCTGACCACATGTTAGATTCACGCTTTGGTCAAGTCCTTTGTTGTCTGATTCATTAGATTTGATCTTGTCATTCATGTCTAATGGTTAGCAGTTGCATCTGCTGGGCTGCTTTGCTTCCAAGCAGATTTACGCAGCGCTCGTCATCAACTACGGTAAACTCTACTTTGTACTTTCCCTTATCTTCTGGGTTAGTCGACTGAACTTTACACTTGCCCAAAGGCTTGAGGGTTGATGCATTACACATCTTTAGAACTTGGGTTGTCTTTGCAATGTTATTTACATACTTAGTGTTCTTTATTGTGCTTAACTTAATCACATTGCACGTGGCACCAGTATCGATCTGAAACTCTACTTCAGGCCCACCCTTAATCTTCATATTCGCATTGATCTTCGACTGATATTTTCCACTCTGTATTGCATGTACTGATTCCATTTCAGGGCATAACTGAACTGTACACGAGTCACCAGAGTCACTTGAATATTCGCCCGATACTGCGTGGATGCGCTGCCTGCGATTCTTGCGCTTTTTGTCTTGCTTGCAGACTCTAGCGAAATGGTTATCTTTTCCACATTTACTGCATGTTTTGCCATAAGCTGGACAAAGCTCACGTTTATGCTCGTGGGACCCCCCGCAGTATTTGCATTCCAGGGTGCTCTTTCTAGCGTCATGCTTTCCCCTAGCTTTCATTTCCCCCTCTCGATGCTTAACTGCATGAATTTCATTTGACTCTACATGCTTTTCCGAGAGATTTTTTAGGTGCTGCGCTGTGGTTTTCCCGCTTTTACATATATCTATCGCCTTGGTAAGGGATAATTTTCTTTCTTGGAGTAACTTCTTTCTCAAGGCAGGGTCTCGCACGCCAAGTACAATTTTGTCACGAAGCAGCGTGTCTTGCAAACAATGACAGAAATTACAATGATTTTGCCAGAGTTCCAAGCGCTGAGACATAATGGTCAATGGTTTCTCCTTCCTTTTGATCTCTACTGTTAAATACATACCTTTCGAAGGTTTCATTTGTTTCGCCAATACAAAATTCCTCAAATTTCTTCATAACTGATTCATAACTGATTCGAGTTTTCTTGAATTTTGAGCTGGCTCAAAGGTCATATCTTCGTATATCTCTTGTGCATCTTCGCCGATTGCTGATAAAAATGTCGCCGTTTTGTACTCTTCATCGAATCGCTGGAGTCTGACAACCACTGCATAGTTTTCCCAGGCTCTCTTAAACTTCTTCCAGCTTGTGGAAATGTTGTCAAGTGTGAGAGGTTTTGTCATAGTAATGCCACTTGGCAAGGAAGGTATCGTTTGCTCAGCTTGACTCCCTTGAATTTCGGCGGGATTTGCGACTCCGGCCGCTTGACTTGGGCTTGCTTCATCGTCCGACATTCTTGAGCTTTAATTGAAAGCTTCTGACACCATGTTTCGAAGAATGTTGTGACTCAAAACCCTTGTAAACTCCAAGCTTTATTCCAAGTTCATCTCAGCTGAATTACACGCTAGAACCACGAGTTCAAGGGCATTACCAAATATGGTATAAATGTCACTTTCCTAATATGGGACGCTAGTAACGCTGCCACACAATATGATTGGGATTGTAACAAATATACACTAAATCAATGTTAGAATGCAAGGGGAAAATTATATTCCCCCGCAAAGTACAAAGAAACTGAGGTGTGTTGTGAAAATATGAGTTATATTCCCCTGAAAGAACAAAGAAAACAGAGCTGTGTGGAAAACAAGAAAAACTGTAACAATGGGGTTTATCACGTGGCCATATTGGTTATAAACAATAGGTTTTGTCCCTTTAGCCACACACTGGAGCAGTTTGAGAACGAGGTTAGCTGGAAAAAAACAAAGCTTTTTATTCCCCTGGGACTCAACATGGTCACCGCGTGATAAAACCCACTGATGACGTAATTAACGATTCGCTTTTATTCCTACAGCACGTCATTTCTATTTTCTATTTTAATTTCCAGGTGGATTGTTATTTTTCACATGCAGAAAAGGTGATTATTCCACTGAGGAATATGGCTATCGGGCAAAGTTTGACCAGATGGAAAAAGACCAAATATGGCAATTGGTCTACAAGACAGAGACGGAATACTTCACGAGTCCGAATGCGGACGAATTTTCACATTCTAAAACTTTTGTATTGGGATACAAAGTTTTGTAGATAGAAAAACAAGCAGCCAGTGATTGAAAACCTAACTTCTACAGTATATCAGCCAAGATTATGGAATTTCTTCCAGAGTAATACCTACTATAATCTGTGTAAAGATGGTTACTATGACGACCTTGCAACCTTGTTCCTCCATCTTCATCATAAAAAAACACTGTTGAGTGCACGAGCCGAACGCGAGTGCATTCAGCATCTTTTGAAGACATTGAAAGTGCCTTATTTATGTTTTATAATAAAATGCGAATTATCGGACATACTACGAAATGCATAAAATAATGATCATTTCCAATCAACCATAATAACTACGGTGTTTAGGCCGCTAATCCGAGGTTTAGGGTTTTCCTACTGTTAGGATAAGGTATTTCAAAATTTTAGGCAAAACTGAACTTAGGAAAAATATATAATAATATGTACAGTTTACATTAACTTTGGAAAAGTGACACTACTTTGGAACACACGACCCTCATTTGTCATAAGCTTACTTTAAATGAAACCTTACCTTTGTTTAATTGGTTTGGATTTGTATAAGAATATAGTTTGACGCGCGTCTTCTGAGATGACAATAGATTGAATAGAATCTCTGTTCGAAGAACATGGTCTTTCTTCGTAAGTTGTTAGTTTTTACATCTCTTAAGCTTATTGCTATCTAGTGATCATAGCAACGAGCCAATACAATTTGAGTATTTTAATTACAGTTCTGTACGTTAATGGTACTATTTTTCCACAAACGAAAAAAAAGAAGTCTTTGAATAGAAATATTCCTTTAAAGGAGCAACGCGATGATAAAATGACGTCACGACAGCAAACCGCTGGACGAAAATCGCGAAATATTTGGAACACCATTCAGTAATGGCGGACGTGATTTTGAAGGTAAACTGTCCGCAAACTTCATAGTTTAATTTTGTCCTTTGGCAATATTTTTCACTGATTTGGATATTTCCGCCACTGTGTCCATTTGGAAATACAAAAAAGTGCCAAAACTCCTCCGTGAAGTGGCCGAATTTCGTGACACTTTAATGACCTTGTAAACCTTAATTTTATCTTTAGAATATCGTAAATATACCAACACTGTTCTCAATCATTGTTTGTAAATGACAAAAATACAGAACGAATATCCCGCTGTAACATTTCCAGTCAGTAATCCGTCACTGTGCCTCGTGATTGGTTGAAGTAAACTGAACCAAGCGTGAATTACTTCAGTTCGTGATTGGTTCATTGATATTTTACTTGCTCGTGATTGGCTCACTGGTTTTGGTTTTAAAACACTGTTGAAAACAGCTCTAAGCTAGAACAATAAAAACAAAATATGTAGCAGTGACATGCAGTCAATAAATATTTGGAAATCGGCTGCAAATATCGAACGGAAATTGCCGTCTCCACTGTGCAAAGTGAAAGCATAAAACTTTCGATATTTATACTGCTGAGTAGAAGCTTTTGTAATAGTTTAAGGCGACAACCCGGCCCAAGTTTTCCGGGAAGGGGAGCACTTGTGTTTGTCAGTGTATTACGGATGTGCGGCGGAACGTACGGGTCCTATTTAGATCCCAATTTCGCAAAGTGGTCCGGTCGTGAATAACAAAATATGTACTTCATTCTGAAATATGATAATCGGGGTATTTATAAAATACATTTGGTAATTTGGGTTTCATAACTAATTGTTTGGCAAACCGCATCTGGTTCGTGAGCCATACCCTAGAGTAATAAAAGGACGATGCAAGGATGACTTGTACGGTAATAGTTATATTTTACCGATATTTGGCACGGCCAACCTCCCGGGTTTACAAGTTGTCTATAGGGCGGCACATAGCCGTATCACACCTACCATTAATTATGCAAGTGCCACATTAGAAATTTGTGGGTTTGGAAAACGGAAATGGGTGCTACATGACTAGGAGTCATCTTGACAATAATCATTGCCCTCTCTTTAATTTTCCGGGTTTTACGAGGCTGCAAACTTTCCCTAGCAACAGTTGATATAAATATGTCAATGGGCCCTTAATCCCCGCTTTGCCGATGACATCGTGCTTGAAACTCTTCTTACTACCCAAGTAGAAAATCTTCATGCAGTGTCGAGAATGAAACCTTCAGCGTTCTCCACTATGCCCAGGATTTCAGCATAATTGTCCATTGAACGAATAACCAACTGGGTTGCTAAATACTACACCCACGACAAGTCGTATTACCAAGTGCCGGGTACGAAGTGAAACGACAAAGGACAAGGCTGGTGCATTGTCATCAGCTGTGTAGGCAAGACTATCAAGTCATCCGGTAAATCTTCAAAAGTTAATTTTACCAAAGACCAGAGCATATCAGAAGTTTGCATACCGCTCCAACCCGTGATGCTTTTGTCGATGAAACTAATGTGGCGGATGTTATGACCGAGTCTGCCGCAGAACAGGACAGATTGATGAGTACAAGACCGATTCCGATGACGACATACCTTCTGGCCTTGACGAACTTAGTGAGCTACCAGTGTCAGCCGAGCCTGTGTGACCCGTTCCGGAAGAGCTTTGATTTGTGAGCCCGGTAAGTAGTAGTTACGTCTCATAAACTATATTGTTTCTAGTTTTACTTCTTCCTATTTCAAGCCGGTTAAGTAAAATAACTCAAACTGCTAACATGTACATTATATTTGGCTGCATTGTAAAGTTGTACATTTCCGTATAAGTCTAGTTTTTTTGACACGAGTTACGGTTATTCACTCAAAAAATCGTAGAGCTGGACTGTGAATGAGCTATTGTCCACTACTGAAGAGATGCTTGTTCCATGCTTTCTAAAGGGACATCAACGTTTTTTTTTGCTGCCTTTGAATTAGCGTGTGAAAATAAATGCTTTTAAATTATATAGTATTATATTTTCAATCTGTTGTATTGCATTGTATATTGTATCAAAAACATCCAATAACTCCAAACAGGATATGATCCTGTTAATGGTTAACTAACGTTTAACTGACAAGCCAAAATTTTCACTGACAAGCCAACATTTTCACTGACAACCAGACATTCGTAAATTGTACACTAGATGTCATCTATGCACCGATATTCCTGTCAATAAAATCATTTGAAATTCCTGCGCACCGCCATCTTGGATCTCATGACGTCAGTATTCCACCGCCATCTTGGATCTCACGACGTCACAATGTTTCACCGCCATCTTGGATCTCATGACGTCACAGTGTTGCACCGCCATCTTGGATCTGAGACGTCACAGTGTTGCACCGCCATCTTGGATCTCATGACGTCACAGTGTTGGCAACAAAATCTATTATAAAGTAACCCACGGAATACTCGCTCTCATTGGTTGAAAGCCGTGTTTCTATAACTCTATAGAAACATGGCAAATTATGCCGGCATCGTGGCCTTGAACTCAATTGGAAACTCGGCGAAATAATTCCTACACTTTTCTAAAAACATTGAGCACTAAATTCAATTCGACGAAGAACCAGCTACAGTATTGTAAGAAACGACAATGTGTTGTTAGTTTAGGAACAATCAGATGTTTTATTGAACTCAAAACAATCTCAAAGTACGAATTACAACATTCATTTTTGTGGACAAAGTTGCCGTGGTCGCAATTTGTGCGATATTAAACAATCATTTTCGCCAAAACAGCCTATTTTGGCTGACTAAGCTCAATTAAAAACTATTGTTTGGTAGATTTAAGCCGGATAACTTAAAAAAATTCTGTCTTAAATATTTCTAACATGATCTAGATGCACAAAATAGAGGCTGAAATAGAAATGGAAATCAAAAGTACAGCAAAATCTGGAGCACAAACCTAACATAAAGTTAATCAACATCCAAGAGCTACAGTCTTGTACAGATGCTAAAACTCCATCCAACGCCGTCCCCTTCGACTACTCTTGGTTAATTGAGGAATGTACGGTTCAGTATGACTCTCTACAGGTGCCGTAGAGGATGCGAAGGGCAAGGAAATCTGATCAAGCTTGAAGTTTCTGATGAAAACAACCTGCCGTCCGTATGCGACCGCATGAGGCATGACACACGGCGAATCGACGAAGAACTATTCTAGTCCTTGGAAGACAGAATGTACAAAACAACTGATGACCCGAGTAAGTAAGTAAGTAAGTAAGTAACTTTATTTAAGTGTCAATGTATTTAGCTTTGCAGCTAATTGGGGACACTAGTCTTGACTAGTCCTACGATTTTATGTCCTTGTCCGAGAAGACGTGAAGGTCTAACCGTTTACTGTATTATGTAAAGGCAGCACCTTCTACTCAGTTATTTTAAGACCCTGAGTATTGGTCCGGCTGGGGTTTGAACCCGCGACCTCCCGCTCGAAAGACCGGAGCTTAACCACTGAGCTAACCGGGAGGCGGTTATTAGAGTTATTAAGAGTGATGACTTCCTTGCTTTATAGTTCTAGATTTTAAAGAGAAATCCAAAATATTCTCCTTTCTTGCAACACGTCTTGATCTCCCGCAAACTTTGTTTGGTACGAAAACCGGCGCCCATTTGAGCTTCTTTTTCTTCATCATTCTGGGTAATTTTGGGCTCCAATTAAAAGGTTTTTCGTAGCTAGGGAACTGCAAAACTGACTGATTTAGTCATGTGATAAGTTCATGACGTACGACTGCACGACTTAGGAGAATTTATGTTTTGATGATCATAAAAACGCGTGATTTTCCTTTGTTCTACTTATTTTCTGTGGGTTATTCTATAAAGGAAATAGAAAACATTTCCCCTCGTTTCTATAGAGTTATAGAAACACCAACACGCTAAATTCCAATTCAATCTGTGGATTAGCCGGGACCTGGCTTTGATCAGCCCCCATGCGGGTTGTTTCAGGTCTCGTTAGAAATTCAGAGAGTTTGGAAGAACTCGAAATAGATGTAAAAACACTCGCCCTTCGGGCTCGTGTTCCCACTGCCATTTCTCGTTCTCTCAAACTCTCACTCGTGTTTCTATAACTCTATAGAAACACGGGAAATATTTTCTATTTCTACGCTCTCATTGGCTGATTCAGGGTCACGTGGCAGTTATCAAAATCCAATGTTTCCCGCGCGGGTAACAATTCATCAATAGCTGTTATTACGGCTGAGCCAAATGGTCAACGGGTTTACCCCATCAGCCCTCATGAAAACGAGGCTTTCAGGTCAACCATTTCAAAATTGTACAGAGATGGAGTCACGTTGAACGGAGATCACCAAGAAGATGATGCCACAAACGATTATTTTCAAAAGAAAAGCAAGAATAAATGTTAAGTGGTGTCTGCCCTTGGCCACTGGAGTGATTTGACGGAATGTTTTTACAAGCCTAGTCTTCAAGGTTCAAGGTTTTTATTTCCACAAAACAAAACAATCATTACATTCAGTACATGCGACAAAAGATATTTGCTAATGTGGAGGAGCACAAGCATAAAACCACGAGGGTTACCAAAGTTGCTTATGCCCCTAAAGAAGCTTCTTGGGTCCGTGAAGTCAACAACTCACAAGCCAACTCCTCTTCGCATTCAGCCTGGCCTTATCAAATCGGTTAGTCCATCCTTAGGCCACTCACTTCTTACAGTCGCTACTAGTGCATCGAATGAAGCGACAGGAATAATAAAGCAGAGTAAAACGAGGTTATTTCAAAGAAAATTTCACTCAAACAAGCTCACAGCTGAAACAGCCTCAAACGAGTCGATGACCCGATAAGATGGAAGAAACCGCTGACCGTTTCATGGTATTTGGCTAAGCCGTAATAACAGCTATTGTCAGGTGGTGTGGGCGCTACGATCGCAAAGCACGTTGGTCCATTTCACAAAATCGGCTCATTTCACACAAGCTGCCGTCGAGCGAGAGAGCTGTTTGAATCGGTTCGATCGGCGAAGAGCGTTTTGTTCGGGTATTAAAAAGAAAGTTGTTCCTTCACTGGGATGAATTACCTCCTACAGTTTATCAAAAATTGTGTGAAAAGCGCCACAGAGCAATTCAAAGGGAAAAAAGCGACAGTCTCCAGCTCCACGAAACGTCATTATGAATGAGAGTTGAATACTTTTGCCAGCTTTTAACAGGTGAGTTTAGTTTTTTCCTTCGCCCTTTTACTTGCATAAATCAAGGCTCAAAATATTGAGTCGAAGCTTGCAATTAGTTCGGTGTACATGTAGTACTGCTTGAAGTGGTACTAAATTAATAGGAGCGTTCATTTTGTCAGCCTTTGTTTATATTGTTTATAAATTTATTATAAACTTTTATATTTCGAAAGATAAGCCAACACTTCATCTTTGACTAGGAGATGAGACCCAGTTAATGCTCAGACTTCCCCTCCTAACTGATTTGATATTTCAAGGATAATCAGTGTACAATGTCAATGGTTTCTGATGAGCCTACCCTTTATAACATTTGGCTTTTGTTTCTTTTGATACAGGAACAGAAGAGAGTGACATTCCAGCTGCTTGTGCATAATTATATAGATGGGATACTAAACCAGCATATAATTCTACCGAGACAAATCATTATTACAGAATATATATATAGCCTGTGTAGCAGTGCAAGGGAGGGAGAGGGGGACAGGGAGCTCCTTGTGCTGGCTAAGAACAAGATTCACATTAGCTATAGTCCTGGGCCCGGTTCTTGAAAGCCAGATTAGCGCTAATCCAGAGTTAATTACCATGACAACTAATATGTTTTGTTGAGAGTTAATCCAGGATTAGCGCTAATCGGGCTTTCAGGAACCGGGCCCTGTTCAATAATACATTTAAGCAGTGGTGTCGGGAGGGAGAGCCCCCCCCCCCCCCTCTGCCCAGTTTCAGAAGAGAGACTAACATACATGTACATACATAGTTTTTATTTAAACACGGAGTCTCTTCACGTTACATGCTCTCCAAGGGAGCCATGTATAAAGGTAAAAATTACGATAATGAGTAAAAATATAAAAGCTAAAACTAAGATATTAAAATGTTCTAATCGCTAATTAATATAATCATTAAATTTATTTACAGTTGACCTAAGTACCTCTTAAAATTGTATAGGTCTGGCTGGTTTTTGGCTGCAGCTGGTAAGCTATTCCAGAGAACGGCCCCCTGATACTGAAAGCTGTGTTTACCAGCTTCAGTCTGTGGATGTTTTATGAAAATATTGTGCTGAATTTCTTAAACTATGGGAGACAGTGTACAGTGTTTGAATTTGCAAATAGTTTATGCAAATAGTCTGGTGAAGTCCCATTTAATGTTTTAAACATTAAAGTTGCAAGTTGTTTGCATCTTCCGTTCTCAACATTGTCCCATTTAAGCTCATCCAGTAGCCCAGATGACGGTTCATCATAATTAGAAAAGGTAATCACTCTGGCAGCTCTATTTTGGAGCTTTTGAAGGTGATCCAATAGCCCTTTACCACATGAGGTTCCCCATACTGCACTACAGTAATTGAGATATGGTAGTACGAGGGAATTGTACATAGTATTTAAAGTTTCAAATGGTACAAGGCTTCTAACTCGTTTTAAAGCTCCAATCCCTCCTAAAATTTTCTTAGAAATGTTATCCACCTGTTGTTTCCATGTTAGGGACTCATCAATCTAACTAAGTCCAAGATATTTGTAAGTTTGTTCTCTCTAAGGGTTTGTGATCAACTTTGATTATGAAATTATGTTCAAGGTGTCTTATTTTATGCCAACTTGCAACTTAGTATCATAAACTTAGTTTTTACTATATTTAAACTAAGTTTATTTGCCTTTAACCATATGTGCACCTTATTCAAGTCATGGTTCATTTGTTGCTCTAGAACATTTGGGTCTGCATCAGCTACTGTAAGGCTGGTATCATCAGCATACATTCTTACTTCTGAGAATAGATCACAAGAGGAGAGATCATTAATATAAGTTATGAAGAGAAGACAGAAGTCGTCACTGAAAATGTCTCAGAATTGATCTCCCCCCCCCCCCCCCCCCCCCCAGTTTTCCCCAATTTTAAGGGCCTCCCTATGCCCCAGCATTTAAGCATTAATTAGCTTTTCTATAATTCAAGTTGAGTTGTCCTATGAAATAATTACGGTACATTGTACATGTAAATTTTTTTTTATTGTTGCCATTTATATTAAATTAGATAATTTAAATATTTCCACATGACTGTAATGTAGGTGCACAGAATCAAATAATGCACTTATCAGCAGCTTCCCCCAGGAGTAGACCCCAGGATGATCAAGAGGATTGCAAAAAGGGTGGAACAAACTTCATGATTTTCCCCAGGGGTGGGGAAATGTTATTAGTCAAAGTCCCCTGGGTCCCATTTTCCTTAAACAGAAAATCCCTCTTATGTGAGATTATAATCTTACAAATTCCCCCTCGCTTATATTGGAACTTCAAACAAAGTCAAGCATTTTCCCCTACCCACTTTTATTCCCCAACTTATCCCCCTGATCGGCCTGGGAGGGCTTATTAGAGAGGGGGGGGGGGGGGGCTTATGTCAATGGAAGAGCCAATGTTCAGTAGAGACCAGTGTAAAATTCCCTTTTATTCTCCACAAGGAACTGGAACACAAGGCGGGAAAACTAAAACATATGACATTAACAGTCAAGGAGCAAAAGTTCAAGAATAAAATATTGTTTAAATAGTATGGTACCTTCATAAGGTTTAATTACATTCAAGAATGGAGTAACGCAACTACTGCAGTAATACTGACTTTTTTTGGGGGGGGGGGGGGGGGGCTTAATTAATTTTGTCTTTAAAAAGGGGGACTTATTAGAAGAGAGGGGCTTAAAAGAGAGGGGGGGCTAAATAGAGGATATACGGTAAGTGCATAAGAAAGGTATTTTGAAAATAAATTATTTGCTTAAAAAAGTTGTGAATAGCTCTTGCTTTCCTCTCATTTGTTGCACTAGCCGACCTCAAGATTTTTGAGCTGGCTTTCCAGGGGTATCTCATGTAGCACCACCGTGACCTCTCTTGCTGGGCTGGTAATTATTCCGTCATCTGTTAAAATAATTAAATGAATAAAAATTGATGTAATAGCTGACATGTAGTGACAGTTGAATAACAGTACAATGCCACTTTGCTCAGTATAATTCCTTTTCTCAAATTTTCATACAAACCTAAACTGAACCCCCAAAATTAAAAATTAAAATCTTTTTCCAACCCAAAATCATTCATAGAACGAGTCTAAATACACCTGAATTATAATGAAGAATTTAGCTAAGTTTTGAAGTATCTTTTTAAGTGGCACTGCAGCGGTGTTGTATTATGCAGTTTAGCCTAATCGCCAAAATTTTCCCAAATTCAAGTCAAAAATTCAGATCGAAGATAGGTGGCGCTTAGAGGCGCTTTTATACAGTTTTAATCATACACATTTGGGGAATGATTTCCCAACTTTAGAGGAAGATTCGTCGATGGGTTTTGTCAAAGTTTCCAAGTCTCTAATGCGTGCTTTTAAGAATCTCATTCACATTGAGAAGTAATAATTTCCACCGTAAAATATAGGGCTAAAAGTACTATAAACACCACCAAAATGACTCGATGATCAAGATAAATCGATAAACCGATACTTCTAATTTCTATTCATGTTAAAATATGCGACGAAACGTAGAAGAAAAACTCATGACCAGCGTTTGACTTACCGCCAAAATGACACTTTCACAGTTGATTCGCCGCCATCTTGAAAACTCGACTTTTTGGAAAAAATAATGCTTTGCGGTCGTAGCGCCCACACCACCTGAGCTATTGTTACATATTAGCCATAAGTTTTCCAGACACAACGCACGCTCTCATTGGCTGATTCAGGGTCACGTGGCAGTCATCAAATTTCAAACCGCCAGCTAAAGGCGGGAAATATTTGTTACCAAAATGTCTAGATATTCATCAAAAGCTTACCATTTTTCTTCGAAAGAAAGCGTTCAAAATGGAACCAGCTCCAAAGAAACAATTTACATCTTTATCAAGCGCGAGAGTGAGAAATTGGTAGCTAAAAAAGGATGCAAGAAAGACACAAAACGATGCTAAAACAGCTTCACCAAGAGAAGACGACAAACCTCGCTCGTATCAGGTATGCACACCTTTGCCTCTAGTAAAACTTATGTCTATATAACAAATCACTTAATGACTGTCCCCTCGGGAATCAGTGAGTTTTGTTTCCCCTCGATCCTCGATGTTCCCCTCGACCTTAAAAATATCTTCAACCTTAAAATATATTCTCTTGTCTACAAAATTAAGTATGTTAAAGTTAATATCCCATCAGCTTTCCTTGATCTCATACCATCCGTTTCTGATATTCACAATTATAATACTAGATATTCTAACAATCAAAACCTATACAGACCAGTCATGATCCCGAACAAATCATGGGTTAACTAGATTTAAAGCCATTTCATCAAGGGTGTGGGAAAAAATCCCACTAGTAATTAAACGCCTCCCGATAATAGCTTTAAAAACCAATACAAAATATTGTTACTTGATAACCAGAACTAACCATGTATGGCATACCCAAATTCTATCTGAAGCAGTAATGGCATATTAACCAATATTGTATGTACAATATTTTTCTCACCTTTTTTCTCTCTACTTTATAATATTGATTCTTTTCCTCGGCTATCTATTTTCACTGTGGTAGCGGCCAACACGAAAGCTTCAGCTACTTTGGCCACTACGCACATACATCTAAAATTATGTTCTACTGCTGTAACAACTTTTTGTACAATTATGAAAATAGTGCGAATAAAATGACTCCGTCTCGGGGAACATCGAGGATCTCGGGAAAACAAAACTCACTGTTTACCTCGGGGCCAGTCATTAAGTGTTTATTGTTAAATAGCCATAGGTTTTCCAGACACAGCGCATGCTCGCATTGGCTGATTCAGGGTCACGTGGCAGTCATCAAAATCCAATGTTCCCCGTGCCCGCCACGTGATCACATCGTGACAAAAGATGGTGTGATGTGTAGCGCGCGCTACTGGTCAGCTAAAGGCGGGAAATATTTGTTTCCCAAGTGTGAAATTGGTAGCTAAAAAAGGATGCAAGAAAGAGTGACACAAAACGACACTAAAAATGCCGTTGCGACGCTGGCAGCACAGTTTTGTGGTGAAAAGCAGCTTCCCGAAGAGAAGACGACAAACCTCGCTCGTATCAAGTAGGCCCTGTATTTATGCACAACTTTGCCTCTTGTAAAACTTATGTCTATATAACAAATCACTTAATGACTGTCCCTTTGGGAATCAGTGAGTTTTGTTCCCCCTCGATCCTCGATGTTCCCGGCCTCGACTCCGTCTCGTGGAACATCGAGGATCTCGGGGAAACGAAACTCACTGCTTCCCTCGGGGACAGTTTGTTGTTTTCTGACACTGTGACGTCATAAAATCCAAGATGGCGGCGCGCAGAAAATTTTAGAGTTCCTAAGGAGAGGAATCGCTCACTTAATTAATTAATGAAATGACCATATAAGGGACCATTCATTATTTATTCCAGGGGGTGGGCTGGCAAGAATGAGGGAGGGGGGGGGGGGGGGCACGATAAATTCAGGACACTCGAGGGGGGGTCATCAGAAAATATGGAAACAAATGTGGGGGTGGGGGGCTATTTTACAAATTACATCTAGAGGGGTCATGAGTTTTTGCTTTTCCTTGGAAGGGGTCAAGAGGTTTTGTTTAGGCTTATGATGGATCTTGCCAGCCCACCCCCTGGCATAAATAATGAATGGTCCCTAACATAAATTAGCAGTGGTTTTAAAATGTACAATTTTGACAGCATTTGAGCTGGTTGTTTAGTGTAATGGTTGCCTTACCTGTAGGCGGCAGCGGGGTTCGAGTTCCAGAAAATCTCACCATTTTCTTGAGACGGTTTTTCTTGAGAACCCTAGCGCTAGGTGGGTAAGATCTTGTTTACTGACCGGTTAGGGTTTTCTATATTTCAGGGTAGGATTTTAGTTAGTTTATATTGGCATTTCATGAATAAATTAAGTGAGCAATTCCTCTCCTTAGGAGCTCGTAGGAAATTTAAATGAGTTTTCAAATATCGACATGCAAATCGGTGGATAAATGACATCTGATGGATTTACTGGAGCCGGACAAACACAGAAACTGATTTAGGCAAGCTTAACAATCATTTGAGAGCAAACATTGTTTTTTAGCCAAGATTCCCTTTAAAATCCTTTAAAATGATATAATCAAACTCTGCTAGTGTCTATAGCAGAGTAAAATGACACAAATATTATTTGTACCGATGGAAATTATTAATGTAAGTGGACAATAGAACGTACACTGTATTTCAAAAAAACGTTTTGGCGGGAAATAGGACATCGAAGGCATTGGAAACCTTTTCTTTGCAAAAATAGAATGTAGAACTAACTCCAGATTGGTGAAAGTGAATGAAAAAGGTAAATTAGGGGGTGGGGTGGGGTGGGGTGGGGTATGTCTTGGATTGGAGCTGAATGATTGAACACCGGAAAGTTGAAACCGACCTCAGGTCAAGGTCGGTGCTGACTATCATTCGATATTAGTATGATGACTATGCATTACTCAGCACTTCACAACCAATCTTTTTTCATTGCTAATTCATTTATTATACTTGTGGCACTTTACAATACATGTGTAATGTTCGTTGATATAATACAAAAGTAAGTTAAATAATTGAAAGCTCTCGAGTGTGTTGAAGCTGGATTAGAAACGTTGAATTAATATTTTTCGCAAAACAAAATATGTAAGAACTATTGGCATAAATCAAACTTCAGGCAAAAACCCCAACTACTTTAATCGAAAGAGAATCAGTGTCACACTTGGTAATTACCAAACATTTGACAGTGTTATGTTGAATAATTTTGAGGAAACTGGCTGGCCAGCTGTGTGGCATAAATAATGACGTCATTAAAGATCGCTCAAGCGACAGGGCCTGATATGCGAAAATACATAAGCAAATACCGTGAACAAAAATCCTGCAAAAATACGTTGGATCCGAAGTAAGGACCTATGCAGCCAAAAGATAAACGATTAAAAATGAAAAGTCCGAAGACTATACATCAAAGTTGATATACAACGTAAAATTCTAAAACAAAGCACTGTCTACGGTTAGCTAGGCCTGACACGAAAAGCGCTCGAACTAGATTGCAGCCATAGACGACAGCTGTTTCGTTCTTATTAGAACTCGTCAGTATGGCATAGCAAACAGTACGCGGGCCTCGGCGCCACCGCACCACCGACCCGGACTGCGCTAAAAAGCATCTAGTAAGAGCTCACAGAAAGGCTTGGTTATCGGGTCACACGTCATTACGTGTGGCGAAAAGCCAAAAACCAAGCAAATCTGAACTAAACGTGTCAGTGATAACCAAGCCTTTCTGTGAGCTCTTACTGATGCTTTTTAGCGCAGTCCATCGCCCAGAATGCCGCGACATTCATCCGGGACATTTTTACGGGCAAGATCGAGCGCTGAGTTTAAAGTGCTTATAAGCCCTAGCCAGTTATCTTTGATATCGATTGTACATGAAGTGGATAGTCCAACGGTAGAATATTTCTTGATTTGGGTGTTGCGTCTACGAGATATATAGGTTTATATTTCCAATATGCTAATGATGTGATGTCATCACCGACATTTGCTGAATTTCTTTGTGCTTGTGAATTAAGCTATTTTCTAATTTAGAATATTTTCTAATTTAGAATATTTTTTTGGTAAAATGACTTTGATAAGCTTCAAATATAACTTAGAATTTAAAAATAGGTAATTTGTCTCTACCTGCATGCTTTTGTAAAAAGAAGTGATGTCGGTGATGACATCACATCATTAGCATATTGGAAATATAAACCTTTATATCTCGTAGACGTAACACCCAAATCAAGAAATATTCTACCGTTGGACTATCCACTTCATGTACAATCGATATCAAAGATAACTGGCTAGGGCTTATATGCAATGATCTTCGCGCGAACAATAGAGAAAATGGGCTCGAACTCTTGAAGGGGGCTACGGATTAGCTCATTTTTCGGAAAACAAAAGTTGGTAGTAGGACAACATGCACGGGTTTTTGTAGAAGAGATGTCAATTAAGAATTTGCGACTAAGAATAAATTCTTAGAGTGTATAAAAGTTTTATCGGTTTTGACTTCAAAATCTTTTTTTTTTTTATGTTCTTAGAGTGGACCATGGACTTTGAGGCCGATTTTCTCATCAAAGAATGACATTATTACACCAACATGGACGGGAAAAGTTAGTTTGGTATCTTGGGAACTAGTAGCCGTTTTTTTCGTTGAAATCTGATGGCTGTTAGTTCTATCGAAATCAACATTTCTAGAACACATTTTGCAAACAGAAATTCGCTTGCTAAATTTGGATTTTGAACATTCCCGCGGGGCCTCACTGAACTTCTAAGCTCCTCCCCCATGAACAATAGCACATACGCCACCTAATTAACCATTGAAATTGGGCCTTTCTAAACGAAAACAATTGTCACATGAGTTTTGTAAGTTTAATTGGAAAAGTGACTGGCATGAAAAACTAACAGAACAACGTAGAAAGCGCTCTCGCATCATAAACAAACGTTCTAGCAGATATTTTAAACCTTCAGTTTTAAAATGAGGTATTTCTCGTGTTTCTGTGTGCAGTAGAAGTCAACAAACAAAAATAAAGAATCTAGTTGTTGTCTTTACTCAGAATTGGCAAAGTGAGAAAGATTAGCGGCACTGCCGTTTTCATTTCAAACCGACATGAAAAACTAACAGAACAACGTAAAAAGCGCTCTCGCATCATAAACAAACGTTCTAGCAGATGTTTTAAACCTGAGGTATTTCTCGTGTTTCTGTGTTCCGTAGAAGTCAACAAACAAAAATAAAGAATCTAGTTGTTGTACTTTACTCAGATCCGGCAAAGTGAGAAAGATTAGCGGCACTGCCGTTTTGATTTCAAACCGACATGAAAAACTAACAGAACAACGTAAAAAGCGCTCTCGCATCATACAAAACTTATAAGTAGATGTTTTAGACCTTCAGCTTTAAAATGAGATTTTTCTAGTGTTTCTGTATGCAGTAGAAGTCAACAAACAAAAATAAAGAATCTAGCTGTTGTCTTTACACAGAACCGGCAAAGTACACTACTGAGAAAGCTTCGGCGGCACTGCCGTTTTGGTTTGATGAACCAACATGAAAAACTAACAGAACAAC
Source organism: Actinernus sp. WN-2022 (assembly GCA_030867875.1). Lineage (NCBI taxonomy): Eukaryota > Metazoa > Cnidaria > Anthozoa > Actiniaria > Actinernidae > Actinernus > Actinernus sp. WN-2022. The sequence continues at coordinate 18,543,036 of JAOWCC010000853.1, forward strand.
GTAAAAAGTGCTCTCGCATCATACAAAACTTATAAGCAGATGTTTTAGACCTTCAACTTTAAAATGAGATCTTTCTAGTGTTTCTGTGCGCAGTTACCGGCTGGTTCCAGAGGCCACAGTGACCGCGTAACCGATCGGAGACTCGTTGCTTCGCCACTTTCGAGCCTCTGGTAACCAGGGTAGTGTGCAGTAGAAGTCAACAAAATAGAAACAAAGAATCTAGCTGATGTATTTACTGGCAGAACCGGCTAATTTCTTGATAAACAACGTATTAGTCAGCTAAGCAGCTAATACGGCTGTGCATTTTTTATCCTTGTAATTCGCATGCATACGAATGACTCGCAAAAATACATAGCCGTGTTAGCTGCTTAGCCGGCGAATAATATATATTTTCCTATCATGTTTTATAATTTGGAGTCGTAATCTAGAATCACCGTGTAGTTTACGTTATCAAACTACAACTTATCTATTTCAACAAATATTTGGGGTAGTTAAACATTGACTTTAATGCATGTGGTGGCTTAAAAAAAAACACGTTGTTTTTGAAAGAAACTCAGTTTTAACAACAACAACAATTTATTTACCCAATTCAAGAATTAGTTTTCAGTTTCCTGTGTGATAGTCTATAGAGAACCGTTCACTTTCACTTTCTCAACTGGATGCGATGCAGTCTTGCAGCCATTCTCTCATATAAAAATGCTGCGAGTTCAAACAAGAAAAAACTCAAAGACCTCAAAGAACAGCATAAAAAGCGATAGCGCGTCAAAAACAAATGAAGAAACGGTGATCTTAATTTTGAGCTTTAAAAAGAGACATTTCTCGTGTTTCTGTCTTCTCTAGAAGTCGAAGTCTTAAAAATGAAAACTACCGTAGCCTTTAAAACAAACTCAATCGAGCAAACTCATTTTCACGGGTATATCAATCTATCAATATAATCAATTTGCGAATCGGGTCGGGCTCTGAAGACAACACCTCACATACCGACCTTTATTATGGAAGCGGTGCCCCAGCTGTTCCTGGGCAGTTGGTTAAGCAAGATGAACTTGGAAATCACTTTGAGCTTTCAAATCACCTTGCCAAGAACCATTAGCATAGGCACAGATGATCAGTCCATACGTTTCTTTTCATTTCATTCAAAAATCTTAGCATTTTTGGCAGTCAAAACCAGGAATAATGGGCTCAGTTTTATCGCACGGCGACCATGGCCATGTGAGTCCCAGGAGAATAAAAACCTTTGTTTTCGTCCGGTAAACTCGTTCTGAAACCAACCAGTGGGAGGCTACCGGGGCCAAAACTATTGTTTTATCCAAGATGGCCGAACTGCGATAACAGCCCATAAAGGTCGGTAGGCGAGGTGTTTTCTTCAGAGCCCGATCCGGTTTGCAAAACAGTGAAGGTATTTAGAATTTCCATGAAATTTATGACAATAAACTCGAATTGGTCGACACGAAATATCTTGTATTGGATAAAAAGAGTAGAGCAAAATGCACTGCTCTTCGACATGCCATATTGGCTGGGTTAGTTCATCTGAAGAATAATGTTCGACGTGTGTTTGTTTATGTATGTTTTACGCACCAACCGTATGCACGTGTCGCATGTCATGAATCCTGTCAAACGACGTGCGCTTGAGAGATATTTAATGACGTCATTATTTATGCCACACAGCTGCTGTGGCCATACATTTTTGAAACACCAGTTTCCTCAAAATTATTCAACATAACGCTATCAGATATTCGGTAATTACCAAGTGTGACATTCTCTTTCGATTAATGTAGTTGGGGTTTTTGCCTGAAGTTTGATTTATGCCAATAGTTCTTACATATTTTGTTTTGTGAAAAATATTAATTCAACGTTTCTAATCCAGCTTTGATTGACTTTTCTTAATATTTATGCGCATATAATTAGCTACTCGAAAACGTGGCTATCCCCGCATCGTTGCTCAGCTGAAAAGTAAAATGGCGTCGCGGACGGAATATTGCTGTGTTCCTCTATGCGTTGGAGACAAAAGGAAAAATCCTGAATTGTCCTTTCGAACTCGGATACACGTTGCGGCATCCACGATGCGGGGATAGCCTCGTTTTCGAGTAGTGAATTAGATATGCGCATAAATATTAAGAAGAGTGAATACACCACACGTGCTTGGGAGATCTTTAATGACGGCATTATTTATGCCACATAGCTGGCCATACATTATTGAAAAGCCAATTTCCTCAAAATTATTCAACATAACACTGTCAGATGTTCGGTAATTACCAAGTGTGACATTCTCTTTCGATTAATGTAGTTGGGCCGGGGTTTTTATTCAATCGGTTCTTACCAGGAGCCCATTGGCATAGTAATGACTTTAATACACCTGAGAGCTTTCAATTATTACTTACTTTTATATTTTATCAACGAACATTACACATGCACTGGCTGCAAAGTGCCACAAGTATAATGAACAAGAGGCCCTGAGTGGCCTTAACTCGGGCCACCTAGGAATAGGTGAATACATGTAGTTCATGGAGTTCCAACATATTTTTGTGTCATACATGTTTTGTGCTAGGGTAGACAGATAATAGAAGTCGTCACCTTGCCTGTTTGTTGCCCCATTTCAAACCACGTGATAGTTCTCCAGAAGATTCAGTGTTTTGTTTTCCAATTATAGAAATTGGTACATTTCCTCTTGGGATACAGAAATATAAAAAATGCATAATTGAAGGCAGTCAGGTGGTCTGAAATGGTACAACAAACAGGCAAGCTAACTAGGTCTACTGATTCACTGTTCATGCTCATGATCATTTATATATAATGGGAATCACCTTCTGTAGGAATGCAATCACATGGTTGTACTAGATGGCAAACAAATCTTAATTCATATATTTAAAGGCACTTGTACGAGATCAGTAGTGTTTTTAGCAAAACCTGTTTGTAAATGCTATTTTCCACTTCTAATCGATTGCCAATCTTTGTACACAGCGTTTTAAACGATAGCTTGCCATCCAGCATCCATGGCAATGTCTTTCCCATGACCGCAGGTTACAAGCTCAATTCATTCGTTCACAAAGTATTATACCAGCACATGACTGTTTCCTGCAAAAGGCCTATCACAACTGCTCCCAGTAATTATGATAAATCAACTTCACATAACACTCTCTGAACTAACTTGCTCAAACATATTACAAATATTAATTGAGTTTTTTTGTATTTTAGAAAACAATTCTTTTTAGCAGGGTTTAACCAACCCATACTTTTCAACATTCTTAGAAATCAATGCTTTTCAGTAGGATTAATGGACTGATAATATTATTTCTAACTTCACTGTCCAAGCACAGGTGCTATTATATTGTGGAATACATGTAACTTTTCCTTTAGCTAATAATAGCTATAGATACCCCTTGTGAATATTTAGGGATGGTCACTCTAAATAAATAAAGTCATCTATCTAGATCTGCATGCAGTTTCATTTTCGAGTAGAGTGGTGGATTTTCCAATATAGGGCTAGTGTTCATTTTCTACATCTTGCAGGAGGCTGACATTTATAACGAATCGTATGTAATTTCCACTCGTTTTCTTCGATCACTCGGCTTTCCCGAATTCTTACTATGTCATGAAGTGACTGAGTGAAAATACCGACGCTGGCCATGGCCTACTACAACAGGAATTGGGCTATTTACAGCTGTGTTTGATGCCATTACTTTTAACAGAAACGAATATTAAACAAGAAGATACTCATATCAATATTTAAAAGTACTCCTGACACGTCAAGTTTACGACACCATTTGACAATGGAGTCGTAACTACATAAGCCTAGATACTGAAAAATTAGGCCATTTACTATATATTTTAAGCCATTATTTTTAAAAGGCACAAATAAACACGACACTACTACAAGCTGGTAAAGTTTATATCATTTGTTTACTTCATATGTCAATTATTACTGGTCCGCGTGTGTTCTACCCTGGTTCCAGAGGGGCTCAGGTACGAATATACTGTAATGTGCCGCGATCGAAAGTGTTTTGATTCCCCGAAGGAGTTTTGTTTTGCGTGACGACCCGCAAGCCTTTCAGCTGGTCTCGCTTCGCTCGCCCCGACGATTTCGAGCCTCTGGTATCCAGGGTACGTGTGTTCAGGAGCGCCAGTTATCCTGTCGTAAAATGTGCGAAATTTCCCTCGAAACTCCGTAAAACTTTTGTCAGCCCTAGAAAAACTCAACATCTTAGCATTTCAGTCGAAGAAACTTTTGGTTTTAGCCAAATAACAGCTACAAATGGCACAAAACACTTTCGTCTTTGCTCGCATTCAAACTCTTAGTATTTCCGAAGTCTATCAGTGTCCACGTGCACAGTGCTTTGTCCACGTGCACAGTGCTTTCTGATTGGTTGACGGCGAAATACCTCGAAATACCTGGCCCGAGTAATGAATTAGCAATGAAAAAAGATTGGTTGTGAAGTGCTGATTAATGCACAGTCATCATACTAATCAGTATCGAATGATGCTCTGCACCACCGACCTTGACCTGACGTCGGTTGAATCAACTTTCTGGTGTTCAATGATTCAGCACCAATCCAAGCCATACCCCACCCCCCTAATTTGGTAGTATCGTCGTGTACCGTTGAGATCCGTGGGGAATCACACCTCGCGCGCTCGGAGGGTTGTCGTACCACTATTATAGTATATATTATACAATAATAGAACGAATATTTTATGAACATCCTAATGACAGTTGATATAAATCTGGCAAAAAAATGACTGCAATCAGCGAATTCTCTCGTGGTCTAATGGTTAGGGTTTGTGTTGGTGGTGGGTAAGCCATTGCATTGATTCTTAACCGGCCGGAGTTCGAATCCCGGTTCAGGCGGTTTTTTTTTATACTGAGGATAACGTAAATCCTTCTAAAATTTCTAAGTGTCGATTCGGATGTTCGTCTCAAATTATTCATAGCGAACGTGGGTAACAAAGGGAATTTTATGACGCAGTTGGTTAAACGGTACACGACGATACTACCCCTAATTTATCATTTTCATTTTAAATTACTTTCACCTTTCTGGAGCACTACTGTACCTTACTCTACATTCTATTTTTGCGAAGAAAAAGTTTCCAATTTCTTCGGTCTCCTATTTCCCGCCAAAACGTTTTTTTTTAATACAGTGTGCATTCTATTGTGCATTTACATCGGTACAATAAAATATTTGTGTTATTACTACTCTGCTATAGCGATGTTTCGTGTTGATAAACATTGCAATTGTTATGCTAATGTACCACCCATGATTTCTAAAGCCCGCTTTGTGTTAGGAACCAATGGATCTCTGGTTGGCACATTAATGACAATGGATGACGACACACGAAACATCGCTATAGTCAAGCAGAGTTTGATTATATCATTTTAAAATCTTGGCTCTCTAATGATTGTTAAGCATGCCTAAGTCTGTTTCTGTGTTTGTCTCCAGTAAATTGTACATTAGATGTCATTGATGCACCGATTTGCATGTCGATAAAACTCATTTAAATTTCCTGCGCGCCGCCATCTTGGATTTTATGATGTTGCAACACTGTGACGTCATGAGATCCAAGATGGCGGTGCAACACTGTGACGTCATGAGATCCAAGATGGCGGTGGAACACTGTGACGTCATGAGATCCAAGATGGCGGTGGAACACTGTCGTCATGAGATCCAAGATGGCGGTGGAACACTGACGTCATGAGATCCAAGATGGCGGTGCGCAGGAATTTCAAATGATTTTATCAACAGGGATATCGGTGCATAGATGACATCTAGTGTACAATTTACGAAGGTCTGGTTGTCAGTGAAAATTTTGGCTTGTCAGTTAAACGTTACTGAGTTAACCATTAACAGGATCATATCCTGTTTGGAGTTATTGGATGTTTTTGATACAATATACACTGCAATACAACAGATTGAAAATATAATACTATATAATTTAAAAGCATTTATTTCCACACGCTAATTCAAAGGCAGCAAAAAAAACACGTTGATTTCTCTTTAGAAAGCATGGAACAAGCATCTCTTCAGTAGTGGACAATAGCTCATTAACAGTCCAGCTCTACGATTTCTTGAGTGAATAACCGTAACTCGTGTCGAAAAAACTAGGCTTTTACGGAAATGTACAACTTTACAATGCAGCCAAATATAATGTACATGTTAGCAGTTTGAGTTATTTTACTTAACCGGCTTGAAATAGGAAGAAGTAAAACTAGAAACAATATAGTTTATGAGACGTAACTACTACTTACCGGGCTCACAAATCTAGGCGCAGAAACGCCTTGACAGCTCTTCCGGAAGGGGTCACATCGGCTCGGCTGACACTGGTACGTCGTCATCGGAATCGGTCTTGTACTCACAAATCTGTCCGGCCTGTTCTCCCGCAGACTCGGTCAGAACATCCGCCACATTCGACAAAAGCATCACAGGTTGGGGCGGTATGCAAACTTCTGATGTGCTCTGGTTTTTGGTAAAATTAACTTTTGAAGATTTACCGGATGACTTGATAGTCTTGACTACACAGCTGATGGCAATGCGCCAGCCTTGTCCTTTGTCGTTTCACTTCGTACCCGGCACTTGGTAATATGACTTGTCGTTGGTGTAGTATTTAGCAGCCCAGTTGGTTATTCGTTTGATGGACAATTATGCTGAAATCCTGGGCATATTGGAGAACGCTGAAGGTTTCATGCTCGACACTGCATGAAGATTTTCTACTTGGGTCGTAAGAAAAGTTTCAAGCACGAGGTCATCGACAAAGCGGGGATTAAGGGCCCATTGACATATTTAAATTAACCGTTGCTAGGGAAAGTTTGCAGCCTCATAAAACCCGGAAAATTAGAGAGTGGGCAATGATTATTGTCAAGGTGACTCCTAGGGTAAAGTCTTGTAGTCTGATGACGTCTTAAGTCACGTCATCAAAATCAGAAAATTTCTAAACTATCCAAGGATTTTTTAAATCTACAAGTTAATATTTTCCGAACCTACGAATTAATGCACATAAAACTGAGCATGCGTTTGCCATTACTATTACGACATTTCGCGGAAAAAACCGCACCCGCTACAGCTTGTTCCGACTTACTTCATCCATTCATGAAAACCTTTCAGGTAAACCACGAATAAAACTTACAAACGTGTGTAAGTATTAAAACTATCGGGTGGCCGGTGAACACGCGTAAAACTAGCCTGAGAAAACAGCTGACTAATATCGCCCGAGCCGGCTGTTTTCTCAGCCTATAACAAAAACCGGAAGTCACAATCGCATCTGCTGCTGCGGGCATAGCAACGGTGTTGCATAGCAACGAAATATGTCAATAATGTCCCTTATTTTCCTACTCAACCTGCTGATCCCCTTGTTGAGCAGAGCCAGAGATGTTTGGGCCTGGTGGGATACTGTGCCTTCTGGGCCAGTGGTCACTGTTTTCCTTCATGGGATAGCGTTCTTTCACTTTGGAAACAGTGTCGATTTTTGCTACATTTTCTTTTGCATTCTGAAGCGAAACCGACTCTAGAGATACGCCTTTTGAGTGAATTTCAAAGCTATCATAAAGGCAGCCAAGCATTTTAAGGAATGTTACTGTACCAGAAAGGCCCGTTACTAGCTTTACTGCGCGAGCAGAACATCTGTCGCAAACAGTGTTTTCTAAGGAACATATCCCTTTCACTTGCGCAAAGGAGCATATTATGTTTCGTGCGGGCCATCCTGGGACCAGTCCTGCCCACTGGGTTGTATTGCCTTACTTTTCCAGCTTTAGAATCGGTAACTGAAACAACCTTCCCTTTAAAGGCACATATCCTGTTCACTCCAGTGGCCGTACGAGCGCCAGAGTTGCTATGAACCTTCTCCACTCTCCTGTCTGCTAAGCTCGCACCTATACAGGCCTCCATGGCTCGAGGATGCCGAGAAGTATGCATACTTATCCAATACAGAAATGGATTCGATGTTAAAAGTACCTGATCCGGAAAACAAATGAGCTTGATAGAATTGCCACAAATCGTCACTCCATGCATCAAGGCCGCCTATCAAACAGAAGCCAAATCACCAACTTGGCAAATGTCTCTTCCTCTCCCAAGAAAGTTCCTGTCGGAGTTCCTCAGCCAGCGTCCTAGGACCACTACTATTTCTAGTTTACGTAAATAACTTACCCTCAGCCTAGTCCCTAGTCCTTCTTGCTGATTTTCTCGGCCAAAATAAGTCGTATCGCCAAAATAACTGAAAACATGACTCTCTACATCTAGACGTTTGATAAGTAAGATAAATAATTCGTGTCCGTTCTTTATCCGATTTACAAACTCTCGCTTTCAGCTCGAGGTTGTAAATCGGATAAAGATCGGCCACTCATTCTTTATCCATTACTTGTCCTTACCTTACTTGACTTATGCCGATATCGTCTGGGGAGATAAGAATAATACCGTCCTCACAGACCACCTTCAAGTTCTTCAGAATAATGCTGCTCGACTTTCCCTCAAGCTCTTCCAAGCACTCGAAATATTAAACTGGAAACCACTGTACCTTCGACGGCGCTATCATCGCTGTATTACTATCTTTAAATAGCATGGTGGACTTCAACTTTAAATTAATTAAAGAAGAATCAAGACTTTCATACATATAATACACTCCGTTAGCATAATCTACATTTATAATTCGCACGTGGGAAATGAGGACAACAGACTGTTAGCTGCAACATCTTAGGCGCGTAAAGACCCTTGGGAACGAGGTTGCGTCCGCGTCGGGCTCCGTGCGCCGCGCGTCGGGTTCGGGCGCGAGGGAAACCTGAAGTCGTTCAGTTTTTGCTATCATCCTGTATGTATGGTGCTCCGCTACAATAAACTATTTGTGGCGTCGAAATATGCCCTGATATTTTGTCCGCGCATATTATCTGAGCCGAGAAGAGAACAGTTCCCGAGAGCGAAGCTCGAGGGAAACTGTGAGCTTCGAGGATCAGATAATGTTCAAGGACAAATATCAGGGCATATTTCGACGCCACAATGTAGGTTATTATTCGGGCCAGGCCTTCGGCCGAGGCACGAGTCAAGTTTCGCAATTCTTTTTTATTTTTAATTTTTTATTTTTTGTGTCGACCCGGAAGTCGCCGCTAACCGCCAAACCAATCCGATTGCACTGTTCACGTGGCGGCCATGTGACATTTTATCGACTTCCGGGGCCGTCAACCAATCAGCTCGCGTTTTTTTTACATTGCCATCGTTACGTCAACTGCAGTCTGCAGGACGTGATGCCCAAGGCCAAAGCCGCTATGAGCAAAACCACTGGATGAGTTGTTGTTGTGGATAAATCGTTCAATCTTTCATCGTTTTTCTTCATTCGGAATTCTGTGCAATTGATTCTCCTACGGATTGTGACAGCAAGTGATTATAACACCCTAAAATTTGTGAGAGCAGTTTCGATGATTGTAATAGCGATACTTACTGTGACGTCACACAGGCCAGTCACGCCACATTTGTTGCTTTCTGTGGTTGGCAGAAACGAAGCGTGAACCCAGTCAGATGCTTATAAAATATCACAGGTCGGTGCTTATTCATCGCCAAATTACTTTCTTGTCCTTCCAAAATGCAAGCAAGCCCTTTCATCGAAGCTTATATGCTCTTAACTTATAAGTCTTATAAAGGAATTAAGATTTGGAATCAGAATTGAGACTTTAGATGTATTTTGTGAGGCCTAAATCGCTAGTTCCCATACAAGTCATACAAACACGCGTTTTTTTTTGCCAACCACATTATATATGCAAATATATAAATGACGTCAGTGTTTACAAACAGTAAGTATCGCTATACACGGAGGTCGAAAGCTAGCCAGCCAGCCAGACAAGATCCGTGAGTACAAGTACATAAATATTTAATTTTCCGTAAAGAGAAAGCTCGGAAACATTTTATGGAGGTACCTACGTAGGAGCTTTCGATCTGTAGTGATGTTGCGGGATGAAATGAAAGTAACATTCTACAAAAAGCACCTACGGCTACGAGTTTTCAAGTCTCTAAACACCATGCACCACGAGTCACGACTAAAACGTGAGCGAAATTTTGTCCCATTCGTAGCCATTATGTTGCCGAATCCGGTTTCTTTGACGGAAATGGAAAAAACGTTGAGTTTTTCTAGGGCTGACTGGAGTTATACGGGCTTTGAATGGAAATTTCTCACATTTTAGAATATATGTTTACGAAAGTGTCTGGCGCTCCCAAACGCACGTGGCTTGACAGTTAAATAATGTGAACCAACCATGGCGACATTCGTAAATGTAAGTAAAACACATAAACACTTACCAGATTTGCAGTGTTGTTATTTAATATTCGTTTCAGTTAAAAGTATGTTTAAAAAACTGGCACAAGAAATAAAAAAAAAATAGAATCTTTTTTCAAGCAAAAACTATATTCTTACCAAGTATACTAAAATTGACTGAAAAATATTTATGAATTTTACAACTTTTCTGACATTTTCTCTAATGACTTCGTTCTATTCACATGATTGCTACTACTCTTTGTAATAATATTTATTTGCATCAGTTTCAACTTCTCTCTTCTCTTATTCCTAAATTCTAAAGTATACAGTACTACTTATGCACTAGTCAAAGTGACTTTGATCAGCCCCTATGGTTGTTTCAGGTTTCGTTAGAAATTGAGAGGTTTTATTTTATTTGCAATGTTTTCTATCTGAGGTGGTCCTGGCATAAAGTGCATTCTATGTCTAATTTATGCATAGGGTCCAAAGGGCTCCAGGCTTAAAGTGCATAAATTAAGCCCTAAATATTCACAAGGAATAGCAACATTACATGTATGTGGAATTACTACTCAAATTTTAACCATTGCACTTCAATCAACAACACCCATACCAAGTTTTTATAATTCTAAAGATCCTCAAGGAACTATTATTGAAAAGAAAATTATATTAAACATAATTGAAAGAAATTGTGGCAAATGTACAGCATGTATGTATGTGTGTTGTGTATGTATTATGGCTCTATCATTTCCAAGCCCCTGACCCCCCCCCCCCCCCCCCCCCCCCCCCCCCCCCCCCTTCCTACCTGGGGCATTTGTAGTCCCATTATATATAAATTATCACAAGAGCATCAGTAATTATTAATTAATTAATTATTCTCTGGTTCCCCTAGCACAAACCATGTATGACAAAATATGCTAGAACTTTATGTATTAATACCTAGGCCTAGATGGCCTGAGTTCAGGCCACACAGGGCCTCTTGTTGTTGTTATCATCCTTCGAATATTTTCTTTGACGTGCGCTTATGTGCTCACAGGGGGTGTATTCGCTGATATTTCCCGCTCGCGGAGAAAATATCGGGTCACGTGACTCATTCAACCAATCACGCGCGAGAGAAAAAAATTGATGGGTTATAAGGCCGCCAAGGGGGGATATTAGCCTCGTTCAGTTTTTGAGTTTTTATGGACCTCGACTTTGTCTGCAAAAATGAACTTGGCCACTATCTCCCCTTCTTGACCGAACATAGCTTGGTCAATAACCTATGTATAGGTTTTTGTTGATTTTTATTTAAGATTGACGTTGTACACAGAAAACTAAAACACCCTATACAAATGCTGTTAAATATTATACAGATCGTAAGCTTGGACTACCCGTAGTTCAGTGTGGAAAGGAGGCCATTTTTCAAGGTATTTTTCGCCTCTTGCATAGTCCATAATACACAGGCAGCCTAAGCTAATGCTTTTACAAGGAATGTATGGAAATTTTTAGAAAAATCTGAAACTGTACTAAAATGGTCAATAAAATTATGAAAACTTACCTGTGTCTTCCTCTTCAATTAATGTGTTTTTTAAAATCCAGAAGTGCCTCAAATCAAAAGTAAACACATCAGTGATGAAGAGGAACAACTTCACAACACACAGGTAACATTTCACAACTTTATTGACCATTTTAGTACAGTTTCAGATTTTTCTAAAAATTTCCATACATTCCTTGTAAAAGCATTAGCTTAGGCTGCCTGTGTATTATGGACTATGCAAGAGGCGAAAAATACCTTGAAAAATGGCCTCCTTTCCACACTGAACTACGGGTAGTCCAAGCTTACGATCTGTATAATATTTAACAGCATTTGTATAGGGTGTTTTAGTTTTCCGTGTACAACGTCAATCTTAAATAAAAATCAACAAAAACCTATACATAGGTTATTGACCAAGCTATGTTCGGTCAAGAAGGGGAGATAGTGGCCAAGTTCATTTTTGCAGACGAAGTCAAGGTAACAGGTAACATGTAACAGGTAACATTTCACAACTTTATTGACCATTTTAGTACAGTTTCAGATTTTTCTAAAAGTTCCCATACATTCCTTGTAAACATCATTAGCTTGGCTGCCTTAGCCTGCGAAAGCAGCCGCATCTTTGTGCTCGCTCCGAATCCGTTTTGGAGCAGCACAAAGATGCGGCTGCTTTAAAAAGCAGTACAATGATGTGCAGGTATTTTAATTCAACCTTCACTGTCAATCAAATTGAATCTTCAAGCAACTAATCATTAGTTTCTTTAAAACAAAACTGCAAAAATAACACCCTGAGATAGAAGAAAATACCATGTGACTCTCCTGATATGCTTTTCAAACTTTTTCGGTAAAGGATGGCAAAGATTAAAGTCAGTGACATGATATGTTCCCTTAACTGGAAATCACTTGAATATAGAAGAACCAGTGCACGTCTCTGTATGCTACATAAACAGACAGACAATCTGGTTTGGGTTGACTCAGAGAAATTGTGGCCGGTTACCCACACATTCAACCAAACACAGTTATGAACAGCCAATGCGACTTTTATAAGTATTCATTCTTCCCCAGTACAATCACCCAATGGAATAAACAACCATAATTATGATATAGTCACTTCTGCTTGCTGCCATCTTTTATTAAGAGGCACTTTACAATGTTAATACCAACTACATGTAAGTTACATGAGAGTAGCATTTATTGCTGTTACTGTCATCATTGTTGTTATTATTGCTACTATTGTTAATTTATTTACATGTATAATTATATTCTTAATTATTATTATCATGTTTAATAACACAGTGTGAAATAAAAATAGTATTATTGCATAAGGTCGAGTAGGGTGGCACAGTGGTTAAGCGCTTCGCCCCTCACCTCTGTCCCCCAGGTTCGATTCCCGGATGCGGCGGCATATGTGAGTTGAGTTTGTTGGTATCTCGCCCTTGCTCCGAGGGTTTTTCTCCGGGTTCTCCGGTTTTCCTCCCTCTGCAAAAACCAACATGCTAAATTCCAAATCGATCTGTGGATTAGCCGGGACCTGGCTTTGATCAGCCCCCATGGTTGTTTCAGGTCTCATTAGAAATTCAGAGTACATACGAATTCTACAAGTCACAATAGGTTTACATCATGTTGAAGCCAAAAAATAATAGTTACTGTAAGGGCATTTTGAAGGTACATTGTACAACAGAACAAATTGGATTTGCAAACATCTTTAGGACAGAAAATTATATAATAAAATTATTATATACAGGTAACCACATATGAAAATTAAACTTTGTAGTCCATAATGCATATTTACAATTTAATGACTTACACAAAGGTACAGGAAACATCACACAAGGCCAACAGCATCAACAAATTTGACAACAAATTTAAAATTAACTAAAGCACAGTTTTACTGGCCTCCTCTTTTCAGACATGTTTCCCATTCATCAAAGCCACCAGGATAACTCTTGGCCCTGAAAATACAAAATACACATTTCTATATTATTTTATTAACCAGAAAACGATGACCAGATGGTTTTTTTGTGTAAATGTGTTATCATGGTCTCCTGCATGGAGATATAGTGAAGAAATGTATGTTTTCATACCTAGCATATCCAATGTGCTGCATAATTTTCACTGCTGCCTTGCTTCTGATGCCAGCCTTGCAGTGGAAAACAATATTTTCATCCTTTTTGCTAGGTTTCTTCATGTGGTATTTCTCCTCAAAGTCATTTATTTGCATTGTAAAGGCCTCCTGCACTTGCCGTACTGTAAACAGAACAAAAATTGGTTGATTAATAATTTATTGAAAACATTACTTTTTAGCCAGGCAATAGGTTTTTGTCTCATCAATGTACATGTACTCTGCAAAATGCAATAATATTGTTCTTAATATACATGTATATTCTTGTAGCACAGAGAATAAATAAATAATACTTCTTGTTCAGGGTTTGGAGAATACACTCATCATGGCAAATAAAATGGCATTGGGAGAGAGCTAAAAAATGGGACTTGTCAAGCAAGGCAGTTTATAACTCATACATATCTAGTGTAGTGGTAGTGTAAATTATAAAAATAATAATTCTAAGCTGACTTGAATAATTTAATGTACTTCTTATGAATTAATGTGGTATTGTGAACATGCCATACATGTATGAGTATGCAATTTCAGTTTGTATGCAGTATCCTGGTTGTTGCTTGTGGAAAACATTTCGAGTTCAAGCCCTAACACAGTAGCAGTTGCTTTGTGCTTTTAATCATGGATCAGGTAAAAAATAGGCTTTATAATATAACTCTTGTAAATAGCCCACAGTGATGGTGTTGTGCATGCATCAAAGAACAATAGATGTGGCCCGCCAAACAGTCTGTGTAGCCTGCCAGTCTCTTAATTGTTATTCAGATTTTATGTGCATGGTTCTAGTTGCGTGTGCAACATCATCAAAGTGGGTTATATGCCACAAGTGAAATTTGCGACATCACCACTAAGTGATTTATGGGGACCCAATACCATGTCTGTCAATGTTTGAGCCGGTCCCTTCTTGCTACTAACTGTAAAGTTACCACTACCGTGTTTATATGTGAGCAAGTAGCTGTGTTAATCATGTAGGAGATGTGTGAGCTCATGCTGCCACTGATAGTGACATAAAACCCTCACGTACGTTTTCATGCCAGCTCGCTTAATATTAATGGCAGGTACATGTAGCTCAAACTTTGACAGACACAAGGTATGGGTCCCCATGAATCACTTAGTGGTGATGTTGTAACGATGACGTCATCGGTCACATGATTTTTAGTACATGCCCATATCTCCCTCATTTCTAATGGCAGGTGGCTCAAACATTGTTTAATTAAGTGCCCTGCTTAATGTCCAATGGACTATTTAGGGGGGAGGGGGTCCAGGCGTGAATGTTAGTGTGGGGCATTAAGACTAATTAAAAACAGTTTTGGGAGTGAGATTGGAGAAAAAACATGATCAGCCAACATAGTGGCCATGGCTTCTGAAGTTGAAGCAAACTGTTTGGTCTTTCAACATAAATATTACATAAATTACAGAACCAACCAAACATGCAGATGTTTCCATACAAAGGAATCTTGACCATTAGGTACTTAGTACTTTTTATAGTATTGTAACTTAGTGGGGAAAAAAGCGGATGAAAAAGTGCTAGTATCATGTCAAAAAATTATATTGTACTATTGTGTTTATTTCTCACAAAAAGTTATAAATCTTGCAGAGTTTGTAAAATTTCTGACATTTAATCCCTAAATTTGGTTACTTGTCATGGATCCTGTGACATCACAAGATGAATCAACTACCTCCCAAGAGAAAACTACTACATTACAATCCCGTAGGGTTCCATTGTGACATCACAAGATGAATCAATCCCACAATTCGGGTAACTTTTATTCCTATTTAAGTTGAATTGCTGCTCCAGTCTCTCAAAGAAAACTAATTTAGACAACTGAAGTATATTAGAAATGGAATTTGGGTCAAAAAGAGTTCATTTTGTTTTATGGCGCTACTTGCACTTTAAGGGGGAGGGGGTCCAACCTTAATGTCCAATGGACATTAAGCTGGGATGACCATCCCTATTAAAGGCAATGTACATGTATGTACATTGTAAAAGTCAGAAAAACAATAACAGCATTTAAGGTCTCGATAAAGGTTGGACGTGTCATTTCGGAAAAACGCTCTTGCAACGTCGTAATTAAAGCGACATAGTCGTACTATGTACCGTTTTAAAGGTCTTGAATTGAAGAAAGTATATATTTAATCCATTTCGAGCAAAAGTTAAAAGCGTAAATGTTGTATATATTTCTACGCGAAATGACTCCGTCCGCCAGAAGGAGTTCAGCCCTTCAGGCTTTGAAACATTTTTTTCTTAATTAGCCCTTTCGAATCCCAGCTAAATTGACTCAAATACTGTGTCGGGCATTTTTGATATATTGCGTATTACAGATTTTATCCCTTTTCAAAGTTGAAAAAGTAGTTTTTCATCCCATTTTGATACAAACTAGGTCATAAAACCTGAAAGAAAAAATCTTTCAAAATTCCCCGAGAAAACGCTAAAAGGCTGGACTTCAACAAAGTTCTGATTTTGGCCGAAAAAAAGAGCTGAGAAACAGCCTGATAAAGGTTTTCGATTCATTTCACGGTTGACTAAGAAGTGCCGCCTCCAAGGGTAATCTCATTAACATTAGCCAATCAGAGCGATTCATATTGTGTTCAGTCTCGGCCGATTACAAAGTTCAGTCAGACGAGCCGCAGAACAGAGAAAGCTATATAGTTCACTGATGCTCGATACTTCTACAGAAACTAGTTAGCTATTAAGTGTCGATTCCAGCTTAATTTCAAGAAGAAACACTCTTTTAGGAGTACAGAAAAATGGCACCACAGTAAGCAAACAATTAATATCATGCAGGGAAAACCACTGAAGCGCAGCTCAATCCACACCATGTACACAGTAGACTGTTTGTCATTCTAAAAAAATTTCATCGCACTGAAACAAACCCGCAAACCTTAGCTTCCTGCATTGAATTCTCTTTAAATTTTTAGCCGATTGAAGATAACAAAACTTTATTGCTTCATTCTTTGTGGACTTTCAGTCTTCGATGATTCTAATTTCTTGGAACTTGAGTATAATCCCTCCAGCCATTCTTTGTCCTAATTTGAACTTTACACCCGCTTCCAAATTTACTCACAAACTAAATTATTACAAACTAAATTGTGTTGTGTTTTTTTCTTCTCCTTTTTTGAATACGGCACCAAGAAATATCTACTTTTACACATTTGGGCATTGCATTATAAACGTAGGAAATCTTTACGAACGAAAAGTAGCACAGAAAATCACAGGATAGCGAGAATGAAATAACATGCCCGGTGAATGACAGCAGCTGTCAATCATTTTTCGCGCCTTTTTTAGCTGGAAATCAGAAAGTTGCATTTTCAAGGCTTTAAATAATTTCTTTGAGTTTGAGTTTTTCAGTGATGCTAGATTAGGGCTTTTAGATTTAGAATTTGCGAAAAAACGCATTTTCGAAACTTTTCCATTTTGAACCTTTATCGAGACCTTAATTGGCAAACAATGCAATATTGTCAATGTTTACTGCAGTAATATAGTACATGTATATAGCGATACTTACTGCCACGTCATCCATTGTCATTAATGTGCCAACCAGAGATCCATTGGTTCTAGCTGACACAAAGCGGCCTTTTGAAATCATGGTTGGAACATTAGCATAACAATTGTAATGTTTATTAACACGAAGCATCGCTATACTAAAGATATTTAAATACATGGTGTCAACTCGAATACCAGCAATATTAAAGTTTAACAGCTACACTATAGATTGACTGAGCTATGTGTTTATTTATTACTCACAAGGGATATTCACCGACGAGGGGATTTTCCCAGATTCCAGTTCGTTGGGCTCTCGTACATCGAAAAGCTGAACGTTACTGTCTGCCATCATCCTCTTTAGCTCCTCTATTGATATATCAGTGGAATGCTCAACAGGAGTAGTAGTTATAGTTCGTTTAGGGCAAGCACACTGCCCTTTTTCGGTCACCCCCAGCATGTGAAGAAACCGTTGCCGTGAATTCATGGTGGTGCAATTCACTGCTTCAGTAGTCCAGAAGCGATTGAGAGTAATTACCGTAAACATGGAGAATGTCCTTATTGTTTGATTCGCCTTCATCGTGGTAGAATAGCAAATGTTATGAGGCAGGAAAGCAAGTCTGATCGGAAGCTTCGAGCGACCAGCTCTCAATAAATGAGAGGCCATTTCGAACATTTGACAACATCAAATACGCAGGCGTCACTCGTCTGCACGGGCGAGTGGTCTTAATCTCGTACCCAGATCCCACCCCATGTTTCCTATCCAAAGAAAGTGACCGTAATGGAAGATCTGGGTACGAGATTAGGGAAATCTTTGCTAGAATGGGTATATAAAAATTATCTCAAGTTCGCATGTTTGTAAATTGGTAAATAAAATGTCACAAGGGATGCAGGGTTGGCGCAGTGGTAGAACACTCGCCTCTCACCGCTGTGGTCCCGGGTTCGATTCCCGGCTCCGGCACCGTATGTGAGTTCAGAGTTAGGTTTGTTGTTGATTCCTTATCTGCATTCCAGGGTTCCGGTTTTCCTCCCTCCGTAAAAATCAACCGTGAGTCGTGTGTAGTGTGTCCAAAACAGGTAATGTAGTGGGGAGTGTGTGAGGAGTAAACGCAGGCCCCCACCAGCTTTAAGCTGTAATACTCAGCCTGCTATAACAACTATTTAGTTTTTAAGTACAGTTAGAGGTAGACTCGGTTTCAGCCGTTGGGGTGTCGTTTGGAAGGAAGGGACTGGCAGGGTGCAGGGCGCGCAGGGCACGCAGGGTACGCAGGGTGTTCAAAGTAAAAAAAAGTGAAGTTACATAATTTAGTGCCTTTGGAATATCAGATTGCAAAGGTCAAATTGTTCACATGGCAAATATTATGCTAATTTTAGAGTGAAAGTAAAAGTGTATCTATTTATCAATGTTTTTAGTTGCTTTCCTGTAAGCTTTTCTCAAATACGTGTCTAGCCTATGTGAAGCCGTTTACTGATTTCCCAAGGAATGTACACAAACATTTTAACCCTTGAATTCGTAACTGGCCTTTTGCAATAGACAGTCACGTGACTTGTTGGCCCATAGTAACGCCATACTGGGTTGCAAGCTAACCAGCTCTCCCTTGACAACCAACAGAGATTGACTGAGCCGTGGTATCATAGCTGGACTTCGAAGCGTTTTTTCGTCTTACTTACTAAATTCATCTCGAAATAAGTCTTATACAGAACAAAAGTAAAGGTTGTTCTTTACTTTTGATCCGGTATTTTGTCAAATATGCGGCGCAAAATAGAGTTTGGACGCTCAAACGAACTCACCTCGAATCTCAGGCATGGCAAACATGGCGGCCGCTCAACAAGGTAAAGTAGTCATAATTAAACGAATAGTATTGCAATAGTTGAGCAGATTCCTTCTTCCTTTTATACTATATTATATAAACCAGTAATTACGGCGTTAATTTCACAGGTTTATAACTTTGGAGAGTACACGAAACATTGACGAATGGTGACAGTGTCAGTATTAAAATGCAATGGTCGATATGACCACATACAGGAAGGCCAAGCTCTGTATTTGCACTGTGAAAGTTCTAGAAGAAAAAATGAAAAATAAATAAAATATTTAACTTTGAAGAACTGGTCTTGTGTTATCATGTGTCTATAATTAACCATATAGCAATCAGTTAGTGCTCTGGCACCTGTAAATCGGTATGTTTTCTGGCTAGCTCTTTTTCTTTAATATTTATAAAGAGGGAGTCAGTTTTTCTCAACTATATTTTTCCTATGTTTGGTGTGGTGACATGAAATATTGAGAACTTATTAAACATATTGTAAGCTTCCTGCAGCAAATACATCAACTCTACTGTTTCAAAAAGTGACATGCTAGAAAATGATAAAGAACTTAAGAATTTAATTTATTTTATTTAATCTAATTGTTAAATTAATTAAGCTTAACTGGTTGGAATACTTAGACTTGGTGTTTTTCTTTAAGTGCAAATTAGGCATCGTAAATCTGGATATCAATCATTATACTTCATACAGTCAGGACCCGGGGAGGGGGGCGGGGGGTACTCTACCCAAAGTTGGGTAATGGTGTGCCACTGGGGCTCTGAAACCCTTACCCTGTTTAAGACAAAAAACCTCAAATTTCCATACCTTGTTCAAGACAAAGTGTTAAAATTTTATACCCTTCTATAAGACGAAAATACAACAAGAATCCACAAGAAGTGTCTATAAAGTCGACTGTTTTATTTAGAGGTCAGGGATAAACTGATTACAAATCGATATCTGGTAATGAGTATGATGTTTACATCAGATAAATGTCATGTCAAAAGTGATAAATACCATACCCTGTTCAAGATCTGTCAATGTGAAAATGGATACCCTGTCTAAGACCAGAAACTCGAAAAACCATACCCTGTCCAGTAGATCATCCCCGTATAGTCCATATATGGGAGTACCCCCAGGAAGAAGCAAGGCATATAAAACCAAAAAATTAAGGAATATATCTGATAGTGTTTATTAATCTAATATATACTTTACATGGTCTAATGGATGTCAAAGGGACACTGTCATTGGAATTGAATCTTCAAGTTTCTTTAAAACAAAACTACAAACTGATAACACCCTGAATTCGAAGAGTAATACTATGTGAATGCCCGGATATGATTTTCAAAAAATTTCAATAAAGGATGACTAAGTGGATTACAAAAGCTAATTCTATGAAGAGGCCTGGTTAGGGGTATTGGGGATAAGGGATAACTAGCAAAATAATGACTGGGATAAGGGATAACAAACCAGAAAACAGTAGGGATAAGGGATAACCAAAGTCCATCGGGATAATCGATAACAGCCATCTGCATCTCAGGGATAAGTGATTAACTATCCTGAAAAATATAGGGATAAGGGATAACAGCACCCCACCTCCCCCTAATAACCGGGCCTATATAAACTTGATTTCGGTTACAGTGAACATATTTCAAGTTGCTCTAAATTTCTCTTAAAAGCAGTATTTTTCATCCACTCAAATCTTTGCCATCCTTTATCAAAATTGTCTCAAATTTTCTCGGCTAGTACACTGCATACTCTCATGCCTGGCAGAGAGATGAGAAACCTCTGCTTGCAGGGTAATATTTTTGTCTTTAGTCATGAGAATGTTTATCATTTTTGGGTTAATTGACAGTGTTCCTTTAATATTATTAAAATTTTATAGCGAGTGGTTAATAATGTATGCCTGTTACTGGCTAATAGCAAAATAAGAAACAAAATATATAACATTCTCTCCAATGACTAAGTAGGGATATATAAAACTTATCAAAGTCCTGATATTTTTCTTTGCTTCAAAACTGGACATGTAACACCCACAGATTCAGTATCAAACTAAAATAATATTCTAAGATAATTTCTGCATCTACTCAAGTACATGTAGCCTGCGTACAGCATCCCCTACTTGAGGGAGAACGGCGATTTCATCGTTTCCGTTTCTCCCCATGTAGGGTCTGCGACTCAGAGCCCAAAACCGTGTCCGTGACGTCACTTCCAAATTTCTGGTAATTAGCTATTTATGCATAACGAAGTCAAAACGAGATGGCGATTGAAATGAGATTTCGAAGTGTAAAGTCTGTCGCAGAGGACATTTCTCTCAAATTTGGAATCCTGTATCTCCAATGTGAACAACTTAATGCTTTATGTAACTTTATTCGTGGGAAAGATGTGTTCGTGACCTTCCAACATGCTCAGAAGGTCACTGATATTTTCAACTGGCGGCCCCTTCAAACCAACTCGCGGCCAGGTTCGGGCTTTTTGAAGAAAAATGCATTTGTCATTGAAATCACTCCGCTTGTTGCTTCTTTTACATATTAAAAGTAGGGGGGGAGAGGAGGGAGGGTAAAAAATGACAAAATCCCAAAAAGTACGTAAAACACGTTTTATTCTCGTTTTCACTTCACAAACAATATGTAAACAAGTTTTATTATAGCTTTCACTTCATTATTGTGGTTTGCCTATGGCAGAACTAAACAAATGCTTCATTACTTCGATCCCTGTTATACTCCTATGTAAAAACAATTTTTTCCCCAACCTCCAAACAACATTGTTAATAAAGACCTCCGTGTAAATCCTTAATGAGGGCAACAAGCGGAGTAACTTCAATTACAAATGCATTTTTCTTCAAAAAGCCCGAACCTGGCCGCGAGTTGGTTTGAAGGGACCGCCAGTTGAAAATATCAGTGACCTTCTGAGCATGTTGGAAGGTCACGAACACATCTTTCCCACGAATAAAGTTACATAAAGCATTAAGTTGTTCACATTGGAGATACAGGATTCCAAATTTGAGAGAAATGTCCTCTGCGACAGACTTTACACTTCGAAATCTCATTTCAATCGCCATCTCGTTTTGACTTCGTTATGCATAAATAGCTAATTACCAGAAATTTGGAAGTGACGTCACGGACACGGTTTTGGGCTCTGAGTCGCAGACCCTACATGGGGAGAAACGGAAACGATGAAATCGCCGTTCTCCCTCAAGTAGGGGATGCTGTACGCAGGCTAAAGTACATGTAGCTAGCCATAGCCTGTCCTTTTCTAAGTTAAGGCAAAGGAAACGAACATTTAATTTTAAATAATACAACATTTATGAATATTTTCGTAGCTTAAATATAGCCTTAATTAAAGTTAAACACAGGATTTTATTTAAGTACATGAACGAGCGCCTAGAGTAAACAGTATTTATCCCCATATTGGTTAGATTATAGAATACCCCGCAACTTCGAAAGATCACTTGAAAACTGTGCTAAACTATGCTAAATTCTCCATTATAGTGCAGGTGTATGTAGGGTCGTTCTATGAATGATTTTGGAGTCGAAAATGGTTAGGTTTTTTTTTTATTTCAGGGTTGGGTTTTTAGAAGGTTTGTATGAAAATTTGAGAAAATGAATTATTAATGATCCAAGTTGCGGGGTATTCTATAATTGCTCCTTGTTCTGTATAAGACTTATTTCGAGATGAATTTAGTAAGTAAGACGAAAAAACGCTTCGAAGTCCAGCTATGATACCACGGCTCAGTCAATCTCTGTTGGTTGTCAAGGGAGAGCTGGTTAGCTTGCAACCCAGTATGGCGTTACTATGGGCCAACAAGTCACGTAACTGTCTATTGCAAAAGGCCTATTGCAATGCTGTCACGCATATGGCATTTTAAGACATAACATTCAGAACGTACACAGCGGGACCCGCTTTTACGGAAATTAACAAAAGCAGATAAAAAATAGTTGGCAGACACAATTTATTTAGTTGACACCAACTTAGAAAAGCTCCTGCCTAAAATTTTACGGAACAAAACAAGACGCCAGATCAGGTGATATACAATATTCTCGTGTTTTTTGTGTCTTTTCATGTCAAGTAGTATAGTCGGTATTAAAATGATACCACTTTTTCTTGCACAACAAAACTCAAAAGTCGAATTCAGAAATTCACTTTTGAGTTTTCTTGTGCAACAAAAAGTTGTATCATTTTAATACCGACTATACTACTAGGTGGGGTACTAAGGGTCATTCAAAGTGTCACTAGACATTCTTGTACATAAAATCCAACTCGATAATCCTATTAGAGAT
This sequence comes from Actinernus sp. WN-2022, assembly GCA_030867875.1. Lineage (NCBI taxonomy): Eukaryota > Metazoa > Cnidaria > Anthozoa > Actiniaria > Actinernidae > Actinernus > Actinernus sp. WN-2022. Next base: position 18,566,429 of record JAOWCC010000853.1, read on the forward strand.
ATGATTACATATAGTTATATCGCCGCAACATCCTTACACATAAAAATCCAAACTCGAGTATCTGTTAAAGCTATCCTAACATATATTTATATCGAAGAGAGAATGGCGAGTTCAAAGCTTTTCAACGTAGACGATGTGATCAAAGCATTAGAAAGGACCAAAGAAGATGGACAATCCCATGGATCCATCATATCGTTCGACTGGACCAAGCCTAGAAACGGACCTAACGGATGCAAGTACGTTTCCGTATTCTTTGATATTGGCGCTGGACCTCAGCCGGCGGTCTTTCGGTTCGAAGGGGAAAAGCACGTGGGAAAGATAGCACCACACAACGAACAAGATGCAGGCAAGAAACGGGATAGACATCCTTGCCTCCAGTTTCAAAAGTGGAATGCCATCATACCTATGGAGGCAGATGGAATCACAATTAAGCAAAATGACAAGGGAGAATTGGACCTTCCTGCAGATGAAAAGTTGAGTCCTACATTCAAGTTAGTAGAATACCTTGATGAGGCCTTTGAAAGTGAAATAAGCAAACTAATCGAAAACGAGAAGGTCTGTATGCGTAATCCACGGAAACGCAGTCCACACGACGCCATCGTTGTTCCCAATACCAAGGCGGTTTCAATGGTACAAAGGTTCATTTCCACAAATTCTACTACCAATGCTGGATGCCGCTTACCCAATCCCATGATGAGGATGCGAATGAAATGTGATTACAAGACTGGAATGCCTAATGGACAATTCTTTGACAAAAGTAAATCGTACGCTGATGGGGACAACACTAAGTACGAACCTCTCGTTGATGAGAGCTCTAACGGTCTTAACATCGACAACATAAGCAAACTCATTCTACCAGGTTCCATTCACGATGGTATTTGCAATGCCTCAAGTATTTGTGCAAGTAGTATGGGACTTTCCTACCCACTAGATATTGAGATCGACATAATACAACAACCCTCGAAGAGGAATAGGTATGATCAACAAGACGTTTATGCCGCCAATACTAAGCATAGTGCCAGTGTGGACACAGCTGCAGAAGATGAGTGAACGTAGGTAATGAAAAAAAAAAAAAAGAAGAATGAAGGAAGTCGTTGCGTGACTCTCTTCATTCTTCTTTTTTTTGGTCACTAGACATTCTTGTACATAAATCCAAACTTGAGTATCTGTTAAAGGAATGATTAGTATACTGTATATTGCCACCGAATGGTATTAGTATATATTCTTTATTCCACGATATTAGCATTCGTTGTAATCTTAGTACGCATTAACACCATACAGATCAAACATGTCGAAGAAGGACTCGAACGTAGACACCGCAATAACTTGTGATTGGTTGATGAGAGGGAAGGACACGAAATGCCCAAAGAAGATTTCGAAGACAACGAAGTTCTGTTCCCAGCACAACTACCAAATCGCAAAAGGCTGTGCCCCATATGTACCATGCTCGAAGTGCGGTAAAGGATGTCGTACTGATTACGAGCTTTGCTCAGGATGCGACCGTCTTACCATCAAGGTGAAGTCTTCCGGTGTCTATATAAGACGCACTAAGAAGTCCAGCAAGAAGCTAGAGGATCCAAGAAAGGAGGAGCCAAACATGGTGGAACCGGAGGTAGCATTGCCCGCTGAATCAAGAGTGCTGGAACCAGTGGAAGGTCTTGGAGAGTCTCTCAACCATGCGCTCAACGAGGTGTTGGCTGCCTTGAGGAACGAGAAGGACGCTTAGGAATAGCCACGAAAAAAAGAAAAAAGGAAGAATGAAGAAGGTCGTTGCGTGGCCCTCTTCATTCTTCCTTTTTTTTTTCTATTGAACGTACGACATCTATAGTTGTATCATGGACGAGCTAGTCAGATTGTTTGGTCCTGGAATTCGTAGAAGCCTGAATATCAAACCACAAGTGGAACATATTAACACCAGTGAAACATGTCCTGAGTGTCTCTGTCCCTTTGAAATACAAGGAACGGAATTCGTATGTCCCACCTGTGGTCTTGTTTCCGAGGTCGAACCATGTGAAGAAACTAAGATCGATATTATTACTACTCGACTGCGTATAGTAGGTCCGGACGGGTTTAAGTATCAAAGTGATCTAGACCGCGCAAAACCAAAGCAAAGCGATGATGACATAGAACTGAAACGACGAACGCTCCTACAAGAACTACGAGCATACAACACTATTTACAAACAAAGTTATGACCTATCGTTCCCTATGAACGCGTTAGAAATCGTAGCCAACGCATTTACCCAAGTAATGAAAGTTTGTCTCAAGCGTAGTGATGCTAAGAAAAATATTTTAGCTGCTCTACTCTACCATGCATGCATACAATGTGGATTCGTACGATCTAAAGGTGAGGTCGCTCGCTTCATGCAACTAAGAAACGAAGGCATCCATAGTGGAGAGGTCTTCATACGTTCTCTGGGTGACGACGATAAGATTGATGTAGACTTGGATGCTGAGCGCATAGTTCCTCACATTGCAACGACTTTCCTACAACTAGATCTTGTAGGAGTACCTAGGGACGTTCAACAAATAGTCCACGAGGTCGTTACTACAGCAATGGAAAACAATATAGGCCCAAAATCAATGCTTAAGACGAAAGTCGTTGGAGCAAGTTACGAGGTGCTACGTCGCTCCGGATCGTCTATGTCTTTTAAGGATGTCGTTAAGCGATGTGGCATATTTGGAAATGCGGTCAAGCGTTTTGTCAAGGAGTTGTCTTCTTACCATTCCCACTTCGAACCAATCTACACTAGACATAGGCTAACTAGCAGTAGGACTTGGCAAAGTGAAAGTGAGAACCATGTTCGTTCCTTTCATAGGAAACGTTGATTCTTACATTCCAAGTTTTTCTCGCATTTCCTTTTGCACTTCTTGCTTGAGTTCGGCTCGAACCCGATCCGTGCTTTTTTCACCTATGGAAGCCTTGCGACGAATTTCAGATCTCATGATCTCATACTTATTCGCTTCGTTCAGGATGAGACTGTATTCAGAGTCGGATATGTTTTCATCGCGTAAGGCCTTCGATACTAGATCTCGAATCGTATTGATTTTCGCCTTTGCCAACATAGTTGTCCTTTCATGCTTAGAAACCTTCATTCCTAACTTCTTAGCTCCAAGGGTTGTAGATGCTGAAATTAATCCACATAGTCCACCAATAACTCCAAGTGGTAGACCAATCACTATTCCAACCCCAGTCAACGCTGCGCCCAATCCAGATCCAGATAAGATCACAGATAGACCTCCAGTTACCACTGCGATGCCATGAACTATTCCTTGAGAACGTGCATATTTCTTGCGCACACCTTCGTAGTGTCTTTCTTGAACTTCTATATCCGAAAGCGTGTCTCGGATTGTTTGCAGTCTAAAGTTCTTTCCAGTGTCACTAGCAATCTGTGGATAGATACTTGGTGCTGATGGAAACGGTTGAATCGAATCGCCTTCCATTGTACGTTATACATATAGCTTACTCAAGCTTCAACACGTATCGTATAGGTCGACCACGGAAGTCTATCAGATTGCCTTTCTCATCACGAATCGTAAGGCGAAGGCTGCTTTGCATTGTCCCTGGAGCTCGGACAGGTAGTGGGGGTGTTGTAGAATACGTATTTACGTCAAACCAGCTGCCTCGTACTTTAAAGCTAGCCAGTACATTCGAGCGCTTTCCCTCTAGTAGCGAGAAATTGGAATCTACCACATCGCAGTATACGTACATTGTGTTGATATCCTTGATTACCAGGTCGTAGTGTCCAGCTTTTAGCGATACGTTTCCCTCCACATCTTCATTTCCTTCGATACCCAATAGTTCGCAGAGATTCTTACTGAACTTGATTGTTTTCTGAACCTTTAGGATCCAATCCCTCTTACCGCTTCTATTTATGAAGCTTACGACTTTATTCGATATGGCTTCATTGAAGAAGGACTGGAGTTTACGTATGTTATGAGACCCCGGATAGATTTTGTATGGGAACCCTAAGCCTCCGGTATCCCACTCGAACGTAGCCTCCGTTTCTAGGTTCCACCAGCTATTCTCGAAAGTGACCTCGACTAGTGAAATGTTCCGTATAAGAATAGGGTCGTCGAAGTAGACAGTATGGTCAGCCGATGTTGTGGTGATATATAAGAGAACCATCTTATATGTTGAAGGTATAACTATATATACGTATAGCTTCAACATGACAGACGCATGGCGACAGTTCAAGTACCTATTTCCAAAGGCTGTAACCGGATGGTTCGACTCTTTCGTGGGTCGGGATGGGGTGTGGAACATTAATTTATTCTTTCACGGGGAAACCTACCAGGTGTTCACAGATGCAGGCCTCCCTACGAAGGCAGGTGGAGGTCAGCTAAGGGTCTTGCATGGGCGCGCAGGCAAGGCGCTTGACCTAGCCCTTGGCACCAAAACAGTTTATGAGGGGGTGTTGGAAAGTAGAGAGATCGCAACGTTGAATGCAGATCTATTAGCAAAGTTCAAGAAACGATACCCACATGCAGATCTTCACAAATTCTATCCCTCTACGGAAGTGAACGGTCCAGGCAAGTATTCGACGAGTATTTGGTTTCGAGATGGAGATTCTAGCTATGTCGTTTACGGCAATGATGTCTCAAAGCTACCTGCAGTCACTCAAAGACGCATCGATGACGCATTGTGGGATGTGCATAAAGGTTTTCCATCTACGTTGACACTAGACAGGAGTGCTAAATATCCCATTACAGCAGTTCCTTCTACTGAACTGGCACAAGATATTGATCTCACTAATCTATTGATATATGGCACCCCAAAGAAAAAGTTCAAAGCAGGCGTTCGAAACATATTCAAGGAGACCGTCATAAAGCATACGAAATCAAATGAGTCCTACCATTGGTTACATGGTCCGGATTTCAAATATTGGCCTCAACAATTGAATTTCGCAACATGGTGTGCGACTTCTGGATGTGGAGTGTCATTGTTTGATCCTATTTTCAAAACGTATCCACCAGTCGTTCAGGGGTTCCTACGATTTCACGTTTATTTCACGATACGAAGAATTCTACGTGAACTTGGTGGTACTCATGGAGTTCCTTTACCTGGTAACTCTAATTTCAAGCAAATGGATAACCCCTATAACAAATCAGCTCTTGAGAAATTGTGCATCGAATTTGGTATATCTAGAACACCAGATTTCCGATGGCACGGAGGTAGGAATAATGGACTAGGAGATATATTCCTTTTGTACCCAGGTTGGAGAGGATACGTAAACGTCCATGGAGACCGAAGCTATGACAAAGGTGCAACCACATGGCCTCAGAAAAATAATTTATTTGCAGACCAAGGAGGTAAGGAGGATCAGGGCAATATTGTGGCCTTCATTAGGAACGATGAACATGAAGGAAAGCAATACAATTGGTTTACACCACCAATTGGAAAGGGTTTGACAGATTCTGGATTGGGTAGGTTGAGTAGATCTGTCGAGGCTTTTGGATATTGCATGCTTGGTGCTCAAGCTGACTTGAACGAATCCATCATACATAGCCATAACGTCAAAGAAAAGTTTAAGAGCTTGGTTGAAGAAGCTATTCTCGTAAACGACTTAAAGTTAAGTTATGATAACTATCGTACTGCTATAACGACGACGCATAAGAGGCTCGATCTAGCAACAGCTGTAGACGTGCGATTACTGCCAAGCGATCTATTGTACTATCTTAGTGAGAAAGATGGCTATAAGAATCCAATCCCAAAAGCTCATAAAGGTATGGTGCTAGGCACTAACGACATCAATGCAGAAGTTAACGAACGCTCACCTCTTCCTATGAAAGGACCACCAGATAAGAAATTGGTGCAGCCTCTCGAGACGCACAAGAAACAAGATCCTGTACTAAAAGCTGTCACGCACAAGAAACAAGATCCCGTACAAAAGGCTGCCCCACAACATGAGATTAATCTCGCAGTGACAGCCATTGCCGCAGCTGGAATTGCATGGATGTTGTTTCGTTAACGTCGTTTGTATTGCTCTATCGTGATCACCACTATTGCTACGATGAATAACCAAACATTCTGTGCTAGTACTCCCAGAGCTTTACCAGCCATAGTAAATATGAAACTCGCAATCGATCCAATCATTCCAGGTAGGATCTGTCCAAGTTTCTTTCCCATTTCTTTCAACAACCCCCCAGTCGTTTGCAATCCCTTCTTTACTGCATCTGCTGCTTTATCGATACCAGCCTTTACTGGTTTCGGTACGGATCTCGACAACAGGGAAACTATCGTACTAACGATAGCGCCAACGGAAGTTACCACTGCAAGAACGGTCATTCCATGCTTTCTGAAAATGTATTTGATCCTTTCACGTAGCGACATACGTTCTAGTATGGCTCCCTCTTGACGTTCGAGTAATTCTATTTCGTTATGGATGTGTACTTTCTCTTCCTTAGCCGCTTCCTTCTGATCCTCAGTTGACGTTGGGTCTTGAAGTATGCTATCTTCTACTTTGAGATGTTCGGCGGCCTTTTCTTGACCTTGGAGGACTTGTTCTTCTCTTTCTGCATCCGTAGGACCTAGGGCAAATTTGAGATCTTTACCCATACTTTGATATCTTTCACCCTTCACTGTGGTCAAAGGTATGGGCTTCTCTTTACTTCCAAGTACGTGAAGATAGATCCTACCCAGTTCCTTATTGGCATCCCATATTCCAGTTATCTCAAGGACTCCTCCACGAATCCCTACATCCACATAGTGTTTCCATACAGTATCGAATAGCATTTGTTTCATTTCATCCGATGTGCCTGTTTTGAAGACTACGCGGCGATCGCTAAATTTCGGATGTTTGATTCTATCCTCATCCTCCGCAACGAGTTCGTCGAAGTAATCGTTATCTTCTACGGTAAACGAGGTTTCCCGATTCTTTGGTCGAGCACCTTCCTTGGCGAAGTCGCGTCTAGTTTTCAGGTTGAGTGATTCACTCGGATCCACATTCGTAGAGTCTGACGCCAATTTCCGTGCTTCTTCATTGACAGTATCATCGTTGTCGTAGTCTCTTCCTCTTTCAGCTTCATCAGTTCTTTCATCATACCTACCCTCAGAGGCCATGTTAAACATATCTACATATATAGTTATATTCAACATGATCTCGTTAACATTGGATCCCACACAAGTACGAAGAGAGCCTCATGCACTCAAGGCTCCGCGAGACTTGTATAGGAAAACTTTCACTCGATCATCTGCCAATCCAGGTGAGACTCTATACGTAGAAGTTCCAAAGCTAGCAGAAGATGTAGTACTAGTACCTGGTAGCTTAGCGCTATTGGGCGACATCGTACTATCTGGTGGACATGCGAATAACAGAGTCGTTTCGAACGTTGGACGCTGTTTGGTCATGCGTAGAATCTGTAGGATGGGAGCTGAAACAGTAGAAGACCTTGTCAGGCCAGACCTCCTACAAACATACTCCGATGTATACCTATCTACGCAGGAGAGAGAGTCTAGAATACAACAAGGCATTCAATCAGAGAACTTGAATAAGCTACGATCGAAAGCTGGTGACGCAAGTACTTCATCTGCTGCAGACAACGCGCTCCTAACTGCATGTGGTTCTAAGTATAGGATTCCCTTAGATGTTGACATTCTGACACAACATGGAGTTCTATATCCACATGCCTTAGAAAGTACCATTACGTTCGAGTTAACTCTAGCGTCTGCCAACGAGGTTGTAATTGGATCGGATACGACGAAGATAGGTACGTACCAACTTACCAACATCCAACTAGAATACGAAGCAATCAGGAACGAAACGCTGGCTAGTAGTGCACTTCACAAATATGAAATAGGTACTGCATTCCTATACAACTACGCTGTTCACTTCAAAACAGTAGATATCGCTAAAACGTCCGATACTTTGATATCTCAAAACATCAATGTTCCACGACGATCCTTTGCTGGACTACTTCTACTATTCATAGAGCCACCTACCATTGGCACGCGAGATAGTGAAGCATTCTCGAATCCAGATATCTTGAAGGTAGAAGTAGATGTCAATGGGATTCCCAACAGACTCTTTCCAAGCGGTATGCTTCCCCTAGATTTCTGGGAGGCTGCAAGAAGCTGGTTTGGCACACCCAATACTTCTATGACTCCAAAGAAGTTCTTTGAAAATAGATTCTCTATTCTAATCGATTGTCGCACAGCAAAAGATTCCACCGTTCATGGTGATGGCTTGGCACAAACCGGTAGTGGAAAGGACATCGACATTCGCATACATAGAACTGCAAAGGGAAGTGGAAATGTGAAAATGCACATCTATGTCCTTGCGGATGCTCAGGTCACGATATTGAACAGATCTCTGCAGAGTATATTATACTGATGGATTCTCTCGTAGAGCACGTGCCGTTCAACGCACTCATAGTCGGTCCAACTAATTGTGGGAAGACTGCGTTTCTCATAGAACAACTTCGTGGATCATTTCGTGGTAAGTTCGATTACATAGTACTGATTTGTCCTACGTATGCCCACAACAAAACTTATCGTGGATTTGCAAATCGAGATCCTCATTTCTTCGTCATATCACCACCACAGGATGCCATCGATGCTACTTTGAGTATTTGCGCAACATTTTGGTCAGGTACCAATACTCTATTGATTCTCGATGATTGCGCCGCATCGAAGGACGTCAAGAAACGAACTGACAAGCTAGTGGACTTAGCCTTTTCTGCACGACATATAGGGCTTTCCGTTTGGGTGCTGTCTCAACAACTAACGAGCATATGTAAACCCTTCCGTGAGAACGTAGCTATCGTAGTAGCATTCCATACAGCATCGGCCGTAGATGGTAAAAGGATATTTGAGGATTATGGAGGCTCGCAAGAATGTAAAGAGTTACGAATGATACTTGGATCCCATAAGTTCGCTCGCATGTGCTTCTGTCTCCGCCATCCTTTCGAGGTAGTGTTAGAGCTCCCAGCACCTACAACATATTATCATGGATAAAGAAGTACTCGAGATATTCGGTGAGGATGTAACAGGCCCACCACCAACCAACCTAGACGTTACGTCGGACAATCGCGAATCACTTTCGATCTTAGCCGCAACAGGCGTAACGAAAGAATACTTAGGTAAGAACTTTTCTCTAGGAGACATCTCTAGACTTCCTGAGAAAGAAATAGACAAGTTGTATAGGAGGTATCAGGCCGTCCTAGCTCAGCAAGTAACGAAAGGCTTAGTCGACGGCGTGACGCGTCTAGCTACCCGCCTAGTTGCCTACCTAGTACCAATAGATTCTCAAGAAGCCCTAATCAAGGACCTACAAGAAGACCCTCTAGTCCGCAACGAAATCAGTGCTGCGACTGGCCTACTATCGCTCAAAGCAGGTCGCCTTGTAGCTCTAGCTAGCGTCCTATTCCACATATCTGGTCACGTAGTCATTCCTGGAACAACTGTTGAACCTCCACATATACCCACTATATCGAATCAAGATGGAAGGACAGACGGATCAGATAACTGCGAATCCTCCAACGACTGTACCAACTAAGGTAAAAAACCCAAAGCGCGTCGCAGCCGGAAAGGCACTAGCATTAAGCAACAAGCTCGCTAGAGAATCTCAGAAGAGAGAGTTGACGCGCGAAAGCGAATCATGCAAAGAAGTCGACGTAGAGAAAGGTCGGATCGAAAACCTGACTATCCTCGCAGTCATCGGTACTGGCGCTACATTGTTTGGCACGTACTTTGCGTACAAGAAGTATGTAGATGGTAATAAGCGTGTTGCCACCGTTAGAACGACACAACCTGCAGCTCCGGCAAAGCCAACGGCACTAGACATGGAGTAACACTTAAAGACTCGAGACCATAGTAGTATATATCTAGATGGAGAAGGAATTGACGAAGACGGCAACCGATGCAGTCAAAATCGTTGGACTCGCTGCTGGTATTGGGTGGATCGTAAAAAAGACTACCAAGGAATCTATGCTTAGCGATCCTTCTTCTTCCATAGTGAATTACGCAAAGTGGACTGCCGTGATAGTTGGTAGCTTATACGCAAAGGAATATCTTGAGAAACAACTTGAGAAAGAAAAAGAAAAGACCAAACAATAATGGCACTAGCAGCAATTGGTATGTCGATCTTCGGCGCTGTTTTGAATGCGACGGCATTTACTGGTGGTGGCATACTAGCTAGAATGTTTGGAAAGGACGATGCTGTAGATAAGGAACGAGAGAGACACGATAGGGCCACCGAAAAACTAGAACGTGAAATGAAAGCGTATAGAATCAAACGTCAAAGCTTATATGACTATGCACAAGAGCAGGAAGGTCTTGAACGCAAAGCACACAACGATCAAAGAGATACCAACGAAGCCTTAGTGCGATCCGATAAGTTACGTAAGGCGCTTAAACGTCTCAAAGAGATGAAAGAACCCCGCTTATCTGACTACTACAAACCCTCAAACAATCAGAAGACTGGCGAGTTGCTCTACGTTGGTGGTGGAATGCTAGGCGTTGGATACACTATTAGTAAATGGATATAGATACTACTACTAAGCTACTAGTAAGCTACTTAAGCTACTACTAAGCTACTAGTAAGTTGCCCCAAGCTACTAGTAAGTTACCCCAAGCTACTAGTAAGTTACCCTAAGCTACTAGTAAGTTACCCTAAGCTACTAGTAAGTTACCCTAAGCTACTAGTAAGTTACCCTAAGCTACTAGTAAGTTACCCTAAGCTACTAGTAAGTTACCCTAAGCTACTAGTAAGTTACCCTAAGCTACTAGTAAGTTACTAAAAAAAGAAAAAAGGAAGAATGAAGAGGGTCACGCAACGACTTTCTTCATTCTTCCTTTTTTTTTTTTTCATCTGTTGAAGGTTAGAATGTATAGATGTATGATGGATTCTAAACTTGCGAATATCTTCTATGGTCCTATGGGCTATTGGAAAGGTCACTCTGCAATTGGCAAGCTATCGGTAGCAGCGAAAGCATCAGAAGACGTGGCTAGGAGTTGGTTGGAAAAGCAATCTATGTGGCAAATATATCTACCACCACCAAAACACATTCCACGACCACATTGGACTGTATCGAAACCAAATGAAGTCCACCAAGCTGATTTGATATTTCTACCACACGATCGGCCTGGACGTGGAAGGAAACTATATAAGTATGCATTAGTGGTAATCGATGTAGCTTCTCGATACAAAGAAGCCGAACCTTTGGCATCTAAAGATAGTGGTGAAGTTTCTGCGGCATTCGAACGAATCTATAAACGTAGTCCACTAGAATGGCCAAAGACTTTGCAAGTAGATCCTGGTAGAGAATTCATGGGACGTATGTCTGAAACGCTAGAACTACATGGTACGAAAGTTCAACGAGGTGAGGCTGGTAATCATAGAGCGCAAAGTTTTGTTGAAAGAGCAAATAGAACTCTAGCCGAGAGATTGTTTGGGTATCAGTATGCACAAGAGATGGTACTTACTTCGGAAGGATCAGATGAACGTAGTAGAGAATGGGTAGTTCGTTTACCAATGGTTATCAAAGCTATGAATAGTGAGGTGACTCGGTTGACTGGTAAAGAGCCTTCGAATTCTGTAGTGACGCAACAAGTAGATCTGAAGACTCCTACGTATTCGCGCACCGTTGGATTGAGAGAAGAGCGTCTACCATTCGACGTTCTAGTTCGATATCTTTATGCACCAGGAGAATTGGAAGGAGGTGAAAAACGTAGAGCTACTGATCCTGTGTGGAGTTTGCAGATATACACCATTTCGCGAAGTGTAGTATCTTCGGGCCAGCCTGTGCTTTACTACCTTGCGAAGGAGAAGGACGCACCCAAACGTGGATTCGTTCGTGAAGAGCTACAAGTCGTTCCTAGGGATACAGAACTACCACCAAAAGGAATTCTGTTTGTACCTAGACGCTAAACAGCGTACTCTATTGGCTCGGTGTGGATTCCATCGGGAAGAACGCGTCTTTTGTCGTAGTAAGCCGATAGCCCAAGCTTCCGTTGTTTGTAGGTTGCTATGCCTTCTGGCGATAGTCGGAAGCCTCGGTTTTCCGCCATGTCGATATCACCCTGGAGGGCTGCTTTGAATCGATCCCACGTAATATCGTTGTGACGCCTAGACATACCTTTAGCGGAATACTTCTTGCTGCCACCCGTATCGACGTAGTAGGCTTTCGAGCATAGGGCAATGGCGCGCTGTCCTTCGAATTCGAGTTTGAAGAGTCCTGGCGTACGACTGCTCCGTTCGTCCCAAGCTAGCCATTCCTTCCTTTCGGCTTCGAAATCCTCTCGTAGTTCCAGTCGTACAACTTCATCGAGACTATTTCCAGAGATGGCAATGTAGGCACTGTCTGTGTCCATCTGTATATATTCGAAATCATTGCGATCGATGTACTTGTCGATGAAGTCGTAGTAGAACTCAAGCATACGCAGCTTTGCGAGCTGGTAAACAGCGATACCTACTTGGAAAGGGCGTTTGATTCGGATCTGGTCCTTCCTACTCTCGAGTTCGTATGCCTCGCCAATCTCTTCCAGGTCTTCGAACCAAACACTTCGCAATGCCTTGTCCACAACCTTCTCATCTTTTGTATAGGTGACCTTTGTTTGGCGTCCCAAGTCTTCGAGCAACTTTCCATAAGCGCTGTTTCCCAGTAGTTTGAACACATCTGCCAACAAAGCCTCACCTTTGTCTTCATCTCCCATACGACGTGCCTCGGTGACCTGGTCTACGAACCAACCGAAGATTTCTTTGGGTTCGTATTCTATTGTACGGTAGACAGCAGTGATCACTGCGCCATGATCTACATACCAACGTAATAGAGGCTCATAGAGGAGCAACTTCTTTCCAGAGAGACTTCCAACTAACTTCTTTTCCTCGCTGAGCTTTCTACCAGTCTTCTCAAGGTAGGCCAACATTTGTGGAGGAATTGCTTCCTTGGGGATTTTCTTGTTGTAGAAGAAGGGTGGCATCTCCTCAAATTTCTTCCACAATTTCTTTGGTATCTCAATGTCTACTTCTGCATATCCAAACCACGAACCATTTTGTAGACATTCGACAAATCCTTCGGCTTCTAGACCTGGCTCATCGTAGCGAATGACCTCTTCTTTTCCACAAGGCATTTCAAGCTCCATGGTAGAAAGATATAGGGCGTTGGCATCGTATCCAAGAATCTTACGACAAATCTTAGTTCCTCCCTGATGACTACGAATCTTAGTTTTCCCCGCTTCGTGGAGTCTGGTGAACACTATGCTTGGACCTCCCACGACAGCGTCTTTCAGCATGAGGTAGGCTTCCTTACTTGGAGCATACATCTCAGCTCCCCTTTCTACACTACCTCGAAGCAGGAACTGTAGTGAGACTCCTGGAATGGACACTGCGTCTTTCAGCATGTCTACTCCTTTCTCGTGATAGAAATCTTGCATCTTTTCGAGTGCCTCTAGGAATGGAACTACATCTAGGTTGTTGTAGTATCGTAGCCAGTCTGCAAAGGTCTCCATTCCCTTGTCGAGAAAGGTGCGCTTGCAGTCTTCGAACTCTTCCCTAGATAGTAGGTGTTCTCTTTTCAACTTCGAACCCCACTCTGGATAGTCTGGTAATCCAATGTGATCCAACTTGTTGGGAGAATCGAACCACTCATATGGGAAGAAACTCTTTTGCGATTCACATCCATATGCCTTGACCCACCTTTCGTAGGAAGTTCCAGGTCCAAGGTAGTTAATCACATCTAGGAAACGGAAATCTGGAGTCAATAGAAACATAGTGGTGTTGGCTTTCTTTGCTACTCTGACTTTCTTGCATGTGTCGGCAACGGTTCCTACAAAGTGCTCCCTGATCAGGTTGAGATCATACCTGCCAGAGTTGAATCCCAACACTGGAACTTGATAGATCCATTCGTTGATCTTCGCTTGTTGACTCTTTGGTAGGGTGTAAAAGGAGAATTTGGGTGAATCAAGCCAAAACCATCTTTCCATAGCTCCTTGGATTGTCTCTGCTCTTTGCTGGAGTTCTTTGACAAAGGCTTTGATGAGTTCTTTTGGATTGCGTCGACAGATGTGGGTTGGCTTTCGATCGTACGTGTCGGCAATTGATACTGATATTGGGACATGGACGTTTTCGATGGTCAAGTGTTCTGTTGGTTGTCTTCCTTTCGTTGTATCGAGATAGGCTTCGAAATCGTAAACTATGAAGTGTGGGTAGACAGTTTGTGTTGGTGTGGGGACCGGTTTGTTTTTCTTCTTTGTGGAGCATCCCCAAGCTTCCACTACTGTATAACCAGCTCCTTGTAGCTTTGCCGTTCTTTCACAGGTCTTGAGATAGAGCCTCCTTTCCCTAGGGAAGCATTTCGGGCAGCCATGGAAATAGCATCCATGAAATTGGAAGATGGTTTTCGAAAAAGGTTCGTAGCCGTCGACCGGCGCTCCTTCTATCCAATGCTCTCCACCATGCCCACAAGCTGCATGATGAATGTGTTGTCCAATCCTTTTGGTTTCGCGTTCCAACCAGCATAAAGCGACTTTGCTGGCTGTGCTCTCTGGCCAGAAGGCTTTTTCGTATGCCGACTGGGGTACTGTGATTACTTTTCCGGGGCAAACAATCTTCGTTTCGCCACGCCTGCAACGATTCGCATGGCGTTGAAGGGTGCAAGCCTGTGTAAACCGTTGCTTACAGTCATTACATATGTAGATGTGCCCTAGCTTTTTGACGTCCTTGATATAGAAGGCATGTCCTTCGTATATCCCAATCGTCATCGTATGCTTGTAGTGAGCTGCATGTCGCATCAGATGCCAAGCGCCATCCTCCGTAGGTTCGTACACCCGAATACCGATTCTAAAGTGCAACTCGACTTCCTCCAGCTGGTCTAAGGAAGTTCTGGGAACGTCTTGTGTGGGCGCTGTCAGACGATAGAAGGCTTGGGCAAGTTTTCGAGCTTTGACGCAACACCTATCTATTCGTGCTCCTTCATGCATGGCAAGGCAGCGCCAAAGACATAGATTGTCACCATATCGATCAAGGGCAATCATTCCTTTTTCTGGCGAAGCCATTGAGGCAGTGGACCTGTTCCCAACAAAAGCTGACGATCGATCACAACTTTTACATCTACGTAGATCCAACGAATGAAGGCCCATTGGGTATTTGGTCGACTAATGTTGTCGGGATTCAAACGAGCTGTCTCCTTGCTATTGATCCACTCTTCTGCGTCTCCTAGGATGTTCACCCATGGAGAGCCTGGGACAGTCTTGGAGAATAGAATCACGCGTCCGTCGTTGACATTCCGAATGCGATAGGTGTAGCTGTAGCGCAGGTAAAAGCTGGTGGTTACATTTGCAACTAACTTTTCCATGATCCTAGGGGTCAAATCTCCTGCCACACCTTGGAAGAAGCGCCATCGAATAGTACGGCGACCTATCTCCACTCCCTCGAGCATTCCATCTCTCTCCTCTAGAATAGCACCTGCCTCTCGAGCTAGACTACGTGGAAGTGGTTCACTACGTGGTCTCACCATTCTCCCTTCGATACAACTATACGTTACGATAGCTTTAACAGATACTCAAATTTGGATTTTATGTGTAAGGATGTTGCGGCGATATAACTATATGTAATCATATCTCTAATAGGATTATCGAGTTGGATTTTATGTACAAGAATGTCTAGTGACACTTTGAATGACCCTTAGTACCCCACCTAGTAGTATAGTCGGTATTAAAATGATACAACTTTTTGTTGCACAAGAAAACTCAAAAGTGAATTTCTGAATTCGACTTTTGAGTTTTGTTGTGCAAGAAAAAGTGGTATCATTTTAATACCGACTATACTACTTGTCAGGATTTCCTCGAATATATAAAAGTAGCCTGTTTACAGTCTCTCGGTTTTTTTCGGAAATGTTAGTTTTCGGGTCGAGTTTGGGTTACCTGTGCGCCGAACGAGGAAAGCAACTAAAAACATTGATAAATAGATACACTTTTACTTTCACTCTAAAATTAGCATAATATTTGCCATGTGAACAATTGACCTTTGCAATCTGATATTCCAAAGCCACTAAATTATGTAACTTTCATTTTTATACTTTGAACACCCTGCATGCCCTGCGCGCCCTGCGTATTACTCCGTCCGTAAACTCCATCACAATACAATACAATACTTTTTATTCGAACCCTGATACAGACAACGTGTACATAGGTATAAACCCAATAAAATAAAATAAAAAAAATATAAAACTATGTGTTTAAGATATATATATAGAATGGGATTAGTGTTACAAAAATAGGGGAAGAGATAATAGCAAGATTGATAACGGACGTTATGTCAATTTACAATTTCATTATACTTATCAATAATGTCTTTAATGAATGAACTGCTAACCTTTTCATATTCCGAATTTTAAGAACCAGCGATACCTTCGCCAGACCGAGGCTATTTGATGGTTGGTCCTAACCGGAAATTCCCATGTCCAACTTCGTTGGCTGCCAACCTCGAAGGACTTGGAAATGGGCGACAAATTGTTCGATTTCTCCAGAATGTGGTATCGCTGGATCTTAACATTCAGGTAGGGATGAGTTCATTTATCATTCTATGGCCTACCGTAGTTTCGAGTTATTTGGATTGAGCGAAGTGTGATTTTCGTGGCAAAGATTACAGGTTATGCATCGTCAGTATTTGTCGGTGTCTCCAGCCTTTTCCTTTTATTAGGAGGTGAGGGAAAGAGGTTATAAATAAAAAAACACACAGCGGAAACGACCCTAGAAGAGCTCAGAGGTATGAATAACCACAACTGAAACATTGTAGGGTGAAGTCGTGTATTTATTTGTCTAACATACATGTTTTGGAAGGATTTATAATATGAACTATTCAAGCGATATTTGTGAGAGTATAAATACACAAATCATGAGATTGGGCTGCCTGTGGTAATATCCTCTAGTTACTGCCTTGTTCGCCAACATTTTGTCGCTTATATAATTAGCTGTACAATATTACAAACAAAGGAAATCGCTGTCTTAGCCAATCAGGTGCTGCTGATAAATTTTCGAAGAATATGATTGGATACGAGATGGCGGGAAAAGCTTTCTATAAATAGACTACTAAGTTTACCGAGTTTGAGAATGTTTGGATAAATACGAACTGAATGGCAAGCTTTCAAAAATCGGCCCTCCCTTCATGTTAGGCCTAGCTACAAATATCAGGATATTTTTGAGATATTTAGAAGCACCTGGGATATTTAGAAAATTACGAGATATTTAGAAAAAAAATATTAAATTTGGGATTTTTGCTATGGTTTTATAAGTTCACGCATGTTTTTACTCGGGCTGCCTGTGGCAGCACCGAGTCTTAAAATGCAAGTCGTTTTTTTTTTATTCCGTGTAGCAAGCGTTCAGCGCATGCGTTAAAGGTCAAATTCACACCAATCAGATCGCACTGTGCTGGTCACGCAACAATCGCCAAGTTAATTTATTTACATAATTTAATACAGTAAAGCAAGATGGCGGAATCCGCGAGCAACTTTCTCTGTAACTTGGAGTCTCATCTCTCAAATGTAAGCCAGTTTAATGTTTTATTTAACTTCACTCATGCGAAAGCCTTCCAACAGGCTCAGGATATTGCAACTGGCGCTATTGTCGGAGCCGAAGGACCGCGTTTCAGTTTACCCAGATGGCCAGTGCTTTTATATACGACACGTACGACGACCTGAAGCAAAGGGGCCAGGATCCGGAAAGCTAAAATTCGAAGAAATAGATATTGGAATCTATAAGCCATCGGTTCGCTGTGCTGCATTTAAAACATCCGAGAAGAACATCTTATTTTGGGTGAAGGCACTTCAAGACCAATATTATGAGTCTCTTAAAAACTGTCAGAGATTTAAATTTACCGTAAGTTGGATCAGAGAGTATTGAGATCAAGTTATTTCGTTCCAGCGAGGATATTGACCTAGCGGAAACGGTACAAGCTGTCGAAGGATTTTACTTATAATCATCCACAACAGGAATAGTTATGTGCCAAGGCATGGGAAAAGATCGAGTTTCCCAGATTACAGATGAAAGTAGAGAACTTAACGAATGAAGAAACAGAGGTCACGCGCGACATGCTTGAGAAAATGAACATGTTCAACACTTTATGTTATACTAAGAAAACAAAACAAATTACAGAGCCTGCAAGTTCACAAGTCAATGAAAAACCCCAAGAGCCTGTAGTTTTGGATCAACATATCCTTGAAACTCCAAAAGCAACATACACATGAGTCAAATTCAAACCGGAAGAGATGGAATTCTTTAGATTCTTCACGACAACCCGATCCCTATTCATCAGAATACATTTTCTGTGCTAAATGACGAGAGTTTATAATTACCTGACCGACAACCCACTACTAAAGAAAGGGACCATGAAGTACGGTAGTACGGTTAATTCTCGGGTTCAAAACAATGAATATATGCCTGCTCAAATGCAGTGTGTTAAACTGTTTAAATTAAAAGGTCAACATACGAGAAAAACAAAAATATTAAATTACATATTTACTAGGGGAGCAGAGAAATTTTATGAAAGTCACCGCGCTACCGGCCACTCCAAAAGACTGCTAAATTCAGCTAATAATTCTTCCCTTTGGTTATTACTAAGAGATTTCAAATGAAAGCGTATTTCATCTTCAATCTCATTGTGGCCCGAGTGAAAGCCCAGATGGGCTCTTGTTTTCTTTGAAACTTGAGATGGAATCTACTTTGTAAGTAGTACAAGTAAGTAGTACTGTACCAAACCCGAAATGATCCCGAACCCGAAATGATCCCCGAACCCGAAATGATCCCCAAAACTGTTCAAGTCGCGCCTGAAATGATCCCCGACCCGAAATGATCCCCAATCATTACCCGAAATGATCCCGCAATAAAACTGCGAATGGACTAAAGGATTTGGGGCTTTCGGAATAGCAAAATTTTCGCTAAACTTCTTGCTAAAAGAAATAAAGCTCAAAAGTAAGAATGTTTACTAGTGTTTTCTAAAAGGAAAAACCAACACTGGCAGACAACAAACAACCCTTGTCAATCAAACCATGTGATGTCATCGATCATGTGACGATAGCGGAAATCACTCCTATTTCGCTGGAGATAAACATCACAAAATCCAGAACAAGTCACGAAACGTCGAACCGTCCGAGTCTTTATAGTGAAATTTGCTAATATATGGTGTGTCATAGAAAGCCATCACTAAGCGAGTCATTAGTTGATTAATTAACAGCAGCTGTCAATAAAACCACGCAACGTCATTGGTGAGTACCCATCACATTTTTATTAAATGTTCTATTTTTATGATGTCTTCAAAATTTATATACACCTATTTCAAATAAGGTTGTCACGGACGAGCGACAAGCGACAAAGAATTGTCATTATAACTGCATGCGGCAGCTATGAGGAATGGAATACGGTGCAATTCGTTTGCCGCTTGTCCAGGACAACACGTATATAACAAGAACAGGAACAAGTAAAACGAAAGAAAACAATACTAAGTCGGTCCTGGAATCTACATATGGCCGCCTCATCACGTCCAAGCAAAAAGCATAAAAATATGCAGAAGAAAGCAATCGAATAACACGTGTTGCGACCAATGGCGAAATAGTTCTGCCTATCAATATCCGGTAGGATAGCAAAGTGTCAACAACAACAACGATTTTATTCATACCATAACGAAATGTTTTACATATAAAAGGGAGGGAGAATTAAACAATTTAATGGTATGGGTTACCTAGAAATAACTTAAAAGCTAATCAAGCTAGGTAACGCAAATATATTGATATAATGGAAATATATGTGCGGTCGGATACAAGATACACAAATAATTAAATAAATATATAACTACATACATAAAATAAAGAAACTAAAGATGATATGTAGATTTGGTTACCATAGATACTGACACAAACAATTATACTTAAGAAAAGAGAGAAAAATCATATATTTTATACAGTGTTACGAAGTTACATAAAATATTGAAGTTAACCTAGTAATTAAATGGTTGCACATGGAAACAAGTATAAGACTAGTAGGATGCTATAAATGAAGACTTCAGCTTATTTTTAAAGGACGATTTTTTGGAAGATTTTATTTTATCATCTAATGAATTCCAGACTTTTGCTCCTTGATATCTTATATTAAATTTTCCATAATTAGTTCTTACTTGAGGAATAAAAAAAGAGGACTTAGAGGCAAGTCTTGTGTTGTACGAGTGAATTCTATTAATAGGGGTAAAGAAATCATTGAATACTGCAGGAAGTGCTTTGTTATGATATTGATGCATTAGCAGAGCATTATGAAGAAATATTAGGTCCTTAAACTTTAAAATGTTGAGAGATTTGAACAGGGGGCTAGAGTGCTCATCATACTTAGAATGAGTGATGATTCGAATTGCTTTCTTTTGTAAAACTACGATTGGATGAATAGTACTTTCATATGTGTTCCCCCAAACTACTAACCCATAAGTTAGATATGGATATATAAGAGAGTAATATAGCTGTATTAATATATTAATATTAAGATAATATCTTATTTTAGAGAGTATACCTATGCCTTTGGCAATTTTTTTGGTAATTTGATGAATATGGCTTTTCCAATTTAGATTTGAGTCAATTAACACTCCAAGATATTTGGTATTCTGTTTATGCTCTAAGATTTTCTTATTAATGGTAATGTTTAATTTATAATTAACTTTCTTCTGGTGTGAGTGAAATATTACAAAATTAGATTTATTAACATTCAGTGATAATTTATTGGCACTTAGCCAGTCATTAACTTTTATTAATTCGCTGTTTACAACATTCTCAAGACTATGTAGATTATTATGAGCATAAAAGAGGTTAGAATCATCAGCAAAGAGGTGAATGTCAAGAATTTTAGAGCAATTTGAAAAGTCATTAATATAAAGGAGGAACAGTATAGGCCCGAGGACTGATCCTTGGGGAACCCCACAAGAAATGTATTGGTGATCGGATGAGGCATTTCCAATAGAAACAAATTGTTTTCTGTTATTTAGATAAGAGACAAACCAGTCAATGGCAATACCACGAATGCCAAGCCTTTGTAACTTATCAATTAAAATGTCATGGTTGACAGTATCAAATGCTTTACTCAAGTCGAGGAAAATTCCACATGCATACTTACCTTCATCAATAGCTTTTTGAATTTTATCAGTAATAAGAAGTATGGCTTGAATAGTAGAGTGGTTCGAGCGAAAGCCAAATTGTTTATTGTAGAGGCAATTTATTTTATCTAGATATCTAATTAATCTTTTGTACATTAATTTTTCAAGGATTTTATTAAAGACTGAAAGGAGTGAGATTGGACGATAATTTGATAAGATCAGTTGAGATCCATTTTTAAAAACTGGACAAACTCTAGCAATCTTGAAGTTATCAGGAACAGTACCCGTGTTAAATGAGCAATTATACAATATTTCTAAAGGCTTAGAAAGAAGACATTTGAGCAGCTTAAGAATTTTAATTGGGATACTAAAAGGCCCAACAGATTTACCAGTCTTAATTTCAGAAATTATGTTTACAATTTCATCAGAATTTGTTGGATACAGATAAAAACTGTTAACTTGTGGTGGATCCATATAATCAAGACATGATGTATTAGGATTAGATTTACTGATAGAGCTAGCTAATTTATTACCAATGTTTGCAAAGTAGTAATTAAATTCATCAGCTATTTCTTTTGAATTTACTATTACTTTACTATCATTGACTAATTTGGTTGGAAAATTTAATTTCTGAGGTTTTAGGGTTATAATTTGTTTGATTCCTTTCCAGATTCCTGTCAATGATGAATGGGAAACGCATGCTTATTGGTCAGTAGAAAAAGGTCATATGCATTTTTATTGGGCGTAACTAAAACTTGAGTAACAACCAACCTAGCAAAAGTATGTCAACAATACATTTCTCTCAAAATGCCTATAGACTGAGCGGAAAAAAACTTTGTATATACTTTTGTTTCTATTTTGCGATTTGTAACTTTACATGATCGCTGGGAAGATAATTCAGGTCTGATCATCAAATGTGCTTACGTGATAACAATTCCATCGATAGGGACTTGATTTTCTTAGTCATGATTGTCGTTTTGTGCTACTGATTACAACTTCCAGGAAGTACAAAAATGGCTAGTGACTGTCGTGAACTGGTATGGCTGTTGTGCTGTTTATCTCCAGCGAGATACGGGCGATTTTCGCTACGGTCATGTGATCGACGACGTCACGTGGTTTGATTGACGGGTTGTTTGTTGTCTGCCAGTGTTGGTTTGTCCTATTAGAAAATACTAGTAAACATTCTTACTTTTGAGCTTTATTTCTTTTAGCAAGATGTTTAGCGAAAATTTTGCTATTCCGAAAGCCCCAAATCCTTTAGTCCATTCGCAGTTTTATTGCGGGATCATTTCGGGTAATGATTGGGGATCATTTCGGGTCGGGGATCATTTCAGGCGCGACTTGAACAGTTTTGGGGATCATTTCGGGTTCGGGGATCATTTCGGGTTCGGGATCATTTCGGGTTTGGTACAGTACTACTTCCAACCCTGAACAAAATGGCAGATGCTGAAAGTTCGGAGGCTTCGGTTCCTGCTGAACCTGAAGCGGTTCCTACAGCTGAACCGAGTCAGTAGAAAAACCGAGCACAGTAAACAATCGAGTAAACAATCGTTAACTGATTATATCGGGGAGTCGAAACAAAGGACATAAAGTACCTGAGCTAGCCAGAGCAGAGACGCTATTTGGCTTGAATTGAACAGAGTTTATATTGTTGTTTATGTTTAAAAGAGTATAGCTTGGGTCATAGAGATGAATGTCATACCATTGATTGTCAAGCAGGGCAGAAAATGCTGCTGTATCGTCAGTAGCGATGTACTGAACGCGTTCACATGTACTAATAGTCACTTTGTATAGACTGTGACGCATTCCCGTCTTGCCAATAAATGATGTTTTTGTGATATTTATAGCAAAATGATAAGAAAATATTTGGGATATTTAGAATTTTTTCAAGATATTTAGGGGGAAAAAGCGAGATATTTAGAAAAAAATCGGGAATTTCCGGAAACATATTTAGGCGATTTTACGTGATATTTGTAGCTAGGCCTACTTCATGTAGGATAGCCTGCGTAGCAAGCGTTTCCGTAGGTTTTTTTGAAGCGTAGGAAGATTTTCGCTATTTGGCCGCGCGAAAAATGGTCTCGCCCCATTTTTCGCGCGGCCAAATAGCGAAAAAGTCTTCCTACGCTTCAAAAAAACCTACGGAAACGCTTGCTACGCGGGCTACATGTAGGACGACACGAATTGCTACCAAATTGTATTCTATTGTATTGTATTGTGTTGCGTTCTATTGTTGTATTGAATTGTATTGTGTTGTATTCTATTGTATTTTTGGTAAAAATTCGTGTCGTCCTACATAATAAAAGGGATTGCCCAAAAATCGCAAAAAATAAGAGAGAATGTATTTTTTTGGGGGGGGGGGGGGGGGGGGTGGAGCCAACCAATCATGTGATCTTTCTGTGATGGGGTGTGGGTTCATTTTAAATTTTGGCACTCGGTCCCAGTCCCTTCCTCAACATATAACAATCCATGTGTCAGTTGCATCATGGGAAGTTTGCTTGTTTGCTCGCATGGCATGCCGGTACAGTTTACAAGCCGCCATCTTGTTTCTGTGTGAAGATGTGGTGGGAAGTTATACCACCGTTTGCTATTATGGTGGGATGCATTACTGGTACGGGCCTGGGATTGAAGTTGATCGATCGGTTATTCCATAAAGGCAAGGTACGTTTAACGAGAAATATTTCTAACCTCGCAAATAACAATAATCATTGCATTGACACTCACAAATAGTTATGGCAGTCTTTCTCCATTTTACAGTTTTGGATGTACATAATGCACCTATCAGCGGCTTCCCCGAGGGGAAACCACGGAGATATGTGGGGGAATACAGGAGGATGAATGCAAACATTGCCCCTGGGGTCGGGGAAATGCTCGACTTTGTTCTAGGGTTGGAAAACTGGGGTGGGAGATTTGTTCCTTAAAGTTAAAGGTACTAATAATGAAGTTCAGTGAAGTGTCAATAACGTTCCATTTTTATTTTTAAATAGAGTGTTAAATGTTATAGAAATAACGTTAGTAACGAGATTCAGTAGTCAATTCAGCTCCATTAATCTCATTTCGTGCAAAATGACGGTGGATTGTAGGTCGTGGAAGACCTAACCAGGGACTTTGAAAGGGATGATTCCCCTACCACTGGGAGGGGGGGGGGGATCGTCAAGATTGTTTCTGCCTTTTTACAATCCCCCTGGTCAGCCCGGGGGTCGACCCCTCGGGGAAGCCGCTGATAGGTGCATAACTTTGTACATTTACGAGAATGTATACTGTCGTGCTGTCGTATTAAAGGGCACAATTGCAGAATACCCCCTTCCTTCAAAAGATCAGTTGCAAACTGTGCTATATAATTTAAAATTCTCCATTTTATATGTCAAATCAGGGGCATTTGACATTTTTTAATCAGAGCATTGCAAATGCCACACCATGGCGTCAGCCAAGCTACAGTACAGCCTGGATGTATGTTAACATTTACACGCGTGTAACGCATGTGTACAAAATAAATTTACTACACGCATTTGAGTGTATTACACGCGTGCACTACACTCGACATGTATTACATGCAAAATGTGTGTAGTTTTCCTTTGTTATACAGTTATTGTCAAAAATCAATTTGGCATGAAATTGTTTGTAACCTGCAACTCCAGCGCCATCTTTAGATCTTCGAGCGGTTTCAATTACCAACGGTTTCCGCCAAAACTTAATAAATTATGCTGAAGGAAACTTTTGATTGTATGCTCCGCATTCACTCTGGAATTCACGATATCGAACAACTTGCCCTAAACGTTCGAACGACTTGCCCTTACGTTCGAACAATTCAACATCACAAAGTGATGAAGTCAAAACTGCAAATGTTCGATGTGATTTGTGTGATCTCACGCTAATAACTACCCTGGTCCCAGAGGGGCTCAGGTACGAATATACTGTAATGTGCCGCGATCGAAAGAGTTTTGATTCCCAGAAGGAGTTTTGTTTTGCGTGACGACCGTTGAGCCCCTCTGGCCGCTCGAATAGCCAACCTCAATCTCATGCCCATAGCCTCGCTTTTATGTTTACAAGTCTAGTCAAACTGGTTTCGACTCAGCGGTTAATTTGCATGTCACTTTCACGTGGCGAAGTCGTGTGTGATTCAAAACATAAAACATGCCGTTGTTGGGATTTGTGAAGATAAAGGAAACTTCTCCTCGATTTACTTCGTCGGGTTTGATGTTTGTATCTCCCAATGAGCATGCTTTGATTCCTCGTTGTTCTAGCTCTGTTATGTGGGAGTAAATCAGGGCATATAGAGGGCAAACCACCAGTACAATTGCTCGTTTTGGATAATCGAATGTGAAGGAAGAAGCAAATACCAGGTATGAGTTGGAAAATCAGGCCAGTAGGCCGTACTGAGAAGACATCAAGCCGCTTCAAGAACATGAACAGACTTCAATTCGTTTATTTCGAGGCTAACTCAAATTGTACAGCACTGTGAAACATTAACGTTTGTGTATAATCTGTCAAGACTCGTGAACCGGTTTGTAACACAATCTCAAGATGAAAGCCAATCAAAATGTTCCTTTGATCCGAATGCCTCAGTTTCCATGGCCACAACTCAATCAGGGACGAGGTACAGATTCTGTACCGGAAGAAACGAAAATCTCTACTCGGGCGGCCAGAGGCTCGTCGCTTCGCGACTCGTGCTGAAATCTTGATTTCAGCTGGTCTCGCTTCGCTCGCCCCGACGATTTCGAGCCTCTGGTATCCAGGGTAGCTAATAACAGACAACAAATTAAAACTGAATGGAATCAAACCATTTTTTGCACCAGGTTTCAGATAGGTAAATGAAGTAAAGCCTTTCAAAACATTTGATTCTGTCAGCATCTCTATTTCTAAAAGAGAATTATATCTGTAGAGAACATTTGGTACAATCTCAAAACAAAACAAACACGGCGTCATTGATTATTCAAATCAGTTCGCGGAAAATGTCACACTTCTGTGTTGCGGAATTCAAGATTCGAAACTCACAACCTTTGAAAACGGATCCACATTAAATAAAAAGAACTCCAAAATGTCTGTTTAGTAGACGTTATCATTTGCCAGCAAAGTTGAGAAGCTTTGTGGTGATTTAAACTACAATGCAATAAAATCACAGTTCCCCGTGAAGTTGGCGGCACTCGTGTTGTGTGAAAAACCAGACAATCAGTCTTCACGGCTGAAAGCACATGACTTGTCAACAAATTTTGAAGGATTGACAGATCTGAGTTGAAACTACAGAAGCTAAAGTTTATCAGATGAACTATTAAAAAACACCAAACCAGCGCTGGGACGGTGTTTCGTACAAATGTCAGGATTATCCGTTTATAGAATGTTTTTAGTCCTCCGTGAAAGCTCCAGAGGCTTCGATTGAGTAATGGATTGAGTACATCGTTCGAATGGTTGCTTGTAGCGTTCGAACGGCAAAGTGATTGTTCAAACGGATTGAGTGGATCGTTTATACGATTTTCACAAAACGTTTAAACGGGCTGGGAAAAAAATCCAAACGGTTTCATAAAACGTTCGAACGATTTATAAAATCTTTGAAACGGTTTCTCAAAACGTTCGAGCGGACACCGAACGGTCTCTGAACGACTGTTCAGGCCGTTTGTTTTTCACATGAAGGAATGTTTTCCTGTGTGTGGTCACAATTGAAGGGCTGTGTGCAAAAAGGGCATAAGTGATTCTTGATTACGTTCTAAATTCACCCTTAGAAAACAAAGAAATTGAAGGAGAATTTAGAATGTGATCAAGACTCAGTCACTTACTGTATCTCTTTATTTACCCACGGGGCCTCTTCATGTAATCAATGCTCTTCCAGAGAGCCGTGTCTATTATATATAAATTACAATATAGCTAAAAACCTATTCTAACTACCGTATTTTATCACGTACATGTACAAAATGTACAGGCCGCACCTCACATACATTGTATAAGCTGCACCCCTAACTTCAGCCTGATAAACAGAAGCTTGTTTTTCCCGAAAGGTTTAAGGAAAAACCTCGTGTATAAGCTGCGCCACAAAATTAAGTAAGAGTAGTCTTGGTTCGAGTTCATAAATGCCCGTAATTGAAGCAAAACTTCTTCATAAGAGATTGTCATATCACAACAACAAGTTGGTTACAACTTTCCTTGTCCTTTCTTGTGTATATTTTAACCTGCTATCTTTAAATCACTTCAGAATTCTTCTGCTGTTATTCCCCCATTAACCAACAACATATTTAAGGAACTTCATTCCTTTAAGCGCACAAGAAAGTAAGATTTTCTGGCAAAACAAACAGAGCTGAATCCGAATTTCTTAGATTGTATTGGTGGACAGAGTTTGTTTGTGTAAAAATGTTACTGAGATAGTCTGGCACACTATCATGACTGCATTTGTAAACCATTGAAGCAAGTTTAGACTGCTGTCTCTCATATAGCTTCTTCCAACCCAGTTCAGCTAAAATGTGATCAGATCTGATATTGTATCCCAATACTCTAACTATGGCAATCACATTTATTAATTACACTCCATGTAAATACAGAGTATGAATAAAGACTTGTTGTTGTAATTTGAACTAGTGATGATCCTGGCAGCTCTATTTTGCAATTTTTGGAGTTTAACTGACAGTGTGTTCCCTAAACTACCCCATACCTCACTACAGTAATCCAATTGAGGTAAAATTAACGCTTTGTAAATTGTTATTAGGATATCTTCAGGGAGGTATGGTTTCAGCATGTGTAGTACACCAAGCACCTTGGCAATTTTTTTTAGATATATAGTTCACATGAGCCTCCCATGTAAGGTCCTCATCAATATTAACGCTGAGGCACTTGAATGAACTCTTTCTTTCAATTTGCTTTCCATCTACATTTATATTAAGATTACTTGGCAATGATGCAATTTTTTAGCGAGTTCCTAATAGCATGTATTTAGTTTTAGTTACATTTAAACTAAGCTTATTGGCATTTAACCATTCATGAACGGTTTCAAGATCACGGTTCATTAATAGTAGGATCTCCTCTCTGTCATCCGAGGCCTATGTAAAACTCGTATCATCTGCATACGTACGCTAGATGATCAATTAGAGTTGGGCAAATCATTTATGTATAACAGAAACAACAGAGGACCAAGAATAGATATATGTGGAATACCACACTTGACAGTGCAAGACTCTGACAAAATTCCGTGTACTCGTGTCATTTGTGTGCGATTTGTAAGGTAATTTGTGAACCATGCTAATGCTTTCGGTTGAACCCCGTATAATTTTAATTTTGTTATGAGAATATTGTGATCAGTAGTATCAAAAGCCTTTTTAAGATCGAGAAACAAGACTGCATTTATTAAGCCATTGTCAATATTTAGAAACCATTCATTTGTGGCGTCTAAGAGAGCTGTTACAGTTGAATGCAAAGGCCTAAAACCTGACTGGAACTTTGCCAGTATATTATTTTGAGTTAGGTAATCATAGAACTGATTAAATACAGCTCTCTCAAATACCTTGATTACAACTGAAAGCACAGAAATAGGACGATAATTATTAGGGTCTGTCTTGGAATCATCTTTAACAATTGGAGATACTCTAGCATTTTTCCAGTCAGAAGGTAAAATGCCAGTATCAAGAGACAGATTAAAAATATGCATTAAAGAGGCTTGCGGGAATAGCATCAAGGCCACTGGCCTTCTTTGTCTGCAATTTATTCATTATTTCAAGTACTTTGGTCTGAGATAGGTTTCTTAATTCAAAAGTAGAACTCACTCGATTAATATAATTTCTAAAATCAGAGTTTGGAGATGGAACTGCAGAGGCCAACTTAGGCTCAATATTGATAAAATGATTAGTAAAAGCATTGCTAATATCAACAAGGTTTTGTATATCAGCATCATTTACTTCCAATTTGGTAGGCTCAATGCAGGACCTATCCTTCTTAGACAAGATTGAATTAATTCCACTCCAAGTCCTGCGCATATTACTTTTATTTGTGGAAAATAAATTATTGTTGTAATGAGCCTTGCTACTTTTTATAGCCATTAATAATTAATATATCTAATGTTTTTTTGGTCATTTGGATACGAAGCTCGTCTATGTGCTTTTATAGTAGACTATTTATATTAAGGGCAGCAATTTTAAAACCCTTAAGCTTAGGTAGGTTGAAGTCGAGCTTCGTACCCTGACCGTCCGAGGGAAAGACAGGATCGTGAGTTGAGCTACCAGGATCACTAGGGATAACCCGATGGCAAGGTTTGTCTAAGGGGTGCAGTGGTTTGGGAACTCATTTAAGATGTTTAATAAAATTACTGGACATGGCTGAATTACCAGAAGGTAATAGATGGAGTCCGCCTCTGTTGAGGTCTTTAACCGTAATGTTAGAATGACTAATACGATCCCAGCTATTCTGCCTGCAATATTTCTTTAGTTTTTATTCACTTGACTTACTTTGCTGTTGAGGGTAGAATCTGATCTACAGACGAGTTCAGATATGGTTACCTTAATATGTGATTCTGCTTCGTTTTCAATTGTTCTCGCCAGGTTAACAATTCCTTCAGTGCATGATGACTTTGACTTCACTGTTTTGAAGGTCGTTCGTCCCGCAATGCAAAATTATCTCGTTGGGCTGATGTTGTATACTTGGCTTGATATAGTGCACCATGTCATGAATTTTCGCCCCTAGGAATGGTTTAACTATGACGCGATGACCCGCCATTTTACCTAGATCCCAGCCACGCTGATTCCGGACCATGGAGTCACCGATAACTACCGTTGTTCGCTGAGGCCGTATATCCACAGTTACTGGATGGGTTGATTCAGTTGGAGTCGTCTCACTTTCCTTCTTTTTCTTTTTATTGCTCGACGTTGCGTTATTGTTGTCTGTCTTAGCAGAAGTTCCAGGATCTGATTGTTTAGATGGCTCTGGATCCATTGTTCCCATCGTACTCCGATGCCCTTGACTAATCGGTTCCGAGTCATTAGGAGGTGTTAAAGGAATTTGGTTGAGCTCTTTGGATGATAGGCGGATGGAAGTTACAAGGCTTTTGTTTTTCTTCTTTAAGCAATCTAAGTTGATTTGCATATTCCTTGTTTTCATTTTTTAGGTGTTTAAGTTCGACCAAAATATTTTCAAATTTTGATTGAAAAACTCCACCACTGCCGGATCTTTGGATAATATTCTTCTCAGCAATAGAATCAATTTTTCTTTCCAACCTTTCAACACTAGTTATTAGTAGTTGAATGGCATGATTTGATTTTTTGCAACCAGTGCAGCATGCTTCCTGCACACTACCGGCAAAGTCACTTTCAATGTCGCTACCAGCGCTACCTTCTTCATTGGAGGATAAATCTAAAACCTCCTGACTTATGGGCTGAGTGGAAGTTTCACTCGTTGGCATGTGCTCCAAATGATTAGTTTCATTAGTCACACAATCTACATCGTCCTGCTTAATTAGTACTGCTGCTACTGTTGTTGAGTTGCTTTCCGAGTTGCTCTGACTCGCCATTTTGAATTTGAGGTATCTGCCCATTATTACTTGTGGGTGCTGGGTCAATTCTCGTCTGATTTGCTTTTCAGATTCGTCAATTTCTCATTAAGCTTCTCTGCCTCTTCTAAAGATGTGCACTTCTTGTTGCCGCCGTGTAATTGGCTTTACATTCGTCCCAGGACATACAGATTCCTGTGTCCTCCTCGTGCCACCAAACATAGTAACTTGTTTTAGTCGTTTTGCTCATGGCAAGAGGTACAATATCGTACTTAACTTGTTTCAGTGGGCTGTTAAAATGTATATTAAAGTCTTGTAGAGGTCTTCAAGAGTAATATTTCCTTATCAAGTCCAATGAGTCTCAAGAGTAATCAGAGTCGCTTCATACACGTCCACATCTGCCTGTGTTTTTAATTGTCTTACGCCCTTTTTGCACACAGCCCTTCAATTATCGTTTATGATATGACTAAAACACAGACTTAGCATTTACAATGTATTAAGCGCTTCAGTTCCTTGCTACGAACTTATTTTTGAAAAACATGTAAGGAAGTACATGTATTGTCGTAAATCTTTGCCGAAGTTTTTAGCTGAGGATTCTACACTTTAGTCCAATGCTAATTCGGCTAATTGTGGAAAACTTTCATTCGTGAACCGGTATTGTTGATCTACGGTATTCTTCAGCAGTTATTCTCTGGAGTTCAACGAGTTAATGAGGCACTGAGGTGCGTGTAGTTCCGTGCCTGTAGTACACAAAAGTGTGTGTAATTACACTCAGTTGAGTGTAGTACACATGCGGAATTCCATGTGCGTTACATGCAAAATGTGTTAACATACATCCAGGCTGTACTGTATGCAAATGCCCAATTTTGGGGCTTTGGAACAAGTGCAAATCTCTTATAAACATTTATGTAAAATTTGCTATCTTGGACTCTTTTTGACAAATCCCAATCCCCCAACTTTTCTTTGCTGGCAAATGCCCCAACCCCAGGACAGACTGACTTATCGAATGCCTGTATAACCAGGGAGATGGACAGGTTTGGAATTGGTAGAGACATTAGACTCGTTCTTTGAATGATTTGGGTTCAAAAATGGTTAGGGTTTTTTGAAATTTGTGGGATAGGTTTTAGGGGTTGTTGACAAATCAAAAAAAATTATTTGGATGTTAAGGGGGAAGGGGGTTTTGGCCTGTACGTTAAGAACGCAAGTTTTAATGTGTAACTATTTTCCAGACAGGAGCCATGAGCAAAAAGGAAATCATTTCTGTCTCTGTTGTTGGCCATTTTCAAGACCCAAAGTCCAATGTTTGGGGGGTGATGATATGTAAATTTTTCAAAAACATACTCCGAAGTTCAAAATACACAGAGCACAATGTACATTTTTCAAAAATGTACCCCAAAGGTCTAAAGTACCCTTAAAGTAATACATACATGTATGTTCAAAATAATGCCATGAATTAAGGGAAATGTGGGCAAACTAATATAGGTGGCTACAGTGTGTACTTTGAACCTGACAGAAAATAGTTTCCAGCTTTTACTGACAACCCTGAGTAAAATGTAGTTGTCCTTGCAAATTGCCTTGACTCCAAAAGGAAGTTTGCAAATTGGGAGTCCATCCATTGTGACTAGTGTGCAGTTCTTGTGCTTGCTACCCAGCTCAATTAGCTTATTATAGTTATTCTGGGCACAGTTGTTCGAAGCAAGGTTAACTTTAACCCTAGGTTACATGTAGCATCAAATCTGTAAATGTAATCTGTACATTTTAACCTTGGGTTAGCGAGTTAACCCTGGGTTACCGCTTAACCTCGCTTCGAACAACTGGGCCCTGGGTAGCACAAGTATTACCACTGGCCTGTCTAAATGTCTGTAAGAAGAAAAAAATCCTTTTGCTAATAATAAAGTTGTTGTTGTTAGGGACTGTTCGTTAATTATAGCGGGGGGTACATTTTTTGATGGTAAAAAATGGGCGGGATACAGTGTGGGGGGTACATTTTTTGATGGTAAAAAATGGGCGGGATACAGTGTTTTACAGTATATCGAGGGAAGGGTATGTTTTTAAGAATTAATTTTTTTGGGGGGTACATTCTTTGTTGTGCTTATTTAAAAAATAAACTCCAGCCCCCCTCCCCCCCTAGCTATAATTAATGAACAGTCCCTTAGTGAAAGCTAGCTAGGATACTCCAGTAATTTCAGTTTCATGTTCTATTCTATGGACAGCCAAAAAGATACCGGGTGGACGAGTTCATGAAGAGGATGATGGAACGAGATAAACAAATAACTGGAAATGAATATGTTCAAAAGGTATATTTTAGACAATATAGACATATACATAAGTTTATTACCAGCCCTTATCTTATACAGGACATTGGTTGTGCTATTAATAACAACAGCACATTTGATAGAACTGCAACAAGACTATTTAAGTGTACAATGACTCCTTACTACTTTACAGCGCTATTTCCTTAAAACACTCATAGACGTACTTAGCCACAGCTGTGGCATGTGGCAGATTGATAAGAAGGAGGAATATCTCATTTTCTGTTAGATGGTTATTTTCTTATTTAACTGCCTTTTTATTTATTTTTAAATAGCTCCATACGTTTCATATCATAACATTTACATTTGACGAGAAAATGCCTCATCTTCAACTTCTGTATTGTATTTTGTACAAATTTTTTCTTCTAACTTTTGATATGGCCTTACATGTAAATGCCTTCCTACTTCAATTGAAGGTAGTTATTGCTGATTTGGAGTTTGGTTAGTACATGTAGCTGAAACCAAGTACAGTACACGTTTTTTAGTTTCTCTGTCCAGCTGTACAGGTGGGCCCTATTAATGCAATCAAACATTGCCTTGTCTGATAAATTTGACTTATCTGATGATAAATACGATCTCTTTCCCAGGTAACTAGTAGCGGGTGAGGACGTCTTTTTGTTGCTCTCCCTATATTTTTCCTAAAGTCTGTCTCTTGCTGTTATATTTCACGTAAATTTCATGGCAAGTTCAAAATAATTTGATGGAACGGCGGGTGTTCTACAATGTAGCTGTAGCAGTCGTACCGCTTTGAAAAGTATACTGAAGTTTTCCAAATGGTTGAACATTCACTGTCAAGTCACTTCGATTAACTCAAAATGAACAAGAACTCAACAAGAAATGGAGACGCGAAAAGGATTGGAACTTTACTTTGCATCAGATGGGTTCCAAAAGGTAATGGAAAATGTTTTAAATCAACGAATCATTTGATAAGTATATTAGCTTGGAGCATTTCAAGAGTTTAATGAAAGAGACAACGAATGCAATAGTTGACCAAGCTGTGAAAGAGGAGTTTGAGAAGGCAGTTAAGGTCTCGATAAAGGTTCAAAATGGAAAAGTTTCTAAAATGCGTTTTTTTGCAAATTCAAAATCTAAAAGCCCTAATCTAGCATCACAAAAAAACTCAAACTCAAAAAAATTATTTAAAGCCTTGAAAATGCGACTTTTTGATTTCCCGCTAAAATAGGCGCGAAAAATGATTGACAGCTGCTGTCATTCACTGGGCATGTTATTTCATTCTCGCTATCCTGTGATTTTCTGCGCTACTTTTCGTTCGTAAAGATTTCCTACGTTTATAATGCAAAGCCCAAAAGTGTAGATGTTGATCTTTCTTGGTGCCGTATTCAAAAAAGAAGAAGAAAAAAAAAGCATGATTTAGTTTGGAATAATTTAGTTTGGAATAATTTAGTTTGTGAGTAAATTTGGAAGCGGGTTTATGGTTCTATACTCAATTCTAGTTCCAAGAAGTTAGAATCATCGAAGACTGAAAGTCCACAAAGAATGAAGCAATAAAGTTTTGTTATCTTCAATCGGCCAAAAATTTAAAGAGAATTCAATGCACGAAGCTAAGGTTTGCTGGTTTTGTTTCAGCGTGATGAAAAATTTTAGAATGACATAAACAGTCTACCGTGTACATTGGTGTGGTCGAGCCGTGCGCTTCAGTGGTTTTCCCTGCATGATATTAATTGTTTGCTTTCTGTGGTGCCATTTTTCTGTACTCCTAAGAGAGTGTTTCTCCTTGAAATTAAGCTGGAATCGACGCTATAGCGTAGAAATATATACAACATCTACGCTTTTAACTTTTGTTCAAAACGGATTAAATATATACTTTCTTCAATTCAAGACCTTTAAAACGGTATATAGTACGTCTATGTGGCTTTAATTCCGACGTTGCAAGAGCGTTTTTTCCGAAATGACACGTTGAACCTTTATCGAGACCTTAAGCCCCTTGAAAGACGCGTAGACGAATTAACTCTAGAGCTTGCTGCTGTAAAACTACAGGCCGATGATAACGAGCAATACTCAAGAAGATAGAATATACATGTACATGTACGCGTTCATGGTATTGCGGAGGAAGATGGTGAAAACTGTTATGACAAGATCGTCACCTTTGCTGACAACGATCTAAAATGCAAAATTGCCAAAAGTGAAATTGATAGGGTGCACCGTGTTGGAAAGCTCCAAAGCCCTGGAGAAGATGGAGAATCAGTGCCGAGAGCCATTATTGTAAAACTCTGGTCTTACGAGACAAAGAGCCGTATCATGAAAGCTAAGAGAAATTTGAGAAGTAAGAGGCTGTATGTGAATGAGGATTTGACTGCACGAAACAAGAAGCTTGTCGATATCATTCGAAGGGAAAAGCCTGATTTACGCAAATATACAAGCGATGGGAAAATCTTAGTCAAATTGACTGATGATAGTATAGTCAGAATCAGGTGTATGGAGGACATGTTATTTTACAGACTTTAAGTCTGTTTGTTCGCAGTTTATCTAGTTTATCTAATTAGTTTTACCCGCTACACTGTATTCTTTTATAATTCGCATTACATCTCGATTGGAACTAAATCATGTACTCATGTCTGATTTATTTTTCAGACTTGAAGTCCTTAGCGTTATTTATATTAATTTTAATCTCTTAGTATTGACTTATAGTTTTTTTCTCAGCATTTGATATTTCTATTTACAAATTTCATATACACTTGATGTTACTGCCATTATTCATCTGCACACTAATTAACCGATTTTTGTCTTTCCTAGTTATATTATTTTAATGCTCTTTTTTTACTATTTGTGACTTTAATTGGCAACTTGAGGCACGTACCATGTTTTATCTCTATTTTGTACAAAATGGGGGTTAGTCTAGAGAACTATAGGGCGGCTATTTGACTGTCATAAAGTTCACTCTGGCAGGTCTGCAGTCACTATTCCATTCGTGTATGCATGCTTTCTTATTTTCGTTGATTTTTCTTGCTATAGTTGTGAGATTCCTTTTAATTATTTCTGGAAATGTTGAAGTAAATCGTGGTCCAAGCAAACCTTCTCTCTTACTTGGTCACTTGAATTCTAGAAGTCTTTTTAGATGCGATAAATTTGATGAAATTTCTGCTATTTTGCATTTACATAGGTTTGACGTATAAATTTGCATTTTCAGAAACGTGGTTGGATGTTTCTATAAGTAATGAAATGATTAACATTCCTGGATACATCCACCGCACAGACATGACAGAAATAGGCATGGTGGAGGTGTCGCTATTTATGTGTCTACGACACTTGCATCTAATAGGCGCTGTGATCTTGAATGTGATTTGTTAGAACTTTGTTGGGTCGAAATTAAATTAAGTTAAGCACACATTTCTTTGTGGTGTTTGTTACCGACCACTAAACAATAACATTGAGTCGGTTTCTTCTTTCTTTGAACAGTTGCAATGTGTCATTGATAAGATCCATCAAATTTCTAATGCAATTATTATCTTGATTGGTGACTCTAATGCTCATTATGATTTGCAAGCACCATCCGAGAGCACCGATACAGGAATTCAGCTTTATAACTGGCTTGCTTGTAATGACCTTTCCCAACTCATTTTTGAACCAACACGCATTACAAACACACATGCGACACACATGCCAGGGTTTTTTGTTAACACTGTCACTTTAAGCCCTCCTTCTAATTGTGATCACTGTATTGTATTTGGGAAGAAATACTGTAATCTCATTAATGCATTATTCTCCATGGCGTCTTTCTATCACAACAACATCGATTTATAGAGAATATACACTGTTTGCGAGTTGTTAGTAAAGAAAAAAGTCATTTTAGTCAACATGTCAGTTGAAGCCTACATCCCCTATAAAACTGTTATTATACGCCCCAGTGATAAGCCCCGGATGACATGCAAAATTAGATGCGCTATTCGCAAAAGAGAAATATAATAATTTGAGAACGACCTCTAGATGGGAATCATATACATGTACGTGTAGAAGTCAGCGCAATTTTACAACAGCATTAATACGAACAGCTAAGAAAAAGCACATAGAGAACACGAATAAAGTCCTATCAAATCCAAAGACGCTACCTAAAAAATGGTGGACCACAGTTAGGTCTTTAGGGCAAAGGAAAGTTAACCAGTCAATTCCATCCCTTTTAGAAAATGGATTAATTCTATCGCATCCTAAAGAGATAGCGGACATTTAATGTTTATTTTTGCAGGCAAACTGTTTTAGACTCAACTTCGGCAACTTGTCAACCTTATCAGTTTGACTATTTCCTAAGTGATATTAATACAAGTGAGGATGACTTGCATAATCTTTTGAAAGGTGTTGACATTTCTAAGGCAAGCGGGCATGATGGGATTGGAAATAAAATTATAAAGCTCTGCGCTGACGGGATTTATAAAATATTTACTCGTTTAGTCAACCTATCGCTTACGCTTGGTCAATTCCCCAGTATGTGAAAAATTGCAAAATAATGTAATCCCTCTATTTAAAAAAGATGATCGTCAAAATAAGGAGAGCTACAACTGTATGTCCAGTTTCACTTTTAGTGTGTTTATATGAGGTCATGGAAAAAGTAGTTTTCATTCAGCTATATAATTTTCTTATCAGAATCAGGTTTTTGCATCCTTTTCAGGCAGGCTTCCACCCACAGGCTCCGTATTGGGTCCACTTATTTTCTTAATCTACATAAATGATATTACGACTGGAATTTCATCGAATTGCTATCTTTATGCAGATGATACTACACTATTAGAAATTGTTGAACATAACTGTACATTGGATGTTGCAACTAAGTTGAATTCTGATTTGGAAAAAATTGATACGTGGGTGAAAACCTGGCTTGTTACAATGAATGCCTCGAAATCTAAGACTGTGAATTCTTCGGTAAAGCGTTTAAAGCTCTACCATCCACCGCTATTTCTGAATAATGAAAGTATTAAGGAGGTTGATAGTCATAAACACCTTGGTCTTATCCTTTCCAGTAACCTTTCTTGGAGAAACCACATTTTACAATTACATGTACACCAGAAGGCAACAAATGTTCTTAATATGATTAAAAGCATTAAATATAAAGTTAATCATTCAACTTTACGCACGCTCTATTAAGTTTGGTGAGGCCTCTTATGGAATATGGGGACATAATTTGGGGTGGCTGTAGTGAGGGTGAGTGTGCTTTGTTAGAAAATGTGCAGTATGAAGCAACTAGAGTTATATCAGGAGCTACATGAAAGGGACAAGTAGAATTAGGCTCTTAAATGAGTTGGGGCTCGTAGACCTTAAAAATAGAAGAACTGTTCATAGGATCGTTACGTTTTACAAAATGGTCAAAGGTTTAACTCCTGCTTATATAAAAGAGCTCTTGCCCGAGCAAGTAGGTGAACGTAGTCAATACAATGATGCTTCGTTCCAATGAAAATTATACACTGTTGCCCTGTCGTACTGAGCATTTCCGTTGTTCTTTTCTGCCATCCTCAATACGACTATGGAACGATTTAAGTCCAACTATAGCAAGCATACCGCAATTACCTGGTTTTAAGAAAGCTCTAAAGGAGAGCTTTAGTAGTAATGATTATGACAGACTCTACGACTTTCCGTTACTAGATTTGCATCAATACATGTATGTCACACTCGCTTATGATTAGGTAACTCTGCTTTACAGTTGTAAATGATAACCTGTTTAAAATCAATTGCGCACCACCAGCTTTTTATCTCTGTGGATCTGCCAAGGAAACTGTTAAACACTATTTATTAGAATGTCCTCTATATGCTGCAGTGCGCCATACGTTATTTGCCTCCGTTGCACTTTTAATCCCTCACTGGCAAGTTACATCGGATAATATAAAAGTGAACATACTACTCCATGGCTCTTCTGAATTAAGCAGTAATAAAAATATAGAAGTTTTTAAAGCAATACAGTTTTATATTATTGAAACAAAGCGCTTTGATTAATAAAAGTGATTGTTTTTGGTCCTTGTAAGTTTTTCTAATTATCACAATATAATTTGACATATTATTTTCTATTATTTACTTATTGCAATCTGTTGTTCCTGATTTCTGTTTCCCTGCGTTATCTGTCATTATTATAAGTCGTTTCCTTTTTCTCTACCTTACTTGCTGTTAAAAAATGTAATTGTAATGGTAGTGTGAGCTTCCTAGATGAGCACCTGGTGCTCTTGATCATGAGGCAAACACTAATGTAAAAAAAAACAAACAACGATCTCCTTAAAGTGTAAAAATAAGTTGATCTTATTTGAAAGTCCTTTCGAAATGAGGAAAGATGGCGTTTTCCGTTTGTGAATAACTCATCTCATTCCAGAGATATTCAGGTTTTTGTAATATGTAAATTAGATTACCTGTGACGTCATGACCTTGACACAACCTGGAGACAGATCACAAAATAAAGAAAGTCTGAAAATAGTGGCTAAAAATAATTGATACTTTGCACATGTATGATACTAAGGAAAACACACATCAGTGTGCAAATTATGACGTTGCCATAGAAACACTCTTGTCCCCAGGCCACTTTCATGATAAAAATAAATTCCTTGATTTCTCCTTCGTAATGTACAATTTACTGCTGTTGGCGCATCAGACAATTACAAACAATGTAGGCATTGTTATGCGAGGTTTAAATAAAATCGTTTTGTAGAACAGAGTCATAAATTACAATCAGATAATATTTTATGTTCAATGTCAAATGAGCCTGGGACCAAGAGTGTTTCCATGGCAATGTCATGGAATGCACATTAATGTTTATTTTCCTTAGTACGATACATGTGAAAGTATCAATTATTTTTAGCAACTATTTTCAGAGATATTCTTTATTTTGTGATCTGTCTCCAGGTTCTGTCAAGGTTAATCTAATTTACATATTACAAAAACCTGAATATCTCTGGAACGAGATGAGATATTCACAAACGGAAAACGCCATCCTTCCTCATTTCGAAAGGACTTTCAAATAAGATCAACTTAATTTTCGTTTCATATACACTTTAATGAGAAGCTTCTTTTGATTGTTTGATGCTTCAAGGGCAGCCTTCCCAGCTCAGCCCAACACATGTTTTTGGACATTTATGTGCATGATTAGCAAATTTATGCTTGCATAAATTGTAGTTAATGACCAACCACAGCCCGTTGTGTATATATAAGTTGAATAGAGGTGGGAAACAGCTTCCCAGTCAATTCCCCTCCATTGCACACCAATCATATTTGTCAGTGCATGTCTGCTGTCATTCCTTGAACCAATCACGGCCAAGCAGTTCTTGTACGTCGTATCTCTGGCACGCTGCCAGTCAGTTTTCCTCTTGGCAAGCTTCATAGAAGGAAAAGGTTCCCACACACAGGAAAAAAATGTCAATTCCCAACTTGGGTCAAACCTAGGGAGGTCCTGGGTCTAGTCTGGATTTTCAACTTGGGAAACATTTAATACCCAGCTTTGTAAAAATAGAACGAAATCCCAACATTGGATGAAATTGGGAAATGTACAATTCCCAAGTTTTAATTCCAAGTTTGGGTGTTCTTAGCCCCAAGTCCAAACCAACATTGGGTCCAAGTAATAACATCACAGTGATAACTAATTAAACATAGAAATCTTGAGTTATCCTGGTATTATATAGTTAGACCCAAGACTGGGATTAACTTCTAGATATTGGGTCTGGGTCAAGTTTACCTTACTTTACCCCTGTTCCTAGGAATTCTTAGGAATGGAGGTGTTAATTTTCATGGTAAATTGGAACATGAAATTCCAAGGAATTCCTAGGAATTCCAAGGATTACTTGATCTTCTGAGGAGCATGGAAAAATTCCTAGGAATTCCTAGGAATATTATTGTTGCCTGCAGGGTGACTTGGATTCCTAAGAATTCCTAGGCGTTTCTTGGTATTCAAGGAATGGGAGAAAATATGTCACTTATTAAATGAACTGGTGTTCATATGAAACAATAATTATCTCAAAATATGTTTTATACTGCCTTTATTTAAGACAACATAAATGACTTGGTATACTGAATAAAGAGGTAACATACAATCCAATTACTAATCCCTATGACAAAACACGAGAAAATAAAACAATTACAAATTAACTGTACTGTTATGAATGTCCATTACATTGCAATTTAGTGGGAGCTTGAGTCACCAACACTGAAATTATCCCCCAATAATTTCCAGCTCATGAATTTGATCTGATCTGCAACTGATCTAAGACCTCTTCTTGTTCAATCAGTTACAAGAAATGCGAGTCATCAAGTGAGCAAGGTCATCTGGCGGCTGCAGAGCTCAGTGCCTATAAATATAACAGATATTTAAATTTTAATACTTTAGTCTTTAAGGAGATCGCTTCATATCAACCTACATGTAGTTAAATACACTATGGAAGCAAGGTTAAATGAATTATATTCATAAATATCTTGTTATTTTCTAGTAAACACAAACAGGGACAGAGCTTGGTTAATTCCTGTGAGTGGGAAGAGCATATATAAGCTGTGTCAGAAGCCATCATTGAATTATTCCCTTTTCTAGTTAAAATTCACAACAATTTATGATCGCATCTTACCTTTATAGTTTTCTTATCTCCTGGGTGGTTTGAAAACTCCTTTGCTTTGTCTTTAAGCCATATTATACAGATATTATAAGAGATTCCATGTCCTCAGCCGCCGTCATGAAGCCGTTAGCTTTTGAACGGCGAAATGGCGCGCAGTTATATTTGCGCCCGCACAATTTTCGTCAGCGGTCTTCAGATTAAAGCAATGCATCTTGGGATCTGTTAGTTCACAGCCGCCATGTTTTGAGTGCAGATTTACAGTGCTTCATCCCCGCTTCATCTGAGGATTAATTTGGCAAATGTTGTGGCTATATCAGAGGAATCTAATACGCTAATGAAATGGTCAACCAACTCCGTCTTCAACTGTTTTGCCAAGTCTGCCTGAGAAAGCATGTAAAGCCATTTTAATACCCGACTCTGAACTCTGATTTTTTAATGGGACATTTGTGATTAGAACGAATTGGAAATACATTTAGTGTGTTGCATGGTTTTTGTGGAGGAGGAAAACCAGAGAACCGAGAAAAAACAGGGCTCGGAGCAGTCATCGATCGGCGAGCCAGTTCCTTTTGTCCCGGAGAAATCTACGCTTCTGTAAGTAATTTAGATTGTTTGAAAAAGATGCATAGAAATAAATCATATGGTGATATGGTTAAATGATTGATTTTGAGTGATTTCTTGTGATTGACTGATTTATTGAGCCTTCTATGGATACTTTGAAAGATTAAAAATGTTTTAGAGGGCAAATTATGGTCGAGATTAATTTTAGCATTGGCCTGCAGTGATATTTCGTGTCCAAATTATAGAGTAATTTGTCCTTTATGGTAGTGAGTTGGTAATTCCTAGTAATTCCAAGCTGTCCAAAATTCATAAATTTGAAATCCAAGAAATTGCCAGGTATTCAATGCTTTAAAGTTAACACCCTTCCTAAATTAAATTGCATGACTTAGAAATCTTGGGAATTCCTAGCTATTCCAAACCTTATCTAATTTGTTATCTACAATTCCAAGGATTCCCAGCAATTCCAAACCTTGTGGACTCACACTCATTTGCATCACTTGGAATAGT
The DNA here is from genome assembly GCA_030867875.1 of Actinernus sp. WN-2022. Taxonomy (NCBI): domain Eukaryota; kingdom Metazoa; phylum Cnidaria; class Anthozoa; order Actiniaria; family Actinernidae; genus Actinernus; species Actinernus sp. WN-2022. The sequence goes on from JAOWCC010000853.1 coordinate 18,608,849, forward strand.
TAGGAATTCCAAAAAAGCTGGGAATTCATTTCGCAGGGGCTGAGTGCCTACTCAACTTGAGCAATGTAAATACAAGGGAAATCCAAATGCAAAACATAATCATTACAGTTCACACCCTTTGTCCATGACTTGTCAGTCAGAGCAGATTGTCTCTCGCACACTGTCTGACAGAGGGTAAACTATTGATTGTGATTCACTTAGCTGCAAATGTTCATGCTGTACTTTACAATTAAAGCAGTATAATAAAATTATATAGAATCATCTATTGGTTTTCATCACAAATAGTCACACAATATTAATGGCACAATTTGTGTGAAGTAATTGTAGCTGAAAAAAATACTAGTTTAAATGTTTCCACTTTTGTAAGGTCTTGTGTTAATATTGACCCAATTATGACCCGGCTTGGAGAAAAAGTGTTTGTTTATATTGTTAACCCAATGTTGGGTTAATAATTATCCAATTATTCACTAACTCAAATAAATTTTCATAGTTTTCTCATTTGTACACAACATTGGGTTAATATTGACCCAATTATTATAATAACCCAAGGTTGGGAAATTTTGGTCCAATATGGGAAATTACATTCATAAGTTTTTCCAGTTGTGTCAATCTGAATTAATTCCAACCTCGCCCCAAGCTTGCCCCAAGCTTGCCCCAAACTTGCCCCAAGCATGGGAAATGAGAATTGTCCAATTCCAAGTTTGACCCAAGTTGGGATTTAACATTAATTAATACCATGCCAATCATGGGTTAATAGCATGAAATAGACCCAAGCTAGAAACAATTTTTCCCCAAGTCCTACCCAGACTTGTCCCAAGAAATGCTTAGCTCACAAGCTTATATTAACTTGACTCAACCTCGCCCCAAGCTTGCCCCAAGCTTGCCCCAAGCATGGGAAATGAGAATTGTCCAATTCCCAAGTTTGACCCAAGTTGGGATTTAACATTTCTTTCCTGTGACACCCACCCTCCCCTTTGCTCCTGTTCCCACCTCTACTGTTCCCACCTCTAGCTAACTTAGAGCAAGTACTAGAGTCCATACTACAAATGTAGCTTACACCATTGACGTTCTGTGATATGGAGAACAGAACATTGTTAAGAACATTTTATTTACAAACATTATTATTTACATGTACATCATGTATTACACAGGAGCATACTGTAGTTCTGTTTGTAATGTGAGTTAACATTAGGATTTAAATAAATTGGGTTACGGGATGAAGTGCTCCTTTGGTCACCCTTTCCTCCATAGACTCAATAGACCCTATGCATAAGTCCTGGTAACTAGCATGTCAACGAGGCCGGTAGGTCCTCTGGAATGTTGAAATTGAAGCGCCCGGGGAGATTGTGAAATGCACTGAACGAATGTTCAGTGAAACAATGCCGTTAATTTGCTATCGCCTGGCTGATTGTACTATAAACAATCATGTTCAACACATTTCACACCTCCTGCTAGTATTTCAACTTCAACATTCGAGAGGAGCTACCGGCCTATTTTTCGTGTTGTGACCGCGCGAGTTATGCATAGTGTGTATGTGATATCCGTTTCACTGTGCCATGGGGATTACTACCCCTTGACAGTTGAGACAATGCATGTGTGCATTTGTGGGGAATCAGGACCCCCAGGGCCGGCTGGGGGATTTGGTCCCTCAGGGGTTTTGTTTTGGTTTCTAATTACTTGTTTTCCTGGAGTACTTCATCCTCATCCCCTTACCCCATATATATTGTTGTTGTTTATTGTCTGGGGCGGCGGGCTGGAACCATTAATTTTTATAGCAATTTTTGTTTGGTTTTGGCCCACTCCACACCCCCACCCCCACCCCCCCACTTCACTTTTCTAGTGGTCAGCCCCAAAGTATCAGCATACATGTACCTTCTGTAGTTTCTCCTTGGAAAAGAGGCTGGGTACGAGGTTGCTCAACTTCATATCATGATGTCAGTGATAGATGGGCAGAGTAAACCGATTACATACATGTAGAAGCTAGAATCCGGCATTTGACAAAGCTTGTGATTTGATGTTGTAAAATTAGGTTTTTCTTGCACATTATATACTGGTACTCCATTCGGTGTTTACATGTAGCTACAATGTAGTAGACTGTACATGTTAGCATGAAACTTTTTTGCTCCCCCCCCCCCCCCCCTCCCTCGTGATGAAACATTTTTGACCCCCCTCCAAAAACATTTCCAGCCCCTCCTCATGTTACCATCCCCCTACCCATAAATAATGACCACTCCCTCTAGGTGTATATTATTTGTCACTGATCTGTAATGGTACAGGATTCATTAAAAATCTAAACAAGCGTTTGTGTTTCAAATACAAAATAACTGTTTTCCTTTTTCTGTTCAGGGATTGTAATCACATTTGGAAGAGCAAGTGTTATGGATGTTGTCAAGTATTCATCTCTGTCGTCAAGTGATAAAACACAATGCAGGAACATGTTAAGATGTTTTATTTTTTTGTGTATAATCCGATATATTTTGTAAATAAAGCATACAGTATTAAGGTTGAAAATCACTCAGTAAATTTTCTTAAGGAAGAGTGCAAATATTAAGTCGCTGAAATAGGTCAACTCTATTGTCATCTTAAGGGGGAATTACAGTTGAATGCACTTTTTTACCACGTTTGCGTAGTTATTACTCTATATGCTATTTCTCATTGGGATTGTATGTTATTTCAAATTCGCTTCATGTACATGTAATTTGCAGTTAAAGGTTTGCTTTATAGTTTATTAGAATTGTTCTAGATTTTTTCATGGCTTTCATAAGTTTCAAGTTTCATTTTATTTTACACTGATTCAGAAATACATGGATAAGAGACAATACAAGACCAGTTATAGAAGATACATAGGTAATAGTAAGTAACAAAAGAAAAAAGGAATTAGTGCGCAGTGACCAAAATAGCCATGAAGCTTTCGAGTTGGTCACTGCTTACATATAGTATACATTTAAGTACATAAATAGAAGAAATCATGGCGCTCGGTCAGTAGGAGGATTGATATAAATAACTAATAATGTCTGGAAATTGAATTTGTACTGATGTTAATATTACATTTACAAGGGAAGGGAACTGAGAATTGAATGAGACTTAAAAGTAATTTAAAAAATACATAAAGCGGAAAAAGAGGAAAAAGGGGACGAATAAATAGAGGCAACTAATAGAGGAAACTAACAGCCAAAGAACCGAGGAGGTTGAATGGACTGAGTCAGTTGAAAGAACCTACAGTCATGTACACTAGTAACTGAATCACTTGATGATGACTTGGGTCCCAAAAATAATAATCCATGAGCGGGATAACTACACAATAGCCCAACAACACTCTTAATTGGCCGGTAACAAAACGAGCAGGGGACTGGAACCTAGTTTATCAGAATTACTCTAATTCTAAAATGAAGTTCATCACATGATAGAGCACGTTGAAATTAGCATGTGTGCCAAGTTTGACGTGATTGAAGTGAATTTTGTCTGAATTATAAGCCATTGAAATTTATTTGTCCCTCCAAAATTTTACAATGATTGTATGGTTTGGAGGGACAACGTTAAAAAATAAGAGAGTTTGTATGGGAAAATTGACATATTTGAAGCCTTCTAGCAATGTCAATATTGAACCAAAGTTCACCAAACTTTCCAGACTAGCTAAGTTTGATCTGTTCTTTTGGAAAATAATGCTCACTTTGACTAGTTATTAATGAATTAGTTTTACTGACTCGGTTCCAGTCCCCCGCTCGTTTTGTTACTGGCTAATTACAAACAATAGAAACAAAGCTTACATAAAACAAACCTGCATGTAATAATTAATGAGTAGTAGATGTTTATTATACTCATCACAGCATTAGACGGGGGTTTCAAAATCCTTGTGAGAATTTCAAATGCCTTGGACTACGAATCCGTTGACTCATATATGAAACATTACTTCAACCATCCTTGGAAATCCAGGGGATTTCTCTGCCAATTCTTAAAGTCTAATGGGCTCGTGAGGATATCGTTCAATAGTAATACATATGATCAGATTTATTGCAGGGAGGTAACAAATAAAAGTTACCACCTTATTAAGCAGTTTTTACTACCTGTTTTAGGGCCGCCTGCTATAACATGTACATACATACAATTTTATTTTGATACGCTAAGCCATTACAACTTTCAACTTCAATTTACAAGCACATGTAGAAGGCTGATTTCCAAATGGGGGTATGAAAACAGATCCTATATATTTACAATAAAATACATGCTCAAAATGTAAATAATATATCATTTTGCAATTGTATAAAAAATGCAGGCTTATAAACTGTGTAAAGCCTTTAAAAACAGTAGTCAGCATAATTCAGCATCAGGTAATAAAGCGGGGCAGACTTCACCATTTGCAACCTGACATGTTATTGGTTACCCAAACAATAGCCTAACCCTAAAACAATACAAACCCTAAAACACTGGGATTCTTTATCAGCGAAGTCCAATAGGATACAAACAGTGAAGTCTAACCGAATAAAGCAACTTTGCTTTTAAATTGTCGAAGCGTACTAGCATTTTTAGCTACCGGACGATTATTCCAGAGCACAGCACCACTTGTACTTAAAGCTACGCTTGAAGAAATTAGTTTTTTCGGCCTTGGAAGTGCTAAGTCAGTTTCTAAATTTGTAAGGTGTACATAGTTTATGCCACTATCAGAAAGTCGAAGAAACAAGGTTTTTAGATTTGGGGAAAATTGCTTATTAAGAATTTTATAAATCATTGATGCCTTATATGAAGGAACTTCCAGTTTAGGGAGTCTAGGACATCAGCAGATCGAGTATTATAATGTACATGTACATTTGCTGCAATTATTTTCTTGTTACTGCTTTATTTCATTGGCTTACTACGTTGCTCAAAAACTACTTTGAACCCTGATGCAGTATTTTACATGTAGTTTCAGCTCCACAACACCATAAAATTACAATACAAACAATAAACTTGATGATGTCCTGGTTGAATGATATATGTACTATCAAATGACTTATCCTAATCATTAATGACTTATATGATCACTTCCCAATCTTTTCACTTGCTTACAATGACTTTTGCCTCTAAAAAGACAAACACACACATCGTTCTCCGTGATTTGAATAGCAACGATGTAACCAGTTTCAACTATTTACTCAGCCAATTTGAAGTTGGACCCCAATCGTTTTAAGGTCGGTAACCACAGATGAACTAGGAAACATTGGTAAATGTAAAGTAGTCAATTTGTAGTCATAAAGTAGTCGATTAAATAATTGGTGTTTGCAATCTCAATAGGATTATCTTTGTTCTTATTATTTCTTATATTTATACCTATAATGATCTTGTATCACTTATTTAGCATACTTATTGTATTATTTAGTAGTAATATTATTGTTATCTCACATATCTTATATTTATACCTATGATTTACTTAACTTAGCACTTCTTGTATCACTTATTTAGCATACTTATTGTATTAACTGATTTAGTAATGATATTCACATATCTTATATTTATACCTATAATGATTTACTTAGCACTTCTTGTATTACTTATTTAGCATACTTATTGTATTAACTGATTTAGTAATGATATTATTGTTATCTCACATATCTTATATTTATACCTATAATGATTTACTTAGCACTTCTTGTATAACTTATTTAGCATACTTATTGTATTAACTGATTTAGTAATGATATTATTGTTATCTCACATATCTTATATTTATACCTATAATGATTTACTTAACTAAAGCACTTCTTGTATCACTTATTTAGCATACTTATTGTATTCATTTAGTAGTAATATTATTATCTCACATATCTTATATTTATACGTATAATGATTTACTTAACTTAGCACTTCTTGTATCACTTATTTAGCATACTTATTGTATTCATTTAGTAGTAATATTGTTATCTCATATTTATACCTATGATTTACTTAACTTAGCACTTCTTGTATCACTTATTTAGCATACTTATTGTATTAATTGATTTAGTAATGATATTCACATATCTTATATTTATACCTATAATGATTTACTTAGCACTTCTTGTATTACTTATTTAGCATACTTATTGTATTAACTGATTTAGTAATGATATTCACATATCTTATATTTATACCTATAATGATTTACTTAGCACTTCTTGTATTACTTATTTAGCATACTTATTGTATTAATTGATTTAGTAGTGATAGTCACATCTTATATTTATACCTATAATGATTTACTTAGCACTTCTTGTATTACTTATTTAGCATACTTATTGTATTAACTGATTTAGTAGTGATATTCACATATCTTATATTTATACCTATGATTTACTTAGCACTTCTTGTATTACTTATTTAGCATACTTATTGTATTAACTGATTTAGTAATGATATTCACATATCTTATATTTATACCTATAATGATTTACTTAGCACTTCTTGTACTACTTATTTAGCATACTTATTGTATTAATTGATTTAGTAATGATATTCACATATCTTATATTTATACCTATAATGATTTACTTAGCACTTGTATTACTTATTTAGCATACTTATTGTATTAACTGATTTAGTAGTGATATTCACATATCTTATATTTATACCTATAATGATTTACTTAGCACTTCTTGTATTACTTATTTAGCATACTTATTGTATTAACTGATTTAGTAATGATATTCACATATCTTATATTTATACCTATAATGATTTACTTAGCACTTCTTGTATTACTTATTTAGCATACTTATTGTATTAACTGATTTAGTAATGATATTCACATATCTTATATTTATACCTATAATGATTTACTTAGCACTTCTTGTATTACTTATTTAGCATACTTATTGTATTAATTGATTTAGTAGTGATATTCACATATCTTATATTTATACCTATAATGATTTACTTAGCACTACTTGTATTACTTATTTAGCATACTTATTGTATTAATTGATTTAGTAGTGATATTGTTATTCTTTTTTTGAGATAACGTTCATGCGATACGGCTTTTGCCTTGTTAAATAAAGTTTATTGTATTTTATACTTTTTAACTGTACTGACATTCAAGTGTATATTCAACCGTTATGTACACACCAGGAGCCCATTACCAGGAGCGTTCCTCTGTTATGGGTTGGGTCCCCAGCACAGGAGTAGATGAGGCTATTTTTAGATTCGAAATTCCCGCGAAAAGAGGTTGCCGCCATGTTGGTGACGTGCCCTTGAACAATAGATTCCTCGTTAGCTTCTTTTGTTGGGGCACCAACACTTGAATCTCTGGGGATTGAGTGAAAACCAACAATTCGAATTCCCGCGTTGAAAGTGAGAAGAATGATATCTGATTGGCTAAGAATAGCCTACCTTTGTTCTTTCTCGCGCAAAACGCAATGCTAAAAATAGCCTCATCTACCTCTGTGCTGGGGTACAGACACAGTGGGGAAGATGCACGCTCCTGGTAATGGGCTCCTGGACATAGTCAATAAAATACAAACAAACATAGATAAAAAACTATTTTCATGTGGTGTCTTCATAGACCTTCAGAAAGCGTTTGACACTGTCAATCACACAATACTATTAAGTAAACTGAACCATTACGGAATAAGGGTATCATCAATAACTGGTTTCGTTCATATCCCATAGGACGATCACAAACTACTCAGATAAACCCTAATATATCAACTAAACAACAAACATTATGTGGTGTTCCACATTCCGTATTAGGTCCTTTGTTGTTCCTTATTTATATTAACGATATCCACAACTCCTCTGATAAGTTCAATGTTTTTCTTCTTGCTGACGATACCAACCTACTTTATGCTGACAAAAACTTGAAATCTCTTGAGGACGTTGTTAATAAAGAACTGACGCATGTTTCCGACTGGTTACTTGCAAACAAGTTAACATTAAATATTAAAAAATCAAATGTTGTCATATTCCACCCGTATCAAAAGAGACTAGACCATAAACCTAACATTAAAGGAGCAGTGTCACGATTCTGATTGGTTGTTATAGACAATGGCAAAATCACGCTATGTCACGCGCCGCTGCAAATTTCCTTTTTGATCGAAATAAATAAAATGCTGCTTTATAAAAATATAACATCAAACCTAACCATATAATACTGAAGTATAGTTTTAAAGCAATTTCGGCTCGAGATATCGTGCAAATACGCCGATGCAAGCGGATTACTCACGGACTTCTACTTCTGTCACATCTTTTGATTTCTTGTCCGCCTGACACATTTTCAAAACTTTGGGCATGAATACTAATCGTGACACTGCTCCTTTAATGTCTTTGATCATAAATCTGGCCATCCTATACCCCTTTAACAAAAGAACTACATAAAATACCTTGGTGTTCTAATAGATTCTAATCTTTCTTGGAAGACACACATAGATTATATTACTTTAAAAAATAGTAAAACGATAGGTATAATCTCTAGATTAAGGCATTTTGTCCCTCTCTCCACTCTTCTGAATATTTACCGTTCACTTATTTATCCTTACATATCTGGGGTCAGGCAGCAATCTGGGGTCAGGCAGCCCAAACACACCTCAATAAAATCCTACTTCTACAAAAACGTGTCTTACGATTTATGTATTTTGCGACAAATAGATAACATGCTATATCATTATTTTTAGCCTCTAATATCCTTCCAAATAATATGTTATATTATAAAACACTCTCAGTCCTAATGTATGAAATTAACAATAACGCGGCTCCTCCTAACATAATAAAAAAAATTAACCGTGTAAGCTCCGTACATTCCTATAATACTAGATCATCAACAACAGGACAATTTTATTTGAAATATTCAAGAACTAAACATCAAAGTGAATCCTTCTCTCGAATTGGTGTAAAAATATGGAATGGGATTCCTGATCACTTACGGCGAAAACAGTCTAAAACATTATTTAAGGCAAATATCCATAGAACTCTTGTACAAGTTTTGAAACAGGAGGAGGCCTATGTTGATGTCATGGTATTAATTGAAAAAGTTTCGAAAACGTCCTTAACGTCATGATCATTATGAAAACAAAAACAAAACAACAACAAAATCTTCCTATTTATATATTTTTACTTATTTATTCATAGTTATTGTAAATTTGTTTAATTATTGTAAAATTTGTATAGTTATCACAAAATATCTTCCATGTAAATAAGAAATATTATAGCACTACCCGCCTCGATTAGCTAAGCTATCTGCGGGTGTGTTAAGTTATATATAAAAAACGAGAGCTAGTGTTTTACCAGGGTATCCAAACACCGGGAAAGATGAAAGCACGCTTTTATTCTTTCGAGGTGTTTGGATTCCCTGGTGAAACACGAAGCTCGAGTTTTTTATATAACTTCGCAATCGAAAACAATACCTGCATTCATAAATCACTAGAAAGTATGTTTGCCTGGAATTTTATTGCATGCAATTATAGACTACAGGGGTTGTGATTGTTATTTTGTCACGGTCATTTCAACAAACGGCCTGATAGCGTAGTGGGCAAGACAGCGGACTAGTAGTCAAGAGCAGCCATGAGGATGATGGTTCGAGTCACACTTTGGACACCGATTTTTATTTCCGTCTTCTCCTTCACTTCTCCATGTAAAGTCATACTTATGCTGTAATTTGTTTGACTGGTTTATGAATATGATGATTAAGAACAGTTTCACCACATGCGTTTCAAATCAGTTTTCAAACACTAGTGATTTTCAACTGGTGTTTCATTGGGTTTCCAAAGTCATCCACCTGACCTAATACGAGATCCTGGTTGGCTGATTATGTAATGAGTTTGAGAAGCATAGTTTAAAAAACGAGCAGCAGTGTTTTATCAGATACAAAAACTCGAAGGCGCAGCCCGAGAGTTTTTAGATCTGATAAAACACGTGCTGCGAGTTTATTAAAGGAGCAGTGTCACGATTCTGATTGGTTGTTATAGACAATGGCAAAATCACGCGCCGTCACGCGCCGCTGCAAATTTCCTTTTTGATCGAAATAAATAAAATGCTGCTTTATAAAAATATAACATCAAACCTAACCATATAATACTGAAGTATAGTTTTAAAGCAATTTCGGCTCGAGATATCGTGCAAATACGCCGATGCAAGCGGATTACTCACGGACTTCTACTTCTGTCACATCTTTTGATTTCTTGTCCGCCTGACACATTTTCAAAACTTTGGGCATGAATACTAAACGTGACACTGCTCCTTTAAACGGCTTCAAAAACATTACTTCTAAAAGATAATAATTTTCAGAAATTTAGATAAAAAGTGAAGAATTACTTGTTTATAGCTACGTTGTGCGTCAGTGACATGCGCAGTTGGAATACGGAGCGAAAATTTGGGTCCCATAATGTTAGGCTGGTTGCGTGTGAATAACTGTGAGTCAAGGGGTCTTTGCTTTCGAGCTCTCGAGTCATTGCACTTAGACTGTTGGTTGAGCAACCCTGAGTCTTGTCTTATAAACTGAGATTCCACTTGGGATCTTTTTAAGGATCTTCACTGTACGAGTGAAGGTCTTTATAAAGATTCATGGTGAAGCCCTTGGTTTTATAAGGATTGACTAGGGAGGGTCTTTATATAACTTCTCACTCTACGAGTGTGGCCCTATATAAAACTTCATGGTTGAGGCCTTTTTCCTTTGTTGAACAAACCCTATCCATAGATAAAAAAATACCCTAACCGTCAACAACTGGTGCTCACTAATTCAGAGTGTTTAGAGCTAGTCACCAAGATTTTTTTTTAAGGCTAAGTCACTAAACAACAGATAAATATAATGCTACCCTACATTTATAAAATGCTAAAAACTACTGTTTGGGAAAAATAACCTAGGTTGGATACAAAATTAACTAGGTTGAAAAAAATAAACTAGTTTGGACAAAAATAAACTAGTTTGGACAAATTTAACCTGAAGTATTTTTTAAACTACAACATATATATACCTAATATATATTTTCAGCGAATTTCAAAAATTATGTCAAACCAACTATATCAATATTCGGGTGCATTGTGGGAAGGATTACTCGTCACTCGACTACTCTAACCCGTTGACCCGCACACGAAACCGAAGCAATAATGGCTACGTTTAGCGTACAAAAGAGATTGTACCTGCTTTAGTATTTCCGAGATACCTAAATTTTGTTCACCTGGTTTAAGGAAGAGTTAAATACCGAGAACCGAGGCTTTTAGCCAGATACATCCCGAGGGGCCGTATCTGGATAAAAGCTGAGGTTCGAGGTATTTAACTGACTTATTTCATACTTGACGAGGTTTTCGCAAAAAAATCATTGATGTAGCTCTTTTTAGGTAGATTTTGGGCAAGTACCAAGACGGAGAAAAGGTTCTAAATCATTATAGGGATATTTAGTAAGTTTGGCTGAAGCCAAGGTGAATGAATTCCTTGGAGAAAATAATAAGCTAGAAACAACAAAATATCGTTGAATTGTATTGAATTGCTCGTTATAAATGCTAGGGATGTATGAGAAAAGTTCCCGGGTGTATCTGGATACATCCCGGGAACTTTTCTCATATATCCCTTGCATTTATAATGAGGTATGTATGGAAAATAGAGCCTCATTAAGAACAAAGAAAACCGTGTCAAGTATGAAATAAGTCGTATTAATAGCCCACTTCCGAGATATGCCTCACTTCCTACGTACAAATCAATACGAGGCTCCGTGCATAATGCTCAGTGGTTCGTGACAAACTTCGTGACAAACTACAGAAGTGCTTTAGTCTTGTCACGAACGACCGAGTATCATGCACGGAGCCTCGTATTGATTCCTTTGTATGTAGGAAGTGAGGCATATCTCGGAAGTGGGTGGTCCCTTGTAGGCAACACATGAATTGCTATCAAAATACAATAGAATTAACACAATACAAAACAACAGAACGAAATACACAATACAATTTGGTAGTAATTCATGTCTGCCTACATGAAGGGAGAACCCAGAAGTGGACTATTGGTACATCATCCACCTCACAGTTATAAGCGCGTAATTTCAATTGTCACGTCGATCTATGCATGGCCACTTGAAGCGCAATGGCTTCGGCCAGAATAAAACCAAGTTTTTCCATTTCATCATCGAGAAAGTACTTATATTTATACTAGATGACTTCAAGCTCTTCCTACTAAAAACTTGCTCAATCCGGCTAAGACTTCAAATTGAGATATTTCGTTGAAGGTCGCGTCGCATTTAAATGAAAACTTTGATCTCGTTCGTGAGTTGACCGTATATAGAACACCATGTGAAATGTCCTGAACCCAACGAAATGTTCTTTCTCCGTTTGAGGTATCTTCCATACGCAGTCCTAATATTTTTTCCTCTACAGCAGCCGGTGTAATGTTGAACATTTCACTGATTTTCGTCCACACATTCAACTTCTTGTACTTGTCTTTATATTCTCTATACTGTATTTGTTATAAAGGCATTCGTATTTGCGCAGCTCTTCCATAAACTCTTCCGTACTGCAGCCCGCCATGTTCGAAGCCGAACAAGTGAATGCACGAGCGACAACAACAAACCGTTGCCATGGCGTTGAAGTTTGGATCTAGGAAACATTGCATTGTAGGATGCCATAGGATCGCTCGATCGGCGAAAAGTGTTCTCATATAATCGCCGACGATCGCTGACAATCGCCCGCGTTCGCTAACGATCGCTGGAGTAGAATTTTGCTCTACTCCAGCGATCGTCAGCGATCGCGATCGTTGACGATCGCTGGATCTCGAGAAGTGTTCACATATGATCGCTGACGATCGCTGGTCAAATTTTGGACGATCCGGCGATCGCCAGCGATCGTCAGCGATCATATGAGAACCAGCATTTACGTAGCTTGGTTGAAACTCCTGGCTTTTGCTCCTCAGAGCTTTCTAATTATGTGCAAAATCGTACATTTTATCAGTCCGGAAAGTAACATGCCGGTAATTTCTTAAACGTTTGATTTTTATTCAGAATGAGTACGGATGATTTGACTCGTAGTCCTGTACCAAAATGCATTATCGATCTGAACTGGTGGAATTCGTCTAAGGAGAAAATCAAGAAGGCATATGCTGAATGGGCAGAGACGTATGATCAGGTTAGTCAATTAGTTTTTCATCTATCGAATGTTTTCCCGCGGGAAATTTAATGTTCTCGCAAAATTTGGGCTTTCATGAAGCTTCAGCTAGAATGTCAAATTCCGTAGTATCGCTTTTAACAGCACCATACACAGCTTAAAATGTCTCTTCGTTTCGATAAATATAAATAAATATCTCTAGAAATATTATGCCAACGTTTAGCTTTGAACTCTCTGCAGGATATTAAAGACGTCTTCCACGGTCCTATAAACTGTGCCATTGGATTCATCACTACAGCAGATGGATTGTTTCCAGGAGAACGTCAGAACATGCGCATTCTGGACGTTGGCTGTGGTACGGGGTTCTTGGGAGAACATCTCTACAAAGCTGGTTACACCAGCCTTGTTGGCTTAGATGCATCAGAGGACATGCTGGAGAAAGCAAAGGAGAAAGCCATATACAAGCACTTAATTCATGATTATGTCACTCCAAACCGACTTGAGAAGATCGCTGATAGGTCTTATGACGCAGTTGTTAGCTGTGGTGTTCTCACACCTGGTCAAATAAAACCGCCATGTTTGGATGAGATGATACGATGGGTGAAGAAAGGTGCTCACAGTTTAATAATATCTGCTTGTTCCTAATAGACCCTTTCTTTGTTACCTCATTTCATATCACCTGACTTTTCCCTTGTATAACCTTTTTTTTTGTTTTCTCTGTATCCCAAGAGGAAATGTAACAATTTCTATAACTGGAAAACAAAGCACTGAATTCCATCTCTATAGAGAGCTGTCACGTGATCTGATTTGGGACAACAAAGCGACGAGCTGAATGGGTCTATTGTGTTAACAAGTAAGGGGGTCGAAAGGGGTATTGGCCCAAGGGCGTACAATGTTTCACAATGGCGAGGTTTTCTCATTGTATGCAAAATATTTTCATAAATCATTAGGAACCATTGTTTGTCTGGTTTATTGTTGCATGAAATTACCGTTCATATGACCTATCATTGTTTTTTCTCGGTTCTTTCAACCAACGAAGCTTATAGTGTAGTGGATAGGACAGAAGACTAGTAACCTTTTCTCCATCTTCTCCTTTCAAGTCACTTCACCGTAGGTAAAGAGTAAGCCTAAGTACTAGGAAAAGCGTGAGGGAATAAGTCGAGGGAAATATAAATTATGCAAGGTGAATATTGTTTCGAAGAATGTTGTGACTCAAATCCCTTGTAAACTCCAAGCTTTATTCCAAGTTTATCTCAGCTGAATTACACGCTAGAACCACGAGTTCAAGGTCATTACCAAATATGGTATAAATGTCACTTTCCTAATATGGGACGCTAGTAACGCTGTCACACAATATGATTGGGATCGTAACATCCTCCCTTCAAAATGAAAAAATGAAAAAACTAACAAATGAGCGTAACTAGACAGACTACAACATAGAAAAAACGCTCAGTTCTAAAGGCTATACGAGTGTTCCTAAATGCTACTTATCCTGAGTGAGTTGTGACATAGTCTCTCAGATAGCTTGGCTCTTTGACCAGTCTTCCACTCCTTGCCCTCACAGATGTATCACTGTGTCTATGCTCAGGTTGCTGAACCATCGGTTGTTCCTTCCTGGTGCTGGTGGTTGTTGCCTTGCACGTTTCTTGAGCTGGTAGCTGCACTGCGTCAGCATTTTGTTGGTTGTCAACTGATGGAAGCTCATCGCAATGGGGTACACTAGGCCTTGTCCTTACCTCAAGCGACCGTGATGGAGACTCTGTGGGGTCTTTCACGCTATCTTCAATTCTATCATCAGCTTCAGCCGTCCTCCTCAGATGTCTTCTATTCCTGATGTACAGTTGGCCATCTGATTCTATCACATAGGACCCGATGCCAATCGTTTTTAGAACTTTTGCCTTCTTCCAGGTTTTCTCATTGAGCTTGAACGGCTGCATCCTGACAATATCGTCCTCCTGAAGCTCTGGTAGGTCTTTAGCGTTTCTATCATACTTCATCTTCTGCTTCACTTTTCTCAATCTATCCTTCTCTAGTGTGTTCTCTGGGATGTGGGGTTTCAATAGATTTGATGAGGTAGGAAGGCTCGTCCTTGTCCTTCTATTCATTAAACGCTGGGCAGGGCTTGTGCCAAACCCTTCCTGTGGTGTGTTACGGTGGTTCAGGAGTGCTTGATATGGATCGCTTCCAGATGCTTTTGAGGTTTTAAGGATCTTC
Organism: Actinernus sp. WN-2022; assembly: GCA_030867875.1. Classification (NCBI taxonomy): domain Eukaryota; kingdom Metazoa; phylum Cnidaria; class Anthozoa; order Actiniaria; family Actinernidae; genus Actinernus; species Actinernus sp. WN-2022. The sequence continues at coordinate 18,624,089 of JAOWCC010000853.1, forward strand.
TTTGATTATTTGACAGCTGCCTCTACGTTGCCATTTGATTGGTGGTGGTAGGGGCTCGTTGTTGTATGCTTGAACTCGTAGTCATTCTTGAATGTCTCTAATTCATGACCAGTGTATTGCGAACCACAATCAGTCATTACTTCCTCAGGGATTCCATATCGTGCTATGTGAGCCTTCATCTTCTTGATTATGCTCATAGTCTTCAAGTCATGGAGCCTATCAATCTCGAAGAAGCTTGAAAAATAATCCACAGTGACCATGTAGTACTTGTGGTCAAACTCAAATAAATCTGTAGCTATCTTGGACCAGGGGCGGTTCGGGATGTCGTGACTGATGAGCGTTTCTTTTTGTTGCTTTGTGCCAAACGTTGCACAAGTCTCACATTTGGATATGTGGTCTTTCAACTCGTTTTTCATGTTCGGCCAGTAGATGGTCTCCCTGGCCCTTCTCAGGGAAGATTCCACTCCCTGGTGGCTAGAGTGTAGCTGTTGAAGCATGCTGCTCCTTAGGGTCTTGGGTATCACTAGCCGGTCTCCTCTAAATAGCAGTCCATCTTGTACCGCTAGTTCATCACGAATGTGAAAGTAGGTTGCTACAGTGGGTGCCAATTTTCTTTTGTCCTCTAGCCAGCCCAACTGTATGACTGTCTTGACTACTTGTAGGACTTCATCATTCTTGGTTTCCTGGCGGAAACTTTCAGCTTTGTCTTCATTCACTTGTAAGTGGTTCACTTCCTGGACACATTGCTGTACTTCAAGTCCCATCTCGAATCCAGATCTAGTATGCAGGACTTCTTCTGTAAATCCTCTAGTGTCTCCAGTCGTCTTAAGAAAGTGTCGGCTGAGTGTGTCTGCTAGGTACATTTCTTTCCCTCTCTTGTAGCAGACAGTTAGGTCATACTTTTGTAGCCTCATTAACATCTTCTGTATTCGTTTTGGTGTTGAGACGAGAGGCTTGGTGAAAATTGTCTCCAAGGGTTTGTGATCAGATTCTACAACTACGGCTCTACCATACGTGTACTGGTGAAATCTCTCTGTGGCGAACACTATTGCCAGGAGTTCCTTTTCAATTTGGGCGTAGTTGCGTTCTGCAGATGTTAATGCTCTGTTTGCATTAGCTAGTGCTTTCCATCTTGGAGTAATGCTGCTCCAAGTCCACCTTCGCTGGCATCACATTATATTGTAAGATCTTTGTCTTGCTCATAGTACTTGAGCAATGGTGGTTCTGTCACCAATTCTTTGATCTTGTCAAATGCTTGGCCATGTGTTTTGTCCCAGACGAACTCTACTTCCTTCTTGGTGAGTTATCTTATTGGTTCTGAGACTTCTGATAGCTTCGGTAAGAATTTCGCTAAGTAATTGACAGTTCCCATTATCCGCTGGACTCCAGTCACATCGTTTGGTTTCTCCATCTTGAGTATTGCCTCAATTTTGGACGGGTCTGCTCTCACTCCTTCCGATGTTAGCAGGTGTCCGATATATGGGACTACTGTCTTCTTGAATGCTACCTTCTCCCTGTTCAGCTTGACGTTGCGTTCTTTGCATCTGCTTAGTAATTTTCTGAGCTTGAAATCATGATCTGCGATTTCTTCTTGCATCGTCTCACCATTCCCAGCCACGAGTATGTCATCAGCTACTGTATACACTCCATCAAGTCCCTCTATTGCTTGATCTAGGCCGGATTGGAAAATCTCGCTGGCTGGTGATATTCCGAATGGCATTCGATTCCATTTGTACCACCCAAACGGTGTGGCGAATGTTGTGAGTAACGAGCTGTCCTCGTCTAGTTTCACTTGCCAGTAGCCATCCTTGCAATCAAATTTTGTGAAAATCTTCGCCTTTCCCAGCTCTGGTAACACGTCTTCAATTATTGGCATGGGGTAGTGGCATCTTTTCAGGGCTCTGTTTAAGGGCTTCGGGTCTAAGCAGAGACGGAGCTTCCCGTTGGTCTTCCTCACAACAACAACTGCGTTTATCCATTTCGTGGGCTGTTCTACTTTCTCTATTACCCCTTTCGTTTCTAGGTTATCTAGATAATCTTTGAGAGGCTTTTTCATCGACTCGGGCACTCTTCTCACTGGTTGCTGAATAGGTTTTATATCTTTGTCTACTTCAAGGTGCAAGGGTGTGCCGAGATCTCCTAAGCCTTCGAAGATTTCTTTGTACTCTGCAGTAACCTGTTCGAGGGTGACTTCCTCGTTGGCCTGACCACATGTTAGATTCACGCTTTGGTCAAGTCCTTTGTTGTCTGATTCATTAGATTTGATCTTGTCATGCATGTCTAATGGTTAGCAGTTTCATCTGCTGGGCTGATTTGCTTCCAAGCAGATTTACGCAGCGCTCGTCATCAACTACGGTAAACTCTACTTTGTACTTTCCCTTATCTTCTGGGTTAGTCGACTGAACTTTACACTTGCCCAAAGGCTTGAGGGTTGATGCATTACACATCCTTAGAACTTGGGTTGTCTTTGCAATGTTATTTACATACTTAGTGTTCTTTATTGTGCTTAACTTAATCACATTGCACGTGGCACCAGTATCGATCTGAAACTCTACTTCAGGCCCACCCTTAATCTTCATATTGGCATTGATCTTTGACTGATATTTTCCACTCTGTATTGCATGTACTGATTCCATTTCAGGGCTTAACTGAACTGTACACAAGTCACCAGAGTCACTTGAATATTCGCCCGATACTGCGTGGATGCGCTGCCTGCGATTCTTGCGCTTTTTATCTTGCTTACAGACTCTAGCGAAATGGTTATCTTTCCTACATTTACTGCATGTTTTGCCATAAGCTGGACAAAGCTCACGTTAATGCTCGTGGGTCCCCCCGCAATATTTGCATTCCAGGGTGCTCTTTCTAGCGTCATGCATGCTTTCCCCTAGCTTTCATTTCCCCCTCTCGATGCTTAACTGCATGAATTTCATTTGACTCTACATGCTTTTCCGAGAGATTTTTTAGGTGCTGCGCTGTGGTTTCCCCGCTTTTGCATATATCTATCGCCATGGTAAGGGATAATATACTTTCTTGGAGTAACTTCTTTCTCAAGGCAGGGTCTCGCACGCCAAGTACAATTTTGTCACGAAGCAGCGTGTCTTGCAAACAATGACATGATTACATGATTTTGCCAGAGTTCTAAGGGCTGAGACATAATGGTCAATGGTTTCTCCTTCCTTTTGATCTCTACTGTTAAATACATACCTTTCGGAGGTTTCATTTGTTTCGCCAATACAAAATTCCTCAAATTTCTTCATAACTGATTCGAGTTTTCTTGAATTTTGAGCTGGCTCAAAGGTCATACCTTCGTATATCTCTTGTGCATCTTCCCCGATTGCTGATAAAAATGTCGCCGTTTTGTACTCTTCATCGAATCGCTGGAGTCTGACAACCACTGCATAGTTTTCCCAGGCTCTCTTAACCTTCTTCCAGCTTGTGGAAATGTTGTCAAGTGTGAGAGGTTTTGGCATAGTAATGCCGCTTGGCAAGGAAGGTATCGTTTGCTCAGCTTGACTCCCTTGAATTTCGGCGGGATTTGCGACTCCGGCCGCTTGACTTGGGCTTGTTTCATCGTCCGACATTCTTGAGCTTTAATTGATAGCTTCTGACACCATGTTTCGAAGAATGTTGTGACTCAAAACCCTTGTAAACTCCAAGCTTTATTCCAAGTTTATCTCAGCTGAATTACACGCTAGAACCACGAGTTCAAGCTCATTACCAAATATGGTATAAATGTCACTATCCTAATATGGGACGCTAGTAACGCTGCCACACAATATGATTGGGATCGTAACAAATATACACTAAATCATTGTTAGAATGCAAGGGGAAAATTATATTCCCCCGCAAAGTACAAACTCAGTGAGGTGTGTTGTGAAAATATGAGTTATATTCCCCTGAAAGAACAAAGAAAACAGAGCTGTGTGGAAAACAAGAAAAACTGTAACAATGGGTTTTATCAAGTGGTGGCCATATTGGTTATAAACAATAGGTTTTGTCCCTTTAGCCTCACACTGGAGCAGTTTGAGAACGAGGTTAGCTGGAAAAAACAAAGCTTTTTATTCCCCTGGGACTCAACATGGTCACCGTGTGATAAAACCCACTGATGACGTAATTAACGATTCGCTTTTATTCCTACAGCACGTCATTTCTATTTTCTATTTTAATTTCCAGGTGGATTGTTATTTTTCACATGCAGAAAAGGTGTTTATTCCACTGAGGAATATGGCTATCGGGCAAAGTTTGACAAGATGGAAAAAGACCAAATATGGCAATTGGTCTACAAGACAGAGACGGAATACTTCACGAGTCCGAATGCGGACGAATTTTCAAATTCTAAAACTTTTGTATTGGGATACAAAGTTTTGTAGATAGAAAAACAAGCAGCCAGCGATTGAAAACCTAACTTCTACAGTATATCAGCCAAGATTATGGAATTTCTTCCAGAGTAATACCTACTATAAGTCTGTGTAAAGATGGTTACTATGACGACCTTGCGACCTTGTTCCTCCATCTTCATCATAAAAAAAACACTGTTGAGTGCACGAGCCGAAAGCGAGTGCATTCAGCATCTTTTGAAGACATTGAAAGTGCCTTATTTATGTTTTATAATAAAATGCGAATTATCGGACATACTACGAAATGCATAAAATAATGATCATTTCCAATCAACCATAATACCTAGGGTGCTTAGGCCGCCAATCCGAGGTTTAGGGTTTTCCTACTGTTAGGATAAGGTATTTCAAAATTTTAGGCAAAACTGAACTTAGGAAAAATATATAATAATATGTACAGTTTACATTAACTTTGGAAAAGTGACACTACTTTGGAATACACGACCCTCATTTGTCATAAGCTTACTTTAAATGAAACCTTACCTTTGTTTAATTGGTTTGGATTTGTATAAGAATATAGTTTGACGCGCGTCTTCTGAGATGACAATAGATTGAATAGAATCTCTGTTCGAAGAACATGGTCTTTCTTCGTAAGTTGTTAGTTTTTACCTCTTAAGCTTATTGCTATCTAGTGATCATAGCAACGAGCCAATACAATTTGAGTATTTTAATTACAGTTCTGTACGTTAATGGTACTATTTTTCCACAAACGAAAAAAAAGAAGTCTTTGAATAGAAATATTCCTTTAAAGGAGCAACGCGATGATAAAATGACGTCACGACAGCAAACCGCTGGACGAAAATCGCGAAATATTTGGAACACCATTCAGTAATGGCGGACGTGATTTTGACGGTAAACTGTCCGCAAACTTCATAGTTTAATTTTGTCCTTTGGCAATATTTTTCACTGATTTGGATATTTCCGCCACTGTGTCCATTTGGAAATACAAAAAAGTGCCAAAACTCCTCCGTGAAGTGGCCGAATTTCGTGACACTTTAATGACCTTGTAAACCTTAATTTTATCTTTATAATATCGTAAATATACCAACACTGTTCTCAATCATTGTTTGTAAATGACAAAAATACAGAACGAATATCCCGCTGTAACATTTCCAGTCAGTAATCCGTCACTGTGCCTAGTGATTGGTTGAAGTAAACTGAACCAAGCGTGAATTACTTCAGTTCGTGATTGGTTCATTGATATTTTACTTGCTCGTGATTGGCTCACTGGTTTTGGTTTTAAGACACTGTTGAAAACAGCTCTAAGCTAGAACAATAAAAACAAAATATGTAGCAGTGACATGCAGTCAATAAATATTTGGAAATCGGCTGCAAATATCGAAGGGAAATTGCCGTCTCCACTGTGCAAAGTGAAAGCATAAAACTTTCGATATTTATACTGCTGAGTAGAAGCTTTTGTAATAGTTTAAGGCGACAACCCGGCCCAAGTTTTCCGGGAAGGGGAGCACTTGTGTTTGTCAGTGTATTACGGATGTGCGGCGGAACGTACGGGTCCTATTTAGAGCCCAATTTCGCAAAGTGGTCCGGTCGTGAATAACAAAATATGTACTTCATTCTGAAATATGATAATCGGGGTATTTATAAAATACATTTGGCAATTTGGGTTTCATAACTAATTGTTTGGCAAACCGCATCTGGTTCGTGAGCCATACCCTAGAGTAATAAAAGGACGATGCAAGGATGACTTGTACGGTAATAGTTATATTTTACCGATATTTGGCACGGCCAACCTTCCGGGTTTACAAGTTGTCTATAGGGCGGCACATAGCCGTATCATACCTACCATTAATTATGCAAGTGCCACATTAGAAATTTGTGGGTTTGGAAAACGGAAATGGGTGCTACATGACTAGGAGTCATCTTGACAATAATCATTGCCCTCTCTTTAATTTTCCGGGTTTTACGAGGCTGCAAACTTTCCCTAGCAACAGTTGATATAAATATGTCAATGGGCCCTTAATCCCCGCTTTGCCGATGACATCGTGCTTGAAACTCTTCTTACTACCCAAGTAGAAAATCTTCATGCAGTGTCTAGAATGAAACCTTTAGCGTTCTCCACTATGCCCAGGATTTCAGCATAATTGTCCATTGAACGAATAACCAACTGGGCTGCTAAATACTACACCCACGACAAGTCGTAGTTACCAAGTGCCAGGTACGAAGTGAAACGACAAAGGACAAGGCTGGTGCATTGTCATCAGCTGTGTAGGCAAGACTATCAAGTCATCCGGTAAATCTTCAAAAGTTAATTTTACCAAAGACCAGAGCATATCAGAAGTTTGCATACCGCTCCAACCCGTGATGCTTTTCTCGATGAAACTAATGTGGCGGATGTTATGACCGAGTCTGCCGCAGAACAGGACAGATTGATGAGTACAAGACCGATTCCGATGACGACATACCTTCTGGCCTTGACGAACTTAGTGAGCTACCAGTGTCAGCCGAGCCTGTGTGACCCGTTCCGGAAGAGCTTTGATTTGTGAGCCCGGTAAGTAGTAGTTACGTCTCATAAACTATATTGTTTCTAGTTTTACTTCTTCCTATTTCAAGCCGGTTAAGTAAAATAACCCAAACTGCTAACATGTACATTATATTTGGCTGCATTGTAAAGTTGTACATTTCCGTATAAGTCTAGTTTTTTTGACACGAGTTACGGTTATTCACTCAAAAAATCGTAGAGCTGGCCTGTGAATGAGCTATTGTCCACTACTGAAGAGATGCTTGTTCCATGCTTTCTAAAGGGACATCAACGTTTTTTTTTGCTGCCTTTGAATTAGCGTGTGAAAATAAATGCTTTTAAATTATATAGTATTATATTTTCAATCTGTTGTATTGCATTGTATATTGTATCAAAAACATCCAATAACTCCAAACAGGATATGATCCTGTTAATGGTTAACTAACGTTTAACTGACAAGTCAAAATTTTCACTGACAAGCCAAAATTTTCACTGACAACCAGACCTTCGTAAATTGTACACTAGATGTCATCTATGCACCGATATTCCTGTCGATAAAATCATTTGAAATTCCTGCGCACCGCCATCTTGGATCTCATGACGTCAGTATTCCACCGCCATCTTGGATCTCACGACGTCACAATGTTGCACCGCCATCTTGGATCTCATGACGTCACAGTGTTGCACCGCCATCTTGGATCTGAGACGTCACAGTGTTGCACCGCCATCTTGGATCTCATGACGTCACAGTAGTAGTAAGTAGGCCCTGTATAGATCATATACCCTCTCCTGATTGGTCGAGAGCAAATCTGTGACGTCACAGGTTGTGTGACGTCACAGGCCCCGCCTCCTCAGTTATAGATCTTAGGCAGGCTGCGGATTGGCTGCCACTGTTATAGATCCAATACGGGCTCGGGATTGGTTGGGATTTATAGATCCAATACAGGCTCCTGATTGGTCGGGATTATAGATCCACTACGGGCCCGGGATTGGCCGGGATTTATAGATCCAATACAGGCTCAGGATTGGTCGGGATTATAGATCCACTACGGGGCTGGGATTGGTCGGGATTTATAGATCCACTAGGGGTCGGGATTGGTGGGGATTATAGATCCAATCCAGGACGGGGATTGGCGAACCGGGAACTACCCGAGGCGTATAAAAAAGTGAACCTTTTGGGAGAAGGCATTCATGTTGTTTTGGTTGTTTGCCTTGGTGTCTATGCTCTATCGAGAGTACCATATAGTGTGGACTCTTTGGGAAGATGATCCAAACGACGAAATTCCTATCGGTAGACGAAGTGGATAAAGCGAGCCGTGAACAATTTAAAGTGTTGACCCAACATTTGTACGTGGCTTTGGTGACCGCCGACATTTCACAATGGAAAACAATTCGGCCGAAAGAGGGATTCGCCGAGAATTGGGAGAAAGCTCGCCAAGGTTTTTCGCCGGAACACCTGAACGAATTCCTGCCCTATTTTGGGCAGATGTGTGCGTTACCCGTCACGCAAGAGATGAGGGACGAGGTGATAGCCAGCCTGAAACAGATCACGGCCGACCAGGCGTATGTCATTTTGCAAACGTGGCAAAGCAAACTGTGGGAAAAGGGGACGGACGACATGGCCCAATTGTTTGGAGGGTTTCTGCAGAAGATACGCCTCATGAAGACCGAGACGAGGCATAGCGACCTCCCTCCCATGAGTCCGATGCACGTCACGTTGGCCTCCCTGTACATGGCGGTGGTCTCCTACGCGCACGGGGATTGTTTTCAGAGGGTGCAGCAAGGGGCCCAACGGGAGGGCAAACGCAAAGCCTTGACTTTGAAGACTTCCGGCTATAACGCGGAGGACGCGTGGGTGATTAAGCACGACAGCAACAACAAGATCATTTTCAAGTACAAGGAGGATATGAGGTGTGTGTGCGTGTACCTTTTGGGATACCTCTACCGAGACCTGTTGGCCGAACGGGAGACCTGGAACCGGTTGAAAAGAGCACAGGTAGTGAAGAAGGAGTTCCCTGACTTGAAGAACGCGTTGGAGGAGAGGTACTTGAAGGAACTGGAGTCCATGTTGATGGGGTGTTTGTCGTATTGGCTCAGCCTAGATGTGCTCCCCGAAGAGAGGCTAGAGATAGAAGCGATGATGCTTGACATTGCCAATGAGGAATTCGCGAAAATGGATGCGATGGCCCTGGAACATCAGTTGAGCGAGGAAACCGATTGGCCCCACAGGTCCTTACGCCACAATTTCCTGAGGGACATGGCGAGGTTCTTGTTCCGGTGGCTTCCCCTGAAGCAGGGTCTGGGAATGATGTGGTACGAGATATGCGAGACTCGGCTTTGTGAGGACCTGGTCTGGGGAACGCAGGGCTACTTGAGCCGTTGCCGTACCCAACGGGCCCTCCCCCGTGAGTTTTGGTACCACGCCGAAACATTGAATGCGGAGGGGTGGGTAGCAAGTAGCCTTATCACTTCCCCCTACATGAACATAGATTCAGCGGCCCGTGCCCATTTTGACAAAGACCACCTTCCCCCGGAGCCCCACTTCTCGGCAGTGCAAGACCCCCGGTACAAGAGAGAGCGAGACCTCATAACAGAGTACGAACACTTCCTAACCTACCTGTACTTCCATCTGTGTGCGCGGTACTCCCAGACCACCATGAAGTTGGACGGCTATTCCGGTATCGGACTGAGCTTTAAAGAAAGTAAGTTCCAGGTGAAGCAGTATCACGCGGATGCCATCAAGCAGTTACTCCCCCATGTCACGAACCAGCTCCTGAAAGAACAGTTTGACCTTCTGTTACCTATCTGGGACAACTACACCTTCCGGGTATGGCAGCAACTCTACGACTACTCGGAGTTTGAGTTGTACGACTACGTTCAGGATTTGAGGGCTAAGTCCCGGCAAAGCAACCGGTTGTACCGTATCGCTTACCACTTTGGCGGTAGTATGGTCACCTCGAGTAGGTTCTATCGTCAACATCATGCTTGTGACAGTCCTGTGACGAAGGGGGATAACCAACTGATCCCTGAGCAGAACCATTTCAATGCCTTAAGGGGTCACATGAACACAGCCCTATTTAAGTACGACGTGGAAGAGAGAGAAGAGAAGGATGAGGAAGAAAAAGAAGAACAAGTTTCCAGCAAGAGGGTGGCCGAGATAATGGCGTTGATCAAGTGTGACGATGACGTCGACGACGACGATGATGCCATGGAAGAAGGACTCCCCGTCCAGAGCGAGAAGAGACAGAAGAGGGAGAAGAGGAAGGAAGAAGAGGAGGAGGCTGAAGAGAGGATGGCTGAGAAGAGAAAGAGGAAGAGGCCCAAAGAAGATCTGACTTGGTTCGTGACAGCCGTGCGTTACTTTGTGGACCGTCTGACCTTCCATATGCTGCAGATGCGGGGGGTCAACTTTTTCAGACCTCATTTTACGCTGACCCACGGAAGTACGCCGACCATGGACGATTTGTTCATGGAAACAGAAGAGGGGAAGGCGACTTGGCTGGTGATCCTGGAAACCACCTTCCGTGCGCATGTCCAAGGAACCTACCACACTAGGCAGAAAGAGTTGGTCGCCACCCTGATCACCCATTTGTTCCAGAAACGGAAGTATGCGGTCGAGAACAATCCCCTCTACGACAAAGTGAGACGTTTTGGTATGGATTACGTCACTCAAATTCACGACAGGTACCCCTCGACAACCATGGAAACCCTGGTGCGAGAAGAGGATCCCATGGCGGACGGACTCCTCCCTTACCTCAACACTATGGCCCACAGTTTTGCGTGTGACCTGTTCAAGGAAAGGGAGGAAGGGGAGGAAGACAAGAAGTTGACCATGCCGTACGCTCCAGGATTGTTGGAGAAGGCCTTGAAGACCATCCACTTGGATCTAACCTATGGGACCTGTATGATCAAGCAATCGGCCGTCATTTTCACCAACCCCCTTACCTACACCTACAAATTGTACGAAGACAGTGGCAGGAGGTGCACCTACGACAGCAAGTACCCTACGGTCCAAGAATCTCTCAAAGACGTTCCCCTGTCTCCCTTTTGCTTCGTGTAAAAAAAAAAAAACAATAAAAATATCCAGGGAAAAATGACGGTGTCTGTCTTTTCTAGGGGGAAAAAAGTATAAGGGAGGTACCGCGCGCTAGACTCGGGGAGAGTACAGAATGCCCTGCGGCGGAGGAGGAGGTCCGTCCCTCAAGTGCCACGGCATTTTGAAACGTGTTCGTTGTCTCTTGGCGTGTTGCGGAGGAAAAGTGATTATCCAGGACTCTCATTTTGAGGATTATGGGGCGAAAGAAGGAGAAGAAAAAGAATCCTTCCGCGCTGCTCGAGGCGTTGTATTACGACCCCAGCAGCCCTGCTGCCTTTGGGGGTGCTGCCCGTCTGGTGAAAGCGGCTAGCGAAGTGGGGGTGACGCGCCCCACCACTTTAGCCTGGCTGAAAAAACAATTGACCTTTACGTTGCACCGACCTTTTCGAAAAAAATTTCTGCGAGGGCGCGTGCGCGTCATGGCCCTGGACGAGCAGTGGCAGGCGGATCTGGTGGACATGCAAGCCACGAGTGCCTTCAACAAGGGCTACAAACACATTTTGACCATCATCGATGTGTTGTCCAAGTACGCGTGGGCGGTCCCCCTGAAGAACAAGACGGGAGAGGAATTGGTGCGCGCCTTTACCCAAGTGTTCCGCGAACGGAAACCGTTGCGGTTGCAGACCGATGCCGGGACAGAATTTACCAACCGCAAGTTCCAGGCCTTTTTAAAAAAGAATGACGTGGCCTTTTTCGTGACGTACAACGAGACCAAAGCCCAGATTGCCGAGCGGTTCAACCGGACGCTCAAGGGCCGCATGTACAAATATTTCACGGCCACCGGGAAGAAAGAGTATTGGAAAGTCCTCCCTCAATTGGTGCTCGGGTACAACCGAGCCGTTCACAGTAGCATTCGGCGCGCCCCCATCACCGTCACGCCCTTCAACGACCACGAGGTGCGGGCCGTCTTGTACCGGGAAAAGGGACCACCGTTAAAGAGGAAACCGAAGAAACCGCTGTACCGTCCCGGCGACACGGTACGGATTAGCAAGACCAAAGGCCATTTTGAAAAAAGCTATCTGGCCAACTGGTCGGAGGAAGTGTTCACGGTGATAAAACGGTTGGACTACCGCACCCCTCCCGTCTACCGGTTGGAGGACTTGAGCGGGGAGGCGTTGCGGGGAACGTTTTACGAAAGTGAGATGACACCGGTGGCCGTGGAAAAAGAAAGTCTCTTTATCATCGAAAAGGTGTTGCAACGCCGCCCCGGCAAGAAGAAGAACCAGGAAGAAGTCTTGGTGAAATGGGAAGGGTACCCCGCTAAATTTAACAGCTGGGTCCCGGTCACTCAGCTCCAGACCCAAACGTATGGGTGAAAAAAAAAAAGAAATAAAAGAGTTGGTTGTTCCGACGGACGGATTCATTGTGGAGAAAGAGAGGATGGAGGAGGAGGAATTTTACATTACCTTAACCCACGGGGTGAAGTCTTACGTCTCCACCTACGTCAATGAACCGTCCCGGTTCCGTATCCACCTCTATAAAATGTACACGTTGTCTCGAGACTGGGAAATGGCGGTCACGACTCTGGTCTTCCCCAGTCCCCAGAAGAAGACGACCTTGTACATGTACTGTGATTTGGTGGAACCCAGTATTGTGGGGGATACGAAAGTCCCCTTGTTGAGAGTCCTTTTTTCAGGGCCAGGGGACGGTGAGGTCTACGAACGTAACTTTGCCCCCCTGTACTACAGACGGTTGGCCAAGACGGTGTTTGAGGATTTCGAAATCCTTATAACCGACGAGCAAGGGAAACTTGTTTCATTTCCACAAACCTCCAAGGTGGAAGTGACCCTCCATTTCCGGAAAGCATGAACCCCGACCGCATCTGGATGACGCTGCCTAGCGTGGCCAGCCGGGATACCTTTCCCGATAACACAGGCTCCCATTTTCGTATCCGGCTCCCGGAGATGTTGGTCTTGGACCGGCAGTGGGAGATGGCCCTCTGCCACCTGCAATTTCCCCGCGCCTGGGATGAATTGTTCCCCCAAGTTCAAGATCGCCAATTCTCCATGATCCACGAAACACTGGATCCAGAAGTAGAAATCTCCTACGACCTCCTCCCGAACATCACCTTTACTCCACAGTCTTTCGAAACGGTCACAGAACTGGTCACAGCCATGCGCCTGGCGATGTTGCAAGGGGGCTACTATTCGATCATGAAAACATTTAGCGTCCGAGTGGAATCTTCCAATAATGCCATGGGTAAAACCGTCCTGGAATTGGCTCAAAACGCGACGGGCGGCTACATGTTAGTCCTCCCCCCTAAACTGGCCTACATGGTCGGCTTGGAGGACGATCCCAAAAAGGCCACCGCACATCCTGCACACCTGTTGAAAAAACCGGGCCCTCGCACACCGTTGTTGTCCAGTTTCGTGAAGACGACTATAGGGGAGTCGCAGAATGTGAAACCCGTCCTGATCCTCGCCTCGGTTTTGGAGAGAGAACGGACTGTGTACTACATCACTAACGCGAGTACGGGTAAAGGCGCTAACTTGTTTAGAGGCCATCGCAAGATCGCAAAATCCTTTGTGGTACCGACCGGGAACTACGCGAACCTCATGGCCGTCCAAGCTACCCTTCCGATGAAAGGCCCTGATGTGTTATGGCTTTGGTACCAGACTAATGGAACCGCTACGTTAACCCTTCAACTCAAGGAGGAGACCCAAATTGCCATGAGCCCCTGGCTGGCCAATCTGTTTGGGTTTGGGCAAGGAAAGCCCGAACACTATCCGGCGGACGACAACACACCCCTGGTGGGGTACCAGCCCGAGTGTTGGTCCACCTACTATTCGGGTCTAAAATTCCGGACGCCCACCCCCTACCTGCTCACCCGCGATTTTAAACACCAACCCGTACGCAGTTTGTACGTGTACTGCGATCTGATCGAACCGCATATCGTGGGGGATGTGAAAGCACCCTTACTGCGTGTCGTGTCGGCCCAGGTCGCGTACAACAAGGTGGTGGAACGAGACTTTCCGGTCATGCGCTACTTCCCGCTCGCCAAAACGGTGTTTGACACGCTGGAAATCCTTATAACCGACGAGTCCGGCCAACGCCTCTCATTCGCCTCAACAGCTACCGTGGTGGCGACGTTGGAATTTGTGAAGCGTGCTCTGAAAAAGTAAGAATGAATGGAGCGTCTGCGGAATCTATGGCACTGGAGTCATCTATGGGGGACATGGCTGGCGGAGGGTCTTCGATCCCTGTGTTCCGTGCAAAACCCGCACCCCCCACCACTCGACGCATGCCCTCCTCCATTCCTGTCTTCCAGGGGGGTCGCGGACAGCAAGGCGGTGGCGGACTCCTCCCTATCCGTTGGAATGAACTCGGTCGTTACGAACCGGTCACCAATCAAAAGGGTGGACTGTTACCCTTGGCGCTAGCCCCCTTGGCCGTCATGGCGGGCAAAGCGTTGGCCGGGACCGTCGCGGGGGCGGTGGCTAAAAAAGGAGGACAAAAGATACTCGCTAAACTGAAATCGAAATTTGGCAAGAGGGTGGTGAAACAAATCGTGAAGGACACGAAAAAAGGAACAGCCCGTGTGCTCGGCAAGAAAACCAGCAAAACGTTGATCCAAGGCCTGGAAAAGATAGCGGGGATAGCGCCGAAAAGGAAAAAGACGAAGAAGCCGGCCAAAAATACGAAGAACCCGGCCAACAAGAATAAAAGAAAGCAAAAACAGTCTCCCTCTCTCATTCCTTCAACGACCGTCAAGCGTGCACGTGTGGAGAGAGATATCTTTGACGACGATTATTGATGGCGACGGTCGCAGGCATGGGCAAGCCGCCCCTGCCCAACATGATGGGCGGCTACAACACTCATTTGGATTTTTTCGGCAAGGAATTGGCGCAAGCGGTCGAAGAACGAGGCTATTGGTCGGAGCACGCTCCCAAATCGGCCCTTTTGCCCGGGTCGCCCGTGGAATTTTACCTCCCGGCCAGTCCCTATTACACCGTGCTGCCTAGAAGTTACTTCAAGGTGACGGTCAACCTCGTGAAAGCCGGCGGCGGGAATTTGACCGCCGGTTTGGATCTGGGACCCGTCAACAATTGGTTTCATTCCCTCTGGTCCCAAGTAGACATGGCCTTGAACGGGGAATGGATGACCATGAGCACCAAAACCTACCCCTACAAAGCCTACCTCAACACCCTCCTCAACTATACTCCAGCCGCCAAGAAATCCTACCTGACCTCGGGACTGTACTACAAAGACATGGCCGGCTCCATGGATGTGTTCGCCATCGCCGGGGCCAACACAGGGTTGACTGTGCGGGCGAAATACACGGCGGAAAGCAAAGTGGTGGAACTGACCGGGATGTTTTGCATTGACGCGGCCTTCTCCAACAAACTGCTCCTCAATGGGGTGCCCCTGGAATTCCGCCTCACCCCCGCCAGCAACGCCTTCGCCCTCATGGGGGACAGTGCGGAGGCGGAAGTGACCGGGGCTAAAATCGTGCTGAAGCGGGTCACTTTCTTCCGCCGTGTCAGTGTTTGCAACAAGGACTTCATGAAGAGCATCGAAGTGAAACTCGTGTCCCAGCCCGTCCTCTACCCTTACAACAGCGAGGAAGAACGGATGTTCACCATTTCCCAGGGCGACACCACCTTTGAGAAAACGGATTTCCTAGGCGGTCGCATCCCCCGACGCATGCGCATTGCCTTGGTGGAGAGTGGGAGCAGTTTGGGAGCGCTGAAAAAGAACCCTTTCCATTTCCAAAGGTTTGGGATGACTCGCGCGACGGTCACGGTTGACGGCACGCCCACCCCCTTCTCCCGCGTCGAATTTGCGGACGGGAAAACCCTGGACGGTTACAATACCCTGTTCCTGGCCCAAGGCGCCATGAACGCCAACCATGGGATTGACATTACCCGGACCGATTGGGACAAGGGCTACGCCATCCTGTGTTTTGACTTCACTCCAGACGGCAGTGGCAACGCGGCGCACATGAACATACAACAGTACGGGACGGTGGGCATCCGCCTTCAGTTTGCAGCAGGGGTCGCCCAGACCTTATCGGTGTACGTGAACTGCGAGTTTGACGCCGCGTACGAAATCAGCAGCAGCCGAGAAGTGAAAAAGTTGTAAGATGACCACCTACACGTCGCAATTGACGGTCTTGGCCCGCCACGATTGGTGGCTCCGCGCCTCGTTTCGGGGTGTGTTTCCCATGGACCTACGGCCCCGCCGCGTGACCCGCCCCGCCTCGTTCATTCTCAATACCGACAACGCCGACGGACCAGGCACCCATTGGTTGGCCTTTTATTTTCCGCGCCAAGGCCTGAATGAATTCTTCGACAGTTATGGCTTTCCCGCCTCTTATTACGGGTTGCAAGAGTACGTGAGGCAGGGGAACGCCCAGCATAGGGAAAACAGTGTGATGTTGCAAGGGAACAAGTCCAACGTGTGCGGCAGTTATTGTCTGTACTACCTCCTGCGCCGAGCCCACGGTCGATCCCTGGCGGAGGTCCTGCAGAACCTCCAGCAGTGGAAGACCAAGTCCACCAGGGACCGGGCCCTCCAAGCCTGGCAACGCCAGTACCAGCGCCGGAGTGTGGCGCGGTGGCAGCAGCAGCAAGACCTTCACGATCAATGTGTTATCAGTTTGAGACAAAGTGAAAAATAAAATAAAACCAGGAAACCCACCTCTCTGTCTTGTTATTCTTGGGAAGGGGTGAGGCGTGATGGATGTCCGTTTCCAAACGCCCTGCAATATCTTGATCACGGGTCAGAGTCAATCGGGCAAAACGGTGTTCACCGAAAGACTTCTGCACCACGCGAAATCCCTTTTCACCCAGCAGCCCCTCACGATCGTGTACTGCTATGGCAGCGCTTGGCAACCCCGGTTCACTGCCCTGCAGAAACAATTGGGGGTGAAATTTGTGGAGGGGCTTCCCGACGACCCGTACGCCCCCTTTCGCGGCAAGCCGGGTCTCTTGATCCTGGACGATTTGATGAAAGAAGGCTCCAAGGACGAGCGGGTGGTGGACCTGTTCACCAAAGGCTCGCACCACCGCAACATTACGGTGCTGTACCTGACCCAGAACATTTTCCCCCCAGGCAAGTACGCGCGCACCATTTCCATCAACGCACACTACCTGGTGGCTTTTAAAAACGCTCGGGATTCATTGCAAGTCCGGAAATTGGCCGAGCAGGCCTTTCCGGGGCAAGTACCGGCGGTGATGCGGGCCTACCAGGACGCGACCCAACGCCCCTTTGGCTACCTCCTCTTCGACCTCCACCCCCGGACCCCGCCCCAAATCCGGTTGCGCACGAACATTTTCTCCGAGGAGGGAAAACAGCATCACGCCTACGTGCTGGAGGAGGATCAAAAGGGGGTGGGCAATGCGCTGGACCTGTTGAAACTCCTCTCCCAAACCCCCAAGGGGGTAGTCCCTGGTTTGTCCTACCCCAAGCTCTACACCAAACTACAAAAGCATCTCGTAGGAAAGCCGCTGCCACTAAGAGAACAACGAGGGGGTATTAAGAAAAAGAAGACGGTAAAAAGAATCCAAGAGCTTCAGGGGGCCGTGTGGAAGAGACCCAACAAATCCCCCTTCCATCCTCCTTTTCTAGGCCAGAGACAACGTGCTTTACGAGCCCAGAAGTCCCTGGAGAAATCGAATTGGGTTAGCTTTATAGCCTAAGTCCCGCAGGGAAACCGTTCAGTTGTGGTGATGGCATCCCCCTTGCTTCAACGTCACGCGCTGTTCATCCGACAATTTGCCAAAGCGGATCTCGGTCAGAAAAAGAAACTCATCCGGGCCGCGAGTCACACTCAAATCAACGCCGTCAGTGAAGTGGTGCACAACGCCTTGCGTGGAACTTTTCCGATAGGGGCCCGCGCCAAGAAAGTCTTTGCTCCCATCAAGGTGAAACTTCGAAAAATAGCCAACAAAACCCTGCCCCCGGCCGTGAGGAAAAGGATTTTGCTCTCCTCCTCGACAGCGGTGCAGAAAGCCAAGCTTAAAAAGGCCGTGGGCCAGCGAGGAGGCTTCATTTTCACGACCGCCGCCCTCATTGCCGCCGCCGTTTTTGCTGCCAAAGCGGCCGCCGCCGGAGCTATCAGTGGAGGCGTGGCTTACGGAGCCAAGAAAGCTCTGGATCAAGCCGGAGGTTATATTAACCCAAACTACTCTAACCCCTACCCTTCCCCGCAAGAGTACGCCCGAGAACTGAGTCAGGCTCATCTCTGGTCCTGAATGGTCCAACCCATCCGCAACTGGCCGGTGCCCGAGGGTACAGACCCTGCCCGGTGGCAGTTGTTTCTAGCTCGCCTGCGAAAAAGGCAACGCCAAACCCTACCGGGAAAAAAAGTCAGCAGGACCGTGAGGGCGGCGAAGAAAATCCAAAGAAAGTATAAGACGCGACCGCCCAAGAAGAAATCCCAGACAGGGAAAAAGAAGCGGACCCCACACCACCCTCCAGCAGCAGCCCCAGTAGGAATTTCCGTGACGCGATGGGAAGTGAAGCGACACAAACGAAAAAAGCCATGAAAGAGGCCGAGGGGAAGAACCCTATGCGCATGGTCTTGGTGCCGGAAGAGTCCATGCGGTGGTTGGAACAACAGCTTCGTGTGGACACGACCAAAGGGGTTAAAGTGCTCAGTCAGTACCAAACGGCCATGGCGCAGGTCCTAGAAAACCCAGAGAAACCGGCCAGCGCCGACCAGTTTCAAGATTTACTCCAAAAATACGTCCGGCGTCGTGAAACCCTTGAGCCTAGTCCCTTCACGGCCGTGGCGGCCAAAGTGTTAACCCAGAGCCAAAGGGGCGCTTTGCGAAAAGTTCCCCCCTCCAGCAAACCTTTAGCGTCGGTGCTAGTCAATCTGTTGAAACTGAAAGGAGCCCAGAAAATTACCTGGAATGCGCAAGGGGAAGTGAAACTCTATGGGCAAACCCTGCCGGGCAGTCAAATTTCCGATCTGATTAAAGAAGCGGTGCATCCTTCTTCCACCCGCACGTCGCCCGGCTACCGTGATTTCATGCAATTTCTAGCGGAAGAAAAAATTCCTAAAGATCTCGTCCGCCATCCCCGGGATCTCATCTCCAAGAAGAAAGAGTACACGCCCCGGCCTAAACGCACCGCCACCGCCTACCAAGAGGATCTCCCGCCCCAGCCCTACAAAGATCTCCCGCCGCCCCGCCGAGAGGAAACACCGTTCTCCAGGACCCCCTACAAAGCCTTTTCCCGCGGGGGTCCCCGTGGGGGTCCCCGTGGGGGTAGCCGCCGCCTCTCTTTTGGCACAGGTTCCGCCCAAAAACCACCTTTAAATTGGCGTCCTTTTTAAATCCCCCTTCATTAACGCCATGGCACGAACCCTAATGAGACCCGCGGGGATGGGACAAGCCCCCTGGCAACGCCGTGTCGCCACCGCAGGGAAGACGATGGCCCGGAAGAGGTTGCCACGCCATACCGTGGTGGGTAAAAAACCCAGCAGGACCGCCCGGGCGGTAGCGCAAATACAGAAAAAGTATAAGGCGCAAAAGAAAAAGAAAACCCAGACAGGAGGGCTGCAAACCGTGCGCAAGATCACGAGCCGCAAATCGAAAGACGGCCGTACCGAAACAACGATCCGAACGACGACCACGTCGGGCAAGCGCCAAGGCAAGAGTATCAGCCGGTGGACCGTCAAACACCTGAAGAAAAATACTTAAAGAAAAAAAGACTTTGACAATTCTCACTCATTACGCGTGGCTCTTCAAGCGGTGAACATCATGGGTCTAGATATTACTTTCTATGGAGCTGAGAAAGGCGGCGGCGGTTGCGATGTCATTGTGGGCGAGTGCCACATGTGCTATTCTACGTTTGGGAACTGGATGGAAGAATACCTGAGCGAAGGCGAAAGGAAGCAGTATGTGGTGAGCGACTGCGAAGGAACCTATTATGGACACTATGTGATGTTGGTCTATCATATTTGTATTTGGGAAGGATTCCTGCGCAAGCATCCAAGACTCCAGCCTTACAAGATGGAGTTCCTCTAAATAAAAGACTGAGACTTTAGTATCACAGCTCAAAGGAACTGAACCATTTATTGCAATAAAAATATTTCCTCTAGAGTCTCTTTGTTTTTCTTTAGTAACCGTAAGGGTAGCTCTGGTAGCCGTGGAGAACCCTCTTGTCGTAGGTCACCTTGAAGGTCTTGGTCTCTGGGCGGGTGTGCAACGTCCGGTCTTGGGTGTTGCGGTGGATGGCGTGCGGCGTCACCACCGTCCGTGTGGGTTCCCCTTGCCCTTGCACCATGGCTACCATGGTCTCGAGGTTGACGATCGCCCGATTTCTCACATTGAGGCGTAGTCCTTTCACTTTGCAGACGGTACGGCCTTGACTCGTTTCATACCCGTAACTCTTGGGCCCGGTACAGGCAAAACGGACAATCTGTTCGCCTTCTTTCAATTCGTTGGTCATGTCGCCTAGAAATTGACCGACCGGGGGCGCCACTTGGCCTGCTTTCTGCGTGAAGTAAATGCTGTCCGTATCGTGGTAGACGATACGGTCCTTCAAGAGATCGAGGTAAGAATACAATTTCAGGCGTGCATGGGCTGTCGTGTAGGCGGCAAACACAACGTTGGTGTGGGGGTTGGAGTCGATGTACTGCGGCTTCGCGGTGTAGTGGACTTGCACCATGTCTTCGTGCACGAACAGAATGTCTTGGATTTCCTTCTCTTCGCTCATCATGAGCTCAAAGTAGCGGTCCAAGTCGGTGACGTACTCCGTCTGCCGAGGGTTCTGTTTCTGGCCGAACTTGCCCCACAAGGTGTTTAGGATCCATTTTGCCAGGGCCCGCATCCCCGCGTTGAACGCGATCTTGGCCCACTCCAGCAAGATCCCCGTGTTCAGCAGATAGCTCTCTATAAAAGCCGCTTTCTCGGCGTCGGTGTGACACCCGGGCGGCCAGCCGCTCGCCTCTTGCTTCATCTTAAGAAAGGTGTTCACGTAGTCGGTGAACAACCCCTTGGTGTCGGTGGCGGGATCGTATTGTTCCGACTCTGAATAATGCCACACACGGTAGACTTCCAGGACCCGGTAGCCGTGGCGCAGGGCTGCATGGAGTTCGTGGCTTACCCAGGTCCCTGTCAAAGCCCTGGCCTCGTCCTCGTGCGTACAGGGTTCCTGGTTCTTTTCTTCGGCGCAGGTCCGGCAGAGGGCAAACAGAAGTTTTTCTCCCACATGGGTTGGGAGGACGGGGAAAAATAACCGGCGTGGCGGTAGAATCTTGAGGTGGATTAACCCCTCGTAGGGTAGGGTGGGGTCTAGATTCTCGGTGAGGATTTCTGGATGGCCCAGCGGAAACCGTTTCGTCTTTTGTACCCAGGGGTACAGGGAGCACACATCCAGCGCCTCCATCCATTCTCCCTCCTGGGCTTCCCAGTAGGTCCTAATCCCATTGGTACGCCCCCCAAAGAAGGCCTTCTTGGGGTCGAGGGGAAGCTGGGTTTGAGGGATGGGTGCGAGGGCGGCGATGGTAGGGTCCAAGGCCATGGCCACTCTGATGTCGCACTCTCTGGTCTGGACCACGCGGTACCCTTGCTGTTCCAAGTACGCGACTTTGTCCCGGGTGCGGTCAGCCAACGTGCTCATGGTACAATGAAGTAGGGGATGAACTCTGTTTTGGTGGTTACAACGATCACAGCCATGCCAGAAACAACCGTTTATTTCGTAGGCCGTGTGGGTGGCTGCGTGGTACCCATCCAGTTTGTAAGGCCCCACGCGCTTCTCTCCTTCGTTGCCCGCGTGCTGGATCTGAATCCCGTCCCGCCGCTCCACGTGGGCCAACCATTGGAGGGCCAGCGCCGACTGCACATCCTTGGGGCGGTAACCGAGCCGTGGCAAGACCGCAATGGTGTTAGGGCGTAGGAATTTCTTTCGAAAAACCAGGTTGCACATAGAGGCGAGCGTTACGGTCCTGGTAAAGGGATCTATCTCCGCCGCTTTCATCATGATAGCCCGGAACGCTAAACAGGCCCGTTGTAAGATGGCCACATCCCGGTGACAGTAGAGGGCCAGTTCTTTCTGGAAATCAAACACCGTCCCCTTGCCCCGTTCGGTCGCGTGCCAGGCCACTAGTTCTTGTTTGCCTTGAGGACTCAGTGAATCTGGGTCGTAATAATGAAGGTCTGGTAGCGGTCCCACGTACTGCTGGTGTTCTGGTTTGTTAAAAAAGATGGGAAAATCCAGCTTGTTGAGGTTTTCTGCTTGGAAACCGAACGTGACGGGGAATTGTTTGAGGGCTAGCGGGATGAAGAGCAGAGAGTCCTTGAGGACGAGCTTGTAGTCGGGGATGGTCACCACCATAGCCTTACCGCCGCGGAAGAGCACTTTAGGCTTGACGGCATTCTTGAACAAGTACTCCAGGATAGGGTAGGAGTCGTACCCCATGGCGTTGTGGGCCAGGCACACGTAATTTTCATGGTCCCCCGAGAAGAGCCAATCGCAGAATTGGG
Organism: Actinernus sp. WN-2022; assembly: GCA_030867875.1. Taxonomy (NCBI): domain Eukaryota; kingdom Metazoa; phylum Cnidaria; class Anthozoa; order Actiniaria; family Actinernidae; genus Actinernus; species Actinernus sp. WN-2022. The sequence goes on from JAOWCC010000853.1 coordinate 18,646,496, forward strand.
TGAGGGCCGTGGGGCCTTTGAACTCTATTTTCCGTGGACCGCATTGAGTGCAGGTGGGTAAATCTGACGTCACACAGAGCTCACACACTTTGGAGACTCCCGCAAAGTTGACCCTGTGCTGAGCCTCCAGGGGCATGGCTTCGAAGTCGAAGAAGAGGTACCGGAACTTGTCCTCATTCCCCTCGTCTTCCGCAGCGGCTCTCTCCGTCCCCTCTTCTTCCGCCAGGAGTGCCGTGTAGGCCTCTTCTTCTTCTTCTTCTTCTCCTTCTTCTGTTTCTACCCTGGGGGCTTTCTGGTCAGCCACTTGCATGTAGCACAGATGGTCCGGGGGGACAATAGTGTTGCAGCTTCGGCATTGGTATTCCCCACACACGTGGACCCCTGGTTGTTGACGGGTCCGGCACAGATGGTCCACGGTCACCCCACACTGGACACAACGGGTGTACCGCTCGCAAGAGCTCCATTCTCTTGTGCACAGAGACCCTCGACCCGACCGGCGGGGTTGGCGACGGCGGTGGTTCTCATAACATCCTTCACTCTTAAACCACCGATGGCAATGGTCACACTTTTTCCAATCCCATTTCTCTCCAGGGGGGAGGGGGGAACAATCCTTGACGCCGCAACAAACACAGGTCGTGTCACAGACGTGATGTATAGGACTATTGTAGGTCTTCTTACAGAGGGGGCAAAAGTACTTGGCGTTCAACAACCCACACATATTGGTGATGACGTCATAGTGGTGGTCCTCTGTTTGGTACAGGTAAAGGCGGTGTTGTGCCTCGGGGAGGTGGCCTGGGTAGATAAGGCTGTTCATGTGGGCACGGGAGACCAGATTTACTTCTACACCTTGAGGCCTAAAAAACTCCTGGAATTGCTTAAGCTCTGGTAGCCCACACGGTTGAATAGGCACCCCCGCCTGACGATGGAGTTCCACAGCTAGATTCCTTTGCACGGGCCTCCCCAGTCTTATGTATTGGTACTGTGGATGTTGTTGTGCCTTGGCTAGGGCCGTGACCAATCCTCTGGCCATACACATTTCGTCTACATTTCGTATCCTCAAAATACTTCTTTTAATTTTCTTGAATTTCTCCAAGTCGGTAGTAGAACAGCGGGCCGAACGACCCCTTCCCGCCCTCGGTATTTCCACGTGAAACACGTGGACATGGAAGTTGCCCTGCAGGATGAACTCTTGGTTGGATTGTGTGAGCTCTCCAATTCTGGCCATGACCAGGGCGGGGGTGAGGGTAGACCTCATCAGGTAAGGAAAGGAAAGGGGGTAGTCCAAGCGTGGAGCGTCTAGGGTAAGCCTAACCCGATCTTCTGGGTTTGCGGTCCCAAGAGTGGTGTCCAGGACCCTCTCTATAACGGCGGTCACGTCTTGAAGAGCCTGTACAGGAAAGAAAAAAATCATAAATAAATAAATTTAAAATAAAATTATTTTTTTTAAAAATTAAAAAAAAAAATTAAAAATATAAATAAAATGTTTTTTATTTTTATTTTTATATAAATGAATAAAAAATTGAGGCTCACTGTAGTAAGGGAGGCGAGAAAGAAAGAAAAACAATTATAAAAAAAAAAAAAAATAGGAAAAAAAAAATCCACGCGCGGGGGTTTGAACCCGCTCCTTTCCTTTGAGATTCCAAACAGGAGAATTAGAGCCATGCGCCACCGCGCGCGCGGTCATGACAGCCCCTCAAAATTAGTGTAGTCTTACTTTCGACTTACCTCAGCCAGAGTTGCGCGGGCCCGTGTCTTGATTTTCAGTTCGTAGTCCTTGCACGTTGTTTTGAATTTTTTACAGGCTCTCGATCTTGTTTGAACCAGTTCAAATTTTTCTTCGTCGTCGTCCTCGTCGTCCTCACTTTCTTCACTTTCTGGGGCGCTTGTTTTTGTCTTTTTAGCCGCCCCGCCACCCCGTTGTTCTGCCATGCGTTTCCGAGTTGTGGAGGGAAACAGTTCGTTTAACCAGGCGTCTGCATCCCAGAGGGGTTCGGTCTCCTCGGAAAAAACTTCGGCAAGATCTTGGTTACTAATTTCTGGTAGCTCGGCGGGGAGGGGCCACGTTGTGATTAGTTTCTCGACGTCCTCTTCGGTTATTCCGCCCAACTCTAGCGACTCCCCCTCGGGGATGGTAAATGCCTCTTGAGAGGAGGACGGGGTGTCCGGGGGAAACTCCGTGGCTTCGAGGAACGCGTACGTAGCGTCTTCGCTGTGCCAAGGGTTCACGTCTTCGTACGTTGGCCACTCGTTTTCTTCTACGGCTATTTCCTCTACGGGAACCGAAGCGGCAGGCGGGAGAATTTCCTCCGACTCCACGGGGGAGAGGGGCTGTGTGGTCTGTAATGATGAGGCATAGGGATTGTCCACTTTTTCTTCTTCTATGGTAAGGGTGACTTCCCTGCCTTCCTCATCTAGGTAGTTTAAGGTGGACATCGTGGTGAAACTAATCCAAACCAAAAGCCGTCACTCACTTTTATATTTTTTACACTTCTCTCTGATTGGTGCACTTTTCTCGGTCTGGGATTGGTTCCCCTAGAATGAACACCCCTCATGATTGGTGGATTTCGATCCGTTTTTGGTTCTAGCTCGACTCTCTTTATTATTTTTTGTAAAAGAATTCCCCCAAACACCCCCACCCCACCGCTTATTCTTCCGAATTTTTGTGGGCCCTCCCCCGGGAGACCTCACTCTACAGGCCTCTTCAAACCGTTCTCTCTTTTGCGCCAAGGAAACTAGCGAAAAAGCCTTCCCAAAACCGTCCCTCCGAACCAACGTCCACAAAGTGGACCCGAAATAAGAAAAGGGCGCGCAAATATAAGCCTCGGCTTGTGATTGGAGGGTTTAGGCTCCTTTTAGGTTCGCGCCAACACTCCACTGGTTTCCCGAGGGACGCGTTGGGGTTTCAGACGGTTTAGGAGCCCTTGCTGGGAAAGTGTGAAAGGGAAAACAAAAAAAAAAGGGGGGAAAACTAAGAGGGCCGTGAGAAAAGGGTCTGTAGAAAATTTTAGAAAATTTCCCCGATGTTTTCAGGATGAATTTGAGCTTCTTGGACTTCCCCCAAAAATTCTGGTAAACAACCTTGACCCGAAGTAAGAAAAGGGCACGTAAACAAACTACGTCACACCTTGTGATTGGTCCGTCAAACATCCGGTAACGTTCAACTGGTTTCCCAAAGGTCATACAGGTTTCGGGTCTACAAGAACACCTTTCCCGGGTCGAAGGAAGGGGGAAAAAACGGGGAAAACTAAGAGGGGGTTGAGAAGAAGACCTCCAGAAAAAAATAGCCAATTTCCACGCTGTTTTAGGGTTGACTTTGAGCTTCTTAGGGGCTCAGAAAAAAAGTTTGGCAAAAAACGTCAAAACCGGATCGAACGTCCACCAATCCTAGAGCCCGTGGCGTAAAACGGGCCAATCAAAACCCGAGAAAGTGCCCCAATCAGGAACCAGTATAGGATCTATAAAGGATAGGGTTGAATGAAGTTCGGTGCCTTTGCCCCTGACGCCTCGAGAAGGTAAGTGTACACGGAATTCGCTCTTGAAATTCAACACGCTTGGTTACTAATCTTTTTTTTTTCCTTTGGTTTCCTTTTTATTTCTACAGCTTACAGAACACACAAAAAGAAAAAGAAAAAGAGACGGAGGATGGCTTACCGAGGGCCTCGTAGGGATAGAGAGGTACGGTCCTGCGGACTTGTTTTTTATCTTGGAACACAACCACTAACTTTTTGTTTTTGTTTTTATAGAATGTACACGGTGTGGACGTAATAAACATGGAACCTGTAAGTTCTTCTCCGTCCCGTCCCCCTAAAAGACAGTGTGTAGCGTTCGGACTCTGCTTAACAGGACCGTTCATTTTTATTGGCAAAAAAATCCCCCGACGCACAATAATTTGATTAATTTTTTATAGGTTTTCTTGGAGGTCCTCTCGGGACCTGCCCGCTCTCGGTAAGAGCGCCTCTTCAGAAACGAATTCCTCTAAAGCATTATTCATACCGTACCTCTTTTTAATTTTTATTTTTTATTTTTTTCTCAGTCCCGTGTTCACATTCATTTTTATACGCATGCTATGGTGTTGAGGATCACAGGCCTCCCCACAGAGATCCTCGCAAAAATTGGGGAATACGTTTGCAACCAACAGAGAATAGACCGGAGGAAGGCCGCCCATCAGAAGGAACTTAACCCTAGTTTATTCCTCTTAAAACATTTGACCGCAGTTGTCCGGGGAAACTACTCATGGGGAAACTCCCGCCAAACCATGGAGTTTGTACGAAATTTTAGCACGTTCACCGGCCCCCGCGCGGCCATGTACGTGGAACCCCTGACCGAATACACTTTTAATTGGTGCGTCTATTGCCACTCGAATATGACTGTCGCTCGTATCCACTGTAAGGAGGGACTCGTTTACTTCCGTTGCCCCCACCACCTAGTCTATTTGGATCTGGGAGACTGGGATGGTTGGGGACGCTTTCAGTGGCGTAAATTGTATTTTCACATTGATTCATAGTTTTCTATTTTTTATTTTTATAGTGTATATGGTGTGGTGGTGGTGGTGGACTCGACCATGTACCTTTACCCCCCATGCCCTGTTGCAGAAGTGTATACTGCAAACCCTGTTTCATTTTGGCAATCGCGGATGCCTTAAAGACTAATGAACATCCTCGTTGTGGAGTCTGCTTTCAAAAAATGCGGCACCGTTTTTTTATTAGCTCGGGGAGCATAATTATTTTTAGACATGGCTCGACCTTAGCCAGTTTTCATTTGCCGTTATCTTCCTCGTTCCGAGAATATTATTCTTATATTTATCCACTGAAAGCTTGGAAGTAGGGGAGTCTTATTGCCATGGAGAAAAATGTATTATCCTCGCCAATCTTTTTTTTTTTTTTTTTTATAGTGTATTATCTGTGGAGACCTCCCCAACAACCAGCTACCACCCCTCCCGTGCTGCGGGGAACAAGTGTGTACTCCCTGTTTTATAAGATTCGTAGCAAGGTCTCTCAAGTACGATAGGATACCTTTGTGTTATTGCTGTTTAAGTCGGATCGAGCATTCTTTTTTTCTTAGGGCAGGCTCCATTATTTTATTCAATCACATGGACACGTTAGGGGTTGTGACGTTACCCTTGCCAAGACATCACGCAACCCGTTACAATATGATTTGACATTTGACATTTTTCTCCATGGCAATTTCCCTTTTCCTATTTTTATACATTTTTAAAACAATTTGCTTATAATTAAAATTTTCAAATATATTTCAACTATAATAGGGCAATGGCCCAACTCATTGTAATTTTTTAGCTATAAAATAGGGCGATGGCCTAACTCACTGTATTTTTTAATTATAAAATAGGGCGATGGCCCAACAATTCATGTCAAATAGGGCAATGGCCCAAACAAAATACCATGTAATTTCACTCTCTCTCTCCCTACGGGGCCCCGAAATAGGGCCCCTTGTAAATAGTGTATATATTTTTTATTATTATTATTGTAATATTATTATGAAAGATTTGGAAACAAAGTTGTTTTTACCAAACACATGCCTTTTTTATTGTCTCCAATAGTGGTTGAATCACATAAAACCATAAGGTATTATTACATAGTGGTTGCTTCCTATAAGACCACAAGGGTAAAAATCCCGGGGGTCCGGTTTGTCCCCAAAATCTAGGTCTTCTCGGCTCCATGGGTCCCGGGCTATCACTAGGAGGGGGGAGGGCGGGGACCCACGGTCATTGTACCCACAGGGGATTCGTAGGGAAACAGGGGTGTCAGTGTAGTCTCTGGGGGACCCCCAGGGGCGCCCCCAGGGGCGTCCCCGGTGGGGTCCCCGGTGGGGGGCCCAGTGGGGGTCCCTGTGGCCTCTCCGCGGGGGACTCCTGAGCCCGTAGTGGATCTATAAATCCCAACCAATCCTGAGCCCGTAGTGGATCTATAAATCCCGACCAATTCCAGCCCCGTAGTGGATCTATAATCCCGACCAATCAGGAGCCTGTATTGGATCTATAAAACCCGGCCAATCAGGAGCCCGTAGTGGATCTATAAATCCCGACCAATCAGGAGCCTGTAGTGGATCTATAAATCCCAACCAATCCCGAGCCCGTATTGGATCTATAACAGTGGCAGCCAATCCGCAGCCTGCCTAAGATCTATAACTGAGGAGGCGGGGCCTGTGACGTCACACAACCTGTGACGTCACAGATTTGCTCTCGACCAATCAGGAGAGGGTATATGATCTATACAGGGCCTACTTACTACTCACAGTGTTGGCAACAAAATCTATTATAAAATAACCCACGGAATACTCGCTCTCATTGGTTGAAAGTCGTGTTTCTATAACTCTATAGAAACATGGCAAATTATGCCGGCATCGTGGCCTTGAACTCAATTGGAAACTCGTCGAAATAATTCCTACACTTTTCTAAAAACATTGAGCACTAAATTCAATTCGACGAAGAACCAGCTACAGTATTGTAAGAAACGAAAATGTGTTGTTAGTTTAGGAACAATCAGATGTTTTATTGAACTCAAAACAATCTCAAAGTACGAATTACAAGTTGCCGTGGTCGCAATTTGTGCGATATTAAACAATCATTTTCGCCAAAACAGCCTATTTTGGCTGACTAAGCTCAATTAAAAACTATTGTTTGGTAGATTTAAGCCGGATAACTTAAAAAAATTATGTCTTAAATATTTCTAACATGATCTAGATGCACAAAATAGAGGCTGAAATAGAAATGGAAATCAAAAGTACAGCAAAATCTGGAGCACAAACCTAACATAAAGTTAATCAACATCCAAGAGCTACAGTCTTGTACAAATGCTAAAACTCCATCCAACGCCGTCCCTTTCGACTACTCTTGGTTAATTGAGGAATGTACGGTTCAGTATGACTCTCTACAGGTGCCGTAGAGGATGAGAAGGGCAAGGAAATCTGATCAAGCTTGAAGTTTCTGATGAAAACAACCTGCCGTCCGTATGCGACCGCATGAGGCATGACACACGGCGAATCGACGAAAAACTCATTCTAGTCCTTGGGAGACAGAATGTACAAAACAACTGATGACCCGAGTAAGTAAGTAAGTAAGTAAGTGACTTTATTTAAGTGTCAATGTATTTAGGCTTTGCAGCTAATTGGGGACACTAGTCCTACGATTCCTACGATGTCCTTATCCGAGAAGACGTGAAGGTCTAACTGTTTACTGTATTATGTAAAGGCAGCACCTTCTACTCAGTTATTTTAAGACCACCCTGAGTATTGGTCCGGTCGGGGTTTGAACCCGCGACCTCCCGCTCGACAGACCGGAGCTTAACCACTGAGCTAACCGGGAGGCGGTTATTAGAGTTATTAAGAGTGATGACTTCCTTGCTTTATAGTTCTAGATTTTAAAGAGAAATCCAAAATATTCTCCTTTCTTGCAACACGTCTTGATCTCCCGCAAACTTTGTTTGGTACGAAAACCGGCGCCCATTTGAGCTTCTTTTTCTTCATCATTCTGGGTAATTTTGGGCTCCATTTAAAAGGTTTATCGTAGCTAGGGAACTGTTTTCAAACTCACTGAATTGGATTGACAAAACTGACTGATTTAGTCATGTGATAAGTTCATGACGTACGACTGCGCGACTTAGGAGAATTTATGTTTTGATGATCATAAAAACGCGTGATTTTCCTTTGTTCTACTTATTTTCTGTGGGTTATTCTATAAAGGAAATAGAAAACATTTCCCCTTATTTCTATAGAGTTATAGAAACACCAACACGCTAAATTCCAATTCAATCTGTGGATTAGCCGGGACCTGGCTTTGATCAGCCCCCATGGTTGTTTCAGGTCTCGTTAGAAATTCAGAGAGTTTGGAAGAACTCGAAATAGATGTAAAAACAGTCGCCCTTCGGGCTCGTGTTCCCACTGCCATTTCTCGTTCTCTCAAACTCTCACTCGTGTTTCTATAACTCTATAGAAACACGGGAAATGTTTTCTATTTCTACGCTCCCATTGGCTGATTCAGGGTCACGTGGCAATTATCAAAATCCAATGTTTCCCGCGCGGGTGACAATTCATCAATAGCTGTTATTACGGCTGAGCCAAATGGTCAACGGGTTTACCCCATCAGCCCTCATGAAAACGAGGCTTTCAGGTCAACCATTTCAAAATTGTACAGAGATGGAGTCACGTTGAACGGAGATCACCAAGAAGATGATGCCACAAACGATTATTTTCAAAAGAAAAGCAAGAATAAATGTTAAGTGGTGTCTGTCCTTGGTCACTGGAGTGATTCGACGGAATGTTTTTACAAGCCTTGTCTTCAAGGTTCAAGGTTTTTATTTCCACAAAACAAAACAATCATTACATTCAGGACATGCGACAAAAGATATTTGCTAATGTGGAGGAGCACAAGCATAAAACCACGAGGGTTACCAAAGTTGCTTATGCCCCTAAAGAAGCTTCTTGGGTCCGTGAAGTCAACAACTCACAAGCCAACTCCTCTTCGCATTCAGCCTGGCCTTATCAAATCGGTTAGTCCATCCTTAGGCCACTCACTTCTTACAGTCGCTACTAGTGCATCGAATGAAGCGACAGGAATAATAAAGCAGAGTAAAACGAGGATATTTCAAAGAAAATTTCACTCAAACAAGCTCACAGCTGAAACAGCCTCAAACGAGTCGATGACCCGATAAGATGGAAGAAACCGCTGACCGTTTCATGGTATTTGGCTAAGCCGTAATAACAGCTATTGTTACATATTAGCCATAAGTTTTCCAGACACAACGCACGCTCTCATTGTCTGATTCAGGGTCACGTGGCAGTCATCAAATTTCAAACCGCCAGCTAAAGGCGGGAAATATTTGTTTACCAAAATGTCTAGATATTCATCAAAAGCTGATCATTTTTCTTCGAAAGAAAGCGTTCAAAATGGAACCAGCTCCAAAGAAACAATTTACATCTTTATCAAGCGCGAGAGTGAGAAATTGGTAGCTAAGAAAGGATGCACGAAAGACACAAAACGATGCTAAAACAGCTTCACGAAGAGAAGACGACAAACCTCGCTCGTATCAGGTATGCACACCATTGCCTCTAGTAAAACGTATGTCTATATAACAAATCACTTAATGACTGTCCCCTCGGGAATCAGTGAGTTTTGTTTCCCCTCGATCCTCGATGTTCCCCTCGACCTTAAAAATATCTTCAACCTTAAAATATATTCTCTTGTCTACAAAATTAAGTATGTTAAAGTTAATATCCCATCAGCTTTCCTTGATCTCATACCATCCGTTTCTGATATTCACAATTATAATACTAGATATTCTAACAATCAAAACCTATAGATCGATTTCACTTAGGTCACGTGAATCCTAAACATCTTTATTGCTGATTCAAATAAAATCAAGGTGCGTTTTTTCTGAAAGAGAACTAAAAATTACGTATTTCTGACAAGTTTTATCAATCTAGGATATTTCTCGCCCAAAATATAAGCGATCAAATGTGCGCCATGTTTACAGTAAAATGTATGTCGCCGCCATCTTGGTGTATCTCCAAGGTACACCAAGATGGCGGCCAGATTACCAAGTTTCATTAAAGTTCACAATTACTAAGAATTCTGACCTAAAATGTATCTATTTGCATATATATTCACTTATTTAACATGTTGGTTTGTATTTAGAAGGTTTTTGGCTGAAAGTTGCACTAATTTGACTCCTCAAAATACGTGACTGGTGTTGCGTGACTCAAATCGCTTCATCGATATCTCCGGAACAAAGTAGATAGATAGATAGACACCTTTATTTCAACAGGGTAATTCTTTCAGTTACAAAATGTTACTGTTATCAATAGGAGCCCTGTTTTAAAATATTGAAATGGTAGATAAACTAATGTTAATACTAAGATATAAATACAAACTATTAACTACTCATATATGCTAATTGATCACTAAATTGACTATATAAAACTAACATATCTAAAAATCATTTAAATCGTCAAAATCTATTAAAAATTAAGATCGAAATCCATTATAAACTATACATCCATGATAATAAAAACTGCGCTTCGCGACTTCTGTTCTTACTCTAGGCAAATGCAAGAGATGGCTTTGTCTAGTTTCGCGCTGTGAAACACTGCTATTAAATGTAAAATAATTCATAAAAAATTGCGGACAGCGACTACTTATACATTTCTTTACTAGGTTGAAAATGTGATGCTCACGCCTACGGGAAAGAGTTCCCCACTTCAAGGAGTCCATTGCACTGTCAAAGTCACTGTCACTGTGAAAGAAACCGATGAAATTTGGTGTGAAGACGTGCTTAGGTAAGCTCTAAACTGTATCAAAAGCACAACTTGGTAGAGTTCATAGTTTCGAAGTTAGCAATTTGATGACGTCACATGAAATCGATCTATACAGACCAGTCATGATCCCGAACAATTCATGGGTTAACTAGATTTAAAGCCATTTCATCAAGGGTGTGGGGAAAAATCCCACTAGTAATTAAACGCCTCCCCTATAATAGCTTTAAAACCCAATACAAAATATTGTTACTTGATAACCAGAACTAATTAACCATGTATGGCATACCCAAATTCTATCTGAAGCAGTAATGGCATATTAACCAATATTGTATGTACAATATTTTTCTCACCTTTTTTCTCTCTACTTTATAATATTGATTCTTTTCCTCGGCTATCTATTTTCACTGTGGTAGCGGCCAACACGAAAGCTTCAGCTACTTTGGCCACTACGCACATATCATCTAAAATTATGTTCTGTAATCTATTAAGTTTTCTACTGCTGTAACAACCTTTTGTACAATTATGAAAATAGTGCGAATAAAATGACTCCGTCTCGGGGAACATCGAGGATCTCGGGAAAACAAAACTCACTGTTTCCCTCGGGACCAGACATTAAGTGTTTATTGTTAAATAGTCATAAGTTTTCCAGACACAACGCATGCTCTCGTTGGCTGATTCAGGGTCACGTGGCAGTCATCAAAATCCAATGTTCCCCGCGCGGGCATTGCCCGCCACGTGATCACAACGTGACAGAAGATGGTGTGATGTGTAGCGCGCGCTACTGGTCAGCTAAAGGCGGGCAATATTTGTTTACCAAGTGTGAAATTGGTAGCTAAAAAAGGATGCAAGAAAGACACAAAGCGACACTAAAAATGCCGTAGCGACGCTGGCAGCACAGTTGTGGTGAAAAGCAGCTTCCCGAAGAGAAGACGACAAACCTCGCTCGTATCAAGTAGGCCCTGTATTTATGCACAACTTTGCCTCTAGTAAAACTTATGTCTATATAACAAATCACTTAATGACTGTCCCTTCGGGAATCAGTGAGTTTTGTTTCCCCTCGATCCTCGATGTTCCCGGCCTCGACTCCGTCTCAGGGAACATCGAGGATCTCGGGGAAACAAAACTCACTGCTTCCCTCGGGGACAGTTTGTTGTTTTCTGACACTGTGACGTCATAAAATCCAAGATGGCGGCGCGCAGAAAATTTTAGAGTTCCTAACGAGAGGAATCGCTCACTTAATTAATTCATGAAATGACCATATAAGCTAACATAAATTAGCAGTGGTTTTAAAATGTACAATTTTGACAGCATTTGAGCTGGTTGTTTAGTGTAATGGTTGCCTTACCTGTAGGCGGCAGCGGGGTTCGAGTTCCAGAAAATCTCACCATTTTCTTGAGAGGTTTTTCTTGAGAACCCTAGCGCTAGGTGGGAAAGATCTTGTTTACTGACCGGTTAGGGTTTTTAATATTTCAGGGTAGGATTTTAGTTAGTTTATATTGGCATTTCATGAATAAATTAGGTGAGCGATTCCTCTCCTTAGGAGCTCGTAGGAAATTTAAATGAGTTTTAAAATATCGACATGCAAATCGGTGCATAAATGACATCTGGTCACGCCGGGTCAGCTGTCTGAAGAAAGTAGTCATTTAGCTACTGCAGTCAGTACAGCATTGTACAGCGGTAATCTAATAAAACAAAATGGAGAGTTTCACCATTCGGATAGTAACAGTCAGTGATGGCTCGACAGACCCGAATGTGCCGAACCTTACATATAATTATTTAGATATACCAAAATATAGAAGACTTCCATGCTATACAATTAATAAGGGAGAGAATTTCCCGTCCGATCATATTTCAGTCAGTGCCGTTCAAATATTAAAATTCATTCGATCGCTTATAAAAAAGCTAAAGCAGTTTCGAATAAAATAAGTTGTTCAAAAGAACGTTGTTTAATATATGACTTACTCGTATCCGGAGAAAAAAAATAATCGTTGTAAAATAGCGAAAGAGCACAGTCACAAATAAGCTACTTCTAGTTCTGGCATAAAATATAATATCAACAACATTACATCGCGTGCACATTACTGTTTGTTCGGATAGTAACAGTATACTCGAATGTGCCGAACCTTACATATAATTATTTAGATACACCAAACTATAGAAGACTTTCATGCTATACAATTAATAAGGGAGAGAAATGCTGTTACAAATTTAGGGTTAAGCCGAGGTGATCACTATCTAATTTCTCCTTTCTCAGTTACAAAAAAAATGCAAATTTTCAAGAGAGAATTTCCCGTCCGATCATATTTCATTCAGCGGCTCAAATAAATCCAATCGTTTAAAAAGCTAAATCAGTTTCTAACAAAATCAGTTGTTCAAAAGAACGTTGTTTAAAATATGACTTACTCGTTTCCGAAAAAAAAATCCAATCGTTATAAAATAGCGAAAGAGCACAGTCACAAATAAGCTATCTAGTTCAGGCATAACATATAATATCAACAACATAACATCGCTTGTACATTACTCTTGTGATCGTACCTTCAACTTCAATCGGCGGACTGATTGTTGTTGATTTTTTATTTCTGACAAAACTCTTGGTTTTTCCTTGGCTAGTGGAACTGCTACATCACGCTTTGCCCCCATAAACTTCCCAACAGTGCAGCGAAGCGGTTGTATTTTTTCTGAGGCATCGTAAAGTCGCGTATTTGCCGGCAAGTATCAGAATACAAGACATAGTACGTGTGGAAAATCGAATATTTTCTATAAAATAAAGGCGATTTCACACAAACAAAAAACATACGATTCTTACCGAAGGATTGAAGAGTCCAGAAGTCATCCTTTCAGGTCTCTATCCGCAAATTCGAAATATCCTATTGAAGCTTAAGCTAGCCATTTTTCGACAGAGTCAACAGTCTGCCATTTCACCAACAACACGATATGTTCTCTAAAATTTCTTTTTTTCTTTTCCCCCTTAAGATTGGTACCAAAACAAAGCTTGTTTTCTTCGCTTTCAAAGCAATCTCGTGTTCCCATTTCGTGACCTATCCCAGGGTACATAGGGAGCCGTTTATATACCATGGTAAATTAGTTCCCAGTCCTCGAAAAACAATTGCCCCGTCAAGCCGCCATTTTTGGCTTCAGTCAAATGTCGGGAAATGCGAGACAGCTGACCCGGCGTGCCGGTGTACAATTTACTGGAGACAAACACAGAAACAGACTTAGGCAAGCTTAACAATCATTTGAGAGCAAACACTGTTTTTCAGCCGAGGTTCCCTTTCAATTCAGTTTAAAATGATATAATCGATATCAAACTCTGCTAGTGTCTATAGCAGAGTAGAATGACACAAATATTCTTTGTATCATTAATTAGAAACACGGCATTCATGGAAAGCAGGCTTAATTAGTTGATTCTTAATGATTACAGTTTAGGTTTAGTTTTGTATTTATAGTTTATTTATGTAGGTTATATATTGTAGTTTGGACGCCCTTTTTAATAGTATTTTATTATCCTATCGTAAAGACCTGATGAATTTTTACCGTGTATAAATAGAGATGATGATGATGATATTCGATCGGATTCGTAACAGAATTGGTTAAAGTGTGAAATGAAGCTGAACTAAAGTCACCTTGATGGTCACGTGACCAAATCGCGTATAAGCCCCCTTAAAATATGCTCTTTTAATCGAATGGCCTTTTTCCTCTAATTTTCCATATTTCCTCATTGCCGGTATCCAGATTGATCGGGATAGAAACACAAGTAACAAAGCGTTTATGGTGCTCTACATTTAATATTCTTGCTATGATTTCCACTGTTGCATTGTAACCTACTTTTCCATTTTTTTGCGAACTGTCTGAAACTACTTAGCGAATGTAAATTCACACATTATGCATATATATTCGTATATGTGTTTCGTCATACTAAAGAAAATGCTACGCTACTTGGTACATGCATACATGCTGTCGTATTAAACTTGAAATATACAGGGAATTTCGTCTCTTCAATCAGACTCACTCATCGCTGTCGTCATTACTGTCAAGAAGCTGCTGGGCAAAGTTAGTACGGCCAGAATCCTTGTACTGACCGCACGCTATGGAACACTCAAGATTGTGTTTACGGCACGGGCATCTCGTGCTGCTGCAGTCTTTAGTGCAATTACATCTAACGATACGTAACAGGGACTCGGTCAATACACGCAGGTGTGACTTGGCCCTCTTTAATCTTCTATCCCCTTTCTTGTACTGCCATGTCTCCGTCCTCATCTTTCCACTTTAGGCTGTGGTTCTTTGCAGCTTCCGAAGTCGGAGGAAGGCTTTGCGGCTGAATCTGTGAGGTCCTGAATGCCAGCTTTTCACAGTATCGTGTGTATCCTAAATGGTCGAGTTGTTCACCAGGCGTTCCTTTGTACTGAAAGGCATACCAACGCATTGTGGCCTGCTGTCGCTATCTCCTCTCAAACGCAGAATCAAATACTTGTTGTGCTTGCTCACGAAAGTATGGGGACTTAATATACATCTTGAGAGAGGCACCCTTCCCGAAACCATGAACGCGAGAGGTGGTATCACATCCAAGTATTGCGTGAATGAATATAATATTCCAGCAGATGTCCTCGCCTATTTGGGTCTGCACCTTTTTGATGTTCCAAACACGCCGCAGTACGTCTAGATTGGCAGTGGGGTCTGACACAGTGGGATCTTCATCCCTAGCTCTTGTCTTGGCTCAGCTGGTAACTGGATTGTAGCACGTCCCGCTTTGGTTATATCCTCTGGACTGACCCTCTGTCTTGGAACACATCGGACTCGTTTGGTTCCAGGTGTGACTGCGGCAATCATCCCCATACCGTGAAACGTATCTTTCCCGTCAAGTGTTTTTAAGTTGTGATCGACGTTGTCGGCCACGTACTGGACAAATTCCCTATTAAAGGAGGGTATTTCCGTGCCCTGGTCTAATACAGCATTATGGCTGAATGTTTGGACTTCGTGATAGGAAGAACAAAATCCATGGCGATGCAGAGAGTCGATCAAAAAACGCGACGCAAAGTTATGATGTAGTTGAACCGCAAAGCCTATTTGTGAAGGCGCAATAAGGATGCGAGGACGTGTAGCCTGCATAATAGCCTGACCAATGACTGCTAGCCTAACGGAGTTTTTTCCGACCAGAACACCACCAAGGAACAGTTTTAGTGTCGCGGGGAGAAAATTAACGCATGCTTCGGCATCCATGTCGACGAGTGGGTAATAATCTGTTGATGTTTTAACCGCCTTTTTATGTCATTCTTTATAGACCTGGCAGCAGTTTTAATGATATTTAACAACTCTGTTTCTAGGTCAGCATCTTGCTGATGTGCGTGGAATTCCTGTAATATATTGTCAGCAGTGCTCTAAAATGTAACTTTCCGGCGTTTATTTCGGTTATCCGTATTTGTTCCCCAAAGTGCTCCTGTAGCTTCGTCGTCATATGGGTGCGGCATTAAGCTGTGTTTTCAGAGGTTTCCAAATATTCTTCCATCTTCACACAGAGATCACTGACACATATTTGTTCGTCATCATTTTCTTTCAGAAACATCGCCACTTTTTTGAAAGCCTCGTGTTTTTCGTTGTCATGTGGTCGGCCAATTTTTCTCCTTTTTTGATCAGGATGTCCTTGCGCATAGGTCTTCATGGACATTGAGAATTCTTCCTCTGACTACCTCAGCCCAGGCATCTGCCCTTTCTGAACATATTTGGAAACGATGTATTTGGTCTCAATGGTGGTGACTCTGTACGCTTCGACGTCTGATCTTTTTTTCTGTCCATCGAAGTCAACTTTAGTCCCACAGTAAAAACAGTCGGTTTTAAAGCTGAAGCTTTTTTCAGCTGTTCGCACTAAAGAGGTACGTATACTTGAGGGTTGGGATTCTTGTTTGCATACGTGCGGCGACACTCGTGGTGAACATGTTGCCTAGCAACCGCTCGAATAGTATCATTACGTTGTGCGTTAGCACGGTTAATTCTCTCACTACCCTTCTCGTGGAGTTTTACAACATATGGTGCTCTAACATCTGGGGCTCTTTACAGATGATACATAGTATTGTTTCTTCCATCTATAAGGACAGCTTTGAATCTAAAACCAGAAATACGCAAATCAGATCGCACCGCGAATTTTTCGTTTTTAGTTTTTCTCAGCCTGTTGTTACAATCCTGTAATTGGATAATCCGCATGCTGTAAAATCAGACTCGGCGAAAGGGAAAAGCAAAGGGCGCGGAATATCGTTATGCAGGATATTATACATATTAAGAATTTGTGTTGGTGTAATTTAAAAGTGCAAAGTCTTAACTACAAGTTTTGCACTATGCACCTATCAATGTCAACCCCCTGGGAGGGGGGGGGCATTTGACTTTTTGGGAGAATTTTTGGTCAAAATCCCCACCCTGGGTACTAAATTCTGGGTCAAAACGGATCAAATCCCCCACCCTTGTATGAAATTGATTTACACAAATAAAGTATTTGGAATGATCTATAGTAAATAGGAATGAAGCGTTGAAGTATTAAATTAAATTAATTTATATTTTTAATGTGAACTGGACGGTAAACCTACCTTTTAGACGAATCCAAAATGGCCGACAAGTGCGACAAGCCGACAAGTTACGAGTGCGGTCGATCGATAGGTGTTCGTATCTCGGCGTGTACTCGGTGTAAGGAGGTATTCTACTGCAGTAAATCCTGTAAATTGAATGCCTGGAATACCAGACACAGAGACGAATGTGTGAGGATTACAGGTAAATTGGCCGACTAGAAAAACATAGCGCCTTGTACTTTGACCACAGCCCTTTGCACATGAAAAAGTAATATCCGTTATTTTACGTTTCACAGAAATTAAATATGACTTTCATGTTTCATGGACAGTTAATCCACTGTACTCAAAAATATAGCGGCTTGTGCTTTTACCCACAAACCTTTGCGTGTTTCATGATCAAAAGGGGTTTTCTCATTTCCTGAGCAAAAAAGATATCAATCACGGCTCACGAAAAATTTAATTTCTAACGGTTGAGAGATTAATATTCTGACGGCACGAGAACGAGGCTCCGGGTTTGTCTAGAGATGTGCTGTTACTCATTAAGCATTGAGCGGGAAAGGTGTTTCATTCTACATCAGTCTGTCAGTTCTAGACTAGTTTCATTTTTGTTTCTTGACTATCTTTCTAGAGTTTATTTATACCTGTCCTCATCCTCGGAGGTTCAGTGCCACTGGGAATACGTTCGGGAAATACGTTCCCACATATTTTTTGGCCACCTCTAGAGAGTATTTTTTTTTGTGGTTTTTCGTATCTGGCGTGGCACATTTCATGTAGGTTTACATTAGTGTGTGTATGACTGACTGTAATTAGGGCGTGTTATTATTCAGCAAATATGATTGACTGTCACTCCTAATTAAATTTATTTCACTTACGAATGTCTCGTGGTAGTGTAGTCAAAATTATACCACCCTCTATCAAGGTAAAATTATTTAAAAAATTTAAAAGGCAAATAAAGAAGCTGTTAACTAGACACTGCTAGCTGCAGCCTGTTGTAATGATTCCCTTATTACTTTATTTCCTATTATCAGCTGAGACAAAGTACTGATATACAGACAAAACAACTACATCCTACGACATACAAGAACTAACTGAATACAGGGAGCAAATCTGTAGTAACATTTTGTATCTTCAAAAACTATAACTAACTTCAGAATCTGAACTTGGAGAAGCTTGAAATATGAAATCAAATTCGTGAATGTTTGTCCCATTTAAAGAAACGGAATGATAGTTTGGATTTTCTCTTGTAACACTATAGACCCATTGCGTAAATGGCGTCCAACTTAAATACAGGTATTGTCCCGGAGACTTTAACCTCTTGTTCACGTTTTTTCACATGAATGCGAGACAAAAGATTCCAAAACAACGGTTCATCAAATTGAACGCCATTTGCAATGGGCGTATACTCTTAATTATTTTAACTCTGATACAACGACAATAATAACTTTGTATGAAATTTTATTTCCAGGAGGCCCTAAGTCAAATAAAATGACCCATCGTGCTGAAAGTCCTACTCCGACTACTGACCCAGACGCTCCAGTACATAGCACAACACCAGCACATGCGCATAAGAAAGCTCCATCACATACTGGTAGTCAAAGCGGTAAGAGAACTCCAAAGAAATTAGACAAGGTCAAGAGGACGCCACCCACGTCACGGGCTTCTAGTAGACGGACAACGCTCTCTGACCCCCTTAAGGTCAAGAGATAGCATACTGGTGCAGGAATGTACGTACATGCAACATAGGTGTGATTCAATTTCTCTAAAAACATAACAACGAGGAACAATGTGTTGGGAGCCAAGAATGCTTACTAACCGTTAGGACTACCTTAGCTGACCAACAAACAAGGGATGATGCGGCTGAACATATCACTACCACTTGCATTATACCCTGCTCTGCTTTGTGGAACGCGCTGTTACACGTACCCAGTAACCAAATCCTATAGCACGGTTTCCATACGATCGCTATGATGGCTGCGATCGTTGAAAAAAGTCACTCAGCGATCGTGACGATCAAATGGAAACCAGTCTATAATAGACTACTAGCTCTGTCCGGCTCAATCCCAGTTTCTGGGAAACTACCGACCCACCCCTCCCTCGGATATGCATCGTTTTATTAATGATTAACCATTAAATGGTTAGAGTGAAGGGTGGGGGAGGGGTGGGGGTTTCCCAGAAACCGTGGTTGATCCTTCCGTCCCAGATAGATACGCTGTCAAACCTGGGTTGGCAGTCACTACAGTCACTACAGTCACGTAGGCTACTAAATGACTTAGGTATGTTTTATTATATCAAGTCTGACGAAGTTAAGATAGGTTTTCCAAGTGATCTTCAAATGATAAGCTAGTGTGCGACATGACTGCCAGTTCGCCTTCCTTTCATCTACTGTAAACGCACATAAGTTTTCGTTTCTCGTAAGATCTATACCTGTTTGGGATTCACTTCCTGAAACTGCTGTTAATTCTACGTCTGTAACATAGTTTATTGCTGCTATACCTGGTAAGCTAATCCGTCAATAAGGATTGCAGCCATGTTGCTGATTTTCATTATTATATTTATTAATTTATTACAGAACTGCTGGTTGATCACCCATTGCCGGATTAGCTTGCTAGTGGCAATTATATGACTGAATTAAAGATTAGAGATCGCGATCACTGGAGAGTGGTTTCCATTGTATGATTGCTGAGCAACTTTTTTCAGTGATCGTAACGATCACATGCAAACCGGTATGAACTGACTGTAGGGACGTTAGAAATACACGACGGCTACGGCTGCCGTGACGATGCAAAAAGCAAGAGAGTTTATAACAGCACAATAGCTGCACGTGGAAATGCACGCAGTCGCTCACATTTGAACCATTGTATGCAGAATTGTAGAAGCGCAACGTAAAACCACCTGGTCGATATTTTAAACGACGTATTACTCGTAAACGCCATCTCTTATTGTTTTGAACACATTAATACGACGGTGTTAAGATTTAGACATTCCATCAAACAGTTTCATTCTCTTGTTATTTTGATCTACTCGTCGACTTTTAATACGTATTTAACAGAACGTATTATTTTAAGAAGACAAATAAACTATATTTTGAAATGATACACGAGTGAAAGTGCTTTTTTAGTTTAATTTAGTTTCAGTTTTTTAGTAGAACTACGTCACAGACGAAATATACAACCCGGATTCTATACTTGTTGGATATTTTGCATATATGTTTTATTTTCTGTTTTAAAGAGACAACTTCATAACTTTTTTAAACGGACACCATTTCGTTGTGTACCGTTTAAAGTGCCTATCACCCTTTTGCAATTTTGATAGCTTAATGAACTCAAAGTTTTGAGTACTTCTGTGAAGAAAGTTTTGGTTTAAAGTGAATACTTTCTGTTCTACGCTTGTTTGAAATCATGTAAATGTGACCTTTCCTGACCCATGACCGCGTAAAGTAAAAGCCTGGGTCGAAACCTGAGTAGGTGCCTTTTTATCACAACAACATCGATGCATAGAAAATATACACAGTTTTTGAGTTGTTAGTAAAGAAAAAAGTCATATTAGTCAACATGTTAAGTATTTCTTCAAATGATTGCAAAGCCGAATTAATTATATGACGTCAAGATGACGTCAAGATGACGTCTTTTCAGGTATCGACCCAGGCCTTTACTTACGCGATCGTGGGTCAGGAAAGGTTACATTTACACGATTTCAAACAAGCGTAGAACAAAGTATTCACTCAAAACCAAGACTTTCGTCACAGAGGTTCATAAGCTATCAAAATTGCAAAAGGGTGATAGGCACTTTAAGTCCGTGGGGAATCGCACCTCGCGCGATGTCTGCCCAACCATAATCAAGGAAAGAGCATATAAATACTGGTCAGACCAACTGTGAATGCTACAGTAAGGTCTGGGACCCATTTACGTCTAAAAACATCAGACAGGCAGAGATGGTCCAAAGAAACAGCTCGTTGGGTGCTTAAAGGGGAACTCAACCCTAAAATCAACGAAGCGATGAGTGCGATATCGGTTTTTCAAGTGAAATTTAACGTGGAATTCCCGAGTCTGGCAATGAATTTTCTTTGAATCCCATATCATTTAGTGATTTACGAAAATAAATAAAGAATATAGTCAGTTTGAAAGTTGGTGAAATAGTTCCCGCCACGCGCCAGGAACCCATTGCGCGGTAAACTAACGAGCGAATAGGAATCGAGCTAAAATTAGACTCGGACGAGGTTCAACTCAAAAGTGCAGTCGTTGCTCACAAAATTTGGTTTTCCGACATCAAAACTGCATTTTTATGCACGAAAACACCTGTATTTTATTTAGGTACACTTGATTTCGAAAGCAGACGTTACTTTTTTCTTCGAATTTATGAGAGCGAAAAAATACGTGTGCATAGCAGGCTATAATCTCCTCGGTGTTTTTTGTTTGTTCAGGGACATTTAATCTCTAAATTCCCTCATCAGCATGCATACTTCTTCTAATTTTCCCACATTACATGCAAGAGGAAAATTAGAAGGGCATGCACGCTGATGAGGGAACATTCGAGTGTCCCTTGGCACACCGGGTTATGGCGCAATGCCTGTTAACCCCGCACCCTATCTGTCTTATTGTTCAAGAAAGTTCTTCTCTTCATGTCTATAACCCGTTTCTTCCATGTGGGATACTTAAAACCATAAACGTGACATAATTAAATTCCACGCATGCTTTTTGATTATTTAGTCAACCACATAATTCCATTGTATTTTAGTGTTATTCTTCTCAAAAACAACACGCTTGTCCCCAGGGGAAACCAGGGTCATTCAGTCAATGGCACTCTATCAAGCATAATAACAAAACGTTTTCGAAAGCAGCTCAACTGCGACGTCTTTAGTTTAGGCACTAGGGACCTTTAGCAACCTCGACGACGACGTCTTGGACGACGGCATAAAACAATAGCCTTAATTACAAAATACAATAAATGCACGTGAAAATGCACGCAGTCGCCTACATTTTGACCTTAAAAACAGAACGTGAAAACAACAAATTTTACGTTCAAAGGAGAACGCGAAAGTAAGAAAATAAATCACGCCGTATATTGTTCGGCCTGAACGGAAATCTGTCCTGATCACATTCAGTTTCGAAAATATGGTTATAAAAGGCACCTAAAGGCAACCAAATTTCGGGGAAAAAAACTTTTTTACGTTCCGTCGTCACAGCCGTCGTCGTCCTGGTTGCTTAAGCTC
The DNA here is from genome assembly GCA_030867875.1 of Actinernus sp. WN-2022. Classification (NCBI taxonomy): domain Eukaryota; kingdom Metazoa; phylum Cnidaria; class Anthozoa; order Actiniaria; family Actinernidae; genus Actinernus; species Actinernus sp. WN-2022. The sequence continues at coordinate 18,668,525 of JAOWCC010000853.1, forward strand.
CCTATTGAGATATCTAAACTTCTCAGAGATTTGTTCCGTTCCTCGGTGATAATAGTATTACAAAGTGATAGCAAACTTTTTGTTGATTCGCTCTTCAATGAAGCAACCTATACCAAACATGAACATCTTAAACATTGAACAGAAAAACTGTATCAAATACCTAGGAATATATATTGATGAGCACTTAAATTGGAAAAGCCAAATAACTCATATAAATAATAAAATAGCTAAGATAGGTATCTTTTATAAACTACGTAACCATCTAATTAAATATTCAAATGTTAAAACAACTCTACTATACACTTGTATTTTCCTACTTAAACTATGGATCAATAAGCTGGTGAAATACTTATCCAAGTAACTTAACAAAATTAAACACTAAACAAAACAATTGTATTCGCAGTATCTTCTTTGCCAACAATAGAGAATCTGCCCTTCCCTACTTTCAACTTCTCGATATTTTAAAACTTGAGAATATTGTCAAGTTTTAAATTTGCACATTAACATATAAACTGTATAATAACCAAACTAGTGTTCCCTCCTTATTCCACAATTTTGTATTACCTGTAATTAATGTCCATAGGCGATAACACTAGACATGCAGCTAGACACAACTTTTATCGACCAAAAATCAGAACTAAATAATTCCGGTAAATTTACATTTAAGTATTCGGCCTCTGTTCTATGGGAGTATGAAAGCATTAGCAACAACAAATAATTTTAAAAAGTATTATGAAGCTAATTTAATGGTGAATCAAATATAGGATTTCTAGAACTTCTATTGAATTATAGAACTAACTTATACATAATCTTTTCATCGTTTTTGTCTTTGTTTTGTTGTTTGTTTGTTTTTTCTTTCCCCCTTTTTCTTTCTTTTTTTCTTCTCAATATATATACAATACTAACACAACATGCTCAGTTATTCAGTTTATTTATTCAAATGTAAACGGTGGCCAACTCGGAAGCTTAATGCTACTTTGGCAACCGTACACTTCTACAAGTATCTCTCTATTTATTCTGTATGTATATCATTAATTTGTTTTAAAATATTTTCTCTCAAAAATGTAAAACCTATAAATAACTGTGTAATAAAATTGAACTTGAACTTGAACATTTCGGGAAATTAGTGATTTTATAATACGAGCTAAGAAATTGCTGTCATTTGATTGGCTAAGAGGAGTGGCATTTCAACATAATGGTGAAATTACAAACTCCAAGGAGTGGTATTTCAAACTCCGGGGGCCACTCGCGTACATGACGGAGATGTGCGGCGGTACCGGGTACAGGTTTGTGCCCAATTTGCCAAACCAAGTCTTCAGTTTTCGAGCAAATCATCTATCAATTCGAGTTGATTGTCATAAATTTCATGGAAATTCTGGTTAATAAAAATACCTTCACTACTTTTTTTACAAACCGGATCGGGCTCTGAAGACAACACCTCACCTACCGAACGTTTTGACTGCTAAAATTGAAGATTTTTGAATGAAATGAAAAGAAATGTATGGACTGATCATCTGCGCCTATGCTAATGGTTCTTGGCATGGGGTGATTTCAGAAAGCTCAAAGTGATTTCCAAGTTCATCTCGCTCAAACAACTGCCCAGGAACAGCTGGGGGCACCGCTTGCATAATAAAGGTCGGTATGTGAGGTGTTGTCTTCAGAGCCCGACCCGGTTCGCAAATTGATTGATAGCTTGAGTAGATGATTTGCTCCACAACAAGAGCTATAAATAAGTTTACCAGATTGGGCTCAAGCCTGGACCCCACGAGTCGGTCCCCCGGAGTTTGAAATACCACTACTTGGAGTTTGTAATTTCACTATTACGTTGAAATATGACTCCTCTTAGCCAATCATAGTGCAGAAATTTCTTCGGTCATGTTATAAGTAATATAATACTATACAAAGCACATGGTAAGCACGTGCACAATGCATGGAGAGCGGGAGTCAATTATTCACACCCCATCAGTCTCAAACACTAAATTAGCACCATCAACATTCCAAATATTTTGTTTCTATTAAAACCTCGAGACCGATTTGCATAACTAAAGACGTTTATTCAAGCCATTTTACACACTTTACTGCTTTTACATACTTTACCAGGTTCTGTATAGAACCAGAAACCGTAAGCTTGGTATGCCTGTCGACTGATTTCTAACAATATATACTGGTTATTTTACACGCCTCACCAACACCGAGCGACGCCGCCACGCGGCATTATTGTCGATATGCAAATCGGTCTGAGGGATACTCTTTTCTCGTTCCCAGACCCCGGACATAGACAACAATTATGCTCTGCTGTGCATAAAACAACAGGCCTACAGGCCCTTCGCTCGCTTCAGTAACTTTCACGAATTTCAGCAAGTCTGTTGACTAAACTCATTCCTAGTTAACATACGTATAAAGAGGTCGACCAGCAGAGAGTCTGAAGGTAAGGCCGTATAGTAGTAGTAGTAATTTATTTAGCCACGTTTCACAGAATGAGCCAGAGGCTCATTTATATGTGTACGTGCAAATAAAACACTCAGTACATTGTCAGTATTGTGCTGAGTTTTAATTTCCATGTAACACTAGTCACCACAATTATTAATTGAAGGAGTCGACCAGTAATCCTTTCGTGGAAATATCATTCAAACGGTCGATAATATAGCAATAGGACCTGCTCTATGTCCTTTTGATTGCTTTAAAGGCAGAATATTGTGCACTACGCTCCATGGCTCAACAGCAGCAACATTCACTACTGGAAAAAAAACATATGAAACTCATATGACAAACATATGAAAAACATATGAGACTTAATATGTTTATCATAGGTTATTCATATGTAATCCATATGTTTGTTGTATGTTTGATTAAAATGCGGAACATATGAAATTGTCCATTTCATATGTCCGAAAACACACAACCAAACATATGACAAACATATGACCTTTATTGCATATGAAAAAAACATATGACAAACATATGAAAAGGGTGTACAAAAATGTCATATGTTTAAAATATATGATTTTGTCCATTTCATATGCATATCATATGTTCTGAAAATTAATAAACATATGAAAATGTTATTAAAATACATATGACTGGACATGTCATATATACATTTAATTTGAAACATATGACATTAAACATATGACAATATAAACTAATATGTTATTATATTATTCATTATTTGAAAACATATGACAAACATATGAAAACTGAGTTGATCTTTAAGATATTGGTGCAAATTAGACACTGATTTTTGACTCGGGAATCCTCAATCCATGTACCAGTTACAAAACATTATTGCAACACCCATGACTAGTACTGCATTATAATATCAATGTGTTCATTTAATTCATCATCTACATCAGGTTTTTCCATATTTTATGTATTAATTGTCTTCAGGTACAATGTATATATAAATTTGATACATATCATACTTAAAACGTAAATAAATGTAACAAAGAGATCATTTAGTATAATCAATAAAATATTACTTTACTGGCCATGATTCGACCTAAAATTATTGGCAGCCAACTTGTTTCTTAAGGTTTGCTTGAGGATTGCCTCCATTCCAGTGTCGTGCTTGATTATAAATCCTGTAATATGGAAGTGAGAATAGTTTCAAGCTTCATAAAGACAATTGTTCAAAAGCAACAGCTTGTGTCCAAATCACCGCTCTTGGTTGTGGGGGTAAAATACTTATTTAAAAAAAACCACAGGAGTCCCAGAGGGGGGGAGCCCTTGTCAATGTTGTGTCCATTAACCAGCAAGCAACTGGAGGTGGGTGCAGGAAAACATGGAGAGAAATGCAGCATAAAGAATAGTGTGCTTCACAGTCGCTTGGTGTTTTGTGCAAAAAAACCTGGTGGTTGGAGAGATTAAAGAAGGTACTGTAACAACTGAGTGCTGACTTTGTTTGATTTTGATTTCAAGTGCGAACGGGAAGGGTTTTTTGAGCCGATTTTCGGCTTCTCAAAATTCGTGAAAATCAAAGAAACCAGACATTAGATCTCCAAAACAAATGAGTTTTTCTCCAAAGTGGGGAGTCAACCGATCGCTGTTTATAAGCTCTTGCTTTTAAGTAATTCATCCCTTGAAATAACATTGCAACATCGTATTTCCTGCATGTCTAGATTTGATGCAATATTTTTTCCAATTACATGCTTTATTTTGGTCGGTTTAGTTATTTGTAGTCGAAGGGTTAAGTAAAATGATTTTACTAAGGGACGGGTCATTATTTACAGGGAGTACTAGATTGGACAAAAACCATACGGAGTATGAAAAAAGCATTGGAAACCTAAGGGGGTAAGATTTTTTTAAACAAAGAAATGAAAGGGTTTCATTAACAGGGGTAACAAAATTTGGGCTAGAAGTCGTACGGGGTGTTGAAATTTTCAGGGATCAATTTTACAGGGATCGAAAAAATTAAGGAACAAAACTCATATTTTCCAACCCTGTACTACCATTAAATAATGGCTGGTACCTAAGTCAGGGCACATTATTTTAACTTACCAATAATTATTAATGATTTCCACTATCCCCTTGTTGAGATATTGCTTGCCATTGCATGGCTCCGGTAAGATTCTTTCCTTGAACCATTTCTCTGTTTGTATACACTGTATATATAAACATATCCCACTTGGTTAATTCCCCTTGTGCAAATTGCACCACCCAAACAAAACTTGTACGACTGTGTTTGGCCAAGAGAGAAGTTTATAATGTAACAATGTAACAATTTACAAGATAATAGGATGAAAGACAGGACCCGAAGTCCAAACAAGATAACTCCTCTGGACCCATACATACATGTATAATAGTAGGAAACTAATAACTATTTTACCCAATATAATGGTATTCTAAAGGGAGGGTGGGTGGGTTGAAAACTACAAGCATGCATCAGTGTACACACCACCACTCCGAAATGTAACTGATCCCACGAGCATGTGGGCTGAGTATATATGTTATGACACAAAGGATTATGATTGACAGGGCAATTATCTATTTTAAGCATACTCAAAATAATGAAAAACTATAGGTACCTATTTTATATTCTGGTTTATATACCGAGAGAGTCAGGAGTACAAGTGGGGGGTTATAATGTAATTGTTACTCCTTGCTATAGCAAGAGGAAAACAAAAGGGTGCTAATTATGGAATGAACACTAATTTTGTAACCTGGAATATTAAAGTTGATTATTGATATATGTTTTAGCTTTAATATGCAGACCAAGCCATTATACATAGGCAGTTCATGACTTCCCTTATAATAGCTCGGTTGGTTACACCTGGGAATTGAGGAATTCTAGCCCTATATAAAGGCAAAATGAAAAACCATTGACATATATATGGGGCAAAGGCAAACGGAGCGATTGCAGAATAACCCCACCACTTGGTACAAATTTAAACCTTCTAAAAACCTTATTACCCTGAAACTCAAAAAAAACCTACCCATTTTCAACCCCAAATCATTCATACAACGAGTCATAAATACACCAAGTGATCTTTCGAATTCTGCAATCAAGCCGATGATAACGGTATAAATTTACTGAAATCGATTCTAAAGTTGTATAAATCGACGTGCTTTAATTTCTGAGCCAAATTGACAACAGTACACTTACCTTCGATTGTCGAGGAATCCTGGAGATTGTTATTTAAAAGAAAGCGGTTGATAATGCAAAAACCACAGCAAAAGACAGAGACGAACTTGAACCAACAAACTTCACGTGAAGAGGACGGTTGGGGTTAACGTTGAGCGCCAAAAATGTGCATCATACTTGTGATCGGGTTACCAAACATGACCCGGATGCTGCCAAAGGTAAATGCGTAACTCCGTAAGTTATAAACAAATTAATTCCATGTTGTTCGCCTTGGGGGGAAAGCGCCGTCCATGCATGGAGAATCGATGTCGATCAGTTGAAACCAAGAGTTACTAAATGGCGACAAATCAAGAAGAAGTCTTCAAACAACTTCCCAATCCCAGAATCGGAAGGATGTGATCATCGCATAATCCGAAGTACGTACTACTGGGTTCGTTTGTCGATCTCTAAATTAAGTCGATCTTCGACTGATAAAAGTAATCATTTGAACATATCTCAGTGCTCGACCTCAACTATTTTACTAACTGGCCCTTGGGATAGTGATAGTTAAAAGTTACTAGCCCACAGACAACTCCAGCACTGATCAGGGTTTATTTAAAATGTGTCCGTGAGTGCCAGTCAAGATGGCGGCCTGTCCGTGATGAAATCCCCGTGATGAGATCCTGGGGTCTACTAGTTTCCAGTCCTTCATCTTCAACAGAACATTTTGGGCTGCACTGACTTTTAGTTTTTGAAAGTTGTTTTTTTCCAATAATAATAATAGTAATAATAATAATCCTTTATCTCGACACCTACTAGCCCTGTGGCTAGTGGATATCAAATTTTACTAGCACAGGTGTTTTTTTTACTAGTCCCGGGCTAGTGGACTACTGCTGTTTTATTATTTTTAAGAATAATACAATGTTTTCAAGAAAACACTTTATAATATATATGATAATATATATTAAGTATATATTATATTAAGTATATATACACATGTATAGTATTTATTTGATTATTTGATTATTAATTATGTTTACCCAAGATACTGGATTAAGTGTCATGAATGTTTTTTTATTCATATAGATAAAAAGGAAACCTGCCAGATGATCATATGTTACATAATCAAGTTGCTTTGTCATATGTTTATCATCTCATGCATATTAAATATTCATATGTTTTGTCATATGTTCTGCCAGCAACAATATTGAATTTTTTTTGGAGTCGTATGTTCCTACTGTCATATGTTATATATTTAGGTACTCTGTCATATGTTTATTAAACTGATCATCCTATCATATGTTTTGTCATATGTGCTGCCAACAAAAAAAAAATGACATTCATATGCTTCTAGTAAGTCATATGTTATTGTGATACTCTGTCATATGTTTATTGAACTGAATATTCCTGTCATATGTTTTTGTCATATGTGCTGTCAAGGAAACTTTTTGCAATTCATATGTTTCTTTCTTTCAGACGTATGTTTGTCATATGTTTTCTGTGTGTGTCATATGCCTGTTATATGTTTGCTCTTGTATATGGTCAAATTGTAGATTTTGTGAGTTTTGCGAAACGTACGCATGCCATATGTTTTTGTCATATGTCATATGTTTTTCATGTTTTTCATATGTTTGTCATATGTTTTTCATATGTTTCCCTTCCAGTAGTGATTGTTGATGTTGAAAACTCCCGATATTTCAATCGCCCTTCTCAATCCTCTTCCATCGGCCGTTTCACCAATAAAATCTGACTTTCAGTATATTTGCTTTTACACGGGTGTGCTACTTGTATTGTGTATGAAGCCAGCGAGCCATGGAGCGAGACACGGTGCGAGGGTGATACGAGTCACGCCATTCACGGTGTGAGCACAGGTAGCGCACGCTTATAATATGTATAAGCGATTACAAGAGAATATATGAAATGTTCCCTATTTTTTTTGTAATGCTCATTCGCTTTACCTTGTAGTAATTACCTTTAATGTCTATGGCGTTTCCTGTACAGTTTAACCTTGATCAAGAGCCTATCAAGGGTGCTTTTAGATTTCTTTCTCGCTCTCTCTTAATAATAATAATAATAATAATGGGCTCCTGTAATAATAATACTTTATTCATAGAGGGGAACACTGATAAACTTGTGGCCCTCGAAAAACAGTATATTACCGCAATAAAATTATCTATATAGATTAAAAAGTTCATTAAAATGTCCAAAACAAATGTAGTCATAAAAATAAGAGTCATAAAAAAAATGGGGTTAATTTTTTTTAGGGGGCACATTCTAAAAAGAATTGACCAGGTTTTCGTATTCTACCTCCCCTCCCTTCCCTTTTCTTTGTCCCACTATCTTCCTTCTCAACCACCCTGATCCCCCTTACCACCATTACATTACATTATTAATATTACACATCATTATTACTTACTTTGTTTCATCCCAGACGAGACTCGAACTCTGTTGTTGTGTTATTGACTAGCTAGATCAACGAGTCGGCCATTCTCTCTTAGACCCAAGTCAAGTATGTTTATTCCCACATGCGCACATGTTCTCGGGATATCCCGAATCCCGCGGGTCATACATTACATCATATTTATTAACATAACACTACATCTCCCCTAACCGGGTGGAACAAGTCAACGTATATCTGAACAACTGTTTTAAAGGTCAAGTCTCTTTGGAGGGACTGAGAGTCTTCCGGATCTTGTCCTTGTGCCGACCTCAAGCTTAACGTCTGGTCCTGCTGAACCGTGGGCCACATCTGCATCATCAGCTGTGGTATCTGGTGTGAATGTGGGACTCTCTCTAGTCTCTACAGTTGTTGCATCAGGGATCTGGACCAGATGACTTCGGTTCCTGCGCATGTTTCCCTCGTTTGTACCGACTATGTACGATCTTGGAGTATGGGCTGGTGAAATTACTTCTCCCTGTTTCTGGCAATCAGTTAGCCACACCTTTTCTCCTGGCTGTAGAATGGGAAGCTCCTTCACTCTGTGTCGGTGGTCATAGTTGACTTTCTGCTTTGCTCTCGCCTCTTCTTCTCTTCTCTTTACTTCCTTGAGATCAGGCCAATTGGGAGTAAGCTGTGCTTCTGACATCCGATTCGGTAAAGTGGTACGAAGCCTTCTTCCCATGAGGAGTTCAGCTGGGCTGAATCCATTCTTCAGTGGGGTAGTACGGTATATCAACAGTACACAGTATGGGTCATCATCTTTCTCCAAGACGTTCTTGATCAAGATACTCTTTGTCGTTTCAACTGCACGTTCCGCCTCCCCGTTACTTCGTGGAAATATCATTCAAACGGTCGATAATATAGCAATAGGACCTGCTCTATGTCCTTTTGATTGCTTTAAAGGCAGAATATTGTGCACTACGCTCCATGGCTCAACAGCAGCAACATTGTTGATGTTGAAAACTCCCGATATTTCAATCGCCCTTCTCAATCCTCTTCCATCGGCCGTTTCACCAATAAAATCTGACTTTCAGTATATTTGCTTTTACACGGGTGTGCTACTTGTATTGTGTATGAAGCCAGCGAGCCATGGAGCGAGACACGGTGCGAGGGTGATACGAGTCACGCCATTCACGGTGTGAGCACAGGTAGCGCACGCTTATAATATGTATAAGCGATTACAAGAGAATATATGAAATGTTCCCTATTTTTTTTGTAATGCTCATTCGCTTTACCTTGTAGTAATTACCTTTAATGTCTATGGCGTTTCCTGTACAGTTTAACCTTGATCAAGAGCCTATCAAGGGTGCTTTTAGATTTCTTTCTCGCTCTCTCTTAATAATAATAATAATAATAATGGGCTCCTGTAATAATAATACTTTATTCATAGAGGGGAACACTGATAAACTTGTGGCCCTCGAAAAACAGTATATTACCGCAATAAAATTATCTATATAGATTAAAAAGTTCATTAAAATGTCCAAAACAAATGTAGTCATAAAAATAAGAGTCATAAAAAAAATGGGGTTAATTTTTTTTAGGGGGCACATTCTAAAAAGAATTGACCAGGTTTTCGTATTCTACCTCCCCTCCCTTCCCTTTTCTTTGTCCCACTATCTTCCTTCTCAACCACCCTGATCCCCCTTACCACCATTACATTACATTATTAATATTACACATCATTATTACTTACTTTGTTTCATCCCAGACGAGACTCGAACTCTGTTGTTGTGTTATTGACTAGCTAGATCAACGAGTCGGCCATTCTCTCTTAGACCCAAGTCAAGTATGTTTATTCCCACATGCGCACATGTTCTCGGGATATCCCGAATCCCGCGGGTCATACATTACATCATATTTATTAACATAACACTACATCTCCCCTAACCGGGTGGAACAAGTCAACGTATATCTGAACAACTGTTTTAAAGGTCAAGTCTCTTTGGAGGGACTGAGAGTCTTCCGGATCTTGTCCTTGTGCCGACCTCAAGCTTAACGTCTGGTCCTGCTGAACCGTGGGCCACATCTGCATCATCAGCTGTGGTATCTGGTGTGAATGTGGGACTCTCTCTAGTCTCTACAGTTGTTGCATCAGGGATCTGGACCAGATGACTTCGGTTCCTGCGCATGTTTCCCTCGTTTGTACCGACTATGTACGATCTTGGAGTATGGGCTGGTAAAATTACTTCTCCCTGTTTCTGGCAATCAGTTAGCCACACCTTTTCTCCTGGCTGTAGAATGGGAAGCTCCTTCACTCTGTGTCGGTGGTCATAGTTGACTTTCTGCTTTGCTCTCGCCTCTTCTTCTCTTCTCTTTACTTCCTTGAGATCAGGCCAATTGGGAGTAAGCTGTGCTTCTGACATCCGATTCGGTAAAGTGGTACGAAGCCTTCTTCCCATGAGGAGTTCAGCTGGGCTGAATCCATTCTTCAGTGGGGTAGTACGGTATATCAACAGTACACAGTATGGGTCATCATCTTTCTCCAAGACGTTCTTGATCAAGATACTCTTTGTCGTTTCAACTGCACGTTCCGCTTCCCCGTTACTTTGGGGGTATCTTGGACTGCTTGTTACGTGCTGGAATGCATATTCTTCTGAAAACCGCTTGAATCTTTCTGATGAAAATTGAGGTCCATTGTCTGACTTCAGGATTTCTGGGCACCCGTGTCGAGCAAAAATGGACTTCAAGTGTAAGATAATACTTGCTGACGTTGTGCTTGTCAAGCGAGCCATCTCAATATAGCGTGAGAAATCATCAATCACCACTAGATACATAGTGTTCTTCCAATCGAACAAATCTGCACTCAGTTTCTGCCAAGGACGCTCTGGCATTTGCGATGGAATCAGTGGTTCGCGTGTGTTTATCCTCTCTTTAGCGCATCTCTGACATCTGTGAAGAAGATCTCCCAGCTGCATACTGAGGCCAGGCCACCACACTGAGCCTTTAGCCCTTTCCCTGCACTTCACGATTCCCTGATGACCTTCGTGTATTCTATCCAGTATTTCGAGACGCAATTACGATGGAATAACTAAACGATTCCCTTTCATCAGAAGTCCGTTCTGTACTATTAGTTCTCTGCACGAACGGGCCAGTATGCTTTCACTGCTCCCTTTATCTACCACTTGGGTGGCCACTCGTGTTCACAATACCCATTACCTCTTTGCAAACAGCATCTTCTTGTAGTAGGCCCCTTATCTCCTGAAGTCGGGTAGGCGTCGCTGGCAGACTGTCCACTGTGAAGCATGCAAGCAGTTCTGCTTCCAATTGTAACTCCTCGTCCTTGGTAGAGGGTTTTACAGATAGTGGAGCTCTCGATAATGTGTCAGCGCTCGTTATACTACTTCCGGGTATGTGTGAAATGCTATATGAATAATGCATTAGACGCATTCTGAACCTCTAGATGCGGGGCATCAGTTCATCTAGATTCTTGCTCGTCAAGAGAGGCACCAAAGGCTTGTGATCTGTGTGTATGTGGAAAGATGTTCCAATCAGGTACTCTCGAAAACGCTCACAAGCCCACACGATAGCTAGAGCCTCTTTTTCGATCTGAGCATATCGGCTCTCTGTGTCTGTCATCGATCTTGATGCATATACAACTGGTCTCCACTCGCCGTTGCTTTGCATCTGAGTGAGAAGACCGCCAACCCCATAGTTTGAAGCATCTGCAGTTACACGTGTCTCCTTTTTAGGGTCATATTGGGCGAGTATTGGGGCACTGGTCAGCATTGCTTGAATCTTCTTAAAGGCTGTTTCCTGCTACTCTCCCCACGTCCAAGTGTTCTTTTTGCTGAGGAGGTCCCGCAAGGGTTTGCTTGTGTTCGCTAGATCGGGCAGAAACTTCCCGAGTTGGTTGGCCATCCCAAGAAATCGTCTGACTTCTGGAATTGATGTCGGACTTTCCAGTTCTTGGATGGCCTTTACCTTTTCTGGGTCTGCAGAAACCCCCTGTGCGCTGATGATGTGCCCAAGAAATTTCATTGAACTCTTGGAGAATTCACATTTCTTGGGATTCAGGGTTATCTTTGCTCTCTGGAGTCTCTGTAGAGCTGCTGTCAGAATTTATCATGTTCCTCCTGGTTGCCTCCGAACACTAACACGTCATCCAATTTGACACAGGACTCCTTCTAATCCTTCTAGAATTTGAGACATCCGTCTTTGAAAATGTTCTGGTGCAGAACTTATTCCGAACGGAAAACGTTCGAAGCAAAATCTGCCAAAGGGTGTTATAAACGTGGTCAGTGGGACTGATTCTTAGGCCAAGGGAATTTGCCAAAACCCACTGTTGGCATCAAGTTTACTAAAGACTTTAGCTCCATTGAGTAAGCCTAGTGTCTCATCTACTGATGGTAGTTGGTGGTTCTCTCTCTTTACATTGTCATTTAACTTTGTGAGATCCACACATATACGGACTCTACCGTCTTGTTTTGGGACTACGACGATACCAGCACACCACTCTGTTGGCTGTTCAATGGGGGTAATAACCCCGAGGTCTTGCATCCTCTTCCGCTCAGCCTTTACTTTATCCAGTAAGGGTATGGGTATCCTCCGTGGAGCATGTATGGCAAATGGTTGGGCTCCTGGAGTGAACTCTATCTTGTATTCACCTTCTAATTTACCAAGTCCACTGAAAAGCTCTGGGAACTCTGATTTGTGATCGCCCTTATTGTTCGAGGTAAAGTTATCGATTGCAACTTTCAGCAGACCTAACGCCCGAATAGCTGGTCGTCCCAGCAGTGAATGCTTCAGGCTCTCAACAACATAGATTTCTTGATCAGTGGTACTAGAGCCGTGCTGTAGGCTGGCTGTAAACTGCCCTACTACACCCAACTGTTTGTGATTTGGCCCAAACAGTTTCTTTGCTGGATCTCTAAGTGGGTACTCTTCTTTAAACTTGTGATAGGTTGTCTCTGGGATCACCGTACCATCGGCGCCTGTGTCTAACTTAAACATGGTTTTGGAATTGGCTAATTTGAGCTCAACCATCCAGGGGCTATCTCCCTGAGCATCTACACTGCCAAGGAACACTTCCTCTTCGCAGATTTCTCCAACTTTTCCGGATCTACACTCAGAAGCAAAATGTCCAATCTTTTGGCACTTATGGCATTTTGCGTTTTTTGCTGGGTACTGCTCTCTACTATGGGCCTTTCTCCCACAACGTGTGCAAGTCTCCGTGCCGGTATCTCTATTTGGTACGCTTGGTTATTGGGCTCCCTGTGGATTTCGGCGCCATTGAGCGCGTGCTTGGTTTTGCTTGCCAAAAACTTCAATATTTTCCTCTTCCTGAAACCCACTCCTTATCAAATGTTGTTGTTTATGGACTATTTCTGACTGGCGGGCTCGATTTACTGCGGTTTCTAGGGTAAGTTTCGGGTCAAGCTGCAATTTCTCGGATAGCTTAGCATCGGCTAATCCAACAACTATTCTGTCTCTGATCATTTCGTCTCTTAAACTGCCGTAATCGCACCCTTCGGTCAGCTTATGCAGATCAGTGACGAAACTCTCAACAGATTCCCCCTCCCTTTGACGGCGTTGATTAAATTTAGCCCTTTCAAAGATAACATTCCTCTTGCACACAAAATGTGTTTCGAATCTTTCTTTCACGACATCATATTTCTTTTCGTCTCCGTCTGGCAGGGAGAATGAGCTCAGAATGTCTTCTGCTTTGTTTCCCATACAGTAAACTAGGGTACATACCTGCATCTCTTCTGACTTTTTATCCAATTCGCTAGCTGTTCTAAATCTTTCAAACCTTTGGATCCAGTTTTTCCATGCTTCTGGCTCTTGAAAGTTCATCTGAGGTGGAGGAGAAATTTGATATGCCGCCATTTCCTTTCGCTAGTGTCGCATATCAAACAACGGGTGTCGATTTAGAGGTCTGGGATCTAGAAACCGCCATTTTGAATGTCGTGGCAGCTCTTCCAAATATGGAATATGGAATGTTCCTAATATGGAAGAGGCCGCGGGAAGTTCAAAACGACATTTTTGCTTGCTATTATATTGATATGGTTCGAGCAACCTCTGAATCGACGAATTTGTGATGATTTTGACTAAATTTCCCTTCAATTTCGACTTCCACAACTTCCAAGGCGTTACAGCGGCCACAATGAGTCGTAGGAACTTTATTATTCTGACACCATGTTGTGTTATTGACTAGCTAGATCAACGAGTCGGCCATTCTCTCTTAGACCCAAGTCAAGTATGTTTATTCTCACTTGCGCACGTTCTCAGGATATCCCGAATCCCGCGGGTCATACATTACATCATACTTATTAACATAACACTACAGTAGTCATTTAAATCACTAATATAACTACAACGTCAGGTCTTATGCAAATTACGTATTGCTAACGAAATCGGACTTTGAAAAATATAACACGGACGATAACACAGACGAAAATACAGACGAAGTTTGTGTTGACTCTGAGTGCGTTCTTTTATGAAAACTCAAGGGAAGTAAGAAAGCTAAATTCAGAAACATATATTGTTTATAAATGATCAGGTTTACTTTACGGCTCCACTCTTACTTCGAAACAAACTGTGAACCGAACCGACTTTTACAGAGTAATCGCTGAACTAAATAAATATAACTGAAGCGAATCAACGCTAACATTGACTGAAGGAATACTCCTACGAAAGAGCTAAACAGTATCTTAAAGTAACGAGTTCAGAGGATCTTGGACTAAACCTCGTACTCGTTAGACTTAGCTTTCCAAATAGAATAACACGCTGTGACTAGAACAAAATGGAACTATATATACGCATTCCAAATAACGAACTTCTAACTCCTGACAATAAAGAAACAGTTTGTAAATTATAGCTCGAAGGTCCGTCCGAACGCTAACCCCGGGGGGGGGGGACTCTCCATAACAGTAGACGGGGGTGATCGTCGGCAAAATCAATTTTAACCGTAAGGGATAGCACATTGGGTGTGGTCAACAGCAAATTTACCCCTAAGAGATAGCACATTGGGTGTGGTCGAAGAAATTTTTAACCCTAAGAGATAGCAATAAAACAAACACATTTTCAGTTTTCCTGAATTTTATTACGGTCCTTAAGACACCGCCATCGAGCGCATCTCTTTTCTGGTGACTGTTGAGAGTGCTGTCATCCAGTCTTCAAGTCCGGCTTTTTTTTGGATAGGATGATCCATTGTCCTTAATATAAGTTCCGGGCCACCATTAGCGTGAGACCCCCTAAGGGATAGCAGACTCTTTGAACACCCCTAAGGGATAGCAGATGGTAGAATTTTATACCCTAAGGGATAGGACGATCACCCCCGTCTACTGTTATGGAGAGTCCCCCCCCCCCCCCCCCCCCCCCCGGGACGCTAACCTTCGAGCTGAGCGGTCATGCTTGATAGTTGCTTCGTAAAACTGTTCTAAAGTTACTTAACTTCACTAAATCTAAAGAAATCAAATGACCACTAACAACAAAACATTCCGAAAGGAGAACGAAACTTTAAAGAACGAAGTTGAAGAATTAAGGAAGAGTTTACAACACCTCGAAGCACAGTTTTCAGACAAGACGCATAATGGACATCGAGGCTCTGCTGAAGTCCTATATAACGCCTGAAAAAGCAAAATCCGTACAGTTTCTCAGTGACCAATACGATGATTTGGCTCAATTCAAGATTCTAGCGATTAAAGAACTGAAGGATATGAACACAAAGATCAACAAAATATCGAGGAGATGTGAAGAAATAGCCGAGTGCATGGACGCCATGGAGGCATACAGCTACCAGTTTAACGTTAAAATAGTTGGTACGCCTCTAATGGCGGAGAGAGAAAACACAGAAATGACTGCCAACCTCTGCCTTCAGCTTTTATCGACTCTTGGTGTAAAATATGTGTCTCTACAGGACATTGACACGGCTCATCGTGTACGGGCTCGCAATGCCTCTTCCCGACCGGACGCTATAATCTGCAAACTTGTTCGGCGATTGGCCAAGAATAAAGTTATTATTATTATTATTTATTATTATTATTATTCATGTCAACAAGTCCATATATCTAAAACCAGCAACAGAAACCGGTACTCGTAGAACTCATAATTTTAAATATTATGTTGAAAATATTCGTATTTTCCTAGAACAGTCAGAGAATGGAATAGTCTTCCATCAGATATCGTCACTGCCAAATCTTTACACAGTTTTAAAATCAAGTTAAATGATCATTATAGAGAAAATTAGTAAGACAATATTCATTGATTTTTTTATTATTATTATTTATTATTATTATATATTTTTTATATATATATACAGCCGTTTGCAAAAATTCTGACCCCCCATGAAAATTATATACTTATATACTTATATCGGTTGCATCATGGGTAATCCAAAAATGTGTTTTTCAGTCATTTTTCTAACAAACAAAAAATACCAGGTAGGATTGAAAAATGTACGAGTAAAACATTTTTAGATCATATTAAAAAATATATGGGTCTATCCGTTAAAGAAAACAAGTGCTATTTTCAGTTTTAGTTGTACTAATTTATTCCATGCGTTTGCCACTGGGTCCGGTCGACCGAAACGCTGCTATGACTTCAAGGACTCACTGTATTCTGAACTTTACTTTCTTCACGTCGCACTAGCTAGGTTTATTCTACTTCCCTAAATGAGGCTGAAGTATTCACTAAATTGCATTCAAACCTTGGAGCCTAAGTTTAAGTTTATTATCAATTTGAAACACGTTCTATTTTATCTTATGGCAGTTCCAATAGTCGTTTGCAATTCTGCCAAACAAACTGAACCAAATTCAACACTTCAAAGCCAAACGCAGCTAAAATATTGTTGCCGTTATGAAGTCTGCAAAAGATCTAAAATTTCACTTGGAACACACCAGTTTTCTTTTGCGTTTATTTTTTTTGCGACGTAATTATTTCGCATATGAAGTATTGATCAAACATATTATATTTTATTCAGAATTGAATGCGGGCGGTTTTCGTTTTGATGTCGCGATGCATATTTAATTATATTCTGACATATCTTGCAGTTAACGACGTTAGAACTCTACGCGAGATAAATTTTAAGTTATATAAAGTGGATAAGATTTAATCAAACTGTGTATCAATTGATTTATTTTATTACTAAAAATTATCTTTGAATGATTGTCGGGAATACCAATAAATTTACAACCTAGTGATGCCAAAGTAAATAATAGGTTTACGTATGAATACGTCTCAATGTGAGTTTAACTGACGACCAATTGTAAAATTTATGTAACACGCAGGAGAAATTATTTTTACACAAGACCAAAACCATTTAATTCTAGTCCATAATTTAAACAGATTAAAACAACTTCGGTTCTGATCTTTCTTTCCTTTCCAATAACTAAATGCGATTTTTACAACCGCATTGCGGACTTCATAAAAAAATGTTCTTAGCTACGCTGTCTTTAATTAATTTGGTTGAATGTTTGGTAGAATCGCACACATCGAACTACCATAATATAGAACGTGTTTCACATTGATAATACGCTTAAACCTAGGCTCCAAGGTTTGAAATCAATTTAGTGAATACTTCAGCCTCGTTCAGGGCAATAGAGTAAACCTAGCTAGTGCGACGTGGAGAAATTAAAGTTCAGAATACAGTGATTCCCTTGAAGTCATAGCAGCGTTTCGGACCCAATGGCAAACGCATGGAATAAATTAGTACAACTAAAACTGAAAATAAAACTTGTTGTCTTCAACGGATGGGCCCATATGATCTAAAAATGTTTAACGCGTACATTTTTCAATCCTACCTGATATAGTTTTTGTTAGAAAGATGTCTGAAAAGCACATTTTTGGATTACCCATGATGCAACCGATATAAGTATATAAGTATATAATTTTCATGGGGGGTCAGAATTTTTGCACGTGGCTGTATATTATTTTTTTATTTACTGGACATTATTTAAATTAATATTATTATAGAAACCCTCATTTTGTATTATTTCGCATTTTTAATTCCTTTTTTTTTAATTTAATGTTAGCGTGATAACTGTACATTATGTATATAGCTTTTGCTGACAAAATAAATGTAGATTATGGGAGCGAGGAAAGAAGTACCAAACTGCGGACTGAACATCTTGGGCTTGCCCCTCATATCGATGTCGGACATGTGAGAATTTACGATCACTAAACTCTGCGCTTACAATCGGCTCTGTTGTAATAATAGAGGCTTTCCAACGTAACAAAGTGAGTTGGAAAGCGTCTTCATTACGGCACGTAGCTATTTGTTTAAAACTTAAAGTGCCACTACGACGAAAATTTACCATTTCGATTTGCCACTTTTTCAGTGTCTATAGGTCAATCAGTATTAGAAATATCCGAAATAGTAAAAAATATTCCCAAATGGGCATCTTAAACCACAAATTTTAGGAGAGTTTACTGGTAAAATCCTGTCCGCCATTGCTGGAAGCCGTGCCCTTTGTTCAGCTTTAAACAAAGGTTTATTCACCGGAAGTGATGTCATACACTTAACACGACAACCTCGTGGCGCGAAATAGCGTGCATAAAAAAGTAGCCAACCTCGCAAAGATAAATATAACTTTCTTATTATGTACGTGAAGACGTTTTTAGTAGAAATATGCCTCCAGGCGTTGTGTTCTGCAGGCGAGCGTTAAGTGTATGACATAATTTCCGGTGAATAAACCTTTGTTTAAAGCTGAACAAAGAGCACGGCTTCCAGTAATGGCGGACGTGTAGATTCAATATTCGGAGCTAAAAAAATAAGACTTCCTGTCGTTGTATCGAAAAACAATTTGAACTGGTAATAATATATGAACTCTACTTTATGAATATGCAAAAACATTGATATGTCAAAATTTGATCGTAGGGGCACTTTAAGTGATAGTTCATTTAGTTTCTTTTCTTGTACATATGTTTAATATTCATATTTGAGGTATATAAAGACCAATCAGTTTAGAATTCTTTCTCTCGCTTGCTGGACAGCCACAAGTCAGCCAAACTTTAGTTTTAATGTTTTAAATTATTATTCATCAAGATATAACCATTTTGGCTTTAGCCCTTGGAGCCTTGTACGATTGCATTCGGTCGAGGAGTACGTTTCCAGAAGTTTTTTCACGTAGCAAGACGTGGTTTTTTACGATGGTTTTTCGTACCGGGCAACGTACATTATTTTCTTTAGATATCGATTTTTCGGTATTATTTGATTTAAGCATGTGAAAAGCTACTTATTATCATGTGATTACGTCATTTGATTGTTCGACCATCCTTTAGGATGATGTGTGGTTATGGAATGTTTTCTCTTTTCCTTCATGTCCTTCATGTTAAATATTATGATTTTGTAATATTAGTACTATGTAATGATTTGTAATACCGTAGTTTAATTTATTAAAGAAACCGTTTGCTGCTGTCCACCAGGCACCCGGCACCCGGCACTGTCACACTCCACTAGTTGTAGTGTTATTATGATTTTGTTCGCGTTGGGCGTGTTGCGTAGTATAGGAATGAATTATAAGTTTTGCTGGGCGAAGAACGGTCAGGTCTTTCTTCGGAAAACTGACAACTTCCCAGTTATCAAGCTCAATCATGCTGATGACCTCGCCAAGCTTGCTGATAATGACTCTCAGTAGAGATAAGTATCAAACTGGACAGTACAATGTTAGTTATAATAGCTGACTTTATTCCGTACCACCGTAAAGTACGTACTCGTGAAAATAGTAGAATTATTAGCAAGTCTTTGTTCCGCGAATTACCCTATTACGGAGTTAATTCATTCAACATCATGGTCAATTTAATAATAACATAAATACCAAACTACCTACAAAAAAGTATATGGAAAAATTATCTACCATTTACGACTTAGACCTATTTAGTCTAAATACGAACTCTGACATAAACCCAGACTGTAATTCTCCTTTTTTACAGATTCGAAGTAATTATTTCTCACCACAGTTTTTCTCAACTTAAAAATACTAAAGACTTCTCGGATTCTTGCCTCTCTCTTTTGCACAACAACGTAAGAAGCTTGAAACGAAATCTTGATGATTTTCAAAATCACTTATTACAGGAACTAGATAACTATTTTGGCATAATCGGCGTAACCGAGACCAGAATAACAAACAAATCTCTTTTGGACTTCAACCCAAACATTCCTGAATATGTTCCGACACCTCTGTCCGTTGGTGGGGTTGGAATGTATATTGATAACAGTCTAAGTTACAGAGTAATTGAAAAGAGTTCTAATGAGGCGTTTCAGGCTCTTTGGGTTCAAATTGAATTTTCAGACAAAGCAAACATCATTTGCGGTGTTATTTATAGGCAGCACAACTATCCAGAGAGTTCCTTCGTTTTGAAACTTTTAAATATGCCCACAATTTCTTACTCTCTTTGCAAAGCTACGGATTCATTCCGACCATCGATAAGCCTACTAGAGTATATAACAATTCGGCAACACTTATTGACAATATGAACGACGTAAATAACATGGTAATCAGCAGGAACATTGTGTCAGATATCAGTGACTATTATTCTCAATTTTGTATAGTCCCATCTTGTAAACATAAATTATCCGGTAAGGCATTGCAAAACAAATATCGCGATTTATATGAAAACGCAAGTAACAACGTAGATAAAATGTTTTCGACTCTTTATAACAAAACCAATAAAATAATTAATAAACACGCACCTCTGAAACCAGTATCTAAACGTAAACATATACAATTGTTAAAACCATGGATAACAAAGGATATACTTAGATCGATAAAAATTAAAAATAAGCTATTAAGATCTGTTCAAACGGATGCACCATCGTCCAACATGTTGGATCCAACATTGTTGCACGATGTTGCACGATGTTGGACGGGGGTGTTCAAACGGATCCAACATCAATCCAACATGTTGGATAGTACTGTGATATCGCAAAGGATTCCGGTGCTGTTTACGTTCGTCTTCGCGATTTCTCGGCCGAGTTGAGCTCGTAAGCATGTTACTTTGGCTTTTATGTATGAGATAGTTATATTATAGTTATATTACTGAATTATTAGTTTTAAAATAGATGATTAATAACAATGATATGGTCATAACAAATTTTGATTTTTACCAATATATCAGTGTAATTTAAAATAGTTAGTTTTTAACAACATTATATATAGTTAGCATTTTAATGTGAAATTTGAATATAGTTAACTCGTTTATTTTAGTATTATACACGACCCCACAAGCGGCAACGCTTTAATCTTTTATCGTGTTTAAATAAAAGTTATTGTATTGTATTGTATCTAGTCTTTCTACCCTTCCATCTCTTGTTCCTGAGGTGATAATCTTTGCTTGAAGCGTCCCAAAGGCAAAC
The DNA here is from genome assembly GCA_030867875.1 of Actinernus sp. WN-2022. NCBI lineage: Eukaryota > Metazoa > Cnidaria > Anthozoa > Actiniaria > Actinernidae > Actinernus > Actinernus sp. WN-2022. The sequence continues at coordinate 18,689,819 of JAOWCC010000853.1, forward strand.
TCTCTCTTCTAACAGCCGGATCCTTCGGCGTCTGACCACTTTCTTGTCTTGCACGTTTCTTTCCCTGTGTTTACAGCCTTCCTTTTCCACTTGTAGGAGTTTTGCTCATGTTTTCCTGCTCAAAATCTTCTGAAAGTACTTCACTCTCCGCCATCACGGTGCAAATTGAAATGATCGCCTAATCGTCTGTTAGTAAACAAAATCAAATCTCCATGGATACAGCGCGAATGACGAATGAAGTGCGCGTGCGGAAGTGCAACATTGTTGGGAAAGCCGTTCAAACGGATCCAACCACAGGCAGCCCAAGCTAACGATTTGTGGCTCTTACAAATCCTACGTAGATTACGTGATTGCTCGCGCAAGATCGATTGCGTGATCTAGCGCGCGCTAGAGTCACCGTTTTCTCCAGAAATGTTCCTTGTCATCTCACTAATAGAGTTTGCAATACAATACAATACAATAACTTTTATTTAAACACGATAAAAGATTAAAGCGTTGCCGCTTGTGGGGTCGTGTATAATACTAAAATAAACTAGTTAACTATATTCACATTTTACATTAAGTTATTAATCATCTATTTTAAAACTAATAATTCAGTAATATTTATAATAATCATTCTTGTGAGGGGCAGTTTGCGGTGATTCAGCTCCAAAATTTAAATTATGCAGGGCCTGTGATTTACTAGACATACTGGTAAAGTTCTTTACATTAGAGGTCTCCGGTAAGTCTGGAGTGAGCAGGTTCCACACAATTGCCGCTCTATGTGCTATCGAATTCTTCATGTAATAGCTATTAAAGCGTGGCACTATAACCCTGTTTCTGTTACGTAAATTTTGCGTTCTGTCATTCTTAACTAGAATATGGTCCATAGAAGCGAGAGTGCACTCATAGAAAATTTTATATGCTAGTGTAGCTAACCTTACTTTGTACATTGAGCATAAGGGGTCCCATTTTGCTTGCTTGAGTACGTCTACGGAAGGCATATCTCGCGTAAGGCCGTATATTAGCCTAGCAGCTCTACAATGTAGCGATTCTAAGGCGCGGAAGCCATCCTTATTGGTGAAACTACCCCATATCGGCAACGCATATATTACGGAAGGTAAAATTATCTTATAATACAAATCCAAAAGCGTATAGCGCGGTAGAAACCGGCTGCGTTTTAACAAATTTAACTTATTGGCAAATCCTTTCTTGACCTCCAGTATATGACGGGTCCATGTAAGTTTGTTATCGATGGTGACACCTAGCAGCCTTGAATGGGTCACCCATTTTATATTGTGGTTCCCAAGAGACACGGCGTTAATCGGGCCAATGAAGCTGCCTCGATGTAAGATCATAGCCTCGCACTTTTTGGGATGAGGTATGAGGTAATTTTTCGAACTCCAATCCACGAGTTCCTTTAGCGCCTTGTTGAGCATATTAGTGACGGAGTCCACCGACTCGCCTACACAATAGATTGTCGTATCGTCTGCATACATATAAAGAGATCCAGAGACCACTGCCTTAGGTAAGTCACTTGTGTAGAGAGTGAAGAGTGTCGGCCCCAGCAAAGACCCTTGAGGAATTCCATACGTTACGTTGGCGTACTCGGACGATTCTCCGTTAATAACCGTGAACTGTTTTCTCTCACTAAGATAACCTCTTAGCCAATCAAGTAGATTCCCCTTAATGCCAAAATTATGCTCAAGCTTTTGAATTAGGACTTTGTGAGAGATGCTGTCAAAGGCTTTTTGAAAGTCAATAAAGGCCACACCCACGACAAGTTTGGAGTCTATAGCTCGTCTCCACGTCTCCGTAAGGTGCACCAATAGTAAGTCGGTAGAGTGTCCCTTGCGATAAGCCCATTGATAGTCGGTTACAAGATGGTTTTGCGTGAAAGTATTATCTACGATTGTATCGGTGATGCATGACTCTAGAATTTTACTCGGTACACTTAGCATAGACAGAGGGCGGTAGTTCCCCCTGTCCGACTCATCGCCTTTCTTGAATACGGGATTTAATCTGGCTACCTTCCAGTCGCTGTAAACTCTGGCATCTCTTAGGCTACGTAAATATAAGTTAGTCAATCGAGCGGCAAGAGACAACCCAGCCGCTTTTAGTAGCCTGGGCGAAATACCATCTGGGCCCGTAGCTTTATTTGATTTCAGTTCAATTAGTTTTTTCTCGACCTCCCTATATGATAATCGCGCATCGTATATGCAAGGGATTGGCTTTTCTTTTACATGTCTGGGTACCTGTTGTGGCTCGATGGTGTCTGCCAATCTCTCTCCAATAGTAGAAAAGAAACTGTTCATTAAGTTAGCCTTCTCTTTATCTTCAACTGCAAGGCTTTCATTGTCGCGTTTTAGTGGTCCGATTACTTTTCGGACTTTGGGATTTGTGGCTCTGGACAGTAGATTCCAATAGGCAGCTGTGGTCTTTACTTCATCAAGTTTCTCCTTGAAATAAGCTGCTTTAGCGTTCCTGATGTCTGATATGATTTCATTTCTCAGTTTTTTGTAATCTGCCCACTTCTCAGCATCCTTTGTTTCGATGGCTTTCTTGGACGTTTTGTATCTTCGATTCATTTTGAGCAGTAGTATAGTAACTAGCGGTTCTGGCCCACGTTGTATTTTTTTTTTGTTTTTTCATCTAATGGACATCCTCACTTCGTTCAGCCCTCACTTCGTTCGGGGTCCATTAGATGAAAAAAAAAAAAAAAAATGCAACGTGGTCCAAAACACGCTAGTTACGATACTACTATAGTTCATTTATTGTATTTATACATTATATTAAATTATCGGTTTCTACCGCTTTTTTCCGGATTAAAGCAGTTTGCGCCACCAACGGAAGTTTGCGTGCAAACCAGATGTCGGAATTAATTTATACTAAGATTACAAAATCCACGCTGGGCACAATCGACAGAAATTTGCATACGAACCAGACATCAGAATTAATTTATACTAAGATTATAAAATCCATGCTGGTTATATTGATTCTTATCCCACTAGACTGCCAAGTTTTGCTCTCATCTCCTTTCGGATCTCGGATCGAAGTTGTTCTACGTTTTTTGATCCTCTTTCTTGTCTGTTTTTTTTGCCGTATTTCGAGTTTAAGCGTCTCATACTTTCTTTTCTCATCAATAACGCTTCCGAACTCGGCTTCTGAAATGTTACAATCGGCTAGAGCTTTTGAGACTTTGACTTCCACGGAATTCGCCTTAGCTTTTGCTAACATAACAGTCTTTTCATGCTTCGAGACGCGAACGCCAAGTTTCTTACTAACAACAGTCATCGAAGCCGATATGACGGCACACAGGAACCCCGCTGATCCTAAGGAAATGCCCACAGGTATCCCAATCCCCGTAAATGATGAACCTAACGCAGAAGCTGATAAAACGCCACTCAGGCTACCTGTGGCCACAGCAATCCCATGAACGATACCACGCGCTCGAGCATATTTTTTGCGAACAACTTCGTAGTGCTTTGCTTGTTGTTCTAGCTCAGCAAGCGTATCACAGACTTTTTGCAGTCTAAAACTCGATCCATTTATATCGCTAAGTTCCTTTATAGCTCCCGATGGATAGATACCTGGTGCTGTTGGAAACGGTTGAATCGAATCGCCATCCATTGTATATACGTATGATTTACTCAAGCTTCAATACGAAACGTAGAGGCTGCTTGTTGAAGTCTATGAGATTGCCTTTCTCATCGCAAACTGTGAGGCGAATGTAGTTCCGTATCGTTCCTAGGGCTCGAATGGGTATGAGGGTTGGTGGAAAATAAGTTGTTTCACCAAAAACGTGTGATGTCGTTTTTAAAGTATGTAGGATTTTAGATGGCTTCCCATCAAGAAGTGAGAAATCTGAATCCACCACATCACAGTAGATATATATGTGATTAATATCTTTTGGCACCAGGACGTATTTTCCTTTATTGATAGTCACATAATCTGTCACATCTTCATTTACTTCGATACTAAACAAATCGCAGACATTCTTAGTGAACTGGATTGGTTTCTTGACCTTCATAAGCCAATATTTCCTAAATGGGTAGTCTATGAATTCCAAGAAACCAGCTGTGACTGCGGGATCGAAGTAGGTTATCAAAGTTTCTATCTTATAATGTCCCGGCTTAATTTCGTATGGAAACACTACACTATTGTTATCCCACGTAAAGCTCCCTTTCTCTGCTAGGTTCCACCAATTGTGACTAAGAGTGACCTCAACTAGCGAAATATTATTGATAAGAATAGGATTATCGAAGTAGACAGTATGGTCAGCCGTAGGACATGTGACATTTAAGATAACCATTATATATTAAAGGTATAACTGTATGCATGTATAGCTTCAATAGTTACGATGCCTTTTGTTGTGTCAGACGAAGATGATGGTCTATCTGCTAAGGACAAGGCGGAGATTGCCAGGGGTGGGCCAAGACTGTCGAAATCTGAGCAGACCGCTCTAATTGCCGATGAAAATGGAAGAATTTCAAAACTGAATGCCGATCTATTGGTGAAGTTTAAGAAACAATATCCACATGCAGATTTTCACCAGCTCTATGCATCCACGAGCATACATAATTCAGATAAATATTCGACGAGTATTTGGTTTCGAGATGGGAATCATAGCTATGCGGTCTATGGTGATGATGTCTCCAAGCCACGTGCTACCATTCAAAAACGCATCGATAACGCATTGTGGGATGTGCATGATGGTTTTCCACATACATTAACACTAGATAAAAGTGTGAAATATCCTATTACGGCGGTCCCACCTACTGAAAAAGAACAAGATATCGATTTAACTAATCTATGGATATATGTCACACCTACGAAAAAGTTCGAAGCAGGCGTTCCGAACATATTCAAAGAGACTGTCGTAAAGCATATGACAGCGAAGGAGTCCCATCATTGGTTATCAGGTCCAGATTTCAAATATTGGCCTCAACGATTGAATTTTGCAACGTGGTGTGCAACTTCTGGATGTGGAGTGTCATTGTTTGATCCTATTTTCAAAACGTATCCACCCGTCATTCAAGGGTTCCTACAATTTCACGTTTATTTCACAATACGAAGAATTCTATATGAACTTGGTGGACCTCTACCTGGTGACTCTTCTTTCAAGCAAATTGATAACCTCTATAGCAAAGCAGCACTTGAGACTTTGTGCATCGAATTTGGTTTATCTCGAACACCAGACTTCAGATGGCGTGGAGGTCGTAATAAAGGATTAGGTGACATATTCGTTTACTTCCCCAGGTACGGCGATAAGAACGAGTATGAGTTAAGGTCGAGTGCGCCAGACATGTACACATGGACACAAAAGGACCCATTCTATATATTCAAAGATGAGGGCGGTAAGTTAGCTAATTCCAATATGATTTGGTTTACGCCACCAATCGGTAAGGGATTAACGGATGCTGGATTAGGTAGATTGAATCGATCTGTCGAAGCTTTCGCGTATTGCATTCTAGGTGCTCAAGTTAATATGCTTACACCAATCATTGGTAGTTATGGCACCAAACTAGAGTTCAAAGTTTTGCTTGAAGCCACGATTATTGAAAACAACTTAGTGAAAGGCGTAAAAAACTATCAGGTTGCAATAGATGGTACGAATAAGAAGTTAGATCTGGCAATAGCTATAGGAGTATGGCTATTACCAAGCAATCTATTGTTCGATACTCAAAAGATTAGTGGCTACAATAACGCATTCAAGATAGCTACGAAAGATATGATAATGGGATCAAACTCAATCAACGATGAGCAAACTAAACCCCCACCACCAGATATGGAAGGACAGATACGAAAGAAACAATTACCACATAGTACGTATCAACAAGTTCCATATAGCGTAAAGAAACAAGTTCCACATAGCGTAAAGCAACGAGTTCCACAACATGAGATCAATCTAGCGATAGTATCTATTGCAGGAGCTGGAATTGCGTGGGCGTTATTTCGTTAACGTCGTTTGTATTGCTCTATTGTGATCACCACTATAGCTACGATGAATAACCAAACGTTCTCTGCTAATACTCCTAGAGCTTTACCGGCCATAGTAAATATGAAATTCGCAATTGATCCAATCATTCCAGGTAGTATCTGTCCAAGTTTCTTTCCCATTTCCTTTAACAAATCACCCGTCGTTTTTAATCCCTTCTTTACTGTATCTGTCACTTTGTCGATACCATCTTTTACTGGTTTCGGTACGGATTTCGATAGCTGGGAAACTATTACACTAACGATAGCACCAATAGCAGTTACCACCGCAAGAACAGTCATTCCATACTTCCTGAAAATGTATTTGACCCTTTCACGTAGCGATATACGTTCTAGTATGGCTTCTTCTTGACGTTCAAGTAATTCTCTTGCCTTATGGATGGATATTAACTCTTTCTTAGCTATTTCTTTCTGAGCGCCGGTCGATTCGGAGTCTTCAAGAATAGATTCGTTATTTGCTTCCCGATCAGCGAGTTGTAGTTCTGCAAATATTACTTCATTAGCAGCCTCTTCATTATTTGGACCTAAAGCATCTTTGAGATCTTTCCTCATCTGCACACGTAATTTCTTTTTTTTCTCATCACCTACAAATAGACGTGTAAAGGGTTTTTTGCTTCCAAGTTCGCGAACTTCGACTTGTTCGTCTACTAAGGATATTTCGATATTATATCGAACACCAGCATCCGGATATTGCCCTTTTACTTTGTCAACCAACATTTCTTTTGACAAATCTGATATGGTTTGTTCGAATGTGAATCCTCGAAGTGGGTCACCTTCTATAGCGTAGTCATGCAAATTATCCATGGTAATTGTCTCACTATCCCCAGCTTCATCTTGATTGCCACTCAATAAGTAAGCCACGTATCTTTCATTTGCTTCTCGTTCTCGTTGATCTTCTTCATCTCGTTGTCGTCGGTTTTCTTCATCTCGTTGTTGTTCTTCGTATCTGTCGGTACTATCCTCAGGTCTCACATCAACGTCGATCCTATCTTCCATATTGAACATAACTATATATCTTGGTATATTCAACATGATATCGTCGAAGTTAATTCATACAGAAGCACTCAGAGTGCCACTCGCACTCAAAGCTCAACGAACCTTATATAGAAAAACTTTCACTCCATCATCTGCTAATCCAGGTGAGACGCTCTATGTGGAAGTTCCAACGATGGGAGAAGATATCGTATTAGTACCTGGTAGTTTAGCATTATTAGGTGATATCGTATTGTCTGGTGGACATGCTAATAATCGAGTCGTTGCAAATGTTGGACGTTGCTTAGTTATACATCGAGTTTGTAAGATAGGAGCTGAAATAGTAGAAGACATTGCTCGATCGGATCTATTACAAACATATTCCGATATCTATCTATCTACACAAGAGAGAGAATCGAGAGTACAACAAGGTATCCAATCAGATAACACAAATAAGCTACGATCTAAGGCTGGTGATGCAGGTACTTCAGATGTTGGTGAGAATGCATTGTTAGCTGCATATGGTTCAAAATATAGAATTCCGTTAGACGTTGATATTCTTACACAACATGGAGTTCTATATCCACATGCATTAGAAGACACTATTTCATTCGAATTAACTCTAGCCCGCTCTATCGATATAATCGTTGGATCAGATTCGACAAAGATAGGTACGTACAAGCTTACAAACATCCAGTTAGAATACGAAGCAATCAAGAATGAAACGCTAGCTAGGAAAACATTTCGCGCATATGAAAAAGGTACTGCATTCCTATACGATCACGCAGTTCACTTCAAGTTAGTACCTATCGCTAAGGCATCAGATACTTTGATATCTCAGAATATAAATGTTCCACGACGATCATTTGCTGGATTACTCTTTCTATTCGTAGATCCTCCCACTGCCGGTTCACGAGATAGTGAAGCATTCGTAAATCCTGATATTTCAAAGATAGAGATAGACGTAAATGGAGTTCCAAATAGATTCTTTCCAGGAGGTATGTTAACACCAGATTTTTGGGAGTCTGCAAAAGGATGGTTTGGTAAATCCAATACTTCTATGACTCCTACCAAATTTTACAATAACAGATTTGCCATCCTAGTCGATTGTCGTACAGCAAAAGATTCCTCTGCTCATGGCGATGGAATGGCACAAACTGGTGGTGGAAAAGATATCGATATTCGTATACATAGAACTTTAAAAGGAAGTGGAAACGTAAACATGCATATCTATGTCCTTGCGGATGCTCAGCTTAATATATTGAACAGATCTTTACATAGTATAACATACTGATGGATTCCTTGGTAGAACACATCCCATTCAACTCACTCATAGTAGGTCCAACGAATTGTGGAAAGACTGCATTTCTCATAGAACAACTTCGTGGACCATTTCGTGGTAAGTTCGATTATATAGTATTAATTTGTCCTACGTATGCCCACAACAAAACATATCATGGATTTGCTAATCGAGATCCGCATTTTTATGTCATATCACCATCTCAGGATGCTATCGATACCACATTAAATATTTGTGCAACCTTTTGGTCAGGTACCAATACATTATTGATTCTAGATGATTGTGCCGCATCAAAAGATGTAAAACGAAGAACTGACAAACTAGTAGATTTAGCATTCTCTGCTCGACATATAGGACTATCTATTTGGGTACTATCCCAACAATTAACGAGTATATGTAAACCATTTCGTGAGAACGTAGCTATCGTAGTAGCATTTCATACGGCATCAGTTATAGATGGTAAAAAGATATTTGAAGATTACGGAGACTCACAAGAATGTAATAAATTACGAATGATACTTCGATCTCATAAGTTTGCTCGCATATGTTTCTGTTTGCGACATCCTTTTGCAGTAGTGTTAGAGATACCCGCACCTATAACATATTATCATGGATGAATACACCAAAGAACTGGAAGGCGAGGATTTAACAGGTCCACCAACCAAATTGGAATTTTCAACCGAATTGGAGGATATCGAAGAATGGCGGGAAGAACTTAAGACCTTAGCTGTATTAGGTAAAACGAAAGAATGTCTAGGACATAATTTCTCCCTAACAGATATAACTAAACTATCTGAGAAGGACGTAAAACGTTTACATAGTAGATACCAGGCCGTAGTAGCAAATCAAATAACAGTACACTTAGTAGATGGTGTACTACGTCAAGTTACTCGCGCAGTCTCATACGTAGCTACACTAGACAACCAACAAGCACTGTTTAAGGATCTACAAGAAAACCAATTAGCCCGCCATCAGATATCTATGGCGGCTGGTCGATTAGCACTTAAACACGGTCGATTTGTAGCTCTAGCTAGTGTCTTGTTCAATGTAGCTGATCACATAGTCATTCCTGGTACACCTATTGAACCTTCGCAAGTAACTACTATATCAAATCAAGATGGAGGAACAGACGGATCAGATAACTGCGAATCCACCGAAAACAACACCAACTAAAGTAAAAGATCCAAAGAGGGTTGCTGCTGGGAAAGCACTAGCACTAAGTAATAAACTTGCTAGAGAGGCTCAAAAGAGAGAGATTTCGCGTGAAAGTGAATTATCTAAAGAAACCGACGTAGATGAAAGTTGGACTAGAAACATATCCACTAATACTACTATCGCAGTTATTGGTACGGGTGCCGCATTGTTTGGCGCGTACTATCAATACAGAAGATATAGAGACGACACTTCTAAGAACATTAGTCCTATACGACCCGCGAGTCCGATAAAGACTACGGTACCAGATATGGAGTAACAATTAAAGACTAGAGATATACGATATATATTAGGATGGATAAAGAATTGACGAAAATAGCGACCGATGCTGCTATGATAACGGGAATCGCTACTGGTATTGGTTGGATCGTAAAAAAGGTTACCAAGGAATCTATGCTTAGTGATCCTTCTACTTCTATTATAAATTACGTGAAGTGGACTGCAGTAATAGCTGGTAGCATATATGCAAAACAATATCTCGAGAAACAAAAGGCCAAACCATAATGGCTGCAGCTGGCGCAATGATGCTATTCACGGCGATTGTAAACGCAGCGGCATTCACTGGTGGTGGAGTGCTTGCTAGGATGTTTGGTGGAAAAGATGAAACTGCTAATATAGAACGAGAGAGACATGATAGGGCAATGGAAAAATTCGATGCTGCTAGGGAGGCATATATCGAAGAACGTCAAAAATTGTCCGATTGGACGCGCAAACATGAAGTCGCCGAACGCGATGCTCATAATAACCAACTCGATATCAACCGAGCTTTCGTGCGCTCCCATAAGTTACGTCAGGTACTGAAACGACTCGAAGCAATGAAAGAACCTCGTTTATCCGACTACTATCAACCCTCAAGAAATCAGAAGACTGGTGAGTTGATTTTCGTTGGTGGTGGAACGCTAGCTGCTGGATATGCTATTAGTCGATATGCTTTTTAAAAACGAGATTTTTTACGATTGACGAGATACTAAGAAAAAAAAAAAAGAATAAGAACTAGTTGGTTAGATGAGTTCTTATTTTTTTTTTCCTGCTTGTTGAAGGTTAGAATACATAGATATATAATGGATGCTAAACTTGCGAATATCTTCTATGGTCCTATGGGCTATTGGAAAGGTTATGCTGCAATTGGTAAGTTATCGGTGGCTGCAAAGGTATCGGAAGATGTAGCTAAGGGTTGGTTAGAGAAACAAGCCATGTGGCAAATATATCTATCACCACCACACTATATTCCACGACCACATTGGACTGTATCGAAACCTAATGAAGTTCATCAAGCTGATTTGATCTTTCTACCTCACGATCGACCTGGACGTGGAAGGAAACTATATAAGTATGCTTTAGTGGTAATCGATGTAGCTTCTAGATATAAAGAGGCTGAACCTTTAGCATCGAAAGATAGTGGTGAAGTGTCTGCAGCATTTGATCGAATCTACAAACGTAGTCCACTAGAATGGCCAAAAACATTGCAAGTTGATCCTGGTAGAGAATTCATGGGACGTATGTCTGAAACATTAGAACTACATGGTACGAAAGTTCAACGAGGTGAAGCCGGTCATCATAGAGCACAAAGTTTTGTCGAACGAGCAAATAGAACGATAGCTGAAAGATTATTTGGATATCAATATGCAAAAGAGATGGTACTTACATCTGAAGGATCGGATGCGCGTAGTAGAGAATGGGTATTGAGGCTTCCTGATGTTATCAAGGCTATGAACAATGAAGTTACTCGACTAACAGGTAAGGAACCTTCAAATTCTATAGAGGCACAACAAGTAAACATAAAGACTCCTACATATTCTCGAATTATTGGATTGAAAGAAAAGCGACTACCATTCGATGTTTTAGTTCGATATCTATACTCACCGGGAGAATTGGAAGGTGGAGTAAAACGAGCAACTGATCCTGTATGGAGTTTACAGACATATTATATTTCTCGAAGTGTGGTATCATCAAATCAACCTGTTCTATACTATTTAGGAAAAGATGCACCAAAGCGAGGGTTCGTTCGTGAAGAGATACAAGTGATACCACCAGATACAGAACTACCACCAAAAGGTATTCTAAGATAGAAGCAAGTCACGAATAAAGTCGTCCATATCTTCATCCTCTGTAATGACGTTTTTACGATTGTAGGATAGTGTATCGATTGCGTTCGATATTATATTGCTAATAAAATCGGCTACTTCTTCATTATCTGGAAAAAAGTCTCCATGACCGTAGGCTATTGTATCTATTCCGTTTGCTAAAATACATCTCTTACTATCGAATGGTGATAGAGATACTTTGTTCATATGTATACCATACATCTTATGACCTTCACTTCGAAGCATATTCATTCCATGTTTGAATACTTTCTTATCCATCAAGCACTCTTTATATTGTTCATGACGAATACGATGTTTCACTACCGCCTTCTTGGTACCTTTAGCTTTACGAATCTCATCGCCATCTACTCTCAATATAGAATAGAGCTTAGATAGTAGTCCAACATATTCGACTATAGGAATACCTCCACATTCATCTTTCATTTTACCAAGTACTTTCTTGTTGTTGATACTATACAGCGGATGGTCTTTGCTGTAGTTACTAGTATCATATAGATGTTTATGAATTGCCATATCTGCATAGATATCTTCAGTTTTAAAGTGTAGTAATAGACTGTCGGTATCGGTATAAAGTAGATTACATCGTTGCCCATATTGCTTCTTGATCTCGTTGTAGTAGAAGTCATACATCAGATGCTTTGATAGATCTAGAATTGACATTCCAACATATATGGGGCGGTTCAGCAATAGCTTACTTTTGTAGTTATGTAGCGCGGCAAGATCATCATCAAAAATTGTGGATCGAGCATAACTAGGTTTATTCAATAGACGTTGTAGTTTGTTTCCTTCTGATGCACGCACTAATTGGATATCTACACGCTTACGTAGATTCTCCATCGTTTTTCCAAATACGCTATTGTTCATCAATTTGTATAGATCCTGCTTGAAGGTGCTCTTCGCTTGTTTTCGTAACTCAGTATTCATTTGTATATATGGTTCCATCCATGGTGATTGGTCAAACCGTAGTGCCTTATGGATCTTTATCAAACGCATACCAAGAGATAGATACAATTGTAGGTTACGGTAGTGGAGCACATATCGTTCTTTGTTATATAGATTAGGTACAAGTTTTTCTACTTTCAAAGATCCATTACCTTTATATAGTTCCTCAAATAGATCGGTCTGATACTCTGAGAACAAATCTTTATTCACCTGAATTCTCTCGGGAGCTAGTGGATAGTCGTTGTGCGTATCGTGAAGTTCTCGAGGATATTCGAGATCAACTTCAAGGATATAACCCTTATCTGAATCTATTGCGTGATTGGTTATTTGTTCTTCTGTTGGTGTATACCACTCAAATCCTCCTGTTGGTAAATATTGGCTCATGGCCCATCCATATAAGTTATTCGCGTCTAGATATAATATGTGGCTATTTGGTTTTTCTGGATCGAAATCCTGTACGTTTTTATTATTCGCTTTGGCATAACGTTGTGATACCATGGATATACCACCACGTAGACCTCTCTCGATGAATAGATACATGTCATAGTCAGTTAATAGTTCGAGTTTCACTCCAGTTATCTTTAATAAAGCGTCCCATGAAAGTCCTGGACTCGTATAATAATGTGCAGGATCTAATCCATAGTTTTGCATACATGTTGTACGAAAGTCCTCGAACACATCTGCTAGAAGAAGTACATCAGTTTGTAGATAAAGATCATGATAATCACCTAATGTCTTACAATCAAATACATTCCAAACTCTTATTGCATGTTCGTAATCTTCATCGGATATGTCCTCTAGAGTTAGTTTACTATAGAACGCATCTTTAGGTGGTAGAGAAGTCTCTGCAAATCTATCCCACGCATCCATGTACTCATATGGATATACTCCTTTACGAGTTAATAGATTGGCTTTCTCTTGATTAGATGTATATTTTACAATTTGTTGAAATGTGTCTGATTCTGAACTCGATACCAATGTACTAAGAGATGATGGTAGAAATTGAAAGCTATCAATGAATCGTAGGTTACCAAGTGAGAATGAAATATATTTCTCCATATTGTTTGGAATACAAGATATCTTACCTAATGTTATGGATATGGATTGCATTATTAGGTGAGCATCATATCCACGAAGATTATGGAATACGACTGGGATGGTAGGAAAAGCACGTAATTTTAGATTACAGGTATTGTGTGCGGCACCTCTAAACTCGCCTGTGATGTGGCAATGATCACGTACTTTATCACCAACCAATGGCTTCTGACAGATATGACAAATTGTTGCGCTATTATAAGCCTTATAGTTTTCCCATGACATGCATAGTGGTTTAGCTTTTTGGGCTTTGATCTTCGCCTCTTCCTTTTGCATACATTGTAGAAAACGTTCGATAGTATCCCTACCTCTATATAGTACTGGTGGTTCACTATAACCATCAGAACGTACAACTATATAGCAAAATCCACATGGAATATGTTCTTCCGTTTTAAGCGTGTTGCTCTTCTTTGAGTCTTGAGCAAGTCCTTCGATCTTAGTGGTTAATGCCTCGAAATCTGCATAGATAATATAGGTTACTTTGAGCTGCTTGTGTATATTCTGGAATGAGACTTCGTTGTTCTTATTGGTAGGCATTTCAATGCGTATGGCTTTGTCATTGATACCATTACACTCTGTAATATGCTTTTCAAGAAGAGCTTCATTGGAATATCCATGCAGACATCGTTCGCAGAAGTGTTTCCTATGTTCGTACTTTGTCTGATCGAATAGGAGTTTGTTGAAGTCCTTTATCCAGCAATAGTGTTGTTTACCACTCTTTGGGTCTTCTATAAGTAGTAGATGGATGTACTTCGAAAAAGTCTTCTTTGAGATATGATATATGATTAAGCACTTTTCCTTTGGATCCCATCCATATACATTAATATAAATGTCGTTTTGCTTCTCTAGAAGTGGTATTTGTGAGATTGGTGTTGGTGAGTCCACCCCGTTGGATTTCACCATATCTATTCGATACTTTGATGTCCTTTGAGGATGCTTATTAACTGGAAACATTGCTGCACATATCGACCAAAGTGCACAGCGATCGTCTTTGTTGTTTACATTGATCACAGCTTTCTTATTCGCTATTTCTTCAGGTAGTGGTAAATACGAACCTCCACGTAGTGGTTGGTATCTAGCGATGTTTAACCATAGAATATTGACTCTATCTACGACCCAATTCGATCCACGACTGATCCACTTCTCAATTTGGTCATATATCTGAGCATGTGCTTCTACTATTACCTCACGGATACCAGCATCATCGATCAAAACAGATTGTTTGCTATAAAATGTAGCTGTCTCGTATACGTAACCATCAGGTTTATCAAGTACGAAAGTTATGTTTAAAGCTAATTGGGCCTTAAAGGTGTTGTGGTTTCGTAGTTCTTCCTTAAACTTTTCGGTAGTTTGTTTACGTACACCGGCAAGGAAAACGGCTGGATCCGCTCCCATAGGATTATCATCAGGAATATCCATCTTCCATCCACGTAAATAGTTCTTTAAAGGACGTACTCGAACAAATGTTGGTGTATGCTCAGCCATGGTATGATGTAATAAACTTGTAGCCACACTCCTCTAATAGGACGGTGAAATGTAATACCTTGATCTAATATGGTATAGAAGTATGGTGAATGGACTATAGTAGTAAATAATGATTACGATAATATATGTTATAATACCTAGTAATCACACTCCTCTAATAGGGTTTTGAAATGTAATACCTTGATCTAATATGGTGTAGAAATATGATGGATGGACTATAATAGTAAATAATGATTATGACAATATACGTTATAATACCTAATAGCACCACTCCTCTAATAGGGTGTTAGAATACAATAAATTCACTATAAACCAAGTGTTCGAACAAATGTTAATATATGCTTAGCCCTGATATAATACCTATAACTACAATCCTTTAACGTAATGCATAAATACGATAAATGAACTATAGTAGTAAATAATACCTTATAAACACGTTTCTCTAATATGACGTTGAAATGTAAAAATATGATTAAAAAAATAGTACAACAAAACTGCTTTAATCCGGAAAAAAGCGGTAGAAACCGATCATTTAATATAATGTATAAATACAATAAATGAACTATAGTAGTATCGTAACTAGCGTGTTTTGGACCACGTTGCATTTGTTTTTTGTTTTTTCATCTAATGGACCCCGAACGAAGTGAGGGCTGAACGAAGTGAGGGCTGAACGAAGTGAGGATGTCCATTAGATGAAAAAACAAAACAAAAATACAACGTGGGCCAGAACCGCTAGTTACTATACTACTTGAGCTTTATTGCGTTATTGATCCATGGCGACGACACGCTACGCACTTTTACGTCCTTATAAGGAGCGTGGAGATCACATACGCTTTTAAACAGTTGTTCCCAGGTCCAAAGGGCGTCATCATTGTCCTCAAATACGGTGGAAACGTGAAATGGTGTTCGCTCAATATCAGACTTAAAATCTTTCTCGTTAAAGTGCTTAAAATTTCTAATTCGTATAACTTTAGGTGGGGGTCTTTTACTATTCAGCTTGAGGGTTGCATAGATTAGGTTGTGATCCGATATGCCAAGCGGTAATACTCCAGTTTTGCGAACTGAGTTTACATTGGTTGTCACGATCAGATCAATTAGGGTCTTTGTTGATACTGTGATTACGGTCGGTTCTTTGACAACGTTCTGCATACTAAATAAGTCAAATAGGTTCAGTAGATCCTGCATGGATTTTTTATCGTGGTAAATGAAATGAGCTTCTGTTTATGATGTTTATCTTGATTGCTCGACAACCAACCAATCAGATGTACCTCGAGTGTCCTTTTCAAATGCGATCTGATTGGTTGGTCATCGTCACGTGGTGGAGTCTAACAAACCCCACGTGCACGTGACGACAACCAACCAATCAGATCGCATTTGCCATCCGCGGGACGTCCCGCTGTCTCGGGACTAAGTTACCAGCATCCGAGGGTTTTGAAATAGCGGTTTTTGATACCACAAATATGTCGTTTATGAGGGCTAAAATGTATTTTTTTGCAATTCTACCCCGAAATAAACGTAGACAGACATTCGGTACGTCCTTTTGTGGAGTCTGGCGAGGATTGAAGTGATTTTAGAGTGCTGTATTGCCCTTCGAGTGATTTGATGTGCTCAACGAACTGTGCAGCCTTGTCATTTCATTATAGAGAGAGATCTCAAAAATCAAAAGATCTCTAAAACCGATCCAAAATAGCCCAAAATAGCAGAGAATACCCAAGGACATAAGAAAAGGACACTCGAGGTACATTTATTGCAAAATGTTATTTCATTACCTTTATTTTACCACGATAAAAATCCATGCAAACTCTATTAGTGAGATCACAGGCAACCCAAGCTCTAATTGTGTGTATTTGTCAGTATAATATAGGGGAATTACTAAACGGGGAAAATCACGAATTTTACTACTATTGATAGGTTAAAATCAACTGAAATAAACGTACCTTTGCTCTATATGTTGTCTTTTGTCGTTTATTAGCGATTTGGGCCTATTTTCCTTTTCGGATCTCCTCTCCCTAAGAAAGAGACAAGGCAGCACACTCGAATTTCGACATCCCTGCACTCGAGGCCGGTTTTTTTCACGAAAATCGGTCCTGTGGCCAAATTTTCCTTTCTCACACGAAGGCCGATAATTACTCTTCTCCCACAAATGTTCAGATTTCAAAAATCTTTATCCAAACCCTTCGAAAAGTCCCGATTTCGATGTGAAATCCATAGCTTTCTTCTTGCCGTAATGCTTAGATTAACAGCCTCGCCACCGAAGTTCAAATATCGCCTCAGCGGCCAGGCCTGCTGTCAAAAATCACTCTCTCCAGCGGAGGGACAGTTTGCAAAGTCTACAACTTTCCCCCGTCCCCACAGGTAGCTACTCAATAACCCATTGTACTAAACAACCAATCGCGTGGCGAGAAATATGTAAACATCACTGATCGCAGGGAAAAGTCTTTTACGGCCTTCGCGTCATTCACACATCAGCAATGTTCAAAGAACTGTAGATTTTCGTTTGCTAGGAAATTCTCGTCGACAGTATATGTATTCTCATGATTTTAACTGCTGGACAAGCGGAGATCGTGAGATTTGTCTGTGCAGGTCACAATGTACTTGTTACCGGTCAGGCTGAGACTGGCAAATCACTTTCAGTGAAAGAAATAATTTCAACTCTCACTTCGAAGTGCAAAAGAGTAGCCGTCGTATGCTCAAGCGGGATAGCGTGTACCGTCTACAATCCAGGTGTTGCTTCTACAGTTCATTCACACTATGGATTGCAAATCGCTGCCCTACCGTGGGAACAACTGGTCGAAAGGTCGATTTCAAATAGCCTGGTTGTCAACCAAATAGAGAATCACGATGTATTCATCTGGGATGAAGCCAGCATGTCAAGTCAGCGCATGCTGGAGCTTGTCAATGCTATCCACCACCGCCTCAGTACTGACATTGAAGGAAGGATGCTGTTTGGCGGCAAACAAATGATACTAGTGGGAGAATTTTTGCAGCTTCGGCCTGTCCCCATTTGTTTCGATGATGGAATGTTCTTGTTTCGTGTGTAGGGAGAATGGGACCGAAACTAAAAACGTCTGCAAAGGAGGCTAGTCATGCGGCAGATGAACGAGGAATTTCTCTCGGCACTACAGGATGTGCGATCAGTGATGTTTACATATTTCTCGCCACGCGATTGGTTGTTTAGTACAATGGGTTATTGAGTAGCTACCTGTGGGGACGGGGGAAAGTTGTAGACTTTGCAAACTGTCCCTCCGCTGGAGAGAGTGATTTTTGACAGCAGGCCTGGCCGCTGAGGCGATATTTGAACTTCGGTGGCGAGGCTGTTAATCTAAGCATTACGGCAAGAAGAAAGCTATGGATTTGACATTGAAATCGGGACTTTTCGAAGGGTTTGGAGAAAGATTTTTCAAATCTGAACATTTGTGGGAGAAGAGTAATTATCGGCCTTCGTGTGAGAAAGGAAAATTTGGCCACAGGACCGATTTTCGTGAAAAAAACCGGCCTCGAGTGCAGGGATGTCGAAATTCGAGTGTGCTGCCTTGTCTCTTTCTTAGGGAGAGGAGATCCGAAAAGGAAAATAGGCCCAAATCGCTAATAAACGACAAAAGACAACATATAGAGCAAAGGTACGTTTATTTCAGTTGATTTTAACCTATCAATAGTAGTAAAATTCGTGATTTTCCCCGTTTAGTAATTCCCCTATATTATACTGACAAATACACACAATTAGAGCTTGGGTTGCCTGTGGTGAGATGACAAGGAAAATTTCTGGAGAAAACGGTGACTCTAGCGCGCTAGATCACGCAATCGATCTTGCGCGAGCAATCACGTAATCTACGTAGGATTTGTAAGACCCACAAATCGTTAGCTTCGGCTGCCTGTGGTCAACAATGTTGTTTTGTTTTTACTAAACAACAGATAAATATAGTGCTTATTTAATGATCCTGTGAACTAATACAAACCCTATCCCTAGATTTAAAAACACCCTAACCGTCAACAACTGGTGCTCACTAATTTAGGGTGTTTAGAGCTAGTCAACAATGTTGTTTTGTTTTTAGGGCTAAGTCACTAAACAACAGATAAATATAGTGCTTATTTAATGATCCTGTGAACTAATACAAACATGAATGACATGAATAACAGGGTAAGAGAAACCAATCGCATACTGCGCTCATTTTGTAACCAGAATGGCTGGGAATTTGCCGCAAACTCTAATATCAAAGCATTTCACCTCAACGCGAAAGGCATACACTTAAACCCCGCAGGTAGTATAGCTTTGCAGAACAATTTTAATTCTCTTATTAATAATTGATCGGCCAAAAGTGTGAGCATAAATTCACCATCCGAACCTAGCTTAATTTCTAAAGATATTACATTATCTGATGAAAGCTTTATTCCTAATGGCCCAAAAGCAAGGGGGTTTAAAATGGCTTTTCTTAATATTGTAAGCCTCCTAAAACACGTCGATGAAATTCGTATATCCAAATTATTTCAGTCGTTCGATCTTATTGGCTTATGTGAAACTAGGCTTGATTCTTCGATTTCGGATGGCGAGGTAGGAATCCGTGGATATAATATCATAAGGAAAGACCGATCAAGGACTGGCGGTGGTGTTTGTATTTTTCTTCGAATCTCCATTAACTACCGAATTAGAAATGAGATAATTCCTGTTGATATTGAGGGTGTTTCCATGGAAATTTGCAAGCCAAATAGCCGACCATTTATTGTCAGCGCTATTTATCGAGCGCCCAACACTCCGTGCGAATTTTTTACTAGTTTTGAAAAAATGATTAAGACAGTAGATGATGAAAACAAAGAGCACGTGATCCTTGGGGACATGAATTGTTGTTTGCTAAAGAAAAATTCTGATTGTCAAGCCAAAAGACTTTTAAGAGACATATCAACTCTCTCAATTGATAACTGAAGCCACGCGCATAACACCTCAATCAAAAAGTCTCATTGATCACTTTGTAACTTCATCTACAGACAAAATCAATTCCTCAGGCGTAATACACTTGGGAATAAGTGACCATAGTTTAATTTATGGGATAAGAAAGATAAATCCTTATAAAAGTACGCGCATCAAGGCCAAAACAATTGAAATACGAAACATGAAAAGGTTTAACCAGAAATGTTTTGTTGAAGACCTTTTTGCTCAGCCCTGGGAACAAATTGTCTTAAGTCCTGACACAGACACGATGTGGGCCGCGTGGAAAGATATATTCTTAGACGTGTTAGACAAGCATGCCCCAGTACAATCCAAAAGAAAAAGATCGTTTAATGTCCCATGGCTGACCAGAGAGATAAAAGAATTAATTATTACGAGAGATAAAAACAAACGCAAGGCAATGGTGACCAAATTATGTTCCGATTGGGATGACTACAAAGCATCCAGAAATGAGGTTAACATTGCTTTGCGTCAGGCCAAGTCCAACTATTATCGCAACAAGATTGCTAAGCAACACAATAATCCTAAAGAGGCCTGGAAAACAATTAATGATCTGCTTGGGCGCACTTCCAGTAAAACTGTTGTAAACGAACTCAAGGTCAACGATACTAAAATTAATTCTCCTGATGAAATAGTGGAAGCTTTCAATACTTATTTTTCCAATATTGGCCCAAATTTGGCCAACTCAATGGCCGACTCTAGCGCTACGTTTGAGCAGTTTGTAAAGCCTTGCCAATCTAACATATCACGCTTTAAGCAGATATCTAATGAAAAGATACTCAAGCTCTTGAGTAGTCTCTCTAATTCTAAAGCAACAGGCATTGACAAAATATCTGGAAAAATGTTAAAAATTGCAGCACCTGCTATTTCCCGGCACTTACACATATTTTCAACGCATTAGTTCAGCCTCATTTTAATTACTGTAGTGAGGTATGGCGGGATACCTTTGGTCAAGGTCACTCTAATAGGCTTCAGAAACTCCAGAACAGGTCTGCAAGACTAATTATGAATATGAGTAACGATACCCCTGCCATAGAGGCTTTAAATGCCTTAGGCTGGGAAACTCTAGAAACTCAACGAGCAAAGTCAAAAGTAAAACAAATGTATAAAGTGATCAATGGCTTAGCTCCGAGTTGCCTTGCAGATCTGTTCTCGAGTAAGAAGAATACAACTCAATATAACCTCAGGGGCTCCTCTGCCTCACTGCAGTTACCACTACCAAAAACGGAATATCTCAAGAAAAGCTTCTCATATAGCGGAGGTAAATTATGGAATTCGCTTCCTGAAGCCATTCAAAAATCTGACTCCCTATCTATCTTTACTAGCAGAATTAATGCTCACACTTTTACGTGATTCTATTTAGTAAAGGTTTTTATAGTAATAAATTAGAGTAGTTATTATTAATGTATAGTAGTTATTATTATTAGTCGTTAGTATTAATGTAGTTTCAGTATAACTTTTAAATTAATAGTTTAAATTTTTATGAATTTGTAACCACACGCCCCTTGTGGAAACCAGCTTTTTATCTAATAGTTGACGGGGCAAGCGTGTATAAATAAAGTTTTACTTACTTACTTACTTACTAACCCTATCCCTAGATTTAAAAACACCCTAACCGTCAACAACTGGTGCTCACTAATTTAGGGTGTTTAGAGCTAGTCAACAATGTTGTTTTGTTTTTACGGCTAAGTCACTAAACAACAGATAAATATAGTGCTTATTTAATGATCCTGTGAACTAATACAAACCCTATCCCTAGATTTAAAAACACCCTAACCGTCAACAACTGGCCTGGTGCTCACTAATTTAGGATGTTTAGAGCTAGTCACTAAACAACAGATAAATATAATGCTACCATACATTTATAAAACGCTAAAAATTACTGTTTGGGAAAAAATAACCTAGGTTGGATACAAAATAAACTAGGTTGAAAAAACAAACTAGTTTGGACAAAAATAAACTAGGTTGAAAAAAATAACTAGTTTGGACATAAATAAACTAGTTTGGACAAATTTAACTTGAAGTATTTTTTAAACTACAATATATATTTTCAGCGAATTGCAAAAATTCTGTCAAGCCAACTATATCACTATGTCAATATTCGGGTGAATTGTGGGAAGGATTACTCGTCACTCGACTACTCTAACCCGTTGACCCGCACACGAGACCGACGCAATAATGGCTACGTTTAGCGTACATCCGAGGGTTTTGGAGGAAGTTACCAAAAGAGATTGTTCCTGCTTTAGTATTTCCGAGATACCTAAATTTTGTTCACCTGGTTTAAGTCGTATTAATAGCCCACTTCCGAGATATGCCTCACTTCCTACGTACAAAGGAATCAATACGAGGCTCCGTGCATAATGCTCAGTGGTTCGTGACAAACTTCGTGACAAACTACAGAAGTGCTGTAGTCTTGTCACGAACGACCGAGCATCATGCACGGAGCCTCGTATTGATTCCTTTGTATGTAGGAAGTGAGGTATATCTCGGAAGTGGGTGGTCCCTTGTAGGCAACACATGAATTGCTATCAAAATCCAATAGAATTAACACAATACAAAACAACAGAACGAAATACACAATACAATAGAACACAATACAATTTGGTAGTAATTCATGTCTGCCTACATGAAGGGAGGACCCGGAAGTGGACTATTGGAACATCATCCACCTCACAGTTATAAGCGCGTAATTCAATTGTCACGTCGATCTATGCATGGCCACTTGAAGCGCAATGGATTCGGCCAGAATAAAACGAAATAAAAAGTTTTTCCATTTCATCATCGAGAAGCTACTTATATTTATACCAGATCACGTCAAGCCCTTCCCACTAAAAACTTCCTCAATCCGGCTAAGACTTTAAACTTCAAATTGGGATATTTCGTTGAAGGTCGTGTCGCATTTAAATGAAAACTTTGATCTCGTTCGTGAGTTGATCATGAGCGTATATAGAACACCATGTGAAATTTCCTGAACCCAACGAAATGTTCTTTCTCCGTTTGAGGTATCTTCCAAACGCAGTCCTGATAGTTTTTCCTCTACAGCAGCCGGTGTAATGTTGAACTTTTCACTGATTTTCGTCCACACATTCAACTTCTTGTACTTGTCTTTATGTTCTCTATACTGTATTTGTTATAAAGGCATTCGTATTTGCGCAGCTCTTCCATAAACTCTTCCGTACTGCAGCCCGCCATGTTCGAAGCCGAACAAGTGAATGCACGAGCGACAACAACAAACCGTTGCCATGGCGTTGAAGTTTGGATCTAGGAAACATTGCATTGTAGGATGCCATAGGATTGCTCGATCGCCGAGAAGTGTTCTCATATAATCGCCGACGATCGCTAACGATCGCTGGAGTAGAACCTTCCTCTACCCCAGCGATCGTCAGCGATCGCGATCGTTGACGATCGCTGGATCGCGAGAAGTGTTGACATATGATCGCTGACGATCGCTGGTCAAATTTTGGACGTTCCGGCGATCGCCAGCGATCGTCAGCGATCATATGAGAACCAGCCTTTACGTAGCTTGGTTGAAACTCCTGGCTTTTACTCCTCAGAGCTTTCTAATTATGTGCAAAATCGTACATTTTATCAGTCCGGAAAATAACATGCCGGTAATTTCTTAAACGTTCAATTCTGTTTAATTTTCATTCAGAATGAGTACCGATGATTTGACTCGTAGTCTTGTACCAAAATGCGTTATCGATCTCAACTGGTGGAATTCGTCTAAGGAGAAAATCGAGAAGGCATATGCTGAATGGGCAGAGACGTATGATCAGGTTAGTCAATTAGCTTTTCGGCTATCGAATGTTTTCCCGCGGGAAATTTAATGTTCTCGCAAAATTTGGGCTTTCATGAAGTTTCAGCTAGAATGTCGAATTCCGTAGTATCGCTTTTAACAGCACCATACACAGCTTAAAATGTCTCTTCGTTTCGATAAATATAAATAAATATCTCTAGAAATATTATGCCAACGTTTAGCTTTGAACTCTCTGCAGGATATTAAAGACGTCTTCCACGGTCCTATAAACTGTGTCGTTGGATTCATCATTACAGCAGATGGATTGTTTCCAGGAGAACGTCAGAACATGCGCATTCTGGACGTTGGCTGTGGTACGGGGTTCTTGGGAGAACATCTCTACAAAGCTGGTTACACCAGCCTTGTTGGCTTAGATGCATCAGAGGACATGCTGGAGAAAGCAAAGGAGAAAGCCATTTACAAGCACTTAATTCATGATTATGTCACTCCAAACCGACTTGAGAAGATCGCTGATAGGTCTTATGACGCAGTTGTTAGCTGTGGTGTTATCACACCTGGTCAAATAAAACCGCCATGTTTCGATGAGATGATACGATGGGTGAAGAAAGGTGCTCACAGTTTAATAATATATGCTTGTTCCTAATAGACCCTTTCTTTGTTACCTCATTTCATATCACCTGACTTTTCCCTTGTATAACTTTTATTTTGTTTTCTCTGTATCCCAAGAGGAAATGTAACAATTTCTATAACTGGAAAACAAAGTACTGAATTCCATCTCTATAGAGAGCTGTCACATGATCTGATTTGGGACAACAAAGCGACGAGCTGAATGGGTCTATTATGTTAACAAGTAAGGGGGTCGAAAGGACGTACAATGTTTCACAATGGCGAGGTTTCCTCATTGTATGCAAAATCTTTTCATAAATCATTAGGAACCATTGTTTGTCTGGTTTATTGTTGCATGAAATTACCGTTCATATGACTTATCATTGAGTTTATCTCAGCTGAATTACACGCTGGAACCACGAGTTCAAGGTCATTACCAAATATGGTATAAATGTCACTTTCCTAATATGGGACGCTAGTAACGCTGTCACACAATATGATTGGGATCGTAACATCCTCCCTTCAAAATGAAAAAATGAAAAAAAAAAAAAATGAGCGTAACTAGACAGACTACAACATAGAAAAAACGCTCAGTTCTAAAGGCTATACGAGTGTTCCTAAATGCTACTTATCCTGAGTGAGTTGTGACATAGTCTCTCAGATAGCTTGGCTCTTTGACCAGTCTTCCACTCCTTGCCCTCACAGATGTATCACTGTGTCTATGCTCAGGTTGCTGAACCATCGGTTGTTCCTTCCTGGTGCTGGTGGTTGTTGCCTTGCACGTTTCTTGAGCTGGTAGCTGCACTGCGTCAGCATTTTGTTGGTTGTCAACTGATGGAAGCTCATCGCAATGGGTACACTAGGCCTTGTCCTTACCTCAAGCGACCGTGATGGAGACTCTGTGGGGTCTTTCACGCTATCTTCAATTCTATCATCAGCTTCAGCCGTCCTCCTCAGATGTCTTCTATTCCTGATGTACAGTTGGCCATCTGATTCTATCACATAGGACCCGGTGCCAATCGTTTTTAGAACTTTTGCCTTCTTCCAGGTTTTCTCATTGAGCTTGAACGGCTGCATCCTGACAATATCGTCCTCCTGAAGCTCTGGTAGGTCTTTAGCGTTTCTATCATACTTCATCTTCTGCTTCACTTTTCTCAATCTATCCTTCTCTAGTGTGTTCTCTGGGATGTGGGGTTTCAATAGATTGGATGAGGTAGGAAGGCTCGTCCTTGTCCTTCTATTCCGCATTAAACGCTGGGCAGGGCTTGGGCCAAACCCTTCCTGTGGTGTGTTACGGTGGTTCAGGAGTGCTTGATATGGATCGCTTCCAGATGCTAGGTTTTAAGGATCTTCTTTGATTATTTGACAGCTGCCTCTACGTTGCCATTTGATTGGTGGTGGCAGGGGCTCGTTGTTGTATGCTTGAACTCGTAGTCATTCTTGAATGTCTCTAATTCATGACCAGTGTATTGCGAACCACAATCAGTCATTACTTCCTCAGGGATTCCATATCGTGCTATGTGAGCCTTCATCTTCTTGATTATGCTCATAGTCTTCCAGTCATGGAGCCTATCAATCTCGAAGAAGCTTGAAAAATAATCCACAGTGACCATGTAGTACTTGTGGTCAAACTCAAATAAATCTGTAGCTATCTTGGACCAGGGGTGGTTCGGGATGTCGTGACTGATGAGCGTTTCTTTTTGTTGCTTTGTGCCAAACGATGCACAAGTCTCACATTTGGATATGTGGTATTTCAACTCGTTTTTCATGTTCGGCCAGTAGATGGTCTCTCTGGCCTTTCTCAGGGTAGATTCCACTCCCTGGTGGCTAGAGTGTAGCTGTTGAAGCATGCTGCTCCTTAGGGTCTTGGGTATCACTAGCCGGTCTCCTCTAAATAGCAGTCCATCTTGTACCGCTAGTTCATCATGAATGTGAAAGTAGGTTGCTACAGTGGGTGCCAATTTTCTTTTGTCCTCTAGCCAGCCCAACTGTATGACTGTCTTGACTACTTGTAGGACTTCATCATTCTTGGTTTCCTGGCGGAAACTTTCAGATTTGTCTTCATTCACTTGTAAGTGGTTCACTTCCTGGACACATTGCTGTACTTCAAGTCCCATCTCGAATCCAGATCTAGTATGCAGGACTTCTTCTGTAAATTCTCTAGTGTCTCCAGTCGTCTTAAGAAAGTGTCGGCTGAGTGTGTCTGCTATGTACATTTCTTTCCCTCTCTTGTAGCAGACAGTTAGGTCATACTTTTGTAGCCTCATTAACATCTTCTGTATTCGTTTTGGTGCTGAGACGAGAGGCTTGATGAAAATTGTCTCCAAGGGTTTGTGATCAGATTCTACAACTACGGCTCTACCATACGTGTACTGGTGAAATCTCTCTGTGGCGAACACTATCGCCAGGAGTTCCTTTTCAATTTGGGCGTAGTTGCGTTCTGCAGATTTTAATGCTCTGTTTGCATTAGCTAGTGGTTTTCCATCTTGGAGTAATGCTGCTCCAAGTCCACCTTCGCTGGCATCACATTGTATTGTTAGATCTTTGTCTTGCTCATAGTACTTGAGCAATGGTGGTTCTGTCACCAATTCTTTAATCTTGTCAAATGCTTGGCCATGTGTTTTGTCCCAGGCGAACTCTACTTCCTTCTTGGTGAGTTGTCTTATTGGTTCTGAGACTTCTGATAGCTTCGGTAAGAATTTCGCTAAGTAATTGACAGTTCCCATTATCCGCTGGACTCCAGTCACATCGTTTGGTTTCTCCATCTTGAGTATTGCCTCAATTTTGGACGGGTCTGCTCTCACTCCTTCCGATGTTAGCAGGTGTCCGATATATGGGACTACTGTCTTCTTGAATGCTACCTTCTCCCTGTTCAGCTTGACGTTGCGTTCTTTGCATCTGCTTAGTAATTTTCTGAGCTTGAAATCATGATCTGCGATTTCTTCTTGCATCGTCTCACCATTCCCAGCCACGAGTATGTCATCAGCTACTGTATACACTCCATCAAGTCCCTCTATTGCTTGATCTAGGCGGGATTGGAAAATCTCGCTGGCTGGTGATATTCCGAATGGCATTCGATTCCATTTGTACCACCCAAACGGTGTGGCGAATGTTGTGAGTAACGAGCTGTCCTCATCTAGTTTCACTTGCCAGTAGCCATCCTTGCAATCAAGTTTTGTGAAAATCTTCGCCTTTCCCAGCTCTGGTAACACGTCTTCAATTATTGGCATGGGGTAGTGGCATCTTTTCAGGGCTCTGTTTAAGGGCTTCGGGTCTAAGCAGAGACGGAGCTTCCCGTTGGCCTTCCTCACAACAACAACTGCGTTTACCCATTTCGTGGGCTGTTCTACTTTCTCTATTACCCCTTTCGTTTCTAGGTTATCTAGATAATCTTTGAGAGGCTTTTTCATCGACTCGGGCACTCTTCTCGCTGGTTGCTGAACAGGTTTTATATCTTTGTCTACTTCAAGGTGCAAGGGTGTGCCGAGATCTCCTAAGCCTTCGAAGATTTCTTTGTACTCTGCAGTAACCTGTTCGAGGGTGACTTCCTCGTTGGCCTGACCACATGTTAGATTCACGCTTTGGTCAAGTCCTTTGTTGTCTGATTCATTAGATTTGATCTTGTCATTCATGTCTAATGGTTAGCAGTTGCATCTGCTGGGCTGCTTTGCTTCCAAGCAGATTTACGCAGCGCTCGTCATC
Source organism: Actinernus sp. WN-2022 (assembly GCA_030867875.1). Taxonomy (NCBI): domain Eukaryota; kingdom Metazoa; phylum Cnidaria; class Anthozoa; order Actiniaria; family Actinernidae; genus Actinernus; species Actinernus sp. WN-2022. Next base: position 18,717,913 of record JAOWCC010000853.1, read on the forward strand.
AACTACGGTAAACTCTACTTTGTACTTTCCCTTATCTTCTGGGTTAGTCGACTGAACTTTACACTTGCCCAAAGGCTTGAGGGTTGATGCATTACACATCTTTAGAACTTGGGTTGTCTTTGCAATGTTATTTACATACTTAGTGTTCTTTATTGTGCTTAACTTAATCACATTGCACGTGGCACCAGTATCGATCTGAAACTCTACTTCAGGCCCACCCTTAATCTTCATATTCGCATTGATCTTCGACTGATATTTTCCACTCTGTATTGCATGTACTGATTCCATTTCAGGGCATAACTGAACTGTACACGAGTCACCAGAGTCACTTGAATATTCGCCCGATACTGCGTGGATGCGCTGCCTGCGATTCTTGCGCTTTTTGTCTTGCTTGCAGACTCTAGCGAAATGGTTATCTTTTCCACATTTACTGCATGTTTTGCCATAAGCTGGACAAAGCTCACGTTTATGCTCGTGGGACCCCCCGCAGTATTTGCATTCCAGGGTGCTCTTTCTAGCGTCATGCTTTCCCCTAGCTTTCATTTCCCCCTCTCGATGCTTAACTGCATGAATTTCATTTGACTCTACATGCTTTTCCGAGAGATTTTTTAGGTGCTGCGCTGTGGTTTTCCCGCTTTTACATATATCTATCGCCTTGGTAAGGGATAATTTTCTTTCTTGGAGTAACTTCTTTCTCAAGGCAGGGTCTCGCACGCCAAGTACAATTTTGTCACGAAGCAGCGTGTCTTGCAAACAATGACAGAAATTACAATGATTTTGCCAGAGTTCCAAGCGCTGAGACATAATGGTCAATGGTTTCTCCTTCCTTTTGATCTCTACTGTTAAATACATACCTTTCGAAGGTTTCATTTGTTTCGCCAATACAAAATTCCTCAAATTTCTTCATAACTGATTCATAACTGATTCGAGTTTTCTTGAATTTTGAGCTGGCTCAAAGGTCATATCTTCGTATATCTCTTGTGCATCTTCGCCGATTGCTGATAAAAATGTCGCCGTTTTGTACTCTTCATCGAATCGCTGGAGTCTGACAACCACTGCATAGTTTTCCCAGGCTCTCTTAAACTTCTTCCAGCTTGTGGAAATGTTGTCAAGTGTGAGAGGTTTTGTCATAGTAATGCCACTTGGCAAGGAAGGTATCGTTTGCTCAGCTTGACTCCCTTGAATTTCGGCGGGATTTGCGACTCCGGCCGCTTGACTTGGGCTTGCTTCATCGTCCGACATTCTTGAGCTTTAATTGAAAGCTTCTGACACCATGTTTCGAAGAATGTTGTGACTCAAAACCCTTGTAAACTCCAAGCTTTATTCCAAGTTCATCTCAGCTGAATTACACGCTAGAACCACGAGTTCAAGGGCATTACCAAATATGGTATAAATGTCACTTTCCTAATATGGGACGCTAGTAACGCTGCCACACAATATGATTGGGATTGTAACAAATATACACTAAATCAATGTTAGAATGCAAGGGGAAAATTATATTCCCCCGCAAAGTACAAAGAAACTGAGGTGTGTTGTGAAAATATGAGTTATATTCCCCTGAAAGAACAAAGAAAACAGAGCTGTGTGGAAAACAAGAAAAACTGTAACAATGGGGTTTATCACGTGGCCATATTGGTTATAAACAATAGGTTTTGTCCCTTTAGCCACACACTGGAGCAGTTTGAGAACGAGGTTAGCTGGAAAAAAACAAAGCTTTTTATTCCCCTGGGACTCAACATGGTCACCGCGTGATAAAACCCACTGATGACGTAATTAACGATTCGCTTTTATTCCTACAGCACGTCATTTCTATTTTCTATTTTAATTTCCAGGTGGATTGTTATTTTTCACATGCAGAAAAGGTGATTATTCCACTGAGGAATATGGCTATCGGGCAAAGTTTGACCAGATGGAAAAAGACCAAATATGGCAATTGGTCTACAAGACAGAGACGGAATACTTCACGAGTCCGAATGCGGACGAATTTTCACATTCTAAAACTTTTGTATTGGGATACAAAGTTTTGTAGATAGAAAAACAAGCAGCCAGTGATTGAAAACCTAACTTCTACAGTATATCAGCCAAGATTATGGAATTTCTTCCAGAGTAATACCTACTATAATCTGTGTAAAGATGGTTACTATGACGACCTTGCAACCTTGTTCCTCCATCTTCATCATAAAAAAACACTGTTGAGTGCACGATCCGAACGCGAGTGCATTCAGCATCTTTTGAAGACATTGAAAGTGCCTTATTTATGTTTTATAATAAAATGCGAATTATCGGACATACTACGAAATGCATAAAATAATGATCATTTCCAATCAACCATAATACCTACGGTGTTTAGGCCGCTAATCCGAGGTTTAGGGTTTTCCTACTGTTAGGATAAGGTATTTCAAAATTTTAGGCAAAACTGAACTTAGGAAAAATATATAATAATATGTACAGTTTACATTAACTTTGGAAAAGTGACACTACTTTGGAACACACGACCCTCATTTGTCATAAGCTTACTTTAAATGAAACCTTACCTTTGTTTAATTGGTTTGGATTTGTATAAGAATATAGTTTGACGCGCGTCTTCTGAGATGACAATAGATTGAATAGAATCTCTGTTCGAAGAACATGGTCTTTCTTCGTAAGTTGTTAGTTTTTACATCTCTTAAGCTTATTGCTATCTAGTGATCATAGCAACGAGCCAATACAATTTGAGTATTTTAATTACAGTTCTGTACGTTAATGGTACTATTTTTCCACAAACGAAAAAAAAGAAGTCTTTGAATAGAAATATTCCTTTAAAGGAGCAACGCGATGATAAAATGACGTCACGACAGCAAACCGCTGGACGAAAATCGCGAAATATTTGGAACACCATTCAGTAATGGCGGACGTGATTTTGACGGTAAACTGTCCGCAAACTTCATAGTTTAATTTTGTCCTTTGGCAATATTTTTCACTGATTTGGATATTTCCGCCACTGTGTCCATTTGGAAATACAAAAAAGTGCCAAAACTCCTCCGTGAAGTGGCCGAATTTCGTGACACTTTAATGACCTTGTAAACCTTAATTTTATCTTTAGAATATCGTAAATATACCAACACTGTTCTCAATCATTGTTTGTAAATGACAAAAATACAGAACGAATATCCCGCTGTAACATTTCCAGTCAGTAATCCGTCACTGTGCCTCGTGATTGGTTGAAGTAAACTGAACCAAGCGTGAATTACTTCAGTTCGTGATTGGTTCATTGATATTTTACTTGCTCGTGATTGGCTCACTGGTTTTGGTTTTAAAACACTGTTGAAAACAGCTCTAAGCTAGAACAATAAAAACAAAATATGTAGCAGTGACATGCAGTCAATAAATATTTGGAAATCGGCTGCAAATATCGAACGGAAATTGCCGTCTCCACTGTGCAAAGTGAAAGCATAAAACTTTCGATATTTATACTGCTGAGTAGAAGCTTTTGTAATAGTTTAAGGCGACAACCCGGCCCAAGTTTTCCGGGAAGGGGAGCACTTGTGTTTGTCAGTGTATTACGGATGTGCGGCGGAACGTACGGGTCCTATTTAGATCCCAATTTCGCAAAGTGGTCCGGTCGTGAATAACAAAATATGTACTTCATTCTGAAATATGATAATCGGGGTATTTATAAAATACATTTGGTAATTTGGGTTTCATAACTAATTGTTTGGCAAACCGCATCTGGTTCGTGAGCCATACCCTAGAGTAATAAAAGGACGATGCAAGGATGACTTGTACGGTAATAGTTATATTTTACCGATATTTGGCACGGCCAACCTCCCGGGTTTACAAGTTGTCTATAGGGCGGCACATAGCCGTATCACACCTACCATTAATTATGCAAGTGCCACATTAGAAATTTGTGGGTTTGGAAAACGGAAATGGGTGCTACATGACTAGGAGTCATCTTGACAATAATCATTGCCCTCTCTTTAATTTTCCGGGTTTTACGAGGCTGCAAACTTTCCCTAGCAACAGTTGATATAAATATGTCAATGGGCCCTTAATCCCCGCTTTGCCGATGACATCGTGCTTGAAACTCTTCTTACTACCCAAGTAGAAAATCTTCATGCAGTGTCGAGAATGAAACCTTCAGCGTTCTCCACTATGCCCAGGATTTCAGCATAATTGTCCATTGAACGAATAACCAACTGGGTTGCTAAATACTACACCCACGACAAGTCGTATTACCAAGTGCCGGGTACGAAGTGAAACGACAAAGGACAAGGCTGGTGCATTGTCATCAGCTGTGTAGGCAAGACTATCAAGTCATCCGGTAAATCTTCAAAAGTTAATTTTACCAAAGACCAGAGCATATCAGAAGTTTGCATACCGCTCCAACCCGTGATGCTTTTGTCGATGAAACTAATGTGGCGGATGTTATGACCGAGTCTGCCGCAGAACAGGACAGATTGATGAGTACAAGACCGATTCCGATGACGACATACCTTCTGGCCTTGACGAACTTAGTGAGCTACCAGTGTCAGCCGAGCCTGTGTGACCCGTTCCGGAAGAGCTTTGATTTGTGAGCCCGGTAAGTAGTAGTTACGTCTCATAAACTATATTGTTTCTAGTTTTACTTCTTCCTATTTCAAGCCGGTTAAGTAAAATAACTCAAACTGCTAACATGTACATTATATTTGGCTGCATTGTAAAGTTGTACATTTCCGTATAAGTCTAGTTTTTTTGACACGAGTTACGGTTATTCACTCAAAAAATCGTAGAGCTGGACTGTGAATGAGCTATTGTCCACTACTGAAGAGATGCTTGTTCCATGCTTTCTAAAGGGACATCAACGGTTTTTTTTGCTGCCTTTGAATTAGCGTGTGAAAATAAATGCTTTTAAATTATATAGTATTATATTTTCAATCTGTTGTATTGCATTGTATATTGTATCAAAAACATCCAATAACTCCAAACAGGATATGATCCTGTTAATGGTTAACTAACGTTTAACTGACAAGCCAAAATTTTCACTGACAAGCCAACATTTTCACTGACAACCAGACATTCGTAAATTGTACACTAGATGTCATCTATGCACCGATATTCCTGTCAATAAAATCATTTGAAATTCCTGCGCACCGCCATCTTGGATCTCATGACGTCAGTATTCCACCGCCATCTTGGATCTCACGACGTCACAATGTTTCACCGCCATCTTGGATCTCATGACGTCACAGTGTTGCACCGCCATCTTGGATCTGAGACGTCACAGTGTTGCACCGCCATCTTGGATCTCATGACGTCACAGTGTTGGCAACAAAATCTATTATAAAGTAACCCACGGAATACTCGCTCTCATTGGTTGAAAGCCGTGTTTCTATAACTCTATAGAAACATGGCAAATTATGCCGGCATCGTGGCCTTGAACTCAATTGGAAACTCGGCGAAATAATTCCTACACTTTTCTAAAAACATTGAGCACTAAATTCAATTCGACGAAGAACCAGCTACAGTATTGTAAGAAACGACAATGTGTTGTTAGTTTAGGAACAATCAGATGTTTTATTGAACTCAAAACAATCTCAAAGTACGAATTACAACATTCATTTTTGTGGACAAAGTTGCCGTGGTCGCAATTTGTGCGATATTAAACAATCATTTTCGCCAAAACAGCCTATTTTGGCTGACTAAGCTCAATTAAAAACTATTGTTTGGTAGATTTAAGCCGGATAACTTAAAAAAATTCTGTCTTAAATATTTCTAACATGATCTAGATGCACAAAATAGAGGCTGAAATAGAAATGGAAATCAAAAGTACAGCAAAATCTGGAGCACAAACCTAACATAAAGTTAATCAACATCCAAGAGCTACAGTCTTGTACAGATGCTAAAACTCCATCCAACGCCGTCCCTTTCGACTACTCTTGGTTAATTGAGGAATGTACGGTTCAGTATGACTCTCTACAGGTGCCGTAGAGGATGCGAAGGGCAAGGAAATCTGATCAAGCTTGAAGTTTCTGATGAAAACAACCTGCCGTCCGTATGCGACCGCATGAGGCATGACACACGGCGAATCGACGAAGAACTATTCTAGTCCTTGGAAGACAGAATGTACAAAACAACTGATGACCCGAGTAAGTAAGTAAGTAAGTAAGTAACTTTATTTAAGTGTCAATGTATTTAGCTTTGCAGCTAATTGGGGACACTAGTCTTGACTAGTCCTACGATTTTATGTCCTTGTCCGAGAAGACGTGAAGGTCTAACCGTTTACTGTATTATGTAAAGGCAGCACCTTCTACTCAGTTATTTTAAGACCCTGAGTATTGGTCCGGCTGGGGTTTGAACCCGCGACCTCCCGCTCGAAAGACCGGAGCTTAACCACTGAGCTAACCGGGAGGCGGTTATTAGAGTTATTAAGAGTGATGACTTCCTTGCTTTATAGTTCTAGATTTTAAAGAGAAATCCAAAATATTCTCCTTTCTTGCAACACGTCTTGATCTCCCGCAAACTTTGTTTGGTACGAAAACCGGCGCCCATTTGAGCTTCTTTTTCTTCATCATTCTGGGTAATTTTGGGCTCCAATTAAAAGGTTTTTCGTAGCTAGGGAACTGCAAAACTGACTGATTTAGTCATGTGATAAGTTCATGACGTACGACTGCACGACTTAGGAGAATTTATGTTTTGATGATCATAAAAACGCGTGATTTTCCTTTGTTCTACTTATTTTCTGTGGGTTATTCTATAAAGGAAATAGAAAACATTTCCCCTCGTTTCTATAGAGTTATAGAAACACCAACACGCTAAATTCCAATTCAATCTGTGGATTAGCCGGGACCTGGCTTTGATCAGCCCCCATGCGGGTTGTTTCAGGTCTCGTTAGAAATTCAGAGAGTTTGGAAGAACTCGAAATAGATGTAAAAACACTCGCCCTTCGGGCTCGTGTTCCCACTGCCATTTCTCGTTCTCTCAAACTCTCACTCGTGTTTCTATAACTCTATAGAAACACGGGAAATATTTTCTATTTCTACGCTCTCATTGGCTGATTCAGGGTCACGTGGCAGTTATCAAAATCCAATGTTTCCCGCGCGGGTAACAATTCATCAATAGCTGTTATTACGGCTGAGCCAAATGGTCAACGGGTTTACCCCATCAGCCCTCATGAAAACGAGGCTTTCAGGTCAACCATTTCAAAATTGTACAGAGATGGAGTCACGTTGAACGGAGATCACCAAGAAGATGATGCCACAAACGATTATTTTCAAAAGAAAAGCAAGAATAAATGTTAAGTGGTGTCTGCCCTTGGCCACTGGAGTGATTTGACGGAATGTTTTTACAAGCCTAGTCTTCAAGGTTCAAGGTTTTTATTTCCACAAAACAAAACAATCATTACATTCAGGACATGCGACAAAAGATATTTGCTAATGTGGAGGAGCACAAGCATAAAACCACGAGGGTTACCAAAGTTGCTTATGCCCCTAAAGAAGCTTCTTGGGTCCGTGAAGTCAACAACTCACAAGCCAACTCCTCTTCGCATTCAGCCTGGCCTTTATCAAATCGGTTAGTCCATCCTTAGGCCACTCACTTCTTACAGTCGCTACTAGTGCATCGAATGAAGCGACAGGAATAATAAAGCAGAGTAAAACGAGGTTATTTCAAAGAAAATTTCACTCAAACAAGCTCACAGCTGAAACAGCCTCAAACGAGTCGATGACCCGATAAGATGGAAGAAACCGCTGACCGTTTCATGGTATTTGGCTAAGCCGTAATAACAGCTATTGTCAGGTGGTGTGGGCGCTACGATCGCAAAGCACGTTGGTCCATTTCACAAAATCGGCTCATTTCACACAAGCTGCCGTCGAGCGAACACCTCTGAGAGAGCTGTTTGAATCGGTTCGATCGGCGAAGAGCGTTTTGTTCGGGTATTAAAAAGAAAGTTGTTCCTTCACTGGGATGAATTACCTCCTACAGTTTATCAAAAATTGTGTGAAAAGCGCCACAGAGCAATTCAAAGGGAAAAAAGCGACAGTCTCCAGCTCCACGAAACGTCATTATGAATGAGAGTTGAATACTTTTGCCAGCTTTTAACAGGTGAGTTTAGTTTTTTCCTTCGCCCTTTTACTTGCATAAATCAAGGCTCAAAATATTGAGTCGAAGCTTGCAATTAGTTCGGTGTACATGTAGTACTGCTTGAAGTGGTACTAAATTAATAGGAGCGTTCATTTTGTCAGCCTTTGTTTATATTGTTTATAAATTTATTATAAACTTTTATATTTCGAAAGATAAGCCAACACTTCATCTTTGACTAGGAGATGAGACCCAGTTAATGCTCAGACTTCCCCTCCTAACTGATTTGATATTTCAAGGATAATCAGTGTACAATGTCAATGGTTTCTGATGAGCCTACCCTTTATAACATTTGGCTTTTGTTTCTTTTGATACAGGAACAGAAGAGAGTGACATTCCAGCTGCTTGTGCATAATTATATAGATGGGATACTAAACCAGCATATAATTCTACCGAGACAAATCATTATTACAGAATATATATATAGCCTGTGTAGCAGTGCAAGGGAGGGAGAGGGGGACAGGGAGCTCCTTGTGCTGGCTAAGAACAAGATTCACATTAGCTATAGTCCTGGGCCCGGTTCTTGAAAGCCAGATTAGCGCTAATCCAGAGTTAATTACCATGACAACTAATATGTTTTGTTGAGAGTTAATCCAGGATTAGCGCTAATCGGGCTTTCAGGAACCGGGCCCTGTTCAATAATACATTTAAGCAGTGGTGTCGGGAGGGAGAGCCCCCCCCCCCCCTCTGCCCAGTTTCAGAAGAGAGACAAACATACATGTACATACATAGTTTTTATTTAAACACGGAGTCTCTTCACGTTACATGCTCTCCAAGGGAGCCATGTATAAAGGTAAAAATTACGATAATGAGTAAAAATATAAAAGCTAAAACTAAGATATTAAAATGTTCTAATCGCTAATTAATATAATCATTAAATTTATTTACAGTTGACCTAAGTACCTCTTAAAATTGTATAGGTCTGGCTGGTTTTTGGCTGCAGCTGGTAAGCTATTCCAGAGAACGGCCCCCTGATACTGAAAGCTGTGTTTACCAGCTTCAGTCTGTGGATGTTTTATGAAAATATTGTGCTGAATTTCTTAAACTATGGGAGACAGTGTACAGTGTTTGAATTTGCAAATAGTTTATGCAAATAGTCTGGTGAAGTCCCATTTAATGTTTTAAACATTAAAGTTGCAAGTTGTTTGCATCTTCCGTTCTCAACATTGTCCCATTTAAGCTCATCCAGTAGCCCAGATGACGGTTCATCATAATTAGAAAAGGTAATCACTCTGGCAGCTCTATTTTGGAGCTTTTGAAGGTGATCCAATAGCCCTTTACCACACGAGGTTCCCCATACTGCACTACAGTAATTGAGATATGGTAGTACGAGGGAATTGTACATAGTATTTAAAGTTTCAAATGGTACAAGGCTTCTAACTCGTTTTAAAGCTCCAATCCCTCCTAAAATTTTCTTAGAAATGTTATCCACCTGTTGTTTCCATGTTAGGGACTCATCAATCTAACTAAGTCCAAGATATTTGTAAGTTTGTTCTCTCTAAGGGTTTGTGATCAACTTTGATTATGAAATTATGTTCAAGGTGTCTTATTTTATGCCAACTTGCAACTTAGTATCATAAACTTAGTTTTTACTATATTTAAACTAAGTTTATTTGCCTTTAACCATATGTGCACCTTATTCAAGTCATGGTTCATTTGTTGCTCTAGAACATTTGGGTCTGCATCAGCTACTGTAAGGCTGGTATCATCAGCATACATTCTTACTTCTGAGAATAGATCACAAGAGGAGAGATCATTAATATAAGTTATGAAGAGAAGACAGAAGTCGTCACTGAAAATGTCTCAGAATTGATCTCCCCCCCCCCCCCAGTTTTCCCCAATTTTAAGGGCCTCCCTATGCCCCAGCATTTAAGCATTAATTAGCTTTTCTATAATTCAGGTTGAGTTGTCCTATGAAATAATTACGGTACATTGTACATGTAAATTTTTTTTTATTGTTGCCATTTATATTAAATTAGATAATTTAAATATTTCCACATGACTGTAATGTAGGTGCACAGAATCAAATAATGCACTTATCAGCAGCTTCCCCCAGGAGTAGACCCCAGGATGATCAAGAGGATTGCAAAAAGGGTGGAACAAACTTCATGATTTTCCCCAGGGGTGGGGAAATGTTATTAGTCAAAGTCCCCTGGGTCCCATTTTCCTTAAACAGAAAATCCCTCTTATGTGAGATTATAATCTTACAAATTCCCCCTCGCTTATATTGGAACTTCAAACAAAGTCAAGCATTTTCCCCTACCCACTTTTATTCCCCAACTTATCCCCCTGATCGGCCTGGGAGGACTTATTAGAGAGGGGGGGCTTATGTCAATGGAAGAGCCAATGTTCAGCAGAGACCAGTGTAAAATTCCCTTTTATTCTCCACAAGGAACTGGAACACAAGGCGGGAAAACTAAAACATATGACATTAACAGTCAAGGAGCAAAAGTTCAAGAATAAAATATTGTTTAAATAGTATGGTACCTTCATAAGGTTTAATTACATTCAAGAATGGAGTAACGCAACTACTGCAGTAATACTGACTTTTTTTTTTGGGGGGGGGGGGGGGGCTTAATTAATTTTGTCTTTAAAAAGGAGGACTTATTAGAAGAGAGGGGCTTAAAAGAGAGGGGGGGCTAAATAGAGGATATACGGTAAGTGCATAAGAAAGGTATTTTGAAAATAAATTATTTGCTTAAAAAAGTTGTGAATAGCTCTTGCTTTCCTCTCATTTGTTGCACTAGCCGACCTCAAGATTTTTGAGCTGGCTTTCCAGGGGTATCTCATGTAGCACCACCGTGACCTCTCTTGCTGGGCTGGTAATTATTCCGTCATCTGTTAAAATAATTAAATGAATAAAAATTGATGTAATAGCTGACATGTAGTGACAGTTGAATAACAGTACAATGCCACTTTGCTCAGTATAATTCCTTTTCTCAAATTTTCATACAAACCTAAACTGAACCCCCAAAATTAAAAATTAAAATCTTTTTCCAACCCAAAATCATTCATAGAACGAGTCTAAATACACCTGAATTATAATGAAGAATTTAGCTAAGTTTTGAAGTATCTTTTTAAGTGGCACTGCAGCGGTGTTGTATTATGCAGTTTAGCCTAATCGCCAAAATTTTCCCAAATTCAAGTCAAAAATTCAGATCGAAGATAGGTGGCGCTTAGAGGCGCTTTTATACAGTTTTAATCATACACATTTGGGGAATGATTTCCCAACTTTAGAGGAAGATTCGTCGATGGGTTTTGTCAAAGTTTCCAAGTCTCTAATGCGTGCTTTTAAGAATCTCATTCACATTGAGAAGTAATAATTTCCACCGTAAAATATAGGGCTAAAAGTACTATAAACACCACCAAAATGACTCGATGATCAAGATAAATCGATAAACCGATACTTCTAATTTCTATTCATGTTAAAATATGTGACGAAACGTAGAAGAAAAACTCATGACCAGCGTTTGACTTACCGCCAAAATGACACTTTCACAGTTGATTCGCCGCCATCTTGAAAACTCGACTTTTTGGAAAAAATAATGCTTTGCCACGCTTGGCACAAATGACCCTAAAATCTATCACTTTGCTATATTTTCAAAAGTTTCCAACATAGAAGATTGAATTTTTGTGGGATGATGAAGACCGACGACCTAAACACAATCCGATTATTTGATCTACCGTAGACATCTTGATGACGTCACAGTAACGTCATGTATCCATTTATAATTGGTTTCTCTATGTTTTCAATTACCTTGAACATCAGTAAATTTTATATTTTCGATTTCCCATCATGTCGACAACAAAGAAACCGAAAACCCGAGTTCGATTGGTTAAGAGAGAGAAAAGTTATTAAATTTTGAATTTTGGCAATTTTCCCGCCAAAATTTGGCGGGAAATATTCACCACAGAACCATTTACAAAATAACTTCTTCATTCATCTTTTAGACTTTAAAATATTTGTTTACGACAATCTAGCAATCAAAAGAGTAAATTGGTACCCACAACCGTATGTTTTTAGAATTTTCGATTTTTGAGAGGAAATACTTTAAAATTCCCAGTGAAAAAGAGGAAACGTCATTATGACGTCATATATTTTTGAAAACGTCTTTTAAAAATAACTATTCAAGTATTTTTCGGGTTTTAAAGAGGAACTGTACTTACTGTACACTGAATAGCCGCAATATGGTCTTTTTTATGTTTATTCAATTTAGAAAGCATGACTGATGTCAGACCCATGACGTCAGAAAATGTGACGTCACAGGAAACTTCAGTTCTTAATAACTCAGCAAATATTTATCGTAGAGACTTTACAATTGCGGCAATCAAAAACACATATTTATGTTGTTGTGATAACATGCTTTATTTCAAACGTATAGGTAACGCAGAATTTGACCTTAAAAGGAGTCGTTCGTTATGACGTCTCACCAACGTCAATATACAAACGTGTTTGATCCTAGACGTTATTTCATTTTAATATTAACATACGAAAATTTCGTTAAATTTGACAGCGAATTAAACAAGATGTGCTGGTTTATATATTTTTGGCTCGCTTTTAGTGATCGATTTTGAGGTAACTTATGCCAGGCGTGTGCGGTCGTAGCGCCCACACCACCTGAGCTAATTGTTACATATTAGCCATAAGTTTTCCAGACACAACGCACGCTCTCATTGGCTGATTCAGGGTCACGTGGCAGTCATCAAATTTCAAACCGCCAGCTAAAGGCGGGAAATATTTGTTACCAAAATGTCTAGATATTCATCAAAAGCTTACCATTTTTCTTCCAAAGAAAGCGTTCAAAATGGAACCAGCTCCAACGAAACAATTTACATCTTTATCAAGCGCGAGAGTGAGAAATTGGTAGCTAAAAAAGGATGCAAGAAAGACACAAAACGATGCTAAAACAGCTTCACCAAGAGAAGACGACAAACCTCGCTCGTATCAGGTATGCACACCTTTGCCTCTAGTAAAACTTATGTCTATATAACAAATCACTTAATGACTGTCCCCTCGGGAATCAGTGAGTTTTGTTTCCCCTCGATCCTCGATGTTCCCCTCGACCTTAAAAATATCTTCAACCTTAAAATATATTCTCTTGTCTACAAAATTAAGTATGTTAAAGTTAATATCCCATCAGCTTTCCTTGATCTCATACCATCCGTTTCTGATATTCACAATTATAATACTAGATATTCTAACAATCAAAACCTATACAGACCAGTCATGATCCCGAACAAATCATGGGTTAACTAGATTTAAAGCCATTTCATCAAGGGTGTGGGAAAAAATCCCACTAGTAATTAAAGGCCTCCCGATAATAGCTTTAAAAACCAATACAAAATATTGTTACTTGATAACCAGAACTAACCATGTATGGCATACCCAAATTCTATCTGAAGCAGTAATGGCATATTAACCAATATTGTATGTACAATATTTTTCTCACCTTTTTTCTCTCTACTTTATAATATTGATTATTTTCCTCGGCTATCTATTTTCACTGTGGTAGCGGCCAACACGAAAGCTTCAGCTACTTTGGCCACTACGCACATACATCTAAAATTATGTTCTACTGCTGTAACAACTTTTTGTACAATTATGAAAATAGTGCGAATAAAATGACTCCGTCTCGGGGAACATCGAGGATCTCGGGAAAACAAAACTCACTGTTTACCTCGGGGCCAGTCATTAAGTGTTTATTGTTAAATAGCCATAGGTTTTCCAGACACAGCGCATGCTCGCATTGGCTGATTCAGGGTCACGTGGCAGTCATCAAAATCCAATGTTCCCCGTGCCCGCCACGTGATCACATCGTGACAAAAGATGGTGTGATGTGTAGCGCGCGCTACTGGTCAGCTAAAGGCGGGAAATATTTGTTTCCCAAGTGTGAAATTGGTAGCTAAAAAAGGATGCAAGAAAGAGTGACACAAAACGACACTAAAAATGCCGTTGCGACGCTGGCAGCACAGTTTTGTGGTGAAAAGCAGCTTCCCGAAGAGAAGACGACAAACCTCGCTCGTATCAAGTAGGCCCTGTATTTATGCACAACTTTGCCTCTTGTAAAACTTATGTCTATATAACAAATCACTTAATGACTGTCCCTTTGGGAATCAGTGAGTTTTGTTCCCCCTCGATCCTCGATGTTCCCGGCCTCGACTCCGTCTCGTGGAACATCGAGGATCTCGGGGGAAACGAAACTCACTGCTTCCCTCGGGGACAGTTTGTTGTTTTCTGACACTGTGACGTCATAAAATCCAAGATGGCGGCGCGCAGAAAATTTTAGAGTTCCTAAGGAGAGGAATCGCTCACTTAATTAATTAATGAAATGACCATATAAGGGACCATTCATTATTTATTCCAGGGGGTGGGCTGGCAAGAATGAGGGAGGGGGGGGGGGGGGGGGGGGGGCACGATAAATTCAGGACACTCGAGGGGGGGTCATCAGAAAATATGGAAACAAATGTGGGGGTGGGGGGCTATTTTACAAATTACATCTAGAGGGGTCATGAGTTTTTGCTTTTCCTTGGAAGGGGTCAAGAGGTTTTGTTTAGGCTTATGATGGATCTTGCCAGCCCACCCCCTGGCATAAATAATGAATGGTCCCTAACATAAATTAGCAGTGGTTTTAAAATGTACAATTTTGACAGCATTTGAGCTGGTTGTTTAGTGTAATGGTTGCCTTACCTGTAGGCGGCAGCGGGGTTCGAGTTCCAGAAAATCTCACCATTTTCTTGAGACGGTTTTTCTTGAGAACCCTAGCGCTAGGTGGGTAAGATCTTGTTTACTGACCGGTTAGGGTTTTCTATATTTCAGGGTAGGATTTTAGTTAGTTTATATTGGCATTTCATGAATAAATTAAGTGAGCGATTCCTCTCCTTAGGAGCTCGTAGGAAATGTAAATGAGTTTTCAAATATCGACATGCAAATCGGTGGATAAATGACATCTGATGGATTTACTGGAGACAAACACAGAAACTGACTTAGGCAAGCTTAACAATCATTTGAGAGCAAACATTGTTTTTTAGCCAAGATTCCCTTTCAAATCCTTTAAAATGATATAATCAAACTCTGCTAGTGTCTATAGCAGAGTAAAATGACACAAATATTATTTGTACCGATGGAAATTATTAATGTAAGTGGACAATAGAACGTACACTGTATTTCAAAAAAACGTTTTGGCGGGAAATAGGACATCGAAGGCATTGGAAACCTTTTCTTTGCAAAAATAGAATGTAGAACTAACTCCAGATTGGTGAAAGTGAATGAAAAAGGTAAATTAGGGGGTGGGGTGGGGTGGGGTGGGGTATGTCTTGGATTGGAGCTGAATGATTGAACACCGGAAAGTTGAAACCGACCTCAGGTCAAGGTCGGTGCTGACTATCATTCGATATTAGTATGATGACTATGCATTACTCAGCACTTCTCAACCAATCTTTTTTCATTGCTAATTCATTTATTATACTTGTGGCACTTTACAATACATGTGTAATGTTCGTTGATATAATACAAAAGTAAGTTAAATAATTGAAAGCTCTCGAGTGTGTTGAAGCTGGATTAGAAACGTTGAATTAATATTTTTCGCAAAACAAAATATGTAAGAACTATTGGCATAAATCAAACTTCAGGCAAAAACCCCAACTACTTTAATCGAAAGAGAATCAGTGTCACACTTGGTAATTACCAAACATTTGACAGTGTTATGTTGAATAATTTTGAGGAAACTGGCTGGCCAGCTGTGTGGCATAAATAATGACGTCATTAAAGATCGCTCAAGCGACAGGGCCTGATATGCGAAAATACATAAGCAAATACCGTGAACAAAAATCCTGCAAAAATACGTTGGATCCGAAGTAAGGACCTATGCAGCCAAAAGATAAACGATTAAAAATGAAAAGTCCGAAGACTATACATCAAAGTTGATATACAACGTAAAATTCTAAAACAAAGCACTGTCTACGGTTAGCTAGGCCTGACACGAAAAGCGCTCGAACTAGATTGCAGCCATAGACGACAGCTGTTTCGTTCTTATTAGAACTCGTCAGTATGGCATAGCAAACAGTACGCGGGCCTCGGCGCCACCGCACCACCGACCCGGACTGCGCTAAAAAGCATCTAGTAAGAGCTCACAGAAAGGCTTGGTTATCGGGTCACACGTCATTACGTGTGGCGAAAAGCCAAAAACCAAGCAAATCTGAACTAAACGTGTCAGTGATAACCAAGCCTTTCTGTGAGCTCTTACTGATGCTTTTTAGCGCAGTCCATCGCCCAGAATGCCGCGACATTCATCCGGGACATTTTTACGGGCAAGAGCGCTGAGTTTAAAGTGCTTATAAGCCCTAGCCAGTTATCTTTGATATCGATTGTACATGAAGTGGATAGTCCAACGGTAGAATATTTCTTGATTTGGGTGTTGCGTCTACGAGATATATAGGTTTATATTTCCAATATGCTAATGATGTGATGTCATCACCGACATTTGCTGAATTTCTTTGTGCTTGTGAATTAAGCTATTTTCTAATTTAGAATATTTTCTAATTTAGAATATTTTTTTGGTAAAATGACTTTGATAAGCTTCAAATATAACTTAGAATTTAAAAATAGGTAATTTGTCTCTACCTGCATGCTTTTGTAAAAAGAAGTGATGTCGGTGATGACATCACATCATTAGCATATTGGAAATATAAACCTTTATATCTCGTAGACGTAACACCCAAATCAAGAAATATTCTACCGTTGGACTATCCACTTCATGTACAATCGATATCAAAGATAACTGGCTAGGGCTTATATGCAATGATCTTCGCGCGAACAATAGAGAAAATGGGCTCGAACTCTTGAAGGGGGCTACGGATTAGCTCATTTTTCGGAAAACAAAAGTTGGTAGTAGGACAACATGCACGGGTTTTTGTAGAAGAGATGTCAATTAAGAATTTGCGACTAAGAATAAATTCTTAGAGTGTATAAAAGTTTTATCGGTTTTGACTTCAAAATCTTTTTTTTTTTATGTTCTTAGAGTGGACCATGGACTTTGAGGCCGATTTTCTCATCAAAGAATGACATTATTACACCAACATGGACGGGAAAAGTTAGTTTGGTATCTTGGGAACTAGTAGCCGTTTTTTTCGTTGAAATCTGATGGCTGTTAGTTCTATCGAAATCAACATTTCTAGAACACATTTTGCAAACAGAAATTCGCTTGCTAAATTTGGATTTTGAACATTCCCGCGGGGCCTCACTGAACTTCTAAGCTCCTCCCCCATGAACAATAGCACATACGCCACCTAATTAACCATTGAAATTGGGCCTTTCTAAACGAAAACAATTGTCACATGAGTTTTGTAAGTTTAATTGGAAAAGTGACTGGCATGAAAAACTAACAGAACAACGTAGAAAGCGCTCTCGCATCATAAACAAACGTTCTAGCAGATATTTTAAACCTTCAGTTTTAAAATGAGGTATTTCTCGTGTTTCTGTGTGCAGTAGAAGTCAACAAACAAAAATAAAGAATCTAGTTGTTGTCTTTACTCAGAATTGGCAAAGTGAGAAAGATTAGCGGCACTGCCGTTTTCATTTCAAACCGACATGAAAAACTAACAGAACAACGTAAAAAGCGCTCTCGCATCATAAACAAACGTTCTAGCAGATGTTTTAAACCTGAGGTATTTCTCGTGTTTCTGTGTTCCGTAGAAGTCAACAAACAAAAATAAAGAATCTAGTTGTTGTACTTTACTCAGATCCGGCAAAGTGAGAAAGATTAGCGGCACTGCCGTTTTGATTTCAAACCGACATGAAAAACTAACAGAACAACGTAAAAAGCGCTCTCGCATCATACAAAACTTATAAGTAGATGTTTTAGACCTTCAGCTTTAAAATGAGATTTTTCTAGTGTTTCTGTATGCAGTAGAAGTCAACAAACAAAAATAAAGAATCTAGCTGTTGTCTTTACACAGAACCGGCAAAGTACACTACTGAGAAAGCTTCGGCGGCACTGCCGTTTTGGTTTGATGAACCAACATGAAAAACTAACAGAACAACGTAAAAAGTGCTCTCGCATCATACAAAACTTATAAGCAGATGTTTTAGACCTTCAACTTTAAAATGAGATCTTTCTAGTGTTTCTGTGCGCAGTTACCGGCTGGTTCCAGAGGCCACAGTGACCGCGTAACCGATCGGAGACTCGTTGCTTCGCCACTTTCGAGCCTCTGGTAACCAGGGTAGTGTGCAGTAGAAGTCAACAAAATAGAAACAAAGAATCTAGCTGATGTATTTACTGGCAGAACCGGCTAATTTCTTGATAAACAACGTATTAGTCAGCTAAGCAGCTAATACGGCTGTGCATTTTTTATCCTTGTAATTCGCATGCATACGAATGACTCGCAAAAATACATAGCCGTGTTAGCTGCTTAGCCGGCGAATAATATATATTTTCCTATCATGTTTTATAATTTGGAGTCGTAATCTAGAATCACCGTGTAGTTTACGTTATCAAACTACAACTTATCTATTTCAACAAATATTTGGGGTAGTTAAACATTGACTTTAATGCATGTGGTGGCTTAAAAAAAAACACGTTGTTTTTGAAAGAAACTCAGTTTTAACAACAACAACAATTTATTTACCCAATTCAAGAATTAGTTTTCAGTTTCCTGTGTGATAGTCTATAGAGAACCGTTCACTTTCACTTTCTCAACTGGATGCGATGCAGTCTTGCAGCCATTCTCTCATATAAAAATGCTGCGAGTTCAAACAAGAAAAAACTCAAAGACCTCAAAGAACAGCATAAAAAGCGATAGCGCGTCAAAAACAAATGAAGAAACGGTGATCTTAATTTTGAGCTTTAAAAAGAGACATTTCTCGTGTTTCTGTCTTCTCTAGAAGTCGAAGTCTTAAAAATGAAAACTACCGTAGCCTTTAAAACAAACTCAATCGAGCAAACTCATTTTCACGGGTATATCAATCTATCAATATAATCAATTTGCGAATCGGGTCGGGCTCTGAAGACAACACCTCACATACCGACCTTTATTATGGAAGCGGTGCCCCAGCTGTTCCTGGGCAGTTGGTTAAGCAAGATGAACTTGGAAATCACTTTGAGCTTTCAAATCACCTTGCCAAGAACCATTAGCATAGGCACAGATGATCAGTCCATACGTTTCTTTTCATTTCATTCAAAAATCTTAGCATTTTTGGCAGTCAAAACCAGGAATAATGGGCTCAGTTTTATCGCACGGCGACCATGGCCATGTGAGTCCCAGGAGAATAAAAACCTTTGTTTTCGTCCGGTAAACTCGTTCTGAAACCAACCAGTGGGAGGCTACCGGGGCCAAAACTATTGTTTTATCCAAGATGGCCGAACTGCGATAACAGCCCATAAAGGTCGGTAGGCGAGGTGTTTTCTTCAGAGCCCGATCCGGTTTGCAAAACAGTGAAGGTATTTAGAATTTCCATGAAATTTATGACAATAAACTCGAATTGGTCGACACGAAATATCTTGTATTGGATAAAAAGAGTAGAGCAAAATGCACTGCTCTTCGACATGCCATATTGGCTGGGTTAGTTCATCTGAAGAATAATGTTCGACGTGTGTTTGTTTATGTATGTTTTACGCACCAACCGTATGCATGTGTCGCATGTCATGAATCCTGTCAAACGACGTGCGCTTGAGAGATATTTAATGACGTCATTATTTATGCCACACAGCTGCTGTGGCCATACATTTTTGAAACACCAGTTTCCTCAAAATTATTCAACATAACGCTATCAGATATTCGGTAATTACCAAGTGTGACATTCTCTTTCGATTAATGTAGTTGGGGTTTTTGCCTGAAGTTTGATTTATGCCAATAGTTCTTACATATTTTGTTTTGTGAAAAATATTAATTCAACGTTTCTAATCCAGCTTTGATTGACTTTTCTTAATATTTATGCGCATATAATTAGCTACTCGAAAACGTGGCTATCCCCGCATCGTTGCTCAGCTGAAAAGTAAAATGGCGTCGCGGACGGAATATTGCTGTGTTCCTCTATGCGTTGGAGACAAAAGGAAAAATCCTGAATTGTCCTTTCGAACTCGGATACACGTTGCGGCATCCACGATGCGGGGATAGCCTCGTTTTCGAGTAGTGAATTAGATATGCGCATAAATATTAAGAAGAGTGAATACACCACACGTGCTTGGGAGATCTTTAATGACGGCATTATTTATGCCACATAGCTGGCCATACATTATTGAAAAGCCAATTTCCTCAAAATTATTCAACATAACACTGTCAGATGTTCGGTAATTACCAAGTGTGACATTCTCTTTCGATTAATGTAGTTGGGCCGGGGTTTTTATTCAATCGGTTCTTACCAGGAGCCCATTGGCATAGTAATGACTTTAATACACCTGAGAGCTTTCAATTATTACTTACTTTTGTATTTTATCAACGAACATTACACATGCACTGGCTGCAAAGTGCCACAAGTATAATGAACAAGAGGCCCTGAGTGGCCTTAACTCGGGCCACCTAGGAATAGGTGAATACATGTAGTTCATGGAGTTCCAACATATTTTTGTGTCATACATGTTTTGTGCTAGGGTAGGCAGATAATAGAAGTCGTCACCTTGCCTGTTTGTTGCCCCATTTCAAACCACGTGATAGTTCTCCAGAAGATTCAGTGTTTTGTTTTCCAATTATAGAAATTGGTACATTTCCTCTTGGGATACAGAAATATAAAAAATGCATAATTGAAGGCAGTCAGGTGGTCTGAAATGGTACAACAAACAGGCAAGCTAACTAGGTCTACTGATTCACTGTTCATGCTCATGATCATTTATATATAATGGGAATCACCTTCTGTAGGAATGCAATCACATGGTTGTACTAGATGGCAAACAAATCTTAATTCATATATTTAAAGGCACTTGTACGAGATCAGTAGTGTTTTTAGCAAAACCTGTTTGTAAATGCTATTTTCCACTTCTAATCGATTGCCAATCTTTGTACACAGCGTTTTAAACGATAGCTTGCCATCCAGCATCCATGGCAATGTCTTTCCCATGACCGCAGGTTACAAGCTCAATTCATTCGTTCACAAAGTATTATACCAGCACATGACTGTTTCCTGCAAAAGGCCTATCACAACTGCTCCCAGTAATTATGATAAATCAACTTCACATAACACTCTCTGAACTAACTTGCTCAAACATATTACAAATATTAATTGAGTTTTTTTGTATTTTAGAAAACAATTCTTTTTAGCAGGGTTTAACCAACCCATACTTTTCAACATTCTTAGAAATCAATGCTTTTCAGTAGGATTAATGGACTGATAATATTATTTCTAACTTCACTGTCCAAGCACAGGTGCTATTATATTGTGGAATACATGTAACTTTTCCTTTAGCTAATAATAGCTATAGATACCCCTTGTGAATATTTAGGGATGGTCACTCTAAATAAATAAAGTCATCTATCTAGATCTGCATGCAGTTTCATTTTCGAGTAGAGTGGTGGATTTTCCAATATAGGGCTAGTGTTCATTTTCTACATCTTGCAGGAGGCTGACATTTATAACGAATCGTATGTAATTTCCACTCGTTTTCTTCGATCACTCGGCTTTCCCGAATTCTTACTATGTCATGAAGTGACTGAGTGAAAATACCGACGCTGGCCATGGCCTACTACAACAGGAATTGGGCTATTTACAGCTGTGTTTGATGCCATTACTTTTAACAGAAACGAATATTAAACAAGAAGATACTCATATCAATATTTAAAAGTACTCCTGACACGTCAAGTTTACGACACCATTTGACAATGGAGTCGTAACTACATAAGCCTAGATACTGAAAAATTAGGCCATTTACTATATATTTTAAGCCATTATTTTTAAAAGGCACAAATAAACACGACACTACTACAAGCTGGTAAAGTTTATATCATTTGTTTACTTCATATGTCAATTATTACTGGTCCGCGTGTGTTCTACCCTGGTTCCAGAGGGGCTCAGGTACGAATATACTGTAATGTGCCGCGATCGAAAGTGTTTTGATTCCCCGAAGGAGTTTTGTTTTGCGTGACGACCCGCAAGCCTTTCAGCTGGTCTCGCTTCGCTCGCCCCGACGATTTCGAGCCTCTGGTATCCAGGGTACGTGTGTTCAGGAGCGCCAGTTATCCTGTCGTAAAATGTGCGAAATTTCCCTCGAAACTCCGTAAAACTTTTGTCAGCCCTAGAAAAACTCAACATCTTAGCATTTCAGTCGAAGAAACTTTTGGTTTTAGCCAAATAACAGCTACAAATGGCACAAAACACTTTCGTCTTTGCTCGCATTCAAACTCTTAGTATTTCCGAAGTCTATCAGTGTCCACGTGCACAGTGCTTTGTCCACGTGCACAGTGCTTTCTGATTGGTTGACGGCGAAATACCTCGAAATACCTGGCCCGAGTAATGAATTAGCAATGAAAAAAGATTGGTTGTGAAGTGCTGATTAATGCACAGTCATCATACTAATCAGTATCGAATGATGCTCTGCACCACCGACCTTGACCTGACGTCGGTTGAATCAACTTTCTGGTGTTCAATGATTCAGCACCAATCCAAGCCATACCCCACCCCCCTAATTTGGTAGTATCGTCGTGTACCGTTGAGATCCGTGGGGAATCACACCTCGCGCGCTCGGAGGGTTGTCGTACCACTATTATAGTATATATTATACAATAATAGAACGAATATTTTATGAACATCCTAATGACAGTTGATATAAATCTGGCAAAAAAATGACTGCAATCAGCGAATTCTCTCGTGGTCTAATGGTTAGGGTTTGTGTTGGTGGTGGGTAAGCCATTGCATTGATTCTTAACCGGCCGGAGTTCGAATCCCGGTTCAGGCGGTTTTTTTTTTATACTGAGGATAACGTAAATCCTTCTAAAATTTCTAAGTGTCGATTCGGATGTTCGTCTCAAATTATTCATAGCGAACGTGGGTAACAAAGGGAATTTTATGACGCAGTTGGTTAAACGGTACACGACGATACTACCCCTAATTTATCATTTTCATTTTAAATTACTTTCACCTTTCTGGAGCACTACTGTACCTTACTCTACATTCTATTTTTGCGAAGAAAAAGTTTCCAATTTCTTCGGTCTCCTATTTCCCGCCAAAACGTTTTTTTTTAATACAGTGTGCATTCTATTGTGCATTTACATCGGTACAATAAAATATTTGTGTTATTACTACTCTGCTATAGCGATGTTTCGTGTTGATAAACATTGCAATTGTTATGCTAATGTACCACCCATGATTTCTAAAGCCCGCTTTGTGTTAGGAACCAATGGATCTCTGGTTGGCACATTAATGACAATGGATGACGACACACGAAACATCGCTATAGTCAAGCAGAGTTTGATTATATCATTTTAAAATCTTGGCTCTCTAATGATTGTTAAGCATGCCTAAGTCTGTTTCTGTGTTTGTCTCCAGTAAATTGTACATTAGATGTCATTTATGCACCGATTTGCATGTCGATAAAACTCATTTAAATTTCCTGCGCGCCGCCATCTTGGATTTTATGATGTTGCAACACTGTGACGTCATGAGATCCAAGATGGCGGTGCAACACTGTGACGTCATGAGATCCAAGATGGCGGTGGAACACTGTGACGTCATGAGATCCAAGATGGCGGTGGAACACTGTCGTCATGAGATCCAAGATGGCGGTGGAACACTGACGTCATGAGATCCAAGATGGCGGTGCGCAGGAATTTCAAATGATTTTATCAACAGGGATATCGGTGCATAGATGACATCTAGTGTACAATTTACGAAGGTCTGGTTGTCAGTGAAAATTTTGGCTTGTCAGTTAAACGTTACTGAGTTAACCATTAACAGGATCATATCCTGTTTGGAGTTATTGGATGTTTTTGATACAATATACACTGCAATACAACAGATTGAAAATATAATACTATATAATTTAAAAGCATTTATTTCCACACGCTAATTCAAAGGCAGCAAAAAAAACACGTTGATTTCTCTTTAGAAAGCATGGAACAAGCATCTCTTCAGTAGTGGACAATAGCTCATTAACAGTCCAGCTCTACGATTTCTTGAGTGAATAACCGTAACTCGTGTCGAAAAAACTAGGCTTTTACGGAAATGTACAACTTTACAATGCAGCCAAATATAATGTACATGTTAGCAGTTTGAGTTATTTTACTTAACCGGCTTGAAATAGGAAGAAGTAAAACTAGAAACAATATAGTTTATGAGACGTAACTACTACTTACCGGGCTCACAAATCTAGGCGCAGAAACGCCTTGACAGCTCTTCCGGAAGGGGTTACATCGGCTCGGCTGACACTGGTACGTCGTCATCGGAATCGGTCTTGTACTCACCAATCTGTCCGGCCTGTTCTCCCGCAGACTCGGTCAGAACATCCGCCACATTCGACAAAAGCATCACAGGTTGGGGCGGTATGCAAACTTCTGATGTGCTCTGGTTTTTGGTAAAATTAACTTTTGAAGATTTACCGGATGACTTGATAGTCTTGACTACACAGCTGATGGCAATGCGCCAGCCTTGTCCTTTGTCGTTTCACTTCGTACCCGGCACTTGGTAATATGACTTGTCGTTGGTGTAGTATTTAGCAGCCCAGTTGGTTATTCGTTTGATGGACAATTATGCTGAAATCCTGGGCATATTGGAGAACGCTGAAGGTTTCATGCTCGACACTGCATGAAGATTTTCTACTTGGGTCGTAAGAAAAGTTTCAAGCACGAGGTCATCGACAAAGCGGGGATTAAGGGCCCATTGACATATTTAAATTAACCGTTGCTAGGGAAAGTTTGCAGCCTCATAAAACCCGGAAAATTAGAGAGTGGGCAATGATTATTGTCAAGGTGACTCCTAGGGTAAAGTCTTGTAGTCTGATGACGTCTTAAGTCACGTCATCAAAATCAGAAAATTTCTAAACTATCCAAGGATTTTTTAAATCTACAAGTTAATATTTTCCGAACCTACGAATTAATGCACATAAAACTGAGCATGCGTTTGCCATTACTATTACGACATTTCGCGGAAAAAACCGCACCCGCTACAGCTTGTTCCGACTTACTGCATCCATTCATGAAAACCTTTCAGGTAAACCACGAATAAAACTTACAAACGTGTGTAAGTATTAAAACTATCGGGTGGCCGGTGAACACGCGTAAAACTAGCCTGAGAAAACAGCCGACTAATATCGCCCGAGCCGGCTGTTTTCTCAGCCTATAACAAAAACCGGAAGTCACAATCGCATCTGCTGCTGCGGGCATAGCAACGGTGTTGCATAGCAACGAAATATGTCAATAATGTCCCTTATTTTCCTACTCAACCTGCTGATCCCCTTGTTGAGCAGAGCCAGAGATGTTTGGGCCTGGTGGGATACTGTGCCTTCTGGGCCAGTGGTCACTGTTTTCCTTCATGGGATAGCGTTCTTTCACTTTGGAAACAGTGTCGATTTTTGCTACATTTTCTTTTGCATTCTGAAGCGAAACCGACTCTAGAGATACGCCTTTTGAGTGAATTTCAAAGCTATCATAAAGGCAGCCAAGCATTTTAAGGAATGTTACTGTACCAGAAAGGCCCGTTACTAGCTTTACTGCGCGAGCAGAAACATCTGTCGCAAACAGTGTTTTCTAAGGAACATATCCCTTTCACTTGCGCAAAGGAGCATATTATGTTTCGTGCGGGCCATCCTGGGACCAGTCCTGCCCACTGGGTTGTATTGCCTTACTTTTCCAGCTTTAGAATCGGTAACTGAAACAACCTTCCCTTTAAAGGCACATATCCTGTTCACTCCAGTGGCCGTACGAGCGCCAGAGTTGCTATGAACCTTCTCCACTCTCCTGTCTGCTAAGCTCGCACCTATACAGGCCTCCATGGCTCGAGGATGCCGAGAAGTATGCATACTTATCCAATACAGAAATGGATTCGATGTTAAAAGTACCTGATCCGGAAAACAAATGAGCTTGATAGAATTGCCACAAATCGTCACTCCATGCATCAAGGCCGCCTATCAAACAGAAGCCAAATCACCAACTTGGCAAATGTCTCTTCCTCTCCCAAGAAAGTTCCTGTCGGAGTTCCTCAGCCAGCGTCCTAGGACCACTACTATTTCTAGTTTACGTAAATAACTTACCCTCAGCCTAGTCCCTAGTCCTTCTTGCTGATTTTCTCGGCCAAAATAAGTCGTATCGCCAAAATAACTGAAAACATGACTCTCTACATCTAGACGTTTGATAAGTAAGATAAATAATTCGTGTCCGTTCTTTATCCGATTTACAAACTCTCGCTTTCAGCTCGAGGTTGTAAATCGGATAAAGATCGGCCACTCATTCTTTATCCATTACTTGTCCTTACCTTACTTGACTTATGCCGATATCGTCTGGGGAGATAAGAATAATACCGTCCTCACAGACCACCTTCAAGTTCTTCAGAATAATGCTGCTCGACTTTCCCTCAAGCTCTTCCAAGCACTCGAAATATTAAACTGGAAACCACTGTACCTTCGACGGCGCTATCATCGCTGTATTACTATCTTTAAATAGCATGGTGGACTTCAACTTTAAATTAATTAAAGAAGAATCAAGACTTTCATACATATAATACACTCCGTTAGCATAATCTACATTTATAATTCGCACGTGGGAAATGAGGACAACAGACTGTTAGCTGCAACATCTTAGGCGCGTAAAGACCCTTGGGAACGAGGTTGCGTCCGCGTCGGGCTCCGTGCGCCGCGCGTCGGGTTCGGGCGCGAGGGAAACCTGAAGTCGTTCAGTTTTTGCTATCATCCTGTATGTATGGTGCTCCGCTACAATAAACTATTTGTGGCGTCGAAATATGCCCTGATATTTTGTCCGCGCATATTATCTGAGCCGAGAAGAGAACAGTTCCCGAGAGCGAAGCTCGAGGGAAACTGTGAGCTTCGAGGATCAGATAATGTTCAAGGACAAATATCAGGGCATATTTCGACGCCACAATGTAGGTTATTATTCGGGCCAGGCCTTCGGCCGAGGCACGAGTCAAGTTTCGCAATTCTTTTTTATTTTTTATTTTTTATTTTTTGTGTCGACCCGGAAGTCGCCGCTAACCGCCAAACCAATCCGATTGCACTGTTCACGTGGCGGCCATGTGACATTTTATCGACTTCCGGGGCCGTCAACCAATCAGCTCGCGTTTTTTTTACATTGCCATCGTTACGTCAACTGCAGTCTGCAGGACGTGATGCCCAAGGCCAAAGCCGCTATGAGCAAAACCACTGGATGAGTTGTTGTTGTGGATAAATCGTTCAATCTTTCATCGTTTTTCTTCATTCGGAATTCTGTGCAATTGATTCTCCTACGGATTGTGACAGCAAGTGATTATAACACCCTAAAATTTGTGAGAGCAGTTTCGATGATTGTAATAGCGATACTTACTGTGACGTCACACAGGCCAGTCACGCCACATTTGTTGCTTTCTGTGGTTGGCAGAAACGAAGCGTGAACCCAGTCAGATGCTTATAAAATATCACAGGTCGGTGCTTATTCATCGCCAAATTACTTTCTTGTCCTTCCAAAATGCAAGCAAGCCCTTTCATCGAAGCTTATATGCTCTTAACTTATAAGTCTTATAAAGGAATTAAGATTTGGAATCAGAATTGAGACTTTAGATGTATTTTGTGAGGCCTAAATCGCTAGTTCCCATACAAGTCATACAAACACGCGTTTTTTTTTGCCAACCACATTATATATGCAAATATATAAATGACGTCAGTGTTTACAAACAGTAAGTATCGCTATACACGGAGGTCGAAAGCTAGCCAGCCAGCCAGACAAGATCCGTGAGTACAAGTACATAAATATTTAATTTTCCGTAAAGAGAAAGCTCGGAAACATTTTATGGAGGTACCTACGTAGGAGCTTTCGATCTGTAGTGATGTTGCGGGATGAAATGAAAGTAACATTCTACAAAAAGCACCTACGGCTACGAGTTTTCAAGTCTCTAAACACCATGCACCACGAGTCACGACTAAAACGTGAGCGAAATTTTGTCCCATTCGTAGCCATTATGTTGCCGAATCCGGTTTCTTTGACGGAAATGGAAAAAACGTTGAGTTTTTCTAGGGCTGACTGGAGTTATACGGGCTTTGAATGGAAATTTCTCACATTTTAGAATATATGTTTACGAAAGTGTCTGGCGCTCCCAAACGCACGTGGCTTGACAGTTAAATAATGTGAACCAACCATGGCGACATTCGTAAATGTAAGTAAAACACATAAACACTTACCAGATTTGCAGTGTTGTTATTTAATATTCGTTTCAGTTAAAAGTATGTTTAAAAAACTGGCACAAGAAATAAAAAAAAAATAGAATCTTTTTTCAAGCAAAAACTATATTCTTACCAAGTATACTAAAATTGACTGAAAAATATTTATGAATTTTACAACTTTTCTGACATTTTCTCTAATGACTTCGTTCTATTCACATGATTGCTACTACTCTTTGTAATAATATTTATTTGCATCAGTTTCAACTTCTCTCTTCTCTTATTCCTAAATTCTAAAGTATACAGTACTACTTATGCACTAGTCAAAGTGACTTTGATCAGCCCCTATGGTTGTTTCAGGTTTCGTTAGAAATTGAGAGGTTTTATTTTATTTGCAATGTTTTCTATCTGAGGTGGTCCTGGCATAAAGTGCATTCTATGTCTAATTTATGCATAGGGTCCAAAGGGCTCCAGGCTTAAAGTGCATAAATTAAGCCCTAAATATTCACAAGGAATAGCAACATTACATGTATGTGGAATTACTACTCAAATTTTAACCATTGCACTTCAATCAACAACACCCATACCAAGTTTTTATAATTCTAAAGATCCTCAAGGAACTATTATTGAAAAGAAAATTATATTAAACATAATTGAAAGAAATTGTGGCAAATGTACAGCATGTATGTATGTGTGTTGTGTATGTATTATGGCTCTATCATTTCCAAGCCCCTGACCCCCCCCTTCCTACCTGGGGCATTTGTAGTCCCATTATATATAAATTATCACAAGAGCATCAGTAATTATTAATTAATTAATTATTCTCTGGCTCCCCTAGCACAAACCATGTATGACAAAATATGCTAGAACTTTATGTATTAATACCTAGGCCTAGATGGCCTGAGTTCAGGCCACACAGGGCCTCTTGTTGTTGTTATCATCCTTCGAATATTTTCTTTGACGTGCGCTTATGTGCTCACAGGGGGTGTATTCGCTGATATTTCCCGCTCGCGGAGAAAATATCGGGTCACGTGACTCATTCAACCAATCACGCGCGAGAGAAAAAAATTGATGGGTTATAAGGCCGCCAAGGGGGGATATTAGCCTCGTTCAGTTTTTGAGTTTTTATGGACCTCGACTTTGTCTGCAAAAATGAACTTGGCCACTATCTCCCCTTCTTGACCGAACATAGCTTGGTCAATAACCTATGTATAGGTTTTTGTTGATTTTTATTTAAGATTGACGTTGTACACAGAAAACTAAAACACCCTATACAAATGCTGTTAAATATTATACAGATCGTAAGCTTGGACTACCCGTAGTTCAGTGTGGAAAGGAGGCCATTTTTCAAGGTATTTTTCGCCTCTTGCATAGTCCATAAT
This sequence comes from Actinernus sp. WN-2022, assembly GCA_030867875.1. Taxonomy (NCBI): domain Eukaryota; kingdom Metazoa; phylum Cnidaria; class Anthozoa; order Actiniaria; family Actinernidae; genus Actinernus; species Actinernus sp. WN-2022. Next base: position 18,747,671 of record JAOWCC010000853.1, read on the forward strand.
ACACAGGCAGCCTAAGCTAATGCTTTTACAAGGAATGTATGGAAATTTTTAGAAAAATCTGAAACTGTACTAAAATGGTCAATAAAATTATGAAAACTTACCTGTGTCTTCCTCTTCAATTAATGTGTTTTTTAAAATCCAGAAGTGCCTCAAATCAAAAGTAAACACATCAGTGATGAAGAGGAACAACTTCACAACACACAGGTAACATTTCACAACTTTATTGACCATTTTAGTACAGTTTCAGATTTTTCTAAAAATTTCCATACATTCCTTGTAAAAGCATTAGCTTAGGCTGCCTGTGTATTATGGACTATGCAAGAGGCGAAAAATACCTTGAAAAATGGCCTCCTTTCCACACTGAACTACGGGTAGTCCAAGCTTACGATCTGTATAATATTTAACAGCATTTGTATAGGGTGTTTTAGTTTTCCGTGTACAACGTCAATCTTAAATAAAAATCAACAAAAACCTATACATAGGTTATTGACCAAGCTATGTTCGGTCAAGAAGGGGAGATAGTGGCCAAGTTCATTTTTGCAGACGAAGTCAAGGTAACAGGTAACATGTAACAGGTAACATTTCACAACTTTATTGACCATTTTAGTACAGTTTCAGATTTTTCTAAAAGTTCCCATACATTCCTTGTAAACATCATTAGCTTGGCTGCCTTAGCCTGCGAAAGCAGCCGCATCTTTGTGCTCGCTCCGAATCCGTTTTGGAGCAGCACAAAGATGCGGCTGCTTTAAAAAGCAGTACAATGATGTGCAGGTATTTTAATTCAACCTTCACTGTCAATCAAATTGAATCTTCAAGCAACTAATCATTAGTTTCTTTAAAACAAAACTGCAAAAATAACACCCTGAGATAGAAGAAAATACCATGTGACTCTCCTGATATGCTTTTCAAACTTTTTCGGTAAAGGATGGCAAAGATTAAAGTCAGTGACATGATATGTTCCCTTAACTGGAAATCACTTGAATATAGAAGAACCAGTGCACGTCTCTGTATGCTACATAAACAGAGAGACAATCTGGTTTGGGTTGACTCAGAGAAATTGTGGCCGGTTACCCACACATTCAACCAAACACAGTTATGAACAGCCAATGCGACTTTTATAAGTATTCATTCTTCCCCAGTACAATCACCCAATGGAATAAACAACCATAATTATGATATAGTCACTTCTGCTTGCTGCCATCTTTTATTAAGAGGCACTTTACAATGTTAATACCAACTACATGTAAGTTACATGAGAGTAGCATTTATTGCTGTTACTGTCATCATTGTTGTTATTATTGCTACTATTGTTAATTTATTTACATGTATAATTATATTCTTAATTATTATTATCATGTTTAATAACACAGTGTGAAATAAAAATAGTATTATTGCATAAGGTCGAGTAGGGTGGCACAGTGGTTAAGCGCTTCGCCCCTCACCTCTGTCCCCCAGGTTCGATTCCCGGATGCGGCGGCATATGTGAGTTGAGTTTGTTGGTATCTCGCCCTTGCTCCGAGGGTTTTTCTCCGGGTTCTCCGGTTTTCCTCCCTCTGCAAAAACCAACATGCTAAATTCCAAATCGATCTGTGGATTAGCCGGGACCTGGCTTTGATCAGCCCCCATGGTTGTTTCAGGTCTCATTAGAAATTCAGAGTACATACGAATTCTACAAGTCACAATAGGTTTACATCATGTTGAAGCCAAAAAATAATAGTTACTGTAAGGGCATTTTGAAGGTACATTGTACAACAGAACAAATTGGATTTGCAAACATCTTTAGGACAGAAAATTATATAATAAAATTATTATATACAGGTAACCACATATGAAAATTAAACTTTGTAGTCCATAATGCATATTTACAATTTAATGACTTACACAAAGGTACAGGAAACATCACACAAGGCCAACAGCATCAACAAATTTGACAACAAATTTAAAATTAACTAAAGCACAGTTTTACTGGCCTCCTCTTTTCAGACATGTTTCCCATTCATCAAAGCCACCAGGATAACTCTTGGCCCTGAAAATACAAAATACACATTTCTATATTATTTTATTAACCAGAAAACGATGACCAGATGGTTTTTTTGTGTAAATGTGTTATCATGGTCTCCTGCATGGAGATATAGTGAAGAAATGTATGTTTTCATACCTAGCATATCCAATGTGCTGCATAATTTTCACTGCTGCCTTGCTTCTGATGCCAGCCTTGCAGTGGAAAACAATATTTTCATCCTTTTTGCTAGGTTTCTTCATGTGGTATTTCTCCTCAAAGTCATTTATTTGCATTGTAAAGGCCTCCTGCACTTGCCGTACTGTAAACAGAACAAAAATTGGTTGATTAATAATTTATTGAAAACATTACTTTTTAGCCAGGCAATAGGTTTTTGTCTCATCAATGTACATGTACTCTGCAAAATGCAATAATATTGTTCTTAATATACATGTATATTCTTGTAGCACAGAGAATAAATAAATAATACTTCTTGTTCAGGGTTTGGAGAATACACTCATCATGGCAAATAAAATGGCATTGGGAGAGAGCTAAAAAATGGGACTTGTCAAGCAAGGCAGTTTATAACTCATACATATCTAGTGTAGTGGTAGTGTAAATTATAAAAATAATAATTCTAAGCTGACTTGAATAATTTAATGTACTTCTTATGAATTAATGTGGTATTGTGAACATGCCATACATGTATGAGTATGCAATTTCAGTTTGTATGCAGTATCCTGGTTGTTGCTTGTGGAAAACATTTCGAGTTCAAGCCCTAACACAGTAGCAGTTGCTTTGTGCTTTTAATCATGGATCAGGTAAAAAATAGGCTTTATAATATAACTCTTGTAAATAGCCCACAGTGATGGTGTTGTGCATGCATCAAAGAACAATAGATGTGGCCCGCCAAACAGTCTGTGTAGCCTGCCAGTCTCTTAATTGTTATTCAGATTTTATGTGCATGGTTCTAGTTGCGTGTGCAACATCATCAAAGTGGGTTATATGCCACAAGTGAAATTTGCGACATCACCACTAAGTGATTTATGGGGACCCAATACCATGTCTGTCAATGTTTGAGCCGGTCCCTTCTTGCTACTAACTGTAAAGTTACCACTACCGTGTTTATATGTGAGCAAGTAGCTGTGTTAATCATGTAGGAGATGTGTGAGCTCATGCTGCCACTGATAGTGACATAAAACCCTCACGTACGTTTTCATGCCAGCTCGCTTAATATTAATGGCAGGTACATGTAGCTCAAACTTTGACAGACACAAGGTATGGGTCCCCATGAATCACTTAGTGGTGATGTTGTAACGATGACGTCATCGGTCACATGATTTTTAGTACATGCCCATATCTCCCTCATTTCTAATGGCAGGTGGCTCAAACATTGTTTAATTAAGTGCCCTGCTTAATGTCCAATGGACTATTTAGGGGGGAGGGGGTCCAGGCGTGAATGTTAGTGTGGGGCATTAAGACTAATTAAAAACAGTTTTGGGAGTGAGATTGGAGAAAAAACATGATCAGCCAACATAGTGGCCATGGCTTCTGAAGTTGAAGCAAACTGTTTGGTCTTTCAACATAAATATTACATAAATTACAGAACCAACCAAACATGCAGATGTTTCCATACAAAGGAATCTTGACCATTAGGTACTTAGTACTTTTTATAGTATTGTAACTTAGTGGGGAAAAAAGCGGATGAAAAAGTGCTAGTATCATGTCAAAAAATTATATTGTACTATTGTGTTTATTTCTCACAAAAAGTTATAAATCTTGCAGAGTTTGTAAAATTTCTGACATTTAATCCCTAAATTTGGTTACTTGTCATGGATCCTGTGACATCACAAGATGAATCAACTACCTCCCAAGAGAAAACTACTACATTACAATCCCGTAGGGTTCCATTGTGACATCACAAGATGAATCAATCCCACAATTCGGGTAACTTTTATTCCTATTTAAGTTGAATTGCTGCTCCAGTCTCTCAAAGAAAACTAATTTAGACAACTGAAGTATATTAGAAATGGAATTTGGGTCAAAAAGAGTTCATTTTGTTTTATGGCGCTACTTGCACTTTAAGGGGGAGGGGGTCCAACCTTAATGTCCAATGGACATTAAGCTGGGATGACCATCCCTATTAAAGGCAATGTACATGTATGTACATTGTAAAAGTCAGAAAAACAATAACAGCATTTAAGGTCTCGATAAAGGTTGGACGTGTCATTTCGGAAAAACGCTCTTGCAACGTCGTAATTAAAGCGACATAGTCGTACTATGTACCGTTTTAAAGGTCTTGAATTGAAGAAAGTATATATTTAATCCATTTCGAGCAAAAGTTAAAAGCGTAAATGTTGTATATATTTCTACGCGAAATGACTCCGTCCGCCAGAAGGAGTTCAGCCCTTCAGGCTTTGAAACATTTTTTTCTTAATTAGCCCTTTCGAATCCCAGCTAAATTGACTCAAATACTGTGTCGGGCATTTTTGATATATTGCGTATTACAGATTTTATCCCTTTTCAAAGTTGAAAAAGTAGTTTTTCATCCCATTTTGATACAAACTAGGTCATAAAACCTGAAAGAAAAAATCTTTCAAAATTCCCCGAGAAAACGCTAAAAGGCTGGACTTCAACAAAGTTCTGATTTTGGCCGAAAAAAAGAGCTGAGAAACAGCCTGATAAAGGTTTTCGATTCATTTCACGGTTGACTAAGAAGTGCCGCCTCCAAGGGTAATCTCATTAACATTAGCCAATCAGAGCGATTCATATTGTGTTCAGTCTCGGCCGATTACAAAGTTCAGCCAGACGAGCCGCAGAACAGAGAAAGCTATATAGTTCACTGATGCTCGATACTTCTACAGAAACTAGTTAGCTATTAAGTGTCGATTCCAGCTTAATTTCAAGAAGAAACACTCTTTTAGGAGTACAGAAAAATGGCACCACAGTAAGCAAACAATTAATATCATGCAGGGAAAACCACTGAAGCGCAGCTCGATCCACACCATGTACACAGTAGACTGTTTGTCATTCTAAAAAAATTTCATCGCACTGAAACAAACCCGCAAACCTTAGCTTCCTGCATTGAATTCTCTTTAAATTTTTAGCCGATTGAAGATAACAAAACTTTATTGCTTCATTCTTTGTGGACTTTCAGTCTTCGATGATTCTAATTTCTTGGAACTTGAGTATAATCCCTCCAGCCATTCTTTGTCCTAATTTGAACTTTACACCCGCTTCCAAATTTACTCACAAACTAAATTATTACAAACTAAATTGTGTTGTGTTTTTTTCTTCTCCTTTTTTGAATACGGCACCAAGAAATATCTACTTTTACACATTTGGGCATTGCATTATAAACGTAGGAAATCTTTACGAACGAAAAGTAGCACAGAAAATCACAGGATAGCGAGAATGAAATAACATGCCCGGTGAATGACAGCAGCTGTCAATCATTTTTCGCGCCTTTTTTAGCTGGAAATCAGAAAGTTGCATTTTCAAGGCTTTAAATAATTTCTTTGAGTTTGAGTTTTTCAGTGATGCTAGATTAGGGCTTTTAGATTTAGAATTTGCGAAAAAACGCATTTTCGAAACTTTTCCATTTTGAACCTTTATCGAGACCTTAATTGGCAAACAATGCAATATTGTCAATGTTTACTGCAGTAATATAGTACATGTATATAGCGATACTTACTGCCACGTCATCCATTGTCATTAATGTGCCAACCAGAGATCCATTGGTTCTAGCTGACACAAAGCGGCCTTTTGAAATCATGGTTGGAACATTAGCATAACAATTGTAATGTTTATTAACACGAAGCATCGCTATACTAAAGATATTTAAATACATGGTGTCAACTCGAATACCAGCAATATTAAAGTTTAACAGCTACACTATAGATTGACTGAGCTATGTGTTTATTTATTACTCACAAGGGATATTCACCGACGAGGGGATTTTCCCAGATTCCAGTTCGTTGGGCTCTCGTACATCGAAAAGCTGAACGTTACTGTCTGCCATCATCCTCTTTAGCTCCTCTATTGATATATCAGTGGAATGCTCAACAGGAGTAGTAGTTATAGTTCGTTTAGGGCAAGCACACTGCCCTTTTTCGGTCACCCCCAGCATGTGAAGAAACCGTTGCCGTGAATTCATGGTGGTGCAATTCACTGCTTCAGTAGTCCAGAAGCGATTGAGAGTAATTACCGTAAACATGGAGAATGTCCTTATTGTTTGATTCGCCTTCATCGTGGTAGAATAGCAAATGTTATGAGGCAGGAAAGCAAGTCTGATCGGAAGCTTCGAGCGACCAGCTCTCAATAAATGAGAGGCCATTTCGAACATTTGACAACATCAAATACGCAGGCGTCACTCGTCTGCACGGGCGAGTGGTCTTAATCTCGTACCCAGATCCCACCCCATGTTTCCTATCCAAAGAAAGTGACCGTAATGGAAGATCTGGGTACGAGATTAGGGAAATCTTTGCTAGAATGGGTATATAAAAATTATCTCAAGTTCGCATGTTTGTAAATTGGTAAATAAAATGTCACAAGGGATGCAGGGTTGGCGCAGTGGTAGAACACTCGCCTCTCACCGCTGTGGTCCCGGGTTCGATTCCCGGCTCCGGCACCGTATGTGAGTTCAGAGTTAGGTTTGTTGTTGATTCCTTATCTGCATTCCAGGGTTCCGGTTTTCCTCCCTCCGTAAAAATCAACCGTGAGTCGTGTGTAGTGTGTCCAAAACAGGTAATGTAGTGGGGAGTGTGTGAGGAGTAAACGCAGGCCCCCACCAGCTTTAAGCTGTAATACTCAGCCTGCTATAACAACTATTTAGTTTTTAAGTACAGTTAATGCATCAGTCAATTCCAGCAATGCCCATCCCCCCCCCGGGACAACCCCCGGGCATTAGCCATTTTCGTAAAAAAAAATCTAATTCCCCACCGTGGGGACAAGCAAGGTCTTCAAATGCCCCACAGTGGAGCCAAAGAAGTAAGGAAAATGCCCCACCCCCGGGCACATCCATAATGATATACTGCCCAAGTTTAATTCCATGCAAATACACAAGGCGCAGAGAATCTATTCATTGATAGTTTCCGTTCGTTTTGTAGATCCGCCATCTTGTTTTGTATTTGTATTATTACCGCTGTTTGATTATACTATTGAGCTGCCTGGAGCAAAATGGTATTAATACATCAGTATATATAGTTTTTATTTCATTCCTATAAATAATCATTCGCAACGCGGTTAATGTTATCGACAATAAACGCTTATTAAAACCATGTGACTTTATAATAATAGTGTAACTGTTCTGTTCGTCCGGTGGACAGCAGCAAACTGCGTATATTTGTAAACGAACTACTTGATATCGTTTCAAACTCGGACCGGCAGAGCTTGGGCCCCGTGTGGCTCCTGAAAATTTTAGCGCAGCGTAGCATTAAGAATACCGTACGGGAACTGCTATTTTCTAGCTAGTGTAAAAAATTCAACATCCATAGATTTCCCGGCTTTTTCGTGTCCTAGCATATACAAATACGTGGATAAGACAGTCATAAACTGCAGGTTTCTAGGTTTAGAGAAATAGATACATGTAGAATCCTCGGGCAGCTGGAGTAATTACAAGAAATCAGATTTGTTTTTACTTGATACAGTATGGCGTCGTTACCACGAGACCAGTCCGGCTCTTTCCTATAATTCTTTTCGGCAGTGTCAAATGCCCGACCCCCGGGCCGATATAAGATTACAAATGCCCCACTCCCGGGATCTCAAAATATGCAAATGCCCCACCATGTCCCGGGGGGGGGATGGGCATTGCTGGAATTGACTGATGCATAATAGAGGTAGACTCGGTTTCAGCCGTTGGGGTGTCGTTTGGAAGGAAGGGACTGGCAGGGTGCAGGGCGCGCAGGGCACGCAGGGTACGCAGGGTGTTCAAAGTAAAAAAATGAAAGTTACATAATTTAGTGCCTTTGGAATATCAGATTGCAAAGGTCAATTGTTCACATGGCAAATATTATGCTAATTTTAGAGTGAAAGTAAAAGTGTATCTATTTATCAATGTTTTTAGTTGCTTTCCTGTAAGCTTTTCTCAAATACGTGTCTAGCCTATGTGAAGCCGTTTACTGATTTCCCAAGGAATGTACACAAACATTTTAACCCTTGAATTCGTAACTAATAGGCCTTTTGCAATAGACAGTCACGTGACTTGTTGGCCCATAGTAACGCCATACTGGGTTGCAAGCTAACCAGCTCTCCCTTGACAACCAACAGAGATTGACTGAGCCGTGGTATCATAGCTGGACTTCGAAGCGTTTTTTCGTCTTACTTACTAAATTCATCTCGAAATAAGTCTTATACAGAACAAAAGTAAAGGTTGTTCTTTACTTTTGATCCGGTATTTTGTCAAATATGCGGCGCAAAATAGAGTTTGGACGCTCAAACGAACTCACCTCGAATCTCAGGCATGGCAAACATGGCGGCCGCTCAACAAGGTAAAGTAGTCATAATTAAACGAATAGTATTGCAATAGTTGAGCAGATTCCTTCTTCCTTTTATACTATATTATATAAACCAGTAATTACGGCGTTAATTTCACAGGTTTATAACTTTGGAGAGTACACGAAACATTGACGAATGGTGACAGTGTCAGTATTAAAATGCAATGGTCGATATGACCACATACAGGAAGGCCAAGCTCTGTATTTGCACTGTGAAAGTTCTAGAAGAAAAAATGAAAAATAAATAAAATATTTAACTTTGAAGAACTGGTCTTGTGTTATCATGTGTCTATAATTAACCATATAGCAATCAGTTAGTGCTCTGGCACCTGTAAATCGGTATGTTTTCTGGCTAGCTCTTTTTCTTTAATATTTATAAAGAGGGAGTCAGTTTTTCTCAACTATATTTTTCCTATGTTTGGTGTGGTGACATGAAATATTGAGAACTTATTAAACATATTGTAAGCTTCCTGCAGCAAATACATCAACTCTACTGTTTCAAAAAGTGACATGCTAGAAAATGATAAAGAACTTAAGAATTTAATTTATTTTATTTAATCTAATTGTTAAATTAATTAAGCTTAACTGGTTGGAATACTTAGACTTGGTGTTTTTCTTTAAGTGCAAATTAGGCATCGTAAATCTGGATATCAATCATTATACTTCATACAGTCAGGACCCGGGGAGGGGGGCGGGGGGTACTCTACCCAAAGTTGGGTAATGGTGTGCCACTGGGGCTCTGAAACCCTTACCCTGTTTAAGACAAAAAACCTCAAATTTCCATACCTTGTTCAAGACAAAGTGTTAAAATTTTATACCCTTCTATAAGACGAAAATACAACAAGAATCCACAAGAAGTGTCTATAAAGTCGACTGTTTTATTTAGAGGTCAGGGATAAACTGATTACAAATCGATATCTGGTAATGAGTATGATGTTTACATCAGATAAATGTCATGTCAAAAGTGATAAATACCATACCCTGTTCAAGATCTGTCAATGTGAAAATGGATACCCTGTCTAAGACCAGAAACTCGAAAAACCATACCCTGTCCAGTAGATCATCCCCGTATAGTCCATATATGGGAGTACCCCCAGGAAGAAGCAAGGCATATAAAACCAAAAAATTAAGGAATATATCTGATAGTGTTTATTAATCTAATATATACTTTACATGGTCTAATGGATGTCAAAGGGACACTGTCATTGGAATTGAATCTTCAAGTTTCTTTAAAACAAAACTACAAACTGATAACACCCTGAATTCGAAGAGTAATACTATGTGAATGCCCGGATATGATTTTCAAAAAATTTCAATAAAGGATGACTAAGTGGATTACAAAAGCTAATTCTATGAAGAGGCCTGGTTAGGGGTATTGGGGATAAGGGATAACTAGCAAAATAATGACTGGGATAAGGGATAACAAACCAGAAAACAGTAGGGATAAGGGATAACCAAAGTCCATCGGGATAATCGATAACAGCCATCTGCATCTCAGGGATAAGTGATTAACTATCCTGAAAAATATAGGGATAAGGGATAACAGCACCCCACCTCCCCCTAATAACCGGGCCTATATAAACTTGATTTCGGTTACAGTGAACATATTTCAAGTTGCTCTAAATTTCTCTTAAAAGCAGTATTTTTCATCCACTCAAATCTTTGCCATCCTTTATCAAAATTGTCTCAAATTTTCTCGGCTAGTACACTGCATACTCTCATGCCTGGCAGAGAGATGAGAAACCTCTGCTTGCAGGGTAATATTTTTGTCTTTAGTCATGAGAATGTTTATCATTTTTGGGTTAATTGACAGTGTTCCTTTAATATTATTAAAATTTTATAGCGAGTGGTTAATAATGTATGCCTGTTACTGGCTAATAGCAAAATAAGAAACAAAATATATAACATTCTCTCCAATGACTAAGTAGGGATATATAAAACTTATCAAAGTCCTGATATTTTTCTTTGCTTCAAAACTGGACATGTAACACCCACAGATTCAGTATCAAACTAAAATAATATTCTAAGATAATTTCTGCATCTACTCAAGTACATGTAGCCTGCGTACAGCATCCCCTACTTGAGGGAGAACGGCGATTTCATCGTTTCCGTTTCTCCCCATGTAGGGTCTGCGACTCAGAGCCCAAAACCGTGTCCGTGACGTCACTTCCAAATTTCTGGTAATTAGCTATTTATGCATAACGAAGTCAAAACGAGATGGCGATTGAAATGAGATTTCGAAGTGTAAAGTCTGTCGCAGAGGACATTTCTCTCAAATTTGGAATCCTGTATCTCCAATGTGAACAACTTAATGCTTTATGTAACTTTATTCGTGGGAAAGATGTGTTCGTGACCTTCCAACATGCTCAGAAGGTCACTGATATTTTCAACTGGCGGCCCCTTCAAACCAACTCGCGGCCAGGTTCGGGCTTTTTGAAGAAAAATGCATTTGTCATTGAAATCACTCCGCTTGTTGCTCCTTTTACATATTAAAAGTAGGGGGGGAGGGGAGGGAGGGTAAAAAATGACAAAATCCCAAAAAGTACGTAAAACACGTTTTATTCTCGTTTTCACTTCACAAACAATATGTAAACAAGTTTTATTATAGCTTTCACTTCATTATTGTGGTTTGCCTATGGCAGAACTAAACAAATGCTTCATTACTTCGATCCCTGTTATACTCCTATGTAAAAACAATTTTTTCCCCAACCTCCAAACAACATTGTTAATAAAGACCTCCGTGTAAATCCTTAATGAGGGCAACAAGCGGAGTAACTTCAATTACAAATGCATTTTTCTTCAAAAAGCCCGAACCTGGCCGCGAGTTGGTTTGAAGGGACCGCCAGTTGAAAATATCAGTGACCTTCTGAGCATGTTGGAAGGTCACGAACACATCTTTCCCACGAATAAAGTTACATAAAGCATTAAGTTGTTCACATTGGAGATACAGGATTCCAAATTTGAGAGAAATGTCCTCTGCGACAGACTTTACACTTCGAAATCTCATTTCAATCGCCATCTCGTTTTGACTTCGTTATGCATAAATAGCTAATTACCAGAAATTTGGAAGTGACGTCACGGACACGGTTTTGGGCTCTGAGTCGCAGACCCTACATGGGGAGAAACGGAAACGATGAAATCGCCGTTCTCCCTCAAGTAGGGGATGCTGTACGCAGGCTAAAGTACATGTAGCTAGCCATAGCCTGTCCTTTTCTAAGTTAAGGCAAAGGAAACGAACATTTAATTTTAAATAATACAACATTTATGAATATTTTCGTAGCTTAAATATAGCCTTAATTAAAGTTAAACACAGGATTTTATTTAAGTACATGAACGAGCGCCTAGAGTAAACAGTATTTATCCCCATATTGGTTAGATTATAGAATACCCCGCAACTTCGAAAGATCACTTGAAAACTGTGCTAAACTATGCTAAATTCTCCATTATAGTGCAGGTGTATGTAGGGTCGTTCTATGAATGATTTTGGAGTCGAAAATGGTTAGGTTTTTTTTTAATTTCAGGGTTGGGTTTTTAGAAGGTTTGTATGAAAATTTGAGAAAATGAATTATTAATGATCCAAGTTGCGGGGTATTCTATAATTGCTCCCGAAAGAGTTCACTAAGTTGTGTTGAGCGGCCGCCATGTTTGCCATGCCTGAGATTCGAGGTGAGTTCGTTTGAGCGTCCAAACTCTATTTTGCGCCGCATATTTGACAAAATACCGGATCAAACGTAAAGAACAACCTTTACTTTTGTTCTGTATAAGACTTATTTCGAGATGAATTTAGTAAGTAAGACGAAAAAACGCTTCGAAGTCCAGCTATGATACCACGGCTCAGTCAATCTCTGTTGGTTGTCAAGGGAGAGCTGGTTAGCTTGCAACCCAGTATGGCGTTACTATGGGCCAACAAGTCACGTAACTGTCTATTGCAAAAGGCCTATTGCAATGCTGTCACGCATATGGCATTTTAAGACATAACATTCAGAACGTACACAGCGGGACCCGCTTTTACGGAAATTAACAAAAGCAGATAAAAAATAGTTGGCAGACACAATTTATTTAGTTGACACCAACTTAGAAAAGCTCCTGCCTAAAATTTTACGGAACAAAACAAGACGCCAGATCAGGTGATATACAATATTCTCGTGTTTTTTGTGTCTTTTCATGTCAGGATTTCCTCGAATATATAAAAGTAGCCTGTTTACAGTCTCTCGGTTTTTTTCGGAAATGTTAGTTTTCGGGTCGAGTTTGGGTTACCTGTGCGCCGAACGAGGAAAGCAACTAAAAACATTGATAAATAGATACACTTTTACTTTCACTCTAAAATTAGCATAATATTTGCCATGTGAACAATTGACCTTTGCAATCTGATATTCCAAAGGCACTAAATTATGTAACTTTCATTTTTATACTTTGAACACCCTGCATGCCCTGCGCGCCCTGCGTATTACTCCGTCCGTAAACTCCATCACAATACAATACAATACTTTTTATTCGAACCCTGATACAGACAACGTGTACATAGGTATAAACCCAATAAAATAAAATAAAAAAATTATAAAACTATGTGTTTAAGATATATATATAGAATGGGATTAGTGTTACAAAAATAGGGGAAGAGATAATAGCAAGATTGATAACGGACGTTATGTCAATTTACAATTTCATTATACTTATCAATAATGTCTTTAATGAATGAACTGCTAACCTTTTCATATTCCGAATTTTAAGAACCAGCGATACCTTCGCCAGACCGAGGCTATTTGATGGTTGGTCCTAACCGGAAATTCCCATGTCCAACTTCGTTGGCTGCCAACCTCGAAGGACTTGGAAATGGGCGACAAATTGTTCGATTTCTCCAGAATGTGGTATCGCTGGATCTTAACATTCAGGTAGGGATGAGTTCATTTATCATTCTATGGCCTACCGTAGTTTCGAGTTATTTGGATTGAGCGAAGTGTGATTTTCGTGGCAAAGATTACAGGTTATGCATCGTCAGTATTTGTCGGTGTCTCCAGCCTTTTCCTTTTATTAGGAGGTGAGGGAAAGAGGTTATAAATAAAAAAACACACAGCGGAAACGACCCTAGAAGAGCTCAGAGGTATGAATAACCACAACTGAAACATTGTAGGGTGAAGTCGTGTATTTATTTGTCTAACATACATGTTTTGGAAGGATTTATAATATGAACTATTCAAGCGATATTTGTGAGAGTATAAATACACAAATCATGAGATTGGGCTGCCTGTGGTAATATCCTCTAGTTACTGCCTTGTTCGCCAACATTTTGTCGCTTATATAATTAGCTGTACAATATTACAAACAAAGGAAATCGCTGTCTTAGCCAATCAGGTGCTGCTGATAAATTTTCGAAGAATATGATTGGATACGAGATGGCGGGAAAAGCTTTCTATAAATAGACTACTAAGTTTACCGAGTTTGAGAATGTTTGGATAAATACGAACTGAATGGCAAGCTTTCAAAAATCGGCCCTCCCTTCATGTTAGGCCTAGCTACAAATATCAGGATATTTTTGAGATATTTAGAAGCACCTGGGATATTTAGAAAATTACGAGATATTTAGAAAAAAAATATTAAATTTGGGATTTTTGCTATGGTTTTATAAGTTCACGCATGTTTTTACTCGGGCTGCCTGTGGCAGCACCGAGTCTTAAAATGCAAGTCGTTTTTTTTTTATTCCGTGTAGCAAGCGTTCAGCGCATGCGTTAAAGGTCAAATTCACACCAATCAGATCGCACTGTGCTGGTCACGCAACAATCGCCAAGTTAATTTATTTACATAATTTAATACAGTAAAGCAAGATGGCGGAATCCGCGAGCAACTTTCTCTGTAACTTGGAGTCTCATCTCTCAAATGTAAGCCAGTTTAATGTTTTATTTAACTTCACTCATGCGAAAGCCTTCCAACAGGCTCAGGATATTGCAACTGGCGCTATTGTCGGAGCCGAAGGACCGCGTTTCAGTTTACCCAGATGGCCAGTGCTTTTATATACGACACGTACGACGACCTGAAGCAAAGGGGCCAGGATCCGGAAAGCTAAAATTCGAAGAAATAGATATTGGAATCTATAAGCCATCGGTTCGCTGTGCTGCATTTAAAACATCCGAGAAGAACATCTTATTTTGGGTGAAGGCACTTCAAGACCAATATTATGAGTCTCTTAAAAACTGTCAGAGATTTAAATTTACCGTAAGTTGGATCAGAGAGTATTGAGATCAAGTTATTTCGTTCCAGCGAGGATATTGACCTAGCGGAAACGGTACAAGCTGTCGAAGGATTTTACTTATAATCATCCACAACAGGAATAGTTATGTGCCAAGGCATGGGAAAAGATCGAGTTTCCCAGATTACAGATGAAAGTAGAGAACTTAACGAATGAAGAAACAGAGGTCACGCGCGACATGCTTGAGAAAATGAACATGTTCAACACTTTATGTTATACTAAGAAAACAAAACAAATTACAGAGCCTGCAAGTTCACAAGTCAATGAAAAACCCCAAGAGCCTGTAGTTTTGGATCAACATATCCTTGAAACTCCAAAAGCAACATACACATGAGTCAAATTCAAACCGGAAGAGATGGAATTCTTTAGATTCTTCACGACAACCCGATCCCTATTCATCAGAATACATTTTCTGTGCTAAATGACGAGATTTTATAATTACCTGACCGACAACCCACTACTAAAGAAAGGGACCATGAAGTACGGTAGTACGGTTAATTCTCGGGTTCAAAACAATGAATATATGCCTGCTCAAATGCAGTGTGTTAAACTGTTTAAATTAAAAGGTCAACATACGAGAAAAACAAAAATATTAAATTACATATTTACTAGGGGAGCAGAGAAATTTTATGAAAGTCACCGCGCTACCGGCCACTCCAAAAGACTGCTAAATTCAGCTAATAATTCTTCCCTTTGGTTATTACTAAGAGATTTCAAATGAAAGCGTATTTCATCTTCAATCTCATTGTGGCCCGAGTGAAAGCCCAGATGGGCTCTTGTTTTCTTTGAAACTTGAGATGGAATCTACTTTGTAAGTAGTACAAGTAAGTAGTACTACTAAGTACTACTTCCAACCCTGAACAAAATGGCAGATGCTGAAAGTTCGGAGGCTTCGGTTCCTGCTGAACCTGAAGCGGTTCCTACAGCTGAACCGAGTCAGTAGAAAAACCGAGCACAGTAAACAATCGAGTAAACAATCGTTAACTGATTATATCGGGGAGTCGAAACAAAGGACATAAAGTACCTGAGCTAGCCAGAGCAGAGACGCTATTTGGCTTGAATTGAACAGAGTTTATATTGTTGTTTATGTTTAAAAGAGTATAGCTTGGGTCATAGAGATGAATGTCATACCATTGATTGTCAAGCAGGGCAGAAAATGCTGCTGTATCGTCAGTAGCGATGTACTGAACGCGTTCACATGTACTAATAGTCACTTTGTATAGACTGTGACGCATTCCCGTCTTGCCAATAAATGATGTTTTTGTGATATTTATAGCAAAATGATAAGAAAATATTTGGGATATTTAGAATTTTTTCAAGATATTTAGGGGGAAAAAGCGAGATATTTAGAAAAAAATCGGGAATTTCCGGAAACATATTTAGGCGATTTTACGTGATATTTGTAGCTAGGCCTACTTCATGTAGGATAGCCTGCGTAGCAAGCGTTTCCGTAGGTTTTTTTGAAGCGTAGGAAGATTTTCGCTATTTGGCCGCGCGAAAAATGGTCTCGCCCCATTTTTCGCGCGGCCAAATAGCGAAAAAGTCTTCCTACGCTTCAAAAAAACCTACGGAAACGCTTGCTACGCGGGCTACATGTAGGACGACACGAATTGCTACCAAATTGTATTCTATTGTATTGTATTGTGTTGCGTTCTATTGTTGTATTGAATTGTATTGTGTTGTATTCTATTGTATTTTTGGTAAAAATTCGTGTCGTCCTACATATTAAAAGGGATTGCCCAAAAATCGCAAAAAATAAGAGAGAATGTTTTTTTTTGGGGGGGGGGGGGGGAGCCAACCAATCATGTGATCTTTCTGTGATGGGGTGTGGGTTCATTTTAAATTTTGGCACTCGGTCCCAGTCCCTTCCTCAACATATAACAATCCATGTGTCAGTTGCATCATGGGAAGTTTGCTTGTTTGCTCGCATGGCATGCCGGTACAGTTTACAAGCCGCCATCTTGTTTCTGTGTGAAGATGTGGTGGGAAGTTATACCACCGTTTGCTATTATGGTGGGATGCATTACTGGTACGGGCCTGGGATTGAAGTTGATCGATCGGTTATTCCATAAAGGCAAGGTACGTTTAACGAGAAATATTTCTAACCTCGCAAATAACAATAATCATTGCATTGACACTCACAAATAGTTATGGCAGTCTTTCTCCATTTTACAGTTTTGGATGTACATAATGCACCTATCAGCGGCTTCCCCGAGGGGAAACCACGGAGATATGTGGGGGAATACAGGAGGATGAATGCAAACATTGCCCCTGGGGTCGGGGAAATGCTCGACTTTGTTCTAGGGTTGGAAAACTGGGGTGGGAGATTTGTTCCTTAAAGTTAAAGGTACTAATAATGAAGTTCAGTGAAGTGTCAATAACGTTCCATTTTTATTTTTAAATAGAGTGTTAAATGTTATAGAAATAACGTTAGTAACGAGATTCAGTAGTCAATTCAGCTCCATTAATCTCATTTCGTGCAAAATGACGGTGGATTGTAGGTCGTGGAAGACCTAACCAGGGACTTTGAAAGGGATGATTCCCCTACCACTGGGAGGGGGGGGGGGATCGTCAAGATTGTTTCTGCCTTTTTACAATCCCCCTGGTCAGCCCGGGGGTCGACCCCTCGGGGAAGCCGCTGATAGGTGCATAACTTTGTACATTTACGAGAATGTATACTGTTGTGCTGTCGTATTAAAGGGCACAATTGCAGAATACCCCCTTCCTTCAAAAGATCAGTTGCAAACTGTGCTATATAATTTAAAATTCTCCATTTTATATGTCAAATAAGGGGCATTTGACATTTTTTAATCAGAGCATTGCAAATGCCACACCATGGCGTCAGCCAAGCTACAGTACAGCCTGGATGTATGTTAACATTTACACGCGTGTAACGCATGTGTACAAAATAAATTTACTACACGCATTTGAGTGTATTACACGCGTGCACTACACTCGACATGTATTACATGCAAAATGTGTGTAGTTTTCCTTTGTTATACAGTTATTGTCAAAAATCAATTTGGCATGAAATTGTTTGTAACCTGCAACTCCAGCGCCATCTTTAGATCTTCGAGCGGTTTCAATTACCAACGGTTTCCGCCAAAACTTAATAAATTATGCTGAAGGAAACTTTTGATTGTATGCTCCGCATTCACTCTGGAATTCACGATATCGAACAACTTGCCCTAAACGTTCGAACGACTTGCCCTTACGTTCGAACAATTCAACATCACAAAGTGATGAAGTCAAAACTGCAAATGTTCGATGTGATTTGTGTGATCTCACGCTAATAACTACCCTGGTCCCAGAGGGGCTCAGGTACGAATATACTGTAATGTGCCGCGATCGAAAGAGTTTTGATTCCCAGAAGGAGTTTTGTTTTGCGTGACGACCGTTGAGCCCCTCTGGCCGCTCGAATAGCCAACCTCAATCTCATGCCCATAGCCTCGCTTTTATGTTTACAAGTCTAGTCAAACTGGTTTCGACTCAGCGGTTAATTTGCATGTCACTTTCACGTGGCGAAGTCGTGTGTGATTCAAAACATAAAACATGCCGTTGTTGGGATTTGTGAAGATAAAGGAAACTTCTCCTCGATTTACTTCGTCGGGTTTGATGTTTGTATCTCCCAATGAGCATGCTTTGATTCCTCGTTGTTCTAGCTCTGTTATGTGGGAGTAAATCAGGGCATATAGAGGGCAAACCACCAGTACAATTGCTCGTTTTGGATAATCGAATGTGAAGGAAGAAGCAAATACCAGGTATGAGTTGGAAAATCAGGCCAGTAGGCTGTACTGAGAAGACATCAAGCCGCTTCAAGAACATGAACAGACTTCAATTCGTTTATTTCGAGGCTAACTCAAATTGTACAGCACTGTGAAACATTAACGTTTGTGTATAATCTGTCAAGACTCGTGAACCGGTTTGTAACACAATCTCAAGATGAAAGCCAATCAAAATGTTCCTTTGATCCGAATGCCTCAGTTTCCATGGCCACAACTCAATCAGGGACGAGGTACAGATTCTGTACCGGAAGAAACGAAAATCTCTACTCGGGCGGCCAGAGGCTCGTCGCTTCGCGACTCGTGCTGAAATCTTGATTTCAGCTGGTCTCGCTTCGCTCGCCCCGACGATTTCAAGCCTCTGGTATCCAGGGTAGCTAATAACAGACAACAAATTAAAACTGAATGGAATCAAACCATTTTTTGCACCAGGTTTCAGATAGGTAAATGAAGTAAAGCCTTTCAAAACATTTGATTCTGTCAGCATCTCTATTTCTAAAAGAGAATTATATCTGTAGAGAACATTTGGTACAATCTCAAAACAAAACAAACACGGCGTCATTGATTATTCAAATCAGTTCGCGGAAAATGTCACACTTCTGTGTTGCGGAATTCAAGATTCGAAACTCACAACCTTTGAAAACGGATCCACATTAAATAAAAAGAACTCCAAAATGTCTGTTTAGTAGACGTTATCATTTGCCAGCAAAGTTGAGAAGCTTTGTGGTGATTTAAACTACAATGCAATAAAATCACAGTTCCCCGTGAAGTTGGCGGCACTCATGTTGTGTGAAAAACCAGACAATCAGTCTTCACGGCTGAAAGCACATGACTTGTCAACAAATTTTGAAGGATTGACAGATCTGAGTTGAAACTACAGAAGCTAAAGTTTATCAGATGAACTATTAAAAAACACCAAACCAGCGCTGGGACGGTGTTTCGTACAAATGTCAGGATTATCCGTTTATAGAATGTTTTTAGTCCTCCGTGAAAGCTCCAGAGGCTTCGATTGAGTAATGGATTGAGTACATCGTTCGAATGGTTGCTTGTAGCGTTCGAACGGCAAAGTGATTGTTCAAACGGATTGAGTGGATCGTTTATACGATTTTCACAAAACGTTTAAACGGGCTGGGAAAAAAATCCAAACAGTTTCATAAAACGTTCGAACGATTTATAAAATCTTTGAAACGGTTTCTCAAAACGTTCGAGCGGACACCGAACGGTCTCTGAACGACTGTTCAGGCCGTTTGTTTTTCACACGAAGGAATGTTTTCCTGTGTGTGGTCACAATTGAAGGGCTGTGTGCAAAAAGGGCATAAGTGATTCTTGATTACGTTCTAAATTCACCCTTAGAAAACAAAGAAATTGTAGGAGAATTTAGAATGTGATCAAGACTCAGTCACTTACTGTATCTCTTTATTTACCCACGGGGCCTCTTCATGTAATCAATGCTCTTCCAGAGAGCCGTGTCTATTATATATAAATTACAATATAGCTTAAAACCTATTCTAACTACCGTATTTTATCACGTACATGTACAAAATGTACAGGCCGCACCTCACATACATTGTATAAGCTGCACCCCTAACTTCAGCCTGATAAACAGAAGCTTGTTTTTCCCGAAAGGTTTAAGGAAAAACCTCGTGTATAAGCTGCGCCACAAAATTAAGTAAGAGTAGTCTTGGTTCGAGTTCATAAATGCCCGTAATTGAAGCAAAACTTCTTCATAAGAGATTGTCATATCACAACAACAAGTTGGTTACAACTTTCCTTGTCCTTTCTTGTGTATATTTTAACCTGCTATCTTTAAATCACTTCAGAATTCTTCTGCTGTTATTCCCCCATTAACCAACAACATATTTAAGGAACTTCATTCCTTTAAGCGCACAAGAAAGTAAGATTTTCTGGCAAAACAAACAGAGCTGAATCCGAATTTCTTAGATTGTATTGGTGGACAGAGTTTGTTTGTGTAAAAATGTTACTGAGATAGTCTGGCACACTATCATGACTGCATTTGTAAACCATTGAAGCAAGTTTAGACTGCTGTCTCTCATATAGCTTCTTCCAACCCAGTTCAGCTAAAATGTGATCAGATCTGATATTGTATCCCAATACTCTAACTATGGCAATCACATTTATTAATTACACTCCATGTAAATACAGAGTATGAATAAAGACTTGTTGTTGTAATTTGAACTAGTGATGATCCTGGCAGCTCTATTTTGCAATTTTTGGAGTTTAACTGACAGTGTGTTCCCTAAACTACCCCATACCTCACTACAGTAATCCAATTGAGGTAAAATTAACGCTTTGTAAATTGTTATTAGGATATCTTCAGGGAGGTATGGTTTCAGCATGTGTAGTACACCAAGCACCTTGGCAATTTTTTTTAGATATATAGTTCACATGAGCCTCCCATGTAAGGTCCTCATCAATATTAACGCTGAGGCACTTGAATGAACTCTTTCTTTCAATTTGCTTTCCATCTACATTTATATTAAGATTACTTGGCAATGATGCAATTTTTTAGCGAGTTCCTAATAGCATGTATT
This sequence comes from Actinernus sp. WN-2022, assembly GCA_030867875.1. Lineage (NCBI taxonomy): Eukaryota > Metazoa > Cnidaria > Anthozoa > Actiniaria > Actinernidae > Actinernus > Actinernus sp. WN-2022. The sequence goes on from JAOWCC010000853.1 coordinate 18,768,742, forward strand.
TAGTTTTAGTTACATTTAAACTAAGCTTATTGGCATTTAACCATTCATGAACGGTTTCAAGATCACGGTTCATTAATAGTAGGATCTCCTCTCTGTCATCCGAGGCCTATGTAAAACTCGTATCATCTGCATACGTACGCTAGATGATCAATTAGAGTTGGGCAAATCATTTATGTATAACAGAAACAACAGAGGACCAAGAATAGATATATGTGGAATACCACACTTGACAGTGCAAGACTCTGACAAAATTCCGTGTACTCGTGTCATTTGTGTGCGATTTGTAAGGTAATTTGTGAACCATGCTAATGCTTTCGGTTGAACCCCGTATAATTTTAATTTTGTTATGAGAATATTGTGATCAGTAGTATCAAAAGCCTTTTTAAGATCGAGAAACAAGACTGCATTTATTAAGCCATTGTCAATATTTAGAAACCATTCATTTGTGGCGTCTAAGAGAGCTGTTACAGTTGAATGCAAAGGCCTAAAACCTGACTGGAACTTTGCCAGTATATTATTTTGAGTTAGGTAATCATAGAACTGATTAAATACAGCTCTCTCAAATACCTTGATTACAACTGAAAGCACAGAAATAGGACGATAATTATTAGGGTCTGTCTTGGAATCATCTTTAACAATTGGAGATACTCTAGCATTTTTCCAGTCAGAAGGTAAAATGCCAGTATCAAGAGACAGATTAAAAATATGCATTAAAGAGGCTTGCGGGAATAGCATCAAGGCCACTGGCCTTCTTTGTCTGCAATTTATTCATTATTTCAAGTACTTTGGTCTGAGATAGGTTTCTTAATTCAAAAGTAGAACTCACTCGATTAATATAATTTCTAAAATCAGAATTTGGAGATGGAACTGCAGAGGCCAACTTAGGCTCAATATTGATAAAATGATTAGTAAAAGCATTGCTAATATCAACAAGGTTTTGTATATCAGCATCATTTACTTCCAATTTGGTAGGCTCAATGCAGGACCTATCCTTCTTAGACAAGATTGAATTAATTCCACTCCAAGTCCTGCGCATATTACTTTTATTTGTGGAAAATAAATTATTGTTGTAATGAGCCTTGCTACTTTTTATAGCCATTAATAATTAATATATCTAATGTTTTTTTGGTCATTTGGATACGAAGCTCGTCTATGTGCTTTTATAGTAGACTATTTATATTAAGGGCAGCGATTTTAAAACCCTTAAGCTTAGGTAGGTTGAAGTCGAGCTTCGTACCCTGACCGTCCGAGGGAAAGACAGGATCGTGAGTTGAGCTACCAGGATCACTAGGGATAACCCGATGGCAAGGTTTGTCTAAGGGGTGCAGTGGTTTGGGAACTCATTTAAGATGTTTAATAAAATTACTGGACATGGCTGAATTACCAGAAGGTAATAGATGGAGTCCGCCTCTGTTGAGGTCTTTAACCGTAATGTTAGAATGACTAATACGATCCCAGCTATTCTGCCTGCAATATTTCTTTAGTTTTTATTCACTTGACTTACTTTGCTGTTGAGGGTAGAATCTGATCTACAGACGAGTTCAGATATGGTTACCTTAATATGTGATTCTGCTTCGTTTTCAATTGTTCTCGCCAGGTTAACAATTCCTTCAGTGCATGATGACTTTGACTTCACTGTTTTGAAGGTCGTTCGTCCCGCAATGCAAAATTATCTCGTTGGGCTGATGTTGTATACTTGGCTTGATATAGTGCACCATGTCATGAATTTTCGCCCCTAGGAATGGTTTAACTATGACGCGATGACCCGCCATTTTACCTAGATCCCAGCCACGCTGATTCCGGACCATGGAGTCACCGATAACTACCGTTGTTCGCTGAGGCCGTATATCCACAGTTACTGGATGAGTTGATTCAGTTGGAGTCGTCTCACTTTCCTTCTTTTTCTTTTTATTGCTCGACGTTGCGTTATTGTTGTCTGTCTTAGCAGAAGTTCCAGGATCTGATTGTTTAGATGGCTCTGGATCCATTGTTCCCATCGTACTCCGATGCCCTTGACTAATCGGTTCCGAGTCATTAGGAGGTGTTAAAGGAATTTGGTTGAGCTCTTTGGATGATAGGCGGATGGAAGTTACAAGGCTTTTGTTTTTCTTCTTTAAGCAATCTAAGTTGATTTGCATATTCCTTGTTTTCATTTTTTAGGTGTTTAAGTTCGACCAAAATATTTTCAAATTTTGATTGAAAAACTCCACCACTGCCGGATCTTTGGATAATATTCTTCTCAGCAATAGAATCAATTTTTCTTTCCAACCTTTCAACACTAGTTATTAGTAGTTGAATGGCATGATTTGATTTTTTGCAACCAGTGCAGCATGCTTCCTGCACACTACCGGCAAAGTCACTTTCAATGTCGCTACCGGCGCTACCTTCTTCATTGGAGGATAAATCTAAAACCTCCTGACTTATGGGCTGAGTGGAAGTTTCACTCGTTGGCATGTGCTCCAAATGATTAGTTTCATTAGTCACACAATCTACATCGTCCTGCTTAATTAGTACTGCTGCTACTGTTGTTGAGTTGCTTTCCGAGTTGCTCTGACTCGCCATTTTGAATTTGAGGTATCTGCCCATTATTACTTGTGGGTGCTGGGTCAATTCTCGTCTGATTTGCTTTTCAGATTCGTCAATTTCTCATTAAGCTTCTCTGCCTCTTCTAAAGATGTGCACTTCTTGTTGCCGCCGTGTAATTGGCTTTACATTCGTCCCAGGACATACAGATTCCTGTGTTCTCCTCGTGCCACCAAACATAGTAACTTGTTTTAGTCGTTTTGCTCATGGCAAGAGGTACAATATCGTACTTAACTTGTTTCAGTGGGCTGTTAAAATGTATATTAAAGTCTTGTAGAGGTCTTCAAGAGTAATATTTCCTTATCAAGTCCAATGAGTCTCAAGAGTAATCAGAGTCGCTTCATACACGTCCACATCTGCCTGTGTTTTTAATTGTCTTACGCCCTTTTTGCACACAGCCCTTCAATTATCGTTTATGATATGACTAAAACACAGACTTAGCATTTACAATGTATTAAGCGCTTCAGTTCCTTGCTACGAACTTATTTTTGAAAAACATGTAAGGAAGTACATGTATTGTCGTAAATCTTTGCCGAAGTTTTTAGCTGAGGATTCTACACTTTAGTCCAATGCTAATTCGGCTAATTGTGGAAAACTTTCATTCGTGAACCGGTATTGTTGATCTACGGTATTCTTCAGCAGTTATTCTCTGGAGTTCAACGAGTTAATGAGGCACTGAGGTGCGTGTAGTTCCGTGCCTGTAGTACACAAAAGTGTGTGTAATTACACTCAGTTGAGTGTAGTACACATGCGGAATTCCATGTGCGTTACATGCAAAATGTGTTAACATACATCCAGGCTGTACTGTATGCAAATGCCCAATTTTGGGGCTTTGGAACAAGTGCAAATCTCTTATAAACATTTATGTAAAATTTGCTATCTTGGACTCTTTTTGACAAATCCCAATCCCCCAACTTTTCTTTGCTGGCAAATGCCCCAACCCCAGGACAGACTGACTTATCGAATGCCTGTATAACCAGGGAGATGGACAGGTTTGGAATTGGTAGAGACATTAGACTCGTTCTTTGAATGATTTGGGTTCAAAAATGGTTAGGGTTTTTTGAAATTTGTGGGATAGGTTTTAGGGGTTGTTGACAAATCAAAAAAAATTATTTGGATGTTAAGGGGGAAGGGGGTTTTGGCCTGTACGTTAAGAACGCAAGTTTTAATGTGTAACTATTTTCCAGACAGGAGCCATGAGCAAAAAGGAAATCATTTCTGTCTCTGTTGTTGGCCATTTTCAAGACCCAAAGTCCAATGTTTGGGGGGTGATGATATGTAAATTTTTCAAAAACATACTCCGAAGTTCAAAATACACAGAGCACAATGTACATTTTTCAAAAATGTACCCCAAAGGTCTAAAGTACCCTTAAAGTAATACATACATGTATGTTCAAAATAATGCCATGAATTAAGGGAAATGTGGGCAAACTAATATAGGTGGCTACAGTGTGTACTTTGAACCTGACAGAAAATAGTTTCCAGCTTTTACTGACAACCCTGAGTAAAATGTAGTTGTCCTTGCAAATTGTCTTGACTCCAAAAGGAAGTTTGCAAATTGGGAGTCCATCCATTGTGACTAGTGTGCAGTTCTTGTGCTTGCTACCCAGCTCAATTAGCTTATTATAGTTATTCTGGGCACAGTTGTTCGAAGCAAGGTTAACTTTAACCCTAGGTTACATGTAGCATCAAATCTGTAAATGTAATCTGTACATTTTAACCTTGGGTTAGCGAGTTAACCCTGGGTTACCGCTTATCCTCGCTTCGAACAACTGGGCCCTGGGTAGCACAAGTATTACCACTGGCCTGTCTAAATGTCTGTAAGAAGAAAAAAATCCTTTTGCTAATAATAAAGTTGTTGTTGTTAGGGACTGTTCGTTAATTATAGCGGGGGGTACATTTTTTGATGGTAAAAAATGGGCGGGATACAGTGTGGGGGGTACATTTTTTGATGGTAAAAAATGGGCGGGATACAGTGTTTTACAGTATATCGAGGGAAGGGTATGTTTTTAAGAATTAAATTTTTTGGGGGGTACATTCTTTGTTGTGCTTATTTAAAAAATAAACTCCAGCCCCCCTCCCCCCCTAGCTATAATTAATGAACAGTCCCTTAGTGAAAGCTAGCTAGGATACTCCAGTAATTTCAGTTTCATGTTCTATTCTATGGACAGCCAAAAAGATACCGGGTGGACGAGTTCATGAAGAGGATGATGGAACGAGATAAACAAATAACTGGAAATGAATATGTTCAAAAGGTATATTTTAGACAATATAGACATATACATAAGTTTATTACCAGCCCTTATCTTATACAGGACATTGGTTGTGCTATTAATAACAACAGCACATTTGATAGAACTGCAACAAGACTATTTAAGTGTACAATGACTCCTTACTACTTTACAGCGCTATTTCCTTAAAACACTCATAGACGTACTTAGCCACAGCTGTGGCATGTGGCAGATTGATAAGAAGGAGGAATATCTCATTTTCTGTTAGATGGTTATTTTCTTATTTAACTGCCTTTTTATTTATTTTTAAATAGCTCCATACGTTTCATATCATAACATTTACATTTGACGAGAAAATGCCTCATCTTCAACTTCTGTATTGTATTTTGTACAAATTTTTTCTTCTAACTTTTGATATGGCCTTACATGTAAATGCCTTCCTACTTCAATTGAAGGTAGTTATTGCTGATTTGGAGTTTGGTTAGTACATGTAGCTGAAACCAAGTACAGTACACGTTTTTTAGTTTCTCTGTCCAGCTGTACAGGTGGGCCCTATTAATGCAATCAAACATTGCCTTGTCTGATAAATTTGACTTATCTGATGATAAATACGATCTCTTTCCCAGGTAACTAGTAGCGGGTGAGGACGTCTTTTTGTTGCTCTCCCTATATTTTTCCTAAAGTCTGTCTCTTGCTGTTATATTTCACGTAAATTTCATGGCAAGTTCAAAATAATTTGATGGAACGGCGGGTGTTCTACAATGTAGCTGTAGCAGTCGTACCGCTTTGAAAAGTATACTGAAGTTTTCCAAATGGTTGAACATTCACTGTCAAGTCACTTCGATTAACTCAAAATGAACAAGAACTCAACAAGAAATGGAGACGCGAAAAGGATTGGAACTTTACTTTGCATCAGATGGGTTCCAAAAGGTAATGGAAAATGTTTTAAATCAACGAATCATTTGATAAGTATATTAGCTTGGAGCATTTCAAGAGTTTAATGAAAGAGACAACGAATGCAATAGTTGACCAAGCTGTGAAAGAGGAGTTTGAGAAGGCAGTTAAGGTCTCGATAAAGGTTCAAAATGGAAAAGTTTCTAAAATGCGTTTTTTTTGAAAATTCAAAATCTAAAAGCCCTAATCTAGCATCACAAAAAAACTCAAACTCAAAAAAATTATTTAAAGCCTTGAAAATGCGACTTTTTGATTTCCCGCTAAAATAGGCGCGAAAAATGATTGACAGCTGCTGTCATTCACTGGGCATGTTATTTCATTCTCGCTATCCTGTGATTTTCTGCGCTACTTTTCGTTCGTAAAGATTTCCTACGTTTATAATGCAAAGCCCAAAAGTGTAGATGTTGATCTTTCTTGGTGCCGTATTCAAAAAAGAAGAAGAAAAAAAAAGCATGATTTAGTTTGGAATAATTTAGTTTGGAATAATTTAGTTTGTGAGTAAATTTGGAAGCGGGTTTATGGTTCTATACTCAATTCTAGTTCCAAGAAGTTAGAATCATCGAAGACTGAAAGTCCACAAAGAATGAAGCAATAAAGTTTTGTTATCTTCAATCGGCCAAAAATTTAAAGAGAATTCAATGCACGAAGCTAAGGTTTGCTGGTTTTGTTTCAGCGTGATGAAAATTTTTAGAATGACATAAACAGTCTACCGTGTACATTGGTGTGGTCGAGCCGTGCGCTTCAGTGGTTTTCCCTGCATGATATTAATTGTTTGCTTTCTGTGGTGCCATTTTTCTGTACTCCTAAGAGAGTGTTTCTCCTTGAAATTAAGCTGGAATCGACGCTATAGCGTAGAAATATATACAACATCTACGCTTTTAACTTTTGTTCAAAACGGATTAAATATATACTTTCTTCAATTCAAGACCTTTAAAACGGTATATAGTACGTCTATGTGGCTTTAATTCTGACGTTGCAAGAGCGTTTTTTCCGAAATGACACGTTGAACCTTTATCGAGACCTTAAGCCCCTTGAAAGACGCGTAGACGAATTAACTCTAGAGCTTGCTGCTGTAAAACTACAGGCCGATGATAACGAGCAATACTCAAGAAGATAGAATATACATGTACATGTACGCGTTCATGGTATTGCGGAGGAAGATGGTGAAAACTGTTATGACAAGATCGTCACCTTTGCTGACAACGATCTAAAATGCAAAATTGCCAAAAGTGAAATTGATAGGGTGCACCGTGTTGGAAAGCTCCAAAGCCCTGGAGAAGATGGAGAATCAGTGCCGAGAGCCATTATTGTAAAACTCTGGTCTTACGAGACAAAGAGCCGTATCATGAAAGCTAAGAGAAATTTGAGAAGTAAGAGGCTGTATGTGAATGAGGATTTGACTGCACGAAACAAGAAGCTTGTCGATATCATTCGAAGGGAAAAGCCTGATTTACGCAAATATACAAGCGATGGGAAAATCTTAGTCAAATTGACTGATGATAGTATAGTCAGAATCAGGTGTATGGAGGACATGTTATTTTACAGACTTTAAGTCTGTTTGTTCGCAGTTTATCTAGTTTATCTAATTAGTTTTACCCGCTACACTGTATTCTTTTATAATTCGCATTACATCTCGATTGGAACTAAATCATGTACTCATGTCTGATTTATTTTTCAGACTTGAAGTCCTTAGCGTTATTTATATTAATTTTAATCTCTTAGTATTGACTTATAGTTTTTTTCTCAGCATTTGATATTTCTATTTACAAATTTCATATACACTTGATGTTACTGCCATTATTCATCTGCACACTAATTAACCGATTTTTGTCTTTCCTAGTTATATTATTTTAATGCTCTTTTTTTACTATTTGTGACTTTAATTGGCAACTTGAGGCACGTACCATGTTTTATCTCTATTTTGTACAAAATGGGGGTTAGTCTAGAGAACTATAGGGCGGCTATTTGACTGTCATAAAGTTCACTCTGGCAGGTCTGCAGTCACTATTCCATTCGTGTATGCATGCTTTCTTATTTTCGTTGATTTTTCTTGCTATAGTTGTGAGATTCCTTTTAATTATTTCTGGAAATGTTGAAGTAAATCGTGGTCCAAGCAAACCTTCTCTCTTACTTGGTCACTTGAATTCTAGAAGTCTTTTTAGATGCGATAAATTTGATGAAATTTCTGCTATTTTGCATTTACATAGGTTTGACGTATAAATTTGCATTTTCAGAAACGTGGTTGGATGTTTCTATAAGTAATGAAATGATTAACATTCCTGGATACATCCACCGCACAGACATGACAGAAATAGGCATGGTGGAGGTGTCGCTATTTATGTGTCTACGACACTTGCATCTAATAGGCGCTGTGATCTTGAATGTGATTTGTTAGAACTTTGTTGGGTCGAAATTAAATTAAGTTAAGCACACATTTCTTTGTGGTGTTTGTTACCGACCACCAAACAATAACATTGAGTCGGTTTCTTCTTTCTTTGAACAGTTGCAATGTGTCATTGATAAGATCCATCAAATTTCTAATGCAATTATTATCTTGATTGGTGACTCTAATGCTCATTATGATTTGCAAGCACCATCCGAGAGCACCGATACAGGAATTCAGCTTTATAACTGGCTTGCTTGTAATGACCTTTCCCAACTCATTTTTGAACCAACACGCATTACAAACACACATGCGACACACATGCCAGGGTTTTTTGTTAACACTGTCACTTTAAGCCCTCCTTCTAATTGTGATCACTGTATTGTATTTGGGAAGAAATACTGTAATCTCATTAATGCATTATTCTCCATGGCGTCTTTCTATCACAACAACATCGATTTATAGAGAATATACACTGTTTGCGAGTTGTTAGTAAAGAAAAAAGTCATTTTAGTCAACATGTCAGTTGAAGCCTACATCCCCTATAAAACTGTTATTATACGCCCCAGTGATAAGCCCCGGATGACATGCAAAATTAGATGCGCTATTCGCAAAAGAGAAATATAATAATTTGAGAACGACCTCTAGATGGGAATCATATACATGTACGTGTAGAAGTCAGCGCAATTTTACAACAGCATTAATACGAACAGCTAAGAAAAAGCACATAGAGAACACGAATAAAGTCCTATCAAATCCAAAGACGCTACCTAAAAAATGGTGGACCACAGTTAGGTCTTTAGGGCAAAGGAAAGTTAACCAGTCAATTCCATCCCTTTTAGAAAATGGATTAATTCTATCGCATCCTAAAGAGATAGCGGACATTTAATGTTTATTTTTGCAGGCAAACTGTTTTAGACTCAACTTCGGCAACTTGTCAACCTTATCAGTTTGACTATTTCCTAAGTGATATTAATACAAGTGAGGATGACTTGCATAATCTTTTGAAAGGTGTTGACATTTCTAAGGCAAGCGGGCATGATGGGATTGGAAATAAAATTATAAAGCTCTGCGCTGACGGGATTTATAAAATATTTACTCGTTTAGTCAACCTATCGCTTACGCTTGGTCAATTCCCCAGTATGTGAAAAATTGCAAAATAATGTAATCCCTCTATTTAAAAAAGATGATCGTCAAAATAAGGAGAGCTACAACTGTATGTCCAGTTTCACTTTTAGTGTGTTTATATGAGGTCATGGAAAAAGTAGTTTTCATTCAGCTATATAATTTTCTTATCAGAATCAGGTTTTTGCATCCTTTTCAGGCAGGCTTCCACCCACAGGCTCCGTATTGGGTCCACTTATTTTCTTAATCTACATAAATGATATTACGACTGGAATTTAATCGAATTGCTATCTTTATGCAGATGATACTACACTATTAGAAATTGTTGAACATAACTGTACATTGGATGTTGCAACTAAGTTGAATTCTGATTTGGAAAAAATTGATACGTGGGTGAAAACCTGGCTTGTTACAATGAATGCCTCGAAATCTAAGACTGTGAATTCTTCGGTAAAGCGTTTAAAGCTCTACCATCCACCGCTATTTCTGAATAATGAAAGTATTAAGGAGGTTGATAGTCATAAACACCTTGGTCTTATCCTTTCCAGTAACCTTTCTTGGAGAAACCACATTTTACAATTACATGTACACCAGAAGGCAACAAATGTTCTTAATATGATTAAAAGCATTAAATATAAAGTTAATCATTCAACTTTACGCACGCTCTATTAAGTTTGGTGAGGCCTCTTATGGAATATGGGGACATAATTTGGGGTGGCTGTAGTGAGGGTGAGTGTGCTTTGTTAGAAAATGTGCAGTATGAAGCAACTAGAGTTATATCAGGAGCTACATGAAAGGGACAAGTAGAATTAGGCTCTTAAATGAGTTGGGGCTCGTAGACCTTAAAAATAGAAGAACTGTTCATAGGATCGTTACGTTTTACAAAATGGTCAAAGGTTTAACTCCTGCTTATATAAAAGAGCTCTTGCCCGAGCAAGTAGGTGAACGTAGTCAATACAATGATGCTTCGTTCCAATGAAAATTATACACTGTTGCCCTGTCGTACTGAGCATTTCCGTTGTTCTTTTCTGCCATCCTCAATACGACTATGGAACGATTTAAGTCCAACTATAGCAAGCATACCGCAATTACCTGGTTTTAAGAAAGCTCTAAAGGAGAGCTTTAGTAGTAATGATTATGACAGACTCTACGACTTTCCGTTACTAGATTTGCATCAATACATGTATGTCACACTCGCTTATGATTAGGTAACTCTGCTTTACAGTTGTAAATGATAACCTGTTTAAAATCAATTGCGCACCACCAGCTTTTTATCTCTGTGGATCTGCCAAGGAAACTGTTAAACACTATTTATTAGAATGTCCTCTATATGCTGCAGTGCGCCATACGTTATTTGCCTCCGTTGCACTTTTAATCCCTCACTGGCAAGTTACATCGGATAATATAAAAGTGAACATACTACTCCATGGCTCTTCTGAATTAAGCAGTAATAAAAATATAGAAGTTTTTAAAGCAATACAGTTTTATATTATTGAAACAAAGCGCTTTGATTAATAAAAGTGATTGTTTTTGGTCCTTGTAAGTTTTTCTAATTATCACAATATAATTTGACATATTATTTTCTATTATTTACTTATTGCAATCTGTTGTTCCTGATTTCTGTTTCCCTGCGTTATCTGTCATTATTATAAGTCGTTTCCTTTTTCTCTACCTTACTTGCTGTTAAAAAATGTAATTGTAATGGTAGTGTGAGCTTCCTAGATGAGCACCTGGTGCTCTTGATCATGAGGCAAACACTAATGTAAAAAAAAAAAACAACGATCTCCTTAAAGTGTAAAAATAAGTTGATCTTATTTGAAAGTCCTTTCGAAATGAGGAAAGATGGCGTTTTCCGTTTGTGAATAACTCATCTCATTCCAGAGATATTCAGGTTTTTGTAATATGTAAATTAGATTACCTGTGACGTCATGACCTTGACACAACCTGGAGACAGATCACAAAATAAAGAAAGTCTGAAAATAGTGGCTAAAAATAATTGATACTTTGCACATGTATGATACTAAGGAAAACACACATCAGTGTGCAAATTATGACGTTGCCATAGAAACACTCTTGTCCCCAGGCCACTTTCATGATAAAAATAAATTCCTTGATTTCTCCTTCGTAATGTACAATTTACTGCTGTTGGCGCATCAGACAATTACAAACAATGTAGGCATTGTTATGCGAGGTTTAAATAAAATCGTTTTGTAGAACAGAGTCATAAATTACAATCAGATAATATTTTATGTTCAATGTCAAATGAGCCTGGGACCAAGAGTGTTTCCATGGCAATGTCATGGAATGCACATTAATGTTTATTTTCCTTAGTACGATACATGTGAAAGTATCAATTATTTTTAGCAACTATTTTCAGAGATATTCTTTATTTTGTGATCTGTCTCCAGGTTCTGTCAAGGTTAATCTAATTTACATATTACAAAAACCTGAATATCTCTGGAACGAGATGAGATATTCACAAACGGAAAACGCCATCCTTCCTCATTTCGAAAGGACTTTCAAATAAGATCAACTTAATTTTCGTTTCATATACACTTTAATGAGAAGCTTCTTTTGATTGTTTGATGCTTCAAGGGCAGCCTTCCCAGCTCAGCCCAACACATGTTTTTGGACATTTATGTGCATGATTAGCAAATTTATGCTTGCATAAATTGTAGTTAATGACCAACCACAGCCCGTTGTGTATATATAAGTTGAATAGAGGTGGGAAACAGCTTCCCAGTCAATTCCCCTCCATTGCACACCAATCATATTTGTCAGTGCATGTCTGCTGTCATTCCTTGAACCAATCACGGCCAAGCAGTTCTTGTACGTCGTATCTCTGGCACGCTGCCAGTCAGTTTTCCTCTTGGCAAGCTTCATAGAAGGAAAAGGTTCCCACACACAGGAAAAAAATGTCAATTCCCAACTTGGGTCAAACCTAGGGAGGTCCTGGGTCTAGTCTGGATTTTCAACTTGGGAAACATTTAATACCCAGCTTTGTAAAAATAGAACGAAATCCCAACATTGGATGAAATTGGGAAATGTACAATTCCCAAGTTTTAATTCCAAGTTTGGGTGTTCTTAGCCCCAAGTCCAAACCAACATTGGGTCCAAGTAATAACATCACAGTGATAACTAATTAAACATAGAAATCTTGAGTTATCCTGGTATTATATAGTTAGACCCAAGACTGGGATTAACTTCTAGATATTGGGTCTGGGTCAAGTTTACCTTACTTTACCCCTGTTCCTAGGAATTCTTAGGAATGGAGGTGTTAATTTTCATGGTAAATTGGAACATGAAATTCCAAGGAATTCCTAGGAATTCCAAGGATTACTTGATCTTCTGAGGAGCATGGAAAAATTCCTAGGAATTCCTAGGAATATTATTGTTGCCTGCAGGGTGACTTGGATTCCTAAGAATTCCTAGGCGTTTCTTGGTATTCAAGGAATGGGAGAAAATATGTCACTTATTAAATGAACTGGTGTTCATATGAAACAATAATTATCTCAAAATATGTTTTATACTGCCTTTATTTAAGACAACATAAATGACTTGGTATACTGAATAAAGAGGTAACATACAATCCAATTACTAATCCCTATGACAAAACACGAGAAAATAAAACAATTACAAATTAACTGTACTGTTATGAATGTCCATTACATTGCAATTTAGTGGGAGCTTGAGTCACCAACACTGAAATTATCCCCCAATAATTTCCAGCTCATGAATTTGATCTGATCTGCAACTGATCTAAGACCTCTTCTTGTTCAATCAGTTACAAGAAATGCGAGTCATCAAGTGAGCAAGGTCATCTGGCGGCTGCAGAGCTCAGTGCCTATAAATATAACAGATATTTAAATTTTAATACTTTAGTCTTTAAGGAGATCGCTTCATATCAACCTACATGTAGTTAAATACACTATGGAAGCAAGGTTAAATGAATTATATTCATAAATATCTTGTTATTTTCTAGTAAACACAAACAGGGACAGAGCTTGGTTAATTCCTGTGAGTGGGAAGAGCATATATAAGCTGTGTCAGAAGCCATCATTGAATTATTCCCTTTTCTAGTTAAAATTCACAACAATTTATGATCGCATCTTACCTTTATAGTTTTCTTATCTCCTGGGTGGTTTGAAAACTCCTTTGCTTTGTCTTTAAGCCATATTATACAGATATTATAAGAGATTCCATGTCCTCAGCCGCCGTCATGAAGCCGTTAGCTTTTGAACGGCGAAATGGCGCGCAGTTATATTTGCGCCCGCACAATTTTCGTCAGCGGTCTTCAGATTAAAGCAATGCATCTTGGGATCTGTTAGTTCACAGCCGCCATGTTTTGAGTGCAGATTTACAGTGCTTCATCCCCGCTTCATCTGAGGATTAATTTGGCAAATGTTGTGGCTATATCAGAGGAATCTAATACGCTAATGAAATGGTCAACCAACTCCGTCTTCAACTGTTTTGCCAAGTCTGCCTGAGAAAGCATGTAAAGCCATTTTAATACCCGACTCTGAACTCTGATTTTTTAATGGGACATTTGTGATTAGAACGAATTGGAAATACATTTAGTGTGTTGCATGGTTTTTGTGGAGGAGGAAAACCAGAGAACCGAGAAAAAACAGGGCTCGGAGCAGTCATCGATCGGCGAGCCAGTTCCTTTTGTCCCGGAGAAATCTACGCTTCTGTAAGTAATTTAGATTGTTTGAAAAAGATGCATAGAAATAAATCATATGGTGATATGGTTAAATGATTGATTTTGAGTGATTTCTTGTGATTGACTGATTTATTGAGCCTTCTATGGATACTTTGAAAGATTAAAAATGTTTTAGAGGGCAAATTATGGTCGAGATTAATTTTAGCATTGGCCTGCAGTGATATTTCGTGTCCAAATTATAGAGTAATTTGTCCTTTATGGTAGTGAGTTGGTAATTCCTAGTAATTCCAAGCTGTCCAAAATTCATAAATTTGAAATCCAAGAAATTGCCAGGTATTCAATGCTTTAAAGTTAACACCCTTCCTAAATTAAATTGCATGACTTAGAAATCTTGGGAATTCCTAGCTATTCCAAACCTTATCTAATTTGTTATCTACAATTCCAAGGATTCCCAGCAATTCCAAACCTTGTGGACTCACACTCATTTGCATCACTTGGAATAGTTAGGAATTCCAAAAAAGCTGGGAATTCATTTCGCAGGGGCTGAGTGCCTACTCAACTTGAGCAATGTAAATACAAGGGAAATCCAAATGCAAAACATAATCATTACAGTTCACACCCTTTGTCCATGACTTGTCAGTCAGAGCAGATTGTCTCTCGCACACTGTCTGACAGAGGGTAAACTATTGATTGTGATTCACTTAGCTGCAAATGTTCATGCTGTACTTTACAATTAAAGCAGTATAATAAAATTATATAGAATCATCTATTGGTTTTCATCACAAATAGTCACACAATATTAATGGCACAATTTGTGTGAAGTAATTGTAGCTGAAAAAAATACTAGTTTAAATGTTTCCACTTTTGTAAGGTCTTGTGTTAATATTGACCCAATTATGACCCGGCTTGGAGAAAAAGTGTTTGTTTATATTGTTAACCCAATGTTGGGTTAATAATTATCCAATTATTCACTAACTCAAATAAATTTTCATAGTTTTCTCATTTGTACACAACATTGGGTTAATATTGACCCAATTATTATAATAACCCAAGGTTGGGAAATTTTGGTCCAATATGGGAAATTACATTCATAAGTTTTTCCAGTTGTGTCAATCTGAATTAATTCCAACCTCGCCCCAAGCTTGCCCCAAGCTTGCCCCAAACTTGCCCCAAGCATGGGAAATGAGAATTGTCCAATTCCAAGTTTGACCCAAGTTGGGATTTAACATTAATTAATACCATGCCAATCATGGGTTAATAGCATGAAATAGACCCAAGCTAGAAACAATTTTTCCCCAAGTCCTACCCAGACTTGTCCCAAGAAATGCTTAGCTCACAAGCTTATATTAACTTGACTCAACCTCGCCCCAAGCTTGCCCCAAGCTTGCCCCAAGCATGGGAAATGAGAATTGTCCAATTCCCAAGTTTGACCCAAGTTGGGATTTAACATTTCTTTCCTGTGACACCCACCCTCCCCTTTGCTCCTGTTCCCACCTCTACTGTTCCCACCTCTAGCTAACTTAGAGCAAGTACTAGAGTCCATACTACAAATGTAGCTTACACCATTGACGTTCTGTGATATGGAGAACAGAACATTGTTAAGAACATTTTATTTACAAACATTATTATTTACATGTACATCATGTATTACACAGGAGCATACTGTAGTTCTGTTTGTAATGTGAGTTAACATTAGGATTTAAATAAATTGGGTTACGGGATGAAGTGCTCCTTTGGTCACCCTTTCCTCCATAGACTCAATAGACCCTATGCATAAGTCCTGGTAACTAGCATGTCAACGAGGCCGGTAGGTCCTCTGGAATGTTGAAATTGAAGCGCCCGGGGAGATTGTGAAATGCACTGAACGAATGTTCAGTGAAACAATGCCGTTAATTTGCTATCGCCTGGCTGATTGTACTATAAACAATCATGTTCAACACATTTCACACCTCCTGCTAGTATTTCAACTTCAACATTCGAGAGGAGCTACCGGCCTATTTTTCGTGTTGTGACCGCGCGAGTTATGCATAGTGTGTATGTGATATCCGTTTCACTGTGCCATGGGGATTACTACCCCTTGACAGTTGAGACAATGCATGTGTGCATTTGTGGGGAATCAGGACCCCCAGGGCCGGCTGGGGGATTTGGTCCCTCAGGGGTTTTGTTTTGGTTTCTAATTACTTGTTTTCCTGGAGTACTTCATCCTCATCCCCTTACCCCATATATATTGTTGTTGTTTATTGTCTGGGGCGGCGGGCTGGAACCATTAATTTTTATAGCAATTTTTGTTTGGTTTTGGCCCACTCCACACCCCCACCCCCACCCCCCCACTTCACTTTTCTAGTGGTCAGCCCCAAAGTATCAGCATACATGTACCTTCTGTAGTTTCTCCTTGGAAAAGAGGCTGGGTACGAGGTTGCTCAACTTCATATCATGATGTCAGTGATAGATGGGCAGAGTAAACCGATTACATACATGTAGAAGCTAGAATCCGGCATTTGACAAAGCTTGTGATTTGATGTTGTAAAATTAGGTTTTTCTTGCACATTATATACTGGTACTCCATTCGGTGTTTACATGTAGCTACAATGTAGTAGACTGTACATGTTAGCATGAAACTTTTTTGCTCCCCCCCCCCCCTCCCTCGTGATGAAACATTTTTGACCCCCCTCCAAAAACATTTCCAGCCCCTCCTCATGTTACCATCCCCCTACCCATAAATAATGACCACTCCCTCTAGGTGTATATTATTTGTCACTGATCTGTAATGGTACAGGATTCATTAAAAATCTAAACAAGCGTTTGTGTTTCAAATACAAAATAACTGTTTTCCTTTTTCTGTTCAGGGATTGTAATCACATTTGGAAGAGCAAGTGTTATGGATGTTGTCAAGTATTCATCTCTGTCGTCAAGTGATAAAACACAATGCAGGAACATGTTAAGATGTTTTATTTTTTTGTGTATAATCCGATATATTTTGTAAATAAAGCATACAGTATTAAGGTTGAAAATCACTCAGTAAATTTTCTTAAGGAAGAGTGCAAATATTAAGTCGCTGAAATAGGTCAACTCTATTGTCATCTTAAGGGGGAATTACAGTTGAATGCACTTTTTTACCACGTTTGCGTAGTTATTACTCTATATGCTATTTCTCATTGGGATTGTATGTTATTTCAAATTCGCTTCATGTACATGTAATTTGCAGTTAAAGGTTTGCTTTATAGTTTATTAGAATTGTTCTAGATTTTTTCATGGCTTTCATAAGTTTCAAGTTTCATTTTATTTTACACTGATTCAGAAATACATGGATAAGAGACAATACAAGACCAGTTATAGAAGATACATAGGTAATAGTAAGTAACAAAAGAAAAAAGGAATTAGTGCGCAGTGACCAAAATAGCCATGAAGCTTTCGAGTTGGTCACTGCTTACATATAGTATACATTTAAGTACATAAATAGAAGAAATCATGGCGCTCGGTCAGTAGGAGGATTGATATAAATAACTAATAATGTCTGGAAATTGAATTTGTACTGATGTTAATATTACATTTACAAGGGAAGGGAACTGAGAATTGAATGAGACTTAAAAGTAATTTAAAAAATACATAAAGTGGAAAAAGAGGAAAAAGGGGACGAATAAATAGAGGCAACTAATAGAGGAAACTAACAGCCAAAGAACCGAGGAGGTTGAATGGACTGAGTCAGTTGAAAGAACCTACAGTCATGTACACTAGTAACTGAATCACTTGATGATGACTTGGGTCCCAAAAATAATAATCCATGAGCGGGATAACTACACAATAGCCCAACAACACTCTTAATTGGCCGGTAACAAAACGAGCAGGGGACTGGAACCTAGTTTATCAGAATTACTCTAATTCTAAAATGAAGTTCATCACATGATAGAGCACGTTGAAATTAGCATGTGTGCCAAGTTTGACGTGATTGAAGTGAATTTTGTCTGAATTATAAGCCATTGAAATTTATTTGTCCCTCCAAAATTTTACAATGATTGTATGGTTTGGAGGGACAACGTTAAAAAATAAGAGAGTTTGTATGGGAAAATTGACATATTTGAAGCCTTCTAGCAATGTCAATATTGAACCAAAGTTCACCAAACTTTCCAGACTAGCTAAGTTTGATCTGTTCTTTTGGAAAATAATGCTCACTTTGACTAGTTATTAATGAATTAGTTTTACTGACTCGGTTCCAGTCCCCCGCTCGTTTTGTTACTGGCTAATTACAAACAATAGAAACAAAGCTTACATAAAACAAACCTGCATGTAATAATTAATGAGTAGTAGATGTTTATTATACTCATCACAGCATTAGACGGGGGTTTCAAAATCCTTGTGAGAATTTCAAATGCCTTGGACTACGAATCCGTTGACTCATATATGAAACATTACTTCAACCATCCTTGGAAATCCAGGGGATTTCTCTGCCAATTCTTAAAGTCTAATGGGCTCGTGAGGATATCGTTCAATAGTAATACATATGATCAGATTTATTGCAGGGAGGTAACAAATAAAAGTTACCACCTTATTAAGCAGTTTTTACTACCTGTTTTAGGGCCGCCTGCTATAACATGTACATACATACAATTTTATTTTGATACGCTAAGCCATTACAACTTTCAACTTCAATTTACAAGCACATGTAGAAGGCTGATTTCCAAATGGGGGTATGAAAACAGATCCTATATATTTACAATAAAATACATGCTCAAAATGTAAATAATATATCATTTTGCAATTGTATAAAAAATGCAGGCTTATAAACTGTGTAAAGCCTTTAAAAACAGTAGTCAGCATAATTCAGCATCAGGTAATAAAGCGGGGCAGACTTCACCATTTGCAACCTGACATGTTATTGGTTACCCAAACAATAGCCTAACCCTAAAACAATACAAACCCTAAAACACTGGGATTCTTTATCAGCGAAGTCCAATAGGATACAAACAGTGAAGTCTAACCGAATAAAGCAACTTTGCTTTTAAATTGTCGAAGCGTACTAGCATTTTTAGCTACCGGACGATTATTCCAGAGCACAGCACCACTTGTACTTAAAGCTACGCTTGAAGAAATTAGTTTTTTCGGCCTTGGAAGTGCTAAGTCAGTTTCTAAATTTGTAAGGTGTACATAGTTTATGCCACTATCAGAAAGTCGAAGAAACAAGGTTTTTAGATTTGGGGAAAATTGCTTATTAAGAATTTTATAAATCATTGATGCCTTATATGAAGGAACTTCCAGTTTAGGGAGTCTAGGACATCAGCAGATCGAGTATTATAATGTACATGTACATTTGCTGCAATTATTTTCTTGTTACTGCTTTATTTCATTGGCTTACTACGTTGCTCAAAAACTACTTTGAACCCTGATGCAGTATTTTACATGTAGTTTCAGCTCCACACCACCATAAAATTACAATACAAACAATAAACTTGATGATGTCCTGGTTGAATGATATATGTACTATCAAATGACTTATCCTAATCATTAATGACTTATATGATCACTTCCCAATCTTTTCACTTGCTTACAATGACTTTTGCCTCTAAAAAGACAAACACACACATCGTTCTCCGTGATTTTAATAGCAACGATGTAACCAGTTTCAACTATTTACTCAGCCAATTTGAAGTTGGACCCCAATCGTTTTAAGGTCGGTAACCACAGATGAACTAGGAAACATTGGTAAATGTAAAGTAGTCAATTTGTAGTCATAAAGTAGTCGATTAAATAATTGGTGTTTGCAATCTCAATAGGATTATCTTTGTTCTTATTATTTCTTATATTTATACCTATAATGATCTTGTATCACTTATTTAGCATACTTATTGTATTATTTAGTAGTAATATTATTGTTATCTCACATATCTTATATTTATACCTATGATTTACTTAACTTAGCACTTCTTGTATCACTTATTTAGCATACTTATTGTATTAACTGATTTAGTAATGATATTCACATATCTTATATTTATACCTATAATGATTTACTTAGCACTTCTTGTATTACTTATTTAGCATACTTATTGTATTAACTGATTTAGTAATGATATTATTGTTATCTCACATATCTTATATTTATACCTATAATGATTTACTTAGCACTTCTTGTATAACTTATTTAGCATACTTATTGTATTAACTGATTTAGTAATGATATTATTGTTATCTCACATATCTTATATTTATACCTATAATGATTTACTTAACTAAAGCACTTCTTGTATCACTTATTTAGCATACTTATTGTATTCATTTAGTAGTAATATTATTATCTCACATATCTTATATTTATACGTATAATGATTTACTTAACTTAGCACTTCTTGTATCACTTATTTAGCATACTTATTGTATTCATTTAGTAGTAATATTGTTATCTCATATTTATACCTATGATTTACTTAACTTAGCACTTCTTGTATCACTTATTTAGCATACTTATTGTATTAATTGATTTAGTAATGATATTCACATATCTTATATTTATACCTATAATGATTTACTTAGCACTTCTTGTATTACTTATTTAGCATACTTATTGTATTAACTGATTTAGTAATGATATTCACATATCTTATATTTATACCTATAATGATTTACTTAGCACTTCTTGTATTACTTATTTAGCATACTTATTGTATTAATTGATTTAGTAGTGATAGTCACATCTTATATTTATACCTATAATGATTTACTTAGCACTTCTTGTATTACTTATTTAGCATACTTATTGTATTAACTGATTTAGTAGTGATATTCACATATCTTATATTTATACCTATGATTTACTTAGCACTTCTTGTATTACTTATTTAGCATACTTATTGTATTAACTGATTTAGTAATGATATTCACATATCTTATATTTATACCTATAATGATTTACTTAGCACTTCTTGTACTACTTATTTAGCATACTTATTGTATTAATTGATTTAGTAATGATATTCACATATCTTATATTTATACCTATAATGATTTACTTAGCACTTGTATTACTTATTTAGCATACTTATTGTATTAACTGATTTAGTAGTGATATTCACATATCTTATATTTATACCTATAATGATTTACTTAGCACTTCTTGTATTACTTATTTAGCATACTTATTGTATTAACTGATTTAGTAATGATATTCACATATCTTATATTTATTCCTATAATGATTTACTTAGCACTTCTTGTATTACTTATTTAGCATACTTATTGTATTAACTGATTTAGTAATGATATTCACATATCTTATATTTATACCTATAATGATTTACTTAGCACTTCTTGTATTACTTATTTAGCATACTTATTGTATTAATTGATTTAGTAGTGATATTCACATATCTTATATTTATACCTATAATGATTTACTTAGCACTACTTGTATTACTTATTTAGCATACTTATTGTATTAATTGATTTAGTAGTGATATTGTTATTCTTTTTTTGAGATAACGTTCATGCGATACGGCTTTTGCCTTGTTAAATAAAGTTTATTGTATTTTATACTTTTTAACTGTACTGACATTCAAGTGTATATTCAACCGTTATGTACACACCAGGAGCCCATTACCAGGAGCGTTCCTCTGTTATGGGTTGGGTCCCCAGCACAGGAGTAGATGAGGCTATTTTTAGATTCGAAATTCCCGCGAAAAGAGGTTGCCGCCATGTTGGTGACGTGCCCTTGAACAATAGATTCCTCGTTAGCTTCTTTTGTTGGGGCACCAACACTTGAATCTCTGGGGATTGAGTGAAAACCAACAATTCGAATTCCCGCGTTGAAAGTGAGAAGAATGATATCTGATTGGCTAAGAATAGCCTACCTTTGTTCTTTCTCGCGCAAAACGCAATGCTAAAAATAGCCTCATCTACCTCTGTGCTGGGTTACAGACACAGTGGGGAAGATGGACGCTCCTGGTAATGGGCTCCCGACACACATCTCGCCCTGTAACAAGTGGCCAACAAACAAATAAATACAATGTAATTCTAATTAGTATATACCACAGTACACTAATTAGAAGCATTGTGTGACGTAATCAGGAATCCATAATAATAAAAACTACAACAAGTGCTAGTGAACAATGGCTTTTTCTTGATCTCACGTCACTCGATCAAGACCTCAAACTGCGCCGTCGTTTAACAAACTGCGCGGGACTTTAATCACGATTTAAAAATCGGGAATCATATCGATTTTTTTTCTTTCTCAATTTTCATCTATACTTTGAAAATGAATAAAACAAAAGGGTTAGGTGCACTTAAATAGTTAAAATTTCTGGTTGCATGGAAGCGAGGCTAGAGATGATGAAACCAGAAATAGAAATCCAGAATTATGCAAATGTATATCCCAATAATCTAGAGTATTGTTTAAACGGGTATCCCCTTTCCAAAAGAAAAAAAAAAAACAGCAAGATACAAAATAGACACTTTATTTGCCTATTTAGAACATTTCAGAAAGTTTGTTTTACAATAGTTGAACTATTTACATAATTAAATACTTGTACACTATCAATGCAGCTTCATGCATTACTACTGTTAAAGCACTAAACATAAAACAATCACCATAAAAATGTGCTTAAACCACCAAACCTAATCACTCATTCAATACCACTCAGAGTTTTTACCATTACTAGGCTTTGTGAATAAATTAGATTTTAAAAGTGGTTTGACCATACTAAAACTGCTAAAAAAATAGGCGTTTTGCAGCTAACAGTATCATGCTGAATATCACTTCAGTTACGAATGAATTGAGCTCGTGATCTTTACTGGATGGGAAAGATCGACAATTGATTGGAGATGGAAAATAGCATTTACAAACGTAACTCTACCAATCTCGTACAAGTACAAATGAAGTCAGATATGTTTTGCCATTACAATCACGTAATTGTAACCTGCAAAAAGGCCATTCTTGATTATAAGTAGCAGTAGACGAACTGTTCTCAGATGCAGAAAGGACTGGTTGTATCTGATACTGAGGTGTCTTCCATTAATTAATACTCCAGACTCATTAGAATAGCAGTGCCTCGTTTAATCCAGTGATCAGATGTCATTGCACCGGCCTTCAGGTCAATGGCTACGACAAATGATGCACGACCGGATGTTCCTGTCCGATTGGAGTAGTAATAACAAGGACATGTGTACATGCCTAAAGAACAAACAAACAACAACAATCAGTAGCTTGTTCATGTCTAAAGCCAACAAATGTTGAACTGTGCATGTATCATACCATGTTGAATGTTAAAACAGGCGAGTCGACGCGTTGAATGATGTAGGAAATAGAGACATGCTCTATTCCATTCGACAAGTTGCAACATCGTTCGACATGTTAACTCTCTTCTTTCAACATGGTATCATACACGGTTCAACAATTTGTTGCCAACAAATATTGAAGCGTGTTCATCGACTTGTGTACACAACCAGGACCTGGCCAAGGTGCCTTTCTTTCTAAAAATCCACATAATATTTAGACTTAATTATGTGAAAAAAGATTTTTTTTGTCAGCGTGAATCCTTGATTTTCTTTTCTAATTATACGACTTGTTGGCTAAAGAAGGTGAAAACCAACCAGGCTCTTATCACGACGGAGCCACAGTACACTAATTAGAAGCACTGGCCTAGTACATCGTGCATTGTGTGACGTAAGATCAGGAATCCATAACAATAGAACCTACAACAAGTGATCTTACAGCACACTACCAAGACCCCAATGGAACAAATTGTCCGGGAATTTAACCACTATTTCATTGTTTTCCTTTTTCATTCGTCCTCAATTTTCATCCAAATTTGAAAAGAAATAAACCAAAAATGGGGTTGGGGCACTTTAAACTGACAACAATACTCGGTGTGTCGAGCACATGTGTGTGGGTACCGCGCCCAAGTCCCAACCACTGCACTATAACAATATTGCCACCAATCTAGAGATGAGATTTTTGTCCAAAATGTAAAAAAAAAGAGAAAAAAGATCAATTTCATACGCGTATTTTAATTTTAGCAGTTTTTGGGACATAACCAGTATCCAAATCACTTGCGGCTAAAACAAAACATTTTGCGACTAGTTTTCGCCTAAATTAATGAATAAATAGAATGTCCAACACTTTCGTGTGTTATGTTTCATTGATATTTTATAATTTTTTCAGCAAAGTCATGCACCATTTACCTTCATTTCCTCGTTTTTATTTCCCTTTAATCACGTGACACGAACCTTCGCTCAGACGCCATTTTAAAGCGGTCTCTTCAAAATATATCGCGGGCGTATCTTTTTGTCGTAAGACCGCTGGATTCTGTGTTTTTTTTGCGACTTTAAATTGCGAACTTGCCACCAATTTTTCGTAACTACTCGCAAAATGCGACTAGAACTTTTGTTTAATTAACTAGGTTCCTGCAGGGGGACTGTTGACTTACCTTTACCAGTCTTCTTCTTATTCTCTACTGGTTTGAAGTGTATTGTTGGTATGCGTGACACAAGCATCATGGGATCGGCTTCAATCAAGCAAGCATTCTTCTTGTCCCAGCCAGCACCTTCAAGATATAGTCCCTTGATCCAAACACCATCCTGAAGTGATAGCACAAATTCATTATATAGTTGGCTTTTCTTTAATAAGAACCATGATACTGTACTGGTTGATCAATACCATGTTTCACTTATTCCTGATTCATGTACATATAATAGTGCAATAGAAAAGTTGCTCAAAACAGTCCCTACACCTCCCCTGCGTGTCACAATATGACAATAAAGCCAGATACATGACCAATCACTACATCCCCTGTGAGTAACTGGCAATAGGTCACACGATCACTCAGTATACCTTCCCTGTAAGTTAGAGTATGATTTAAATGCCAGGGATAAATGTTCCTACACCTTCCCTGTGAGTACCTGTGGCAAAAGGGTCACATGATCAGTCAATACACCTCCCCTGTAAGTTACGGTATGAGATAAATGTCAGGGACATGATTAGTTCCTACACCTCCCCCGTGAGTCAGTATATCAGCTTACCTTGGGTTGCTGGGTGATGTTACTGTCATCAACTGTGGAGACAACAAACTCCCATGACAGTGAGTCGACTGAGATGTTGTTTTGCCGTGCGCATGTCTGTAGCACTGCTGTCAGGAAGCCAGTTGGGAACATAAATGCGGACATCCAGAAGATGATTGGTTGATGCGCTGTCGTCGCCCACTTTTCAAATTGCTCAACCCTTACAACAAGGTCTCTAGTCCATGAAGCTAGCGGCTTATTAGATGGATATGCCTGGATTGGAAATAAACAAAGTAGTTTGTGATACCAGCTATGCAAGCTTCAGAGCTGACAAGTTGATGTGTGGAAATGGTGTAAGACCGTCCACAGCATTTAAAAGACACCATAGCTGTCACAGAGGTCTCGTAAGAAGCCGGCTATTGCTGGTTTTCACTTGACGTCATAGCCGCCATGTTGGTGCCCTTAAACAATAGATTCCTCGTTAGCTTCTTTTGTTGGGGCACCAACATGGCCGCCATGCCCTTTGTCATTTGAATCTCTGGGGATTGAGTGAAAACCAGCAATTGCCGGAGTTCCGGCGGTTGAAATAAAGCAAATACAGACATCTACTTTTCATTCACGGCCGCTTACTTCAAAATTTATTGAAAGCCTTGAATGTATTAGCATGAAGAATATACCTTGTTAGCATAACCCAGCAGCTATCTTTTGGCAAACTCGCCATCTGATTGGGGCCGTCTATCGACCGTGCACGTTTTGCAGACAAAAATCACTTAGAAAAATGCTGTTTTGGTCAGTTTTTTCCCACAGTTTTCTCGGATCGCCAAGTCGATAGAACGGTGGCTTGGCTATACTAAAACAGACTTCTCGCTCTTGGTTTGTATCGACTTTGATAGTTGACTCGGGGCAGATAGAAACACGCACATACAAACGTCTGTACAATAGCCCACTTTACTCAACTATACCTTGGCTTCCGTACAAGATGTAACTCTTAAATTTTGGTTTTAGACTAATTTTGAGGTGTCATTTTCAGCAGTATCGCTAATTTTCAGCAGTATTGCTAATTGAAGTAGGTATTGCAGTGGCAACCTTAGTCTTAAATTGGTCTATTGGAGAGCCGGGGTGGCGCAGTGGTTAAGCGCTTCGTCTCTCACCTCTGTGGCCCAGGTTCGATTCCCGTTCGCGGCGCCATATGTGAGTTGAGTTTGTTGGTATCTCGCCCTTGCTCCGAGGGTTTTTCTCTGTGTTCCCCGGTTTTCCTCCCTCCACAAAAACTAACATGCTCAATTCCAATTCGATCTGTGGATTAGCCGGGTCCTGACTGAGATAATCCCCTATGGTTGTTTCAGGTCTTGTTTTTTTTATTGTGCGCGACAAGAAGCATATACCGAGAGTTGACTATTACGGCTCACCTTGCCCCATAGGGGAGGAACCCTGGCGTCATAGATACAGTTGAATGTTTCCTCCAGGTCAGATGACATCACTACCAGTCCCTTGATACCACGCTCCAGATCAATCAGAGAACTCTTGATTACACGCAGTAACGCGTTATATCGTTCAATCTAAAAAAACAATGACCGTTAGTACAGGGGCGGTGCTGCCGTGTGGACACATGTATCAACTTTTGAGAAAAAAACAAATTGTTCACTCAAAATGCCAGAATGGGGTTATTCGCCCCACCAACTATACGGCCGTAAACCTCTATGCACCACCAACAACTTTACCACCTGTATATAGTTATGGCTTCACAAGTCAAAGACACTGAGGTTGCAAATGCACACATGACTGAAAAGCAAGGTTTGCTGAAAATTATCTCCAGATAAGAAATTGCTATCAAAACCAGAACAAGAAATGGAACGTTCACAAGGAGGAGGAGAAGCAGCAGCAGGAGGGAGGAAGGAAGGAGGGAGGAAGGAGGGAGGGAGGAAGGGAGGAGGGAGGAAGGGAGGAGGGAGGAAGGAAGGAGAAGGCGACAGGGTGCCCACGTCATAAACATGATTTTCAGTGGGGTCCTGTGAAAATGAATGATGCACTTTCATTTCTGATCATCAACGGCTAGATAAATAATAATAATAATAACAATATTTCTACAGGAAAAAACTCCCTCACGTACTGTGATTTTCAGGGAGGTCCTGCATAACTAAAAGTAATAATGAAGATTAAAAGGCTATAAAAGGTTAAGGACTAGAGCTAAAATGCTAAGAATACTAATGTTAGACAATAGTGCTATTACTTTCGATAAAATGATCAAATTCTCAGCGATCTTCGAATTGAGGTCTAATGCGTTCCAGTCTTCGATTGCTTGGAACACAAAGCGCTGCTTTCCCCAATTTGTGTGGACGCGTTGGAGATGTAAATCTCCACTGCGGCGCGTATTGTAATTATGGTATGCATTATTCTTTTTAAGATCTAAGTTAAAATTAATAAAGTTATTCCGGCAAACACTTAAAAATAGCTATACAGCGATGGTTGTGACGGCGACGACTTAATGGCTGCCATTGTAGTTGTTATATAGCTTGTGTTCCTGAAAAGTATCTAGGTAGGTCTAAGATTGTTTTGGAAGCATTATTTTGTTAAATTTGTAAATGGCCCATGAAAACAACAATGTTTTTGTCGCCCCATACTAAATCGGCATAGTCAAATAAAGGTAAAATAAGGCTATTATACAGTGTGATACGGGCATCTAATGAAGCATGCAAGGTTTTCACACGGCGAAGTACTCCAAGCCTCTGACAAACTTTCTTGCTTAGGGCATCAATATGTTCAGCCCAGCTCATATTCTGTTTTATTTTTATACCGAGGTTTTTAAAAGATTCCTTCCGTTCTAGGAGGTAACCGTTTATCTCTAGCGATAAACCACTAAAGGAACTTAACTTACGCGAACTACCAAAAACTACAAATTTACATTTATCTACGTTAAGAGTTAATAAATTGTCATTGAACCATTTGCTAAAAACCTTCAGGTCCGAGTTCAATTTGTATGTAAGGTCCTTTACATCGTTTGAAGAGTAATATATGTCATCAGCGTAAAGAGAGACATCGCAGCACCTCGCACAAGATGGCAGTTCATTAATATAGATGATAAAGAGGAGGGGCCCTAATACGCTTCCTGTGGGACACCAACGGGTATGTGCTTGGCTGATGAGCTGACACCACTAACTGAAGTAACTTGCATTCTCTGGGAAAAGTAAGATTTAAACCACTCCACACTGGGACCGAAAAGCCCAAACTAGTGAGCTTATTTAGTAGAAGTGAATGATCCACGGTGTCGAAAGCTTTCGACAGATCGAGGAAGTAACAAAACCCATGTCCATTTTTTCCAGTATTTGGTCAGTGAAATGCGTCAGCGCAATCTCTGTAGAGAGTTTGGGTCTAAAACCGAATTGTCTAGATGTTAACATATTATTATCTAAAAGATAGGCATAGACCTGTGTATGCACGGTTGGCAGAATAGTAATGGTCTGTAGTTACTTGGATCGCTTCTTTCGCCTGCTTTAAAAAGAGCCGTCACTTTGCCTGACTTCCAGATTGAGGGAAAAGTAGAGGACGAGAGTGAGCGGTTGAATAGCTTTGTTAAAGCGGGGGCTATAGCAGCAGTTGAGTCCTTTAGAAGGCGTGCACTAATTCCATCAAGGCCTATTGCCTTATTCGTTTTAAGTTTACTAAGCTGCTTACGCACAAATTGTTCCTTAACGGGCTGAAAACTAAATGTAGCCAAATTAGTGTCAGTCGAATTATCATGTAAGGAGACGTTTTCCCAAACGTAATGTATCAGTCAATTCCAAACCCGTGCATTCCCCCCCCCCCCCCCCCCCGGGCATTTGATCAGAGGCTTGCTCCCGAGGGTGGGGAATTTGACGAGTATCTAAGCCCTCAGGGGCGGGCATTTGACAAACAGTGGGGGTGGGGGGTGGGGCATTTGATCGGTGTTCAAAAAATACATTACAAATTCGCATCGCTCGCGTCGAAATGGCGAACGTACGTGTCTTCGAGGAATTCCAGGATAATGAGTGCGCATTTGTAGAGGCTTGGTAGAGTAAACCTGCCAAATTTGAAGGCCACTTTCAGAGGTAAATTGCTTATGTTTAAACCTATAAACGTTTTGCTTCATGAACTTTGACCGACTGCGTGATATTAAGTGCGTGACAAGATTTGTGATAAGTTGAATTTGCTGCGACCCTCGACAGCGCGCGAGTTAAAAACTTAATTTTTATATCGGTAAAAGACGGGCCGATTGGTGCCTGTTGCATACTTTATATACCAAGAACATAAGCTAACATATTCAATTTCAAACCATTAATACGTTTATTATAAAGTATATAACAGAAACCAAGAACGATCGAGCCGGTAGAAATGATTGTTCTCATCCCTGACCGGTTGAAGGTGGTTTTCACCGTCGGTGTTTCCTGTAAATTGCTTGAGTCAGAGATTCTGAATAAAACAATGATTTCATTTATTTGTCAATAGTCTTTGCCTTGTAAAATTTTCTGATCCGGTCCCCGATGGTGGGGCATTTGAACAGCCTGGATGAAAAACTGGTGGGGCATTTGAACAGTTTTTCTGCCTTGGTAGTGGGGCATTTGATCGAAAAAAAAATCAAAATGTTCAAATGCCCGGGGGTGGCATGCACGGGTTTGGAATTGACTGATACATAACCTAAGCCCGATTTGATTTTGTTCGCCAGCTTAGTACCAATCGAGGCAAAGTGATTGTTCATAGTCTCAGCGATAGATGAAACACTTGTGTACGAAACACCATCAGCTTGAATAGAGGTCACAGAGGAGCTGCCTTTAGACTTACGAGAGGTAATCTCATTCAGAGTTTTCTACAGGGCACCTGAATTGCCTTTGTTGCTGTTAATCAGATCAATATGGTAATCAGCCTTACACTTCTTTACTAGTTTATTGACGAAAGTTTTTGTTTTCTTGAAAAGCCTCCAATGATACTCGGAGTTAGTTTTGAAGGCTTTTCTGTGGTGAAACTCGCGTTCCCGCATGGCGTTTGGCACATCGGGTGTCATCCAAGGAGCCTGAAAACCTTTAATGCGAGTCTTTTTGATGGGCGCGTGACTGTCTGCGACTTCAGAAAATAAGTAGTTCCATGTTTCAACAGCGGAATTTACGTCCTTGTCATCCAAAATACTCCAATTTATATCTCTTAGTTCTCGAACAAAAGACTGTTGTAATTCCTGTAAGAACGGTACTCTATTGACTTTGGCGGGGCCTTAGGGACACCAGATTTTATCGTGCAATAGACGGTGAAGTGATCACTTATTGTGGATAGAAGTACTCCACTTTAAGAGTAAAGGCGAGATATGCATGGCTGTAGCTAGCGAGAGGCAATTCCGGGGGTTATGCCCTCTAAACCCCGCTAGAGGGCTTGGCGCACCCAGATCACCGCCTTTATAAACACTGCGTTGCCTCTCGTGAAACTCTTGCTATGGTCCTGATATAGTGTGGTTTTCTTGTGAATACCGGTTTACTAAACAAATAAAAGATGGTTCTCCGTGTTCTATAAGAGTATTGGAGGTCTTGAAAAGTTGTGGATGCACGAGCGGAAAGCGAGGAGATCAAGAAGACCACATTTACTGAAATTTAAATTAATTGCAAGTCATAGTGTTACCTCTTGTAGGAGCACCACGTTGAGAGGTGAGGGGTCATCGGACATGATCTTCGCTGTCTGTTCGTAGTCAATCTCTTCAGGGACCCTTCTCAGTACGTCTGCCGCCAGCTCCAACACCTGACAACGAAGACACAGCGCACTTCTGTTAGAGAGGCTACCGAGTAAGCGTATTGAACAAACTGTAAACGGTTAGACCTTCAAGTCTTCTCAGTTAAGGTAGAACGAATTCAAGTGAGAGTGTGTGCTGTATTTAATAGTTGGTCAGACACTTAAGAACAGAGAGCAAATCTTCAGAGCAAATCTTCAAAGTTTCAGAGAGCAAATCTCCATACACTTAATAAGATTAAAGGATATCGTTATACTTATGTATAGAGCTAAGAACCATCTATTACCCGGCTATTAGGACCTATTCTATTGTAATACGAATAAGAACAAAGTTTATAACTTGAGGAATTCTGATTTAAGATTTCCTTGTTTTAATACCGTAACTTATGGAAAGCACTCTGTGAGGTAACCTAGTTGATGCATGTATATGATCCACGCGTGAGAACACAGAGTTTCATCAGAAAACGTGTTACCTCCTATAAATATGGTGATTTTACTTTAGTGGGACTTGCATTGGTTTAGTTACACGTAGGCGTCAATGTAAGTGGTAATCAAGTGCACCTTTTCCTCTCTGCTTTCCCCCTGTCCTCCTGTGGAGACTTGTGGTTGCAGTGACAGAAGTGTGTCAAACAACGTCCTGAAAGAACAGCAATACAAAGTGATGAAAGATGCAGTACCGGCGCGTTTCCTTTTACGTGACTTTCTTCAGCTGGAGTGTGTGCTATCACTGCAGCAGCATAAACATACGGTAATGTCTCTTTCATAATGCGTGTGAGCTGTCTTATGCTTAACTTTGTATACTGGCTGCTGATTCAGGTTCACTTCCTAGTCTTCGAAACCGTAACATTTTTAATTACAAAATACAGTCGAACCTCCGCTAACGGACACCTCCCGTAAGCGGACATGCACAATTCCGCAGTCCTGACCATTTCGACTGTAGAATAACTACAAGTGAAAATGGTGCAATAGGTAACATTTTTGCCGTTGTCTGCCAAAACACAACGTTCAAAAACGAACGTGAATCATTCTGGTGTTTTTGTTCGTCCCGAATGAAACCTACTGTTCGAAAACCTGAATGTAAAAAGCAGTAGAAAGCAAATAAAATAAACAAACAAGATTTGTCGCAAAACCCATCCTGGGCGGTTACTTAAAGGGTATACGTATGCCATGGTATTGCGCATGTAGATGGTATAGGCATCGTTCGCTTCGCCAGAAATTCGAGACATTGAGGCCTGATAGTATATACATGGTAGACATAGCATATTATGGTACATTGGGACACTATAACGCAGGATACATAAAGTACCAACATGTAATTGGGTAATCTCTTTTGGTCCGTTTAGGACCTACTTTCCAAAAGGACAAATTAGCTTGAATAACCGCTAGCTGTTTAAACAAACACACTGCAGTTTCTAGAGTACAGAACAAGGTTTCCAAAGCTGCCATGTTTGTTGGATTTGGTCACTTGTGGTCAGAGCTATGGCAGTCTCAAGACGAGCGATATTACGAGTTTAGCGTGCAAATATGGAGTCTGAGGTTTCTTGTCGAAAAGCTGAATTTTCAAGAAGGAAAATGAATCATCAAAAATGGACTTTGGGACATCAGAAGGGAAGAATACGGTAGGGCTTGTTTATGTGCGCACATTTTTTGCTAAGGTTGTAGATTTGCAGCAGATACATTTTATAAACTGTTATCTGCATGTTTTTAATGTCCACTGTAAATAAATGCGAAATTTTATGCTTCCTCTAAAATCAAAGAAAGGAATCATCAAAGTGTACTACTTGGATTTGAAAATATCAAAACTGAATTGATAATATCTGTAGAAATGCCTCGATCGCACATTTTCACGATTGTACCGTATTTCATGAGAAATAAGGAAAATGTTTAGGATCCCATACATTTCTCTGTAAATTTTCACGACCCATTTCACACAGTGAACAGGGGTCAATATGTGTTGCGCAATAACCATGTCTCGAATTTCTGGCGATGGATTGGTGGCTGTTAATTGGCTACAAACAGTTAAACTCCCTTCCCTCAATGCTTGATTTGAAAGTATTTTCAATATATTCCTTGGAAACTATATCGTTACACAGTTTGTTAGTCATTATCGAATATTTGCTTTGATTTTAACCATCAACATGTCCGCGAGGTTTGTCGAAAATGACTGATAATAACTGTACGGCACGGACTGCGAATATCTCGACCTCTCACCGTGACACAACCCGTTAAAGTTCCTATTTGCAGGCCGCGAACGCGTCATCGAAAACGTTTCGAAAACTAAAGCAATAGAATACTAAAAAAACTTTGTAAAATAAGAGAATACTACTACTAAAATGATACAAATTCTAACCCACTTACGGGTATTAAGAATGGCACTCAAGGTTGTCAGTTAGCGTATCGCAGCAAAATGGCGCATGCGGCAGACGTACGCGGATATCGTACGGCAGCATAAGAGCGCATTCCGTGTTACGGCAATGACGTACGGCACGGTTACTGTACGGCATGCCATGACACTGAAATGGTTCCCCTATTGTTTTTGTCTCTCATCCAACCAAATAACATATCGATGGATCAATGGATCGATCGATTGATCTATCCATCAGCCCACCAACCTTCCCATCTCTCTATCTCCAGATACGGTTAACCCTCTATAAGAGGATTATTAACCGAGACAATTATGTAAGGATTAGAGACTGACCTGCATGTTTTATTGACAAATACATGCAGGGACGCGCTGACTGGACGATGAATAAAGATTTTGAGTCAGCAAGTGCATGTATTTGTCAATAAAATATAAAGTCTCTAATCTTTTAATATTCAAACTGAAAGCGCAGCTTGCTGTGGTCACTAATAAAGCACTGTCATTAGCCAATCACATGCTTGGATTTTGTATTGTGCTCAAAGTTGGAATATTAATAAGCTATAACTACACTGCACATCTTAAAGTGCACCTAACCCCTTTTGCGATTTTAATACCTATGAATCTTTGAAAGGTTTTGAGTACTTCTGCGAAGAAATTTTTGGCTTACAAAGAATACTTTATGTTCTAGGTTTGTTTGAAATGGTGAAAATTTGACCTTTCCTGACCCATGACCGCGTAAGAAAAAACCTGGGTCGATTCTGGATCTTACGTCATCTAATACATTCGACTTTGCAATAAGTTGAATAAATGTTTAGCATTTTGTCTAAAATAACTGTTTTCTTTACTAACAACTCGCAGACTGTATATTCTCTATATATCGATGTTGTTGTGATAGAAAGGCGCCATGGAGAATAATGAATTAATGAGGTGACGTAAGATCAAGAATCGACCCAGTCTTTTTCTTACGCGGTCATGGGTCAGGAAAGGTCAAATTTTCACCATTTCAAACAAACCTAGAACATAGAGTATTCTCTGTAAGCCAAAAATGTCTTCGCAGAAGTACTCAAAATCTTTCAATTATTCATATGTATAAAAATCGCAAAAGGAGTTAGGGGCACTTTAAAGGGGACAGCTCACACAACGAGTCCCGTACAGCAGAACTTAACGTTCCAGGGAGAACTGACCTTGTCTCTATGATCTGGCTGGCGATGTCGGCATTAGGGTGCTGACCGAACGTCTCGGGATGATCCACATTCGGTAACATACTGATGTACTCCTAAAAACAAAGGTATTCATTTATATAGCGCAAATTCTATATGAATATATTCAAGAGTGATTGTTAGTTCCTCAGAATACCAGGCTGTTGTGTCGGGAGACAATCCCCTACTCTTTCTCGAAATAGCACAACAGGTTATTTCACGTCCCCCTCATATAGATTAGAAGAGGAAGGAGAACCCCGGGGGGGGGACTCCCTTATGTGAGGGGTACATGGATGCTCGTCGTACCTTTTAGGGGTCAAAATCAGGAGTTTGGTACCACTTAGGGTATCCACCATCAAACACAGACATTTCTATGTAAAGCGGTACCTTTTAGGGGTCAGGTGTCAATTGAACAAAAAAGCTGTTATCAATTTACATGTACTACAATGGCTGGGTGTCGACTTTGAAGTTGAAGA
Organism: Actinernus sp. WN-2022; assembly: GCA_030867875.1. Lineage (NCBI taxonomy): Eukaryota > Metazoa > Cnidaria > Anthozoa > Actiniaria > Actinernidae > Actinernus > Actinernus sp. WN-2022. The sequence goes on from JAOWCC010000853.1 coordinate 18,803,425, forward strand.
TATCAAAAACCAAGAGATCCCAAAAGATTTCAAAAACATGCTGTAGACATTGTGGAAAAAGGCGGTTTCCTTAGGGCGTGTTCCACTGACTAATACAGAATAAGAATAGATGGAATAGTCTCTGGAAATCACTGGTGCAGACACATTTTGCACTGTAAACTACAATCACTTGCTGACGTATGCTATTCAGGATACATTTTATTAGTATTCCAGTGGCTGAAACTCCCGATATAAGCGATTTGAAGTGATCATTCTGCGTATTCTCATTATATGACATATGATATCCAGGATACATTTAGTATTCCAGTGGCTGAAACTCCCGATATAAGCGATTTGAAGTGATCATTCTGCGTATTCTCATTATATGACATATGATATCCAGGATACATTTAGTATTCCAGTGGCTGAAACTCCCGATATAAGCGATTTGAAGTGATCATTCTGCGTATTCTCATTATATGACATATGATATCCAGGATACATTTAGTATTCCAGTGGCTGAAACTCCCGATATAAGCGATTTGAAGTGATCATTCTGCGTATTCTCATTATATGACATATGATATCCAGGATACATTTAGTATTCCAGTGGCTGAAACTCCCGAAATAAGCGATTTGAAGTGATCATTCTGCGTATTCTCATTATATGACATATGATATCCAGGATACATTTAGTATTCCAGTGGCTGAAACTCCCGATATAAGCGATTTGAAGTGATCATTCTGCGTATTCTCATTATATGACATATGATATCCAGGATACATTTAGTATTCCAGTGGCTGAAACTCCCGATATAAGCGATTTGAAGTGATCATTCTGCGTATTCTCATTATATGACATATGATATCCAGGATACATTTAGTGTTCCAGTGGCTAAAAAATCCCAGTATAAGCGATTTGAAGTGATCATTCTGCGTATTCTCATTACATAACATATGATATCCAGGATACATTTAGTATTCCAGTGGCTGAAACTCCCGATATAAGCGATTTGAAGTGATCATTCTGCGTATTCTTATTCTGGAGGAATACGATCAAACACGCCTTTAAAATGTGATGTAGCGCGATTAGTCAATGTTCAATGCTTCCACATTAATGAGTATGCCAAAGAGCAATACTGTACTAGCGTAAAATGGTACAAAGTTATCATAGTCGAGATCTCAATTTACAGAATTACATATGGCCAGAGCTAAATAGATTGACAAGCCTCGTTTTCACGAATTTTCAAGTTTTTAAAATCTGCTATCTTTGAAGCAATATATGCTTGCTCTATTATTAATTTACTTATCTTATCAGAGGAATAGAAAGTGTTTTAATATTTCCAGATCTCTAATTTACATCTCCCAGTTTGTATAGCTACAAAGCATGTAAAAAAGCCTGAAAATATTTCCGAGATATTTGTGCAAGAGCACTGATTCTCTACCCTGCGTACCAGAGGTTATAACTCCAAAGTTTGAGAAGCCCGAAGCGACACCAACGAGGAGCGCAGCGACGAGAGAGGAAAAGAGCCTCTGATGGCACGACCTGGGTTTCTTTCCTCTCGTCGTTGGCGGCGCTTCGGATCTTAAACTTTGGAGAGAGAGGTATTAGTCCGGGGGGACTCCCATATATAAGGGGGTGGGGATGCTCGTCGTACCTTTTAGGGGTCAAAATCACGGGTTTTGGTACCACTTAGGGTATCCACGATCAAACACAGACATTTTTGTGTAAAGCGGTACCTTTTAGGGATCGGGTGTCAGTTGAACACAAAACTGTTATAATAATAATAATAACGTATTAGGAGCATCCTACAGAGTCTCGATGCTCTTACATATTATACCTAATAGAAATAAAAATTACATGAATATATAAAAAGTATCAAGTAACTAGCTAAAAGCATCTAAAAAGAAAGGTCTTCAAACTTGATTTAAACCTAATTAATGAATCAATACTTCGAATATAATCCGGAAGAGAGTTCCACAGTTTAGCTGCAGCGACATAGAATGATCTGTCGCCATAGGTTACAGTATTACAGACTTGAAAAGATGAGACAAACGTTCTTGAGACTTGGACCACAAATATGGAATTCTTTGACTCCATCTATACGTACCTTACCAAAACGTACTTTTAAAACAGAATTGAAACACAGTCTTTTTGATATTTTATTAAAAGCTGATGACTATCTTGAAGTCTCCCAGATAATTCATGAATGTAAATAATATATTTTTCCTTGAAAATGTCATATAAGTAAATTAAATTATTGCTATGTTATCATTTAATAACACTATTTTTACTGGATATGTATATAATATAGTCACGCTCTTTCTCTTTCCTTTTCCTTCTCTACTTATACGTCACAGTCAGATCTGTGCTATAATTGATTAATTAACTCCATTTGTAATATAATCACCTTTTTCTTCCCCCGCCTCGATTAGTTTAACTATTTGCGGAAGGACGTTTATTGTAAGCTATAATAGCGTCTCCTAATTGGAATAAATTATTGTCTATTGTCTATTACAACGAGGAACTGACAGTAAATTATGTGAACTCGATCTGAGTGAACGAGAAGGTCTGTAAGGTCTGAGCAATTCGCTTATATATTTGGGAGCTTGGCCATGGAGAGCCTTAAAAGTAATTAAAATGATTTTAAAAGTGATTCTATCTCTAACTGGCAGCCAGTGAAGTTTATATAAGATAGGGGAAATATGGTCAAACTTCCCAGCTCGAGTTACAAGTCTCGCAGCCGTATTCTGCACACGCTGTAGTTTATCAAGTTCACATGCCGGTAAACCATACAAAATGCTATTACATGAGTCAAGTTTAGATGTAATGAAGGCATGAACTAATCTTTCACAATCATCCTGGGCCAAGTGCTTTCGAATCCTTCCAATATTCCTAATAGCCAAATATTGTTTACGTGCTTCGTCAGTTGGAGATGGTAATCAACAGTAACACCGAGGTCGCGTGCAGCCAGCTTTGGAGCAATGACAACATCATCAATAGTGATTCCCGAGATCAGATCACATCGTTTGGCATAACGAGACGTGAGATGGACAACATCAGTTTTGTTAGGGTTGCACGCAAGGCCATTGGAAGTGCACCAAATTAGAATATCTTTGACACATAGTTCGGGCCTGGACAACACAACTGAACGATCAGAACAGGGATTGATAGACACATAAAGTTGTGTGTCGTCTGCATACATCATGCAATTCAGGCCATGGGCAGAGATCACATCTTCTAGTGGTGCAAAGAAAAGTGAGAACAAAAGAGGTCCAAGCACGGAACCTTGTGGGACACCATATAACAGCTGTCTGTCAGACGAAGTAGTATATCTAACCATAACCACCTGAGTTCGGTCAGTAAGGTATGAGTGAAACCATTTCAACACGGTTCCATTCATCCCATACCGGTACCGGAGTCTTTCAAACATTAAAGTATGGTCAATAGTGTCGAAAGCTGACGACAAGTCCAAAAGTACCAGAACCATTTCTTGGTGTCTATCAATTGCATATAAGATGTCATTAAACACTCGTAACAGGGCTGTTTCAGTACTATGAAAGCGCCTATACGCGGATTGCAGCTTAGCTAAAAGATCGTTGGCTAAAAGATCGTTGGCAACAAGGTAGTTCATAGTCTGTGTAGCAACTACTCGTTCACATAATTATGTGCTTGTATTGGTACATTTTAGGGGTCAAAATTAGCTTGAACCACGCCCATTTTAGTACCTCTTAGGGGTCTTAACGAAAGTTTTCGACGAGCATCCCCGCCCCTTATATATGGGAGTGGGTGGGGGGCTATTAGAACATCTGGTACTCAGAGTATGCATGATCTCTGTTATCTCAACCTACCCTGTACGCAGAGAGAGGTCCGTCTTTTGGAATGTAGTAGGTAGGCAGTGTTGACAGTCTGGGGTGGAAAAATAAACACGCTCAGGACTAGGAGAATAGACTTCTATTACGCTCTTGAGTAATCCAATCTCACGCAAACGGCTGCTCTTAGTATCGATTAAGCCCGATTTCCATACGATCGCTACGATCACTAGAAAACACTACTAGTAATGATCGCAGCGATAGCTAAGATCGCTGGAGAGTGGTTTCCATTTAGGATTCTAGATCATGACGATTGCTGGTGAATGGTTTCCATATTATCCTTACGATCGCGGAGTACCTTTTTTCAGCGATCACGACGATCGTAGCAATCACGTGGAAACCGGGCTTCAGTAGCTACAGCGATGCAAAAGCTGTTTTATACTTAATACAACGTGAGGTTTGTACACTGAGATCAAGTAACGCGCGTTTCATTCTGCTATTTCCTGTACTCTCATTATACAACTGATTCTACAGTAAAGGGCCGTCTAAACGGTTAAAACATCTCGTAACACACTGCTTTTATAATATAAATTAGGGGAGCATCTCTAAGAACGCAAGATTTCGTTGGTTAATAGGGTTGAGTTCATCGTGTTTTGTTTTTGTAAATGCACGCAATGCGTTATAACAAAATAATCGCCAATCAGTAATGAAACTTTCTTCTGCATTAAAAAGGTTCTTAAACTTTATCCAATCAGCAACGAGACTTTCTTCAGCATTAAAATGGCTTTTTAAACGTTATCCAATCAGCAACGAGACTTATTGTAAACAAACATCAGCCTGGCTTTTCTTATGCCTTGCCACCGTTTGCTCAGTTCTGATTCTCGCCCCAACATTCCCGTCACCCTGTGGACCAGGTGGGACGTGTTCAATGTCCTGGTACTTACTTGTAGTAAGGAATCTGAATGGATATGTCGCTGAACATCTCGTTGATGTACGAATGCAGTAGACGGCGATCCCAGTCGTCTGTCACGTGACCACCGTAATTCACGCCAGCAATCTGCGATTAGATGTCACGTGAGTACCTTAGTGACCAAGCTGTAAGTGCAATGACGTTTTATAGAATAATCGTGCGAAATGCGCGCTCTGATTGGTTGATAGCAATGTAGTATTTTTCCGCTAATTAGCATAAAAAACAAAACCAGGGGTAGAAATTAGCGGTAGCCAACCAGCAAATTGATTTTGCTAAGTTAGGAAAAGAAGTCGACTTGTAGCAAGTCTAGGGGGAGGGGAGGGGGATTATGCTCACCAGATACTTGAGGGCATCCCAAGGCGTCTCTTCATATTCATCGAGATATATACTGAGCAAATTCTCAGACACCTGTATTAGACACAATCAAATAACGTCAGACCAAGCATTCATTCATATCAACCTGTAGTACTCTCAGATGAATAGAAGATCGTAACAGGCCCGAGACTCATCATGCTGGTTACGGTTCAAGTTAGACAGCTAAGCGTCCCTGGATATTACCTTGTCCGAGTGGGGGCTGATGCTTAGAAGACCAAAAATCTGTCTCAAGCGACTTATACAATTAGACTAATAATACCATGATCAGCTCAGTTTTCTTTGTTTGATAAAATCTTTCAACGCCAAGAAAGGTACCTTGACTTTTCAAAAACATTGTTTCTTTTTAAAATTATTCGCTGCCAAGTCTGTATCCAAAAGTCATGCGACTCGTTTTTAAATCAGTCACACACAACAGTCAGACGGTAGACCTTTAGATGGATTGGTATCTGAAGTACAACAACGCGCGATATCGAACAGTCCAGTTTCGCATTCAAGAATTTCTGCTGGATGCGAAGACTACAGATGCATATACTCAATATTGGCCTCTTGATGTTAAATATTCATAAAGACTAGCAACAAGAAACTGTGAGTTTGTTATACTTTTAACTGTTGCACCTTCTCGCTGGTATTTGTGATTATACAATAAACATCGCGAAACGCGCGCTGATTCGTCGATAGCCATGATCTATTAGAGTACAGATGACGTCAAAAGAGACGCACGCTCTATTTTGTTGGAAAAGTTAACTAATTATTTTATAACACAAATAGATGTCACTTTGTGGTGTCTGACCTCTTATAGATGCACAGATGACGTCACAACGTGAAGAGAACATCAGCTACGTCACTCGACTGCGTCTCGTGATTTCTCCTCTTTGTTCTCGTCACATTGTGATGTGGTCTGTGCATCTATGAGAGGACAGATGCAAGGCAGAATGGAATCTATCTGTTAATTAGTTTACATCAGAATGAGACTAATATTGAGTAAGTGCGTCGAAGTTATCGCACAAAGCAGTATTTTTAATGCGAAATTGGAATGTTAGAATCACGCCGATGTTTACCTCAAAATCAGAGTCATTAAAACCATAGACGATGTTCCACCCAAGCATCAGGAACTTTCTTCTCTCCAGCAGAACACTGTGGAAGAAACACAAGCTGAACAACAGCTTCTTGTATTTGTCCTGCTTGTGACAGCGAGTGAACTGTTGATCTGTTATCAGCTGATAAAGACGCTTCATGTTCGCTTTGAGACCCTGAAGGGAAATTAAAGAAACAAGCCATGAAGATTATGTATGCGACTTATAGTATAATCTGATACAGCAATGTTGAACGATGTTGGGTGGCGAAGTTGGACTCGTTTGGCCACCACTTCAAATCAAATATGCCTAATGCAATAACAATGAAACATGCCTAATGCGATAACAATGAAACATGCCTAATGCAATAACAATGAAATATGCCTAATGCAATAACAATGAAACATGCCTAATGCAATAACAATGAAACATGCCTAATGCAATAACAATGAAACATGCCTAATGCAATAACAATGAAACGTGCCTAATGCAATAACAATGAAACGTGCCTAATGCAATAACAATGAAACGTGCCTAATGCAATAACAATGAAACGTGCCTAATGCGATAACATTGAAACATGCCTAATGCGATAACAATGAAACATGCCTAATGCAATAACAATGAAAGATGCCTAATGCGATAACAATGAAACATGCCTAATGCAATAACAATGAAACATGCCTAATGCAATAACAATGAAACATGCATAATGCAATGAAACATGCATAATGCGATAACAATGAAACATGCATAATGCAATAACAATGAAACATGCCTAATGCAATAACAATGAAACATGCCTAATGCGATAACAATGAAACATGCCTAATGCAATAACAATGAAACATGCCTAATGCAATAACAATGAAACATGCCTAATGCAATAACAATGAAAGATGCCTAATGCGATAACAATGAAACATGCCTAATGCAATAACAATGAAAGATGCCTAATGCGATAACAATGAAACATGCCTAATGCAATAACAATGAAAGATGCCTAATGCGATAACAATGAAACATGCCTAATGCAATAACAATGAAAGATGCCTAATGCGATAACAATGAAACATGCCTAATGCAATAACAATGAAACATGCCTAATGCAATAACAATGAAACATGCCTAATGCAATAACAATGAAACATGCCTAATGCAATAACAATAAAACATGCCTAATGCAATAACAATGAAACATGCCTAATGCAATAACAATGAAAGATGCCTAATGCAATAACAATAAAACATGCCTAATGCAATGTGCAAAATGGATGAGAGCACCATATTTGATATACAGCTATTTCAATAATGGCTGTCTTGTGCATGTTGCATGTGTCGTGTTGCACGTGTCGTGTTGCATGTGTCGTGTTGCACGTGTCATGTTGCATGTGTCGTGTTGCACGGGTCGTGTTGCACGGGTCGTGTTGCATGGGTCGTGTTGCACAGGTTGTGTTGCACGTGTCGTGTTGCATGTACGAACAACCTTTTTAGGAATAGCTGTATACAAATTAACTCAGTAACCGTACCTTTGGTGGTTCAGTTGTCATCTTGATGCCGACCTGTAGGATTGAGATGGGGAAGTCTGGGTGCGGGCTGCTGCTGAGCCATAACCTGAAGTCAGGGTGAGGAACCTCCACCTGCAGCTGTTCTACTAGCTTGTCAAGCTGCGGCATCCAGCTGAGCGACAGATGACAGTTGGCCAGGAACACCCAGTTACCCTGTGCCGAAATGAGAAACATCAGTGGTAATACTTGTTACGATGCCGGGCTCGAACTTAACTTCTAAATCCACTTACGAAACTCATTAATAATTCATGAGCAAAAGCAAAGGAAATCACTGATACAGATTTGTCCTGATTTACATAAACTTTTGCTTCGATTTTCTCGGCTAAGATAAGTTGTATCACCAAAATAACTGAAAACATGACTCTATACATTTAGACGTTTGATAAGTACTAGATAAAGAATGAGCGGACGATCTTTATGGGATTTACAAACTCTCGCTTTCAGCTCGAGTTTGTAAATCCCATAAAGATCGTCCGCTCATTCTTTATCTAGTACATACAACACGCCTCTCATTTCATAACTAGTACTTAAGACAATTTACTGCACCAAAATCAACGACTTCTGTCTAGGGCTTTTAAGCACTTTAAAGGAACATGAAGTCGCAGAAATTTGCTGGTGAAAATTATTTTCACTCGCAAATTAAGAAATCTGCTAGCACTTTGCAAGTGCTAATTTCGAGCAGTGCAACGCAACGCAAAGCAACTCAGTGCAAAGCAAAGCAACGCATGGCAACGCAAAGCAACACAACGCAAAGCAACGCAACGCAAATCAACTTTATTTAACGTCGGTAACTCGTGACAGTCTGGTGAGACTGATAAACTTGAGGCCGACGTGGGACCTACGATTTTACGTCCTTATCCGAGAAGACGTGAAGGTCTAACGATGTGCAGTTCCAGAAAGAGATTGTTTTACAAAGGCAGCACCTTCTACTCAGTTATTTTAAGGTTGGTCCGGTCGAGGCTTGAACCTACGACCTCCCGCACGACCGACCGAAGCTTAACCACTGACCTAACCGGAAGGCGGTTTCCTATGAAGTTTAAAAACCCATTTCAATGTTGAAGAAAGTTTCATTGCTGATTGGCGCGCATTAATAAACATGATGCCCAAGTCTTTTATCCAATCAAACCGTACGTTCTTAGAATGCTCACGTAATTTATATTCTGTTTTCCCCCCCAAGGTGCGAGGCTGTACTTACGTCCTTGACGCCCTCCTTGATCATCCTGGTGGCGATGGGAGCTTGACCTTGACCAAGAGACAGCGCGTGGAAGCGGTTTGACATGGCACAGTTTTCAGCGAGCTGCAGTAGCGCACTAGTGGGATCCTAGGGAAGAAAGGGCGTTCATTGGTTTAGAAACGTCTACCATTCTTTAAAGGGGAACTGTAGCCTAAAAATATTCCCAGGTCTTGAAAACGGCCCGAGGTTGCATTATATGTATTGTCTTCATTTAAAGGGGATTATAAGTTTGCTCCAGTCATCCGTTTAGTATATACCCTGTACCCCGACCACGGACAATTATTCTACCTCCTTCCAGTCACTAATGGAACTCGTAAGAAACTACATCCGGGTCTTGAATGGCGTTTTCCGATATCTTTACTAGTGAAAATATCGATGACGTCACATTTCTCGTTTTTCAAAAAAGTTAAATGAACTACAAAGATGCGGGCAGATTTGTCAAAATCACTGAGGAGGGTGGAAACTGCTTGAATCTGCAGCAATGTAACACAGATTTCAGGCAAAAAAAGCAAAATACGAGGATGTTCTCTAATGCAACGAAGAGATAAGAGAACCCGAAAATTTCCTTCAAGAACTTCGAAAGATAACGAGGTTTTTGTTATTGCAGTAGAAGAAAAGAATGAATACGAGTTCACAAACTATGTTATTGTCCATGTAATAAAAAGGGGGGGAAATCAGTGGTTTGAACGAGTCTATCGTCGCTGCGCTCACTCGTGAAATGTTTTGACTCTCGAAGATAAACTTTATATCTTTACACCACCGGCTAATATCTTCTATAATATATACTCCAGTTGTGTTATAGGAAAACAGAATGTAAAATATATTGATGCAACGGGATTCTTACCACACCAGGAGAAAGCACGAAGATCAACGGCGTGCGCGTAGTTGAATCGTCCACGACAGATGACATGTCAAGCACAGGAGGCTCCACGAACCTGTAACACGGATTCAGAGCTTTAAACGAACACGCAATGAAGCGTAATTCGTACGAGTGAAAAGGTTACTGGATTGACTTTGCATGTTCCTCTATAAACAGTTTAAGGAGGCTAGAAAGATTGGTACACTTCTAACTTGTGGATTTTGCTTTCAAGTATGGAAGAGGGACAACTAAAGCACCTCGTCTCTCATATTTAAAAAAAATGTTTAAAGCTTCCAATAATAGCATTTGAAAATAATTCAGTCCCACATATTTTCAAGACACTAATTTTGTTTTAAATTAAGTATGGTTCACGAGGCTGATGTGTTGCCATGGCAACCGACACCATCACTTCAAAAAAACAAAATCCTGTCATCGCTTTAGTACAAGTGTAGCTTTGATGTTGTAAAACTGAACTGACTTTTTTTAAAGAATGTTTTAAGAATACACTCTTTGGAGTTGTATGGTTATATCTACCAATAATGAAGAAATTTTAACTTGTGCTTTTGAGGACAAGTAGTTTTCGCGCCACGAAAGCATTCCTGTTTGCAGGTTTCGTTACCAATATCCGCGCGGTCAGAAAACCTTCTCGAGCCTCCTGTCAATTCCCAAATGTTCAACTTTCTCATGATGAAAGATGAAAATAACTACTCATGTATATTAGCAGAGTATGCTTTCCAGGTATACTGGAGAACATTTAAGACAATTTTGATGAAGTATGGCAAATATTCGAGTGGATGAAAAACACTGCTTTTAAGAGAAATATAGAGCAATTGAAACGATAGTTCACTGCAACCGAAATCAAGTTTCCAGAATAAGGTTTTGTAATCCACTTTAATCTTTGCCATCCTCTATTGAAAAAAAGTCTGAATACCATTTCAGGACATCCACATGGTACAATGTATTTATCTTCTATCTCAGTCTGTTATTTTTGTAAACACTGGTATAATCAACTAAAGTCGATTGAGGTATGCTAACCGCCGTGGGAAGCGAGTAGCAGCTGACGTTTCGAGCGCTAGCCCTTCGTCAGAGCAAAAGAGGGAATTGTAGGTTATTTTTGTAGTTTTGTTGTAAAATAATTCAATTGACCGTGCCTTTTTAGTAGATCTAATCACTTGCTCCAGTATAGTTTCCTCATTTAAACGAGTGGAGCTGCTCTAACTGATAATTTTCTTTCAAAGTACTACAACAATTTTTCACAATCGTCTTTAGAATACAGTTGACACAGACGTTTTATTGTGAATGTTCTATTTCGCGCGATACTCACTTTGAACCCAGATTGTTGACGATAAACGAGGTAGCCGTGAACGAAACCCGGTCCGGCCGCAGCGACCTGACTACCAGCATTCTCTGTAGCTCGTTACACGCGTTCTCCCACTCGCCTGTTGGACATAAATATACCTACATGAGCATACTAAGAACAAAAATAACCGGGGGTGAGGGACTCATTATATTTGGTGGTTGGGGGGGAGTTCGACGTATTTGTAGGGGTTTCGATTGGCGCTCCGGTATTTTTAGGGGGTCTTTTAAGCAAAAGCCAAATGCTTCTAAAATCATATGCCTCAGGACTATACATATGCCATCGGGATTTACGAGAAAATATGCTCGTAATTAAATGAACACAGCTCGCTTGTTAGTGTGAAAATGTGCTATCATCGACCTTATTCGAATTTCGCAGTGACACGAAACGTTACGTTTTCCAGCTTTTAAGATGAGCATCTCAGACTGTTTCACCCCGAAGTCCCCCCACCCACAAGGGAAAATAACTACTTAGATTAGTATTCTATTTTACAACACTCGCACTTCATGCTTAGTTGATTTAAGGTATGGGGGAAAATATTGATCCGGCGGTCTAGGTCAAGCTGAGACCGGCTTGACTGTAGGTAGCTAGGATACGAACCGCACGAATGGTACGAGGGTGGGTGGGTGGGTCCGTTCTTCGGTTTGTTTCTCCTCTGGAATTAGAGATTTTCATGATGACGTCACATACTACAACTACCAGAACTCTTTGCGCGGATCCTGTAGTTCCTCTAATTTGGACCATTGTCTTGGAATTCAAAAAGGAGTTTAAAAATCTGCATGAGAAAGAGAATTTGAAAAGGATTCTGGTCGTTGTAATAAACTGTATGACGCCATAATGAAAATGTCCTATTGGAAAGAACTGAGCAAGAGTACAGTGTTTTCACCGTATTTATTGCCATCCCAATGGCGTAATCCCCAGGCATTTGCACACCTAGCGCTACTGAATGGAGCGTTATTGTACCTTATTTCATCTTCGCATCTCATTGCGAGTGTTGTGAATAGCAGAGGATACTTTCTGATCAGTGGAGAACGTGGCTTACGATTAACTTATTACATACTATGATAGTGGTACGACAATGCTCCGAGCGCACAAGGCGTGATTTAAACGGTACACGAAGTTACGTGCGAATATGCGAATCCATGGAATTGATTTCTGTGCGATTATATCACGTGGCAGCCATGTGGTGTGAAGGGTAGGATCCATCCCGGTTTCTGGGAAACTACCCACCCACCCCTCCCTTGGATATGCATTGTTTATTAATGATTAACCATTGAAGGTTAGGGTGAAGTGTGGGGGAGGGGTGGGGGTATCCCAGAAACCGGGATTGGTCTATGGGAGAACTAACCACGTCCCAAATGTCGCTTATCACTGAAGCAGGACCAGGCCAAAGTGATAAAAAAGTAGTTTTTGACGGTTGAGACGAAGGAACGAATTATGATGGCACGAAAGAGAGGCTCGGGTATTGTCTAGTGATGTGCTGTTACTATTTAAGAGGGTCTGAATGGGGTTAACTGACTACTGACAAACGGCCTTAAAAATAACTGACAACTGACAAATGACGATATTTTTACTGACAACTGACAACCGAAAAATAACTGACAACTGACAAATTTGTTTTTTTTGTGGGTCAAACATTGTAAATTTTCTCTAGTAATGATTAACTAGGGCTAGCTGACAACTGACAAATGGCCAACATTTTAACTGACAACTGACATGTAGACCCCCCCATTCAGACCCTCATTTAAGCATTGAGCGGGAAAGATGATTCATTCTACGTCAGTCAGTTCTAGACTAGTTCATTTTTTCTCCTTAAATGTATCTTTCTAAGGTTTATTTATACTTGTCTTCGTCCCTGGAGGTTCCGAATGCAACTGCATTAGTTGGAAAATACGTTTGCATGCACATATTTTTTGGTCACCTCTAAAGAGTTTTTTGTTGTGGTTTTTCGTATCTGGCGTGGCACATATTCATGCAGGTTGACATTAGTGTGTGTGGCTGTAATTAGGTTATTATTCAGCAAATATGACTGACTGTCACTGCTAAGTAAACTTTCACCGACGAATGTTTCGTGGTAGTGTAGTCAGAATGATTAACTTCTAATTAAAGTAATAAACTGCCTGCGTGGCTGATTAATTTCAAGAAGAAATACTTTTAGGAGTACATGCAGAAAAATGACACCACAGTAAGCAAACAATTAATATCAGGCAGGGAAACCATTGAAGCGCTGCTCGATCCATAGCCTGATTTTCAGGAGGAAGTGAGTGGACGATCTCGTACCGTCTGAAAATCAGGCTACTCGATCCACACCATATACATGCACGGTAGACTGTTTATGTCATTCTAATTTCATCGCGCTGAAACAAAACCAGCAAACCTTAACCTTAATAGCTCCTGCATTGAATTATAGCTCTTCAAATGTTTGGTCGATGGAAGATAACAAAACTTTATAGCTTGATTCTTTGTCGGTGGACTTTTGGCCTTCGATGATTCAAGATGATTCTAACTTCTTGGAACTGGAGTAAATCCCTCCAGCCATTGTTTTACACCCGCTGCCAAATTTACTCACAAACTAAATTGTGCTACTTTTCTCTTCTCTTCTTCCTCTTTGAATACGGCACCAAGAACGATATACTTTTACACTTTTGGGAATTGCATTAACATAGAAATCTTTACGAACGAAAAGTAGCGCAGAAAATAGCCAGCCCAGTGAACGACAACAGCTGTCAATCATTTTTCGCGCCCTTTTTAGCGGGAAATCAGAAAGTCGCATTTTCAAGGCTCTAAAAAATATATGAGTTTTTTTTTTGTGTGATGCTTTTAGATTTAGAATTTGCGAAAAAAACGTATGTTCGAATGTTTTCCATTTTGAACCTTTATCGAGACCTTAAATGGTTTTGGTCATTTCTTCCGCGTGTTACATAAATTTTACAATTGGTCGTCAGTTAAACTCAAAGTAAGACTAATTCATAAGTAAAACTTATTACCTTAAGGCTACTATTTATTGCGACACTTAAATTTTGCGATTTAGGAAACTGCGTATTTCGCGAGTGTTTTAATTTTGCGATTTTGCAAAGGAAAAAATGGCAAATAAATATCAGTCCTGAGTAAAGACAAGTTAAGCCTAAGGAGTACTACTTTTCAGCTAGATTTTCCTTCGCGCTACGCGCTAAATCATATAAACGAACGCGGAAAAAGGTTCACGCTTAACGGTAGCTTGCAAATGGTAGTATTAAACAACAAAACGTGCCACATTTACAACAAAACAATAACCGTTTCTTTATTGCTTAAACTGCAAAACAGGGTAAAGTTTGCGAGTAGAAATTACTGCGGCAACTAAACTTTGCGATTTGCGAAAAATCGCAGATTAGTTGCCGCAATAAATAGTAGCCTTAAGGTATTTACTTTGGCCTCACTAGGCTGTAAAATTATTGGTATTCCCAAAAATCATGCAAAAATAATCTTGACTAGTAAAATAAATAAACTGATACAGTTTGATTAAATTTATCTCGCGTAGAGTGCTAAAGATACATTATGTCAGAATTAATTAAATATGCATCGCGAACAGCAAAACGAAAACCGACCGCATTCAATTCTTAAGAAAATAAAATATGTTTGATCAAATGAATACTTCAGATGCGAAATAATTACCTCCCAAAAAAACGCCAAAAAAACAAACAATTTTAACCGAGGTATTTTCTATGTTAGGTAATGTTATACATTTTATTTTTTTCTAACGCATCGTTGAATGTGGGATCAGACACAACACTGCTAAAACAAATACTTATCGGTGATTCGCGTTGCAGAAATAATATGGGAGATAAATACAGAATGCAACTGGCTCAGCGGCGGTATATACCTACTAGTTCAAGAACACTTCGACGATTTGGTTTAACAAGAAACATGAAACAGTTCTCAAAGCTTAGCTCGAGCTCTCTGCACTGATATAACACAATGATATTTCGTGCAAAATCCTTTTTTTAGAACGTTAATTAGGGTTATTGTTTTCAATGAAAAATATAAAATGTACGTGGTTTTTAAACTTTAAACTCAAAACCAAATTTAAATACAGTTCCGATGAGCAAATAACATACACACTCGGACAAAAACACGCACAGTGAGAATAGCAGTTTGCAGAAAGATAACCCCTCTCGGGTTTATGATTTTAAAGAATGAAATTTTGACATTAATTATTTCACGTTATCGAACTCGCGATATGCAAATATCAGTTCTACACAGATAGTTATTTTCTACTATGCTGGCTTAAAAATTAGTAGTATTCATAGTTGCTTCATGGCTTTGTGATCTCCACTGTAATTAAATGAAGACATATTCGGCAGAAAATGGTACACACGCCAGATTAAAATAAAAATTGCAGTTGTCGAGCCTGTAATTCTGTGTTACATTAGCTCTATATTCGACTCTTTCCCTTCTTCTCCAACATGTGACATTCAGAGATGTGAGACGTTTGATAAAATTACGGTGCAACTTGTAAAACTAAGCCCACAAGACTACATCCGTCCAGGATTAGTTTTTGTAAATACAGCGTCGTTTCAGTGCAGCCATGCATCACACGGACGATTTATTTATTTACACTGGGATGCACCAGACTACAAATAATGCAGATCAATTATTAATAGAAACCGCTATCTAAAATAAGTAAAATTTGTTATTATTATGTTTCAAAAATGAAAATGCGTATGTTTTGCGTACCATTTATAAATTCAAATGGAACCACGGCAAACACGCCAAAGTGTTCCTGAAATAGTAGGTAGACTATCAATACCGGCATTGACCCAGTTGCCTTCCATACTATTTATAGCAACGACAACGAAGGATTCTCTAGCTATTATTTGTTCTATTACAACCAGCTTTTCGTATTGCGTAAATTGAGGCAGCTGCTCTCGCGATTGTGTTTCGTTATTTCACATTTTGAGAGTATGTGTTAGAAAATAAAATATAATATGTATTATCTAACATAGAAGATCTGTTAAAATCTAATACAGAAAAAAAGCCTTGGTTAAACGTTTGGTCTGGCTACCGGTCTGATATCTCTACATCTCGTAAACTGGTACTTTTGTCGAGGCTCGATCAGCAGTCATTTACCAACAATGCACGCGATATATTTTTACTATCACTTGAAATGTGGTTGTATCAAATAACCACTTTAACTGTAATTCAAGTTTGGTTATATCAAATAGTCATTTTTATCGTACGACTTGAAATTTGGTTATATCAAATAACTATTTGTACCGTTCGACTTTAAGTTTGGTTATAAGAAACCACTTTGCCCGAAAAAAACACATTTTCCGTGTTGGTTATATGAATAACCAAAACACACAAAACTAGTAATATGATAAAACCAAATTTGTCGAAATAAGTTTTATCAAATAACCACCGTCATTAAACTGTTGTTTTTTTTATAAATAAGAGATATAATAATAATAATATCATGAGATTTCTGTAACAAATTTATTTAGATATTCTTTTGCGCTTGGCGTCAAGTTTTGGTGGTCCCTTCATGTAGCAACGCATGAATTGCTATCAAAACACAATAGAATTAACACAATACAAAACAATAGAACGAAACACACAATACAATAGAACACAATACAATTTGAAAGTAATTCATGTCTGCCTACATGAAGAGAGAACCCAAGTTTTCCACATTGCTGTTATTTGTGAATATTTAACTCAGAATGAGAATAATACTGAGTTGTTAACAGTCTGTGGTCACTGCATTTAGGAATTTAGCGTGCATAAAACAAATGCGTATTTCAGTTTTTTTGTCACGGACCAGTAACATTGTTTTCGATGTGCAAAACAATCTCGAGGGGTTACGAAACTATGCAAATAAAGGATCAGCAATATTCAGTTACAAAACCGTAAAGATAGCCCTAGCGCTATGCACGGCCTCTACATGAAGCGAGGTTGACGCTAAGGAATACTACAAAATGAGTTTCCGTTTTTATAAAAGACATCTACAGATCTACAGATTTTCAGTTTCTCTTATTCTCCTTGTGGTCTTATGTGGTATCACTGGCCTTGTGATGAGAGTTCGTGTTCTGTTCACTTTCACGAAACAAGTTTACAAGGACAACAGTCTGGTCATGAACCCACCACTTTACACTGCTCTGGGGACGTGCGATATGACAAATGGTGAACTGTTCTGCCCTGATATCCGTAACAGAGGTAACTCGAGCTTATTACGTCGATCTCAACTGGTAACAACACGTATGCTACGCGTGTTTCATTTCTTAGCTCAGAGACATGGGATTCGTTATTGGTTAACTCGAGGTTCGCTTCTCGGTGCGGCGCGACATCGGGGCATAATCCCTTGGGATATCGACATAGACATCTCTATTCCAAGATCAGACTTCGAGGTCTTACAACAATATTACAGTGAATTCCCGAGCGACATGTTCTTACAGACTCAGCTCACGGACCAGCACTTCAGAGTCCCCGTGTCTTCGAGATTGTTAAGCAAAATACGGGATAATAAGAGCTGCTATAAGTACTGCTTCGAACACGGCTGTAAATGGCACGACGGTCTTATGATCGATCTCTATGTGGTGGAACAAGACAATCAGGGACGTTTCGTAGACTACTGGTCTAGCGGTAAAGCTTTGTTAAGATTGTTGTACGGCCCAGATTATTATAGTCCCAGCGATATTTTCCCGCTACAAGCACTAAATTTCGAAGGGTTTTTATTCCCAGTACCAGCAAAATGGAAAACATTTCTCATCAAATGGTACGGGAACTCTTACATGGAAATACCAGAACAACAACAACAACAACAACAACGCTTTATTTGTACCATGAAATAGCAAATTTACATAAGTAAACATAAGAAAGAAAGAGATATTCTGGAAATCTGGTACTAGCTACCTGAAATAACCATATAGGGCTAGACAAGTCAGGCAGCTAATTATTTTACATACAAGATTTATGGTCAAAGCGAACAAGGGCACAAAGAAACAAGTAGTTGGAAAAAATATTTCTTTATAAAAATAGAGTAAATATATACTTGAGAGAGGATGAGAGAGAGAGGAGAGTTAATATGTATTAATAATGTTAAGTTTAAGTTTCTTTTTGAAAGTTAATCTCTTAAGAGATTTTGTATCGTTATTAATAGAGTTCCATATTTTTGCACCTTGAAATCTAATATTAAATTTTCCATAATTTGTTCTTATTAAAGGAAGAGAGTAGGAGGACCTAGAAGCAAGTCTTGTATTATATTTGTGTATTTTGTTGACTGGAATAAAAAAGTTATTGAATGCCAGAGGCAGATTACCTGATTTAAAGTCATACATAAATAATGCATTATGTAAAAATACAAGGTCAAGAAGTTTAATGATATTTAAGGTTTTGAAAAGGGGTTTAGAGTGGTCTTTATAATTGGAAAAGGTTATGATTCTCATGGCTCTTTTTTGTATTATAATAATTGGATTTAGAGTTGAGATATATGTATTTCCCCAAGCAACTATTCCATAGATCAAAAATGGATAAATTAAAGAATAATATAGGTTGATAAGAATGTTTAAATTGACAAAGTATCGAATTTTAGATAATATACCAATACTTCTTTTAATTTTCTTTGTTATGTAATTAACTTGAGATTTCCAATTTAAATGCGAGTCTATCATTATACCTAAATATTTTATATTTTTTTCATTCTTTAGTGACTGTTTATCGATTATCAAGTTAACTATGTAATTTAACTTTTTTTGTGGCGGGTGAAAAATAACAAAATTAGATTTAGTGATATTTAAAGACAGTTTATTAACACACAGCCAATTGTAAACTTCTTGTAGTTCTTTATTAACAGTTAATTCAAGTGTTGATAAATTCTTATTGGCATAAAATAAATTAGAGTCGTCAGCAAATAGATGAAAATCAAATATGTTAGAAGATTTATTAAAATCATTGATATATAGAAGAAACAAGAGTGGTCCAAGGACCGATCCTTGTGGGACCCCACAGGAAATTTGTTTATAATCTGACACAACATTTCCAATTGACACAATTTGTTTTCTGTCTTTGAGGTAGGAGCAAAACCAGTCTTTTGTAATTCCTCTAAAGCCATAGTGTTCAAGTTTCATTATTAGAATCTCATGATTTACGGTGTCAAAGGCTTTACTAAAATCTAAAAAGATTCCACAAGAGTAATAACCATCTTCAATAGATTTTTGTATTTTATCAGTAATTGATAAAATTGCTTGAACTGTAGAATGCTTTTGACGAAAGCCAAACTGTTTGGTATATAAGATATTTTGTTTATCAATATAATTCATTAATCTCTTAAACATCAGCTTTTCTAAGATTATGTTGAATATAGATAGCAATGAAATAGGACGATAGTTGCTAAGATTGGTTTGTGATCCTTTTTTATAAACAGGAATTACTCTGGCGAGTTTGAAGTTATCAGGAACGAGACCAGTGTCAAAAGAACAATTGAATAAAATTTCTAATGGCTTTGATAGAAACTTTTTCAAAAGTTTCAGCACTTTTGTTGAGATACTAAAGGGTCCACTTGCTTTATTTGGATTTAAGGTAGTAATTACTTCCTCAATTTCTTCAGATGTAGTTGGAAAAAGATAAAAACAGTTAGGTTTTTGAGGAGCTAGATAATTAAGTGGTGATTTATTTATTGGTGGAATAAGATTGGCTAGCTCGTTACCTATGTTAGCAAAGAATTCATTAAAAGCATTTGCAATAGATTTAGTATCAACTAGTTCGACATTATCTTTGACAATCTTTGCTGGTATATGACTTATTCTGGGTTTAAGCGTTATGATCTGTTTGATTCCTTTCCATATATTTTTTATATTATTACTATTGTTATTGAAGTAATTATTATAGTATGATTTTTTGCTAATCCTTAGTAGGTGATTTAATTTGTTTCTATAAGATTTATATTTAGAATGATAATATGCTGAGCCAGTTTTAAGGTACTTCTTAAACAGATTATTCTTTATATTCATAGACACTCTAACAGCAGGGGTGATCCATGGTTTAGCCATTTGTTTAATTTCTTTCTTACTTAGCTGTCTTACCGGGATGTGTTTATCAATGATGTATGATATTTTAGAATGAAACGAGTCAAATATTTCATTAACATCATTAGTCTCTGGCAGCTGTGAACTCCAATCAACAGCCTTAACTTCTTCAATTAATACAGATTCATTAAAGTGTGAATAATCTCTCTTGTATATTTTGATATTACTTGGAAGATTGGAGAGTTTATTAATAATCAAAAAGTTAGGAAGATGGTCAGTGAGGTCATGTAAGATATTTCCACTCATTGTGAGATGTTCAGCTGAATTAAAGAATATATTATCAATAAGGGTGGCTGAATGATCAGTTAATCTTGTTGGTTGTAGAATTTGGGGGAAAAAGAAATATGACCCTAGAGTATTAATAAAATCATCTGTTGCTGAATGAGTTTCAAAATTCAGTAAATTAATGTTGAAATCACCCATTATAGTACAATACTTGTTTTCTTTACTGATTTTATCAATGATTGGATTTAGATAATTCATAAATGTATCAAGATTAGTACTATTGGGATGTCTATAAATGACACCACAAATTATATTACGGTCTGTTTGATTTTGAATTTCAATCCACAGTGATTCATACTCTTCCTTAGAGGTTGATAAATCTTTTCTAACAGTGAATTTGTGATGTCCATGGACGAAAAATCCAACTCCTCCAGCATTAGAGAGACTTGGTTGAGAAATAAATTCATAACCTGGAATTTGTGTGTTAAGTAACTGTTCATGATCTGTCTTAATTTTTGTTTCACTTAAGCCAATAACAGAGAAAGAGTGATTTAATTCTGTTAACATGCAAATAAAATTATCATGGTTTGCAGCAAGACTTCTAATGTTACAATGTAAAACCGAAAAAGGGTTATTTGCAAAGCAGTTATTAATTTCTTTATCATTATGGAAGTCATGTATTGAGTAATACTTAAAATTAGTTTGCGAAGGAACGTGTTGGTCGGCATCCAAATCAGAAAGGTGAGGCACATTGCTAACAGATTCTAGAATATCAAATCTAGGTAATAAGTCTAGCTTAGTTTTAGCCATTTGAGCAGAGCAAAGACATCTAGTATTGGAATTAAAGGAAAGATCTAGGAGCTCAGAATTTGTTAAATTTTGGAAAGGAAAAACCTCATTTTTACAATTTGCACATAACCAGAGATCACCGGTGAATGAAAAATAGTCATACATCTTACTTGACAATTGTGAACATTTTAAGTGATACCAGTTATGGCAATGATCACACTGGATTGCTTTGCAGTGCTCAAGAACTTTCTTTCTACATTTAGGACATTTTGTCATGAGTATTTAGGGTAGAGTTAATAAATATCATACTCTTACTTTAATATGTCCATAATTTAGATCAAGTAATGAGTTGGAATAGGAGCAATTTGCATATGACTGTTCACTAATCTGCAGCTCCGTTAGAGGCACTGAGGGCTTGAGTTTATTTGACCCAAGTGATGGTTTAGGGTTAAGGTAATTTGTGGCTGTTCGGGTTTCACTCACCATCTTCATCTGGGACATTGGGAGTTTCAATTTCAATCAGCCTCTTCAGATCCTTATTACTGGATATAAGTCTTGCAGGACTACTATTATCTTTACGAAGCAGGATCTTCCCAGCAGAGGTCCAGATAAACTTGAAGTTCAGGTCATATTTGGCTTTAAGGCAGGTTTTAAATAACGCTTTGTTCTTCTGTGTTAAGCTTTCTGAGATGAAGACCTTTTGTTCGGCGATTCTTATGAATCCAAGATCTTTTGTGGTTTTGTCTCGAAGCTCCCTTTTGGCTTTATAGAATCTGTCTCTTGTTCCTCGGCGGACGAATTTTACTATAATAGCAGGATCCCGGCTGTCTTGCTCGCGGCTTGACAATGGCCTTGTACCAGATAGGCGATGGCTTATAGAAATGTCATCTTCTTTCAACTCTACTCCAATCAGTCTTCCAAGATTCATGACAATATCGTTCGTAATTTCTCCGCACTGGTAAGGGATTCCTCGAATCTCTAGACTGTCTCGACGCGAGTACTGTTCCAAGTTGTTATTTTCATCCTTGAGGTTGATAAGTTCATTTGATGTCTTAAGTACTTCGGCTTTCAATCTTGCAGATTCTTTTGCAGCCTCTTTCGTCTCCCCTTCTAATCTTTTGACGTTCATAAGCAGCTCGTCGTATTTGTTGCTTAGAAAAGTGAGCGAATTCTCCATTCCTTTCACAGTCGCGTTTAATTCATCGATCTTGTTCATCAGTGGCTGGAGCTTTTCAATCTTGCTTCTCAAGGGCTGGAGCTTTCGGTCCAGTAGCTCTTCAATTCTCTCGATAGTTAAATTACTCTTGGCCATAATAGAAGGACGACACAAAACATTACTAGACAAGGAAATATGGGCAGGAAATACTAGGCTGAATGGAGCTCAGAAAAAAAGCCGCCATCTTGCTCCGCTGACCGCTTAATGGTCTTGGGAAATTTGCACCCCCTCCAAATGACAGGACAATACCAGGAGAAAGAATTCCCGATCCTCTACATGACTGTAAACAGTACGAGAACGAGTGAAGGTATACACCAAGTACTCTTTCGGCGAGACCATGTAACTATTCTAACCTATACAATACTTTCTTTACCCACGTTACACCTAAGAGCTTGTCACAAACTCGTTCTAACGTGAACGTGAATACCACCTGCTAACAGTAGCAATGTTTCTCATCTTTTCTCGCCCATTTCGCTGTTTGGCTTTTGTTCTGCCGCCCTCATTGAGTACACTCAAACACGACTTCACATTTTACGGTGGGTAGTTTTTCAAGACGTTCGCTGACCTACTCAGCTCACGTTATTACGATGGAGCTATTTATTTTCCTTTCATTTGTTTTCGAGACTGAAATAATGGCTACATTAAGCGTCACTTCTGTTTAAATCTCATATCAATGAATTCATACGTGCATAGGTTTCTGTGATACGTGGATACAGGAAACAATAATGGTACAATGAACGCAGACAGATGACTATGATGAATACAAAACTGGGATTTCGAAATCGTTCAGAGTAAATGGTCGATAAGGAAAGTTGTGGCAACACAAGGGATGAAATTCTCAGCAGTTTCAAAAGTCAAATCTAGGGGGGAAATAGCCGCCGATTTGCCAGAAAGTCTTTGCGGCTGCGGCAAAAATATGCAATCACGAACGTCGCTTTCCCGAGGCACCAATTTGCATATAAACACGAAATTGAACTTTGCATAACTAGGGACTTTATTTGCATATAAAGACGAAATACAACTTTGCTCCTATTTTAACCAACTACGTCTTCGAATTTCGACGTACGAAAGTGTATTTCTCCTTGTCTTTTTGTTATACATTGTTGGTTTGCCTGATAAGATTTCAGCACAACGCTCTGTTGCCTAAATAAATGGTAATTCCCATTTTCATTATGGCGCCATTTTACTACAACTTCCAGAATCTTTTAAAATTCTGTTTCTCATTCAAATTTATCAACTCCTTTGTGAATTCCAAGATAATGGTCCAAATTAAAGGAACAAAAGAATCCACGCAAAGAGTTCTGGTAGTTGTAGTGACGCCATCATGCGAACGTCCTATTCGATTGAGGAATCAGTTCGTGTTTCCGATTAGTACGGACCTCTTGTAGGATCACCTAGACTTTGCAGTTTGATTTATATATATTTATATCCTTCCTGATTCTTATCTCGATGAGGCAGAGGCAATAAGCACTAATTCATTTGCTGTTCGTAATACACATGCAAACACAACGGGTTAATATTGCCTCCGCATGATTGGTGCATCCGCGTCTTAGTTTTTTTTTGCATTAAACAAACACAGACAGGAGGCCGTCAGTTGACAAAGCTAACCCTCCACTGTTGCAGAACATAACACGCAACTCATTCCTTTAGAACTCATTCATTCCTCACCTAGACTCAATTCGTAAAGCCAGAGAATTCCGGGGGGGGGGGGGGGGTTTACTCTACAGACATTTATTTATTTATTGGCACCTTGTAAACTGTGTACATGAGTGTACACCCAATAAAGTTATTGTTAAAAGATGTTGTTGTACATATTGCGAGCTTTACGGATCATTTCACAATTGACTTTCTCAAATTGAAACCCTCATCGATAAACTTGTAGTCGTCGTCTTATTTGGTTTGAAAAACTTCGATTGTTTGATTCATTTAGAATTTCATTTTGCTGTAACCATGTAAACCCAAAGCCTAAACTGTGGATTTTAGCTCTGATTTTTTCGGTCCAAATAATTGGGCTGAGAGTAATCTCACGCTGGTCTAAGTAAACAATCTTTGAAAGATATGATTTGTCTTTGTTTACCAGCACCATGCAATATATGATGCTTCTGTAAGTTGAGTATAGTCGTAATGGAATCTGCCAAGTTCTGCTCTGCACGCGTCGCTAGAAGCAGTTTTGTTAGTGCCAAGCAACATTTTACAGAATTTTTAATGTATGCTTTCTATTGGATCGTTTTGTGTGGGGCTGTCGTCGATTCCCCATACTTCACTGCCATCGCCACTGCCATAGGCATGATAAGGACGTCAAATAGTTTTAGGGACAGCTTTATGTTAGATCTGAAATTAATTCCCGTGTCTTTCTTCAGCCCAAAGAGGGCCTTCCGGGCCGTCTTTCCGAGCTCTTGCTTAGCTAAATTAAAGTTGCCGAACAACTCTTTCCAAAGTTGGGTAGGGGTGTGCCGCTGGGGCTCTGAAACCCCTTTACTATGTTTAAGGTCTCGATAAAGGTTTGATGTGTCATTTCGGAAAAACGCTCTTGCAGTGTCGCAATTAAACTGATTAAAGCCACAGAGGCTAGGCGTACTATATACCGTTGTAAAGGTCATTGAATTGAAAAAAGTGTATATTTAATCCGTTTTGAACAAAAGTTAAACGCGTAGATGTTGTATATTTTTTAACGCGAAATAACTCCGTCCGTCAGAAGGAGTTCAGCCCTTCAGGCTTTGAAACAATTTTTTTCTTAATTGTTCCTTTCGAATCCATCTAAATTGTCTCAAATATTGTGTCGGGAATTCTTCTTATGTTGCGTACTACAGATTTTATCCCTTCTCAAACCAGGTCATAAAACCTGAAATGAAAAAGAATTTCAAAATTCCCCGATAGAGTATTTGAGAAACGGCTGTTTTCTACGACTCGTGAAAAAATTAGGAAAATTGGACAAAAAGCGAAAAAGCTGGACTTCAACAAAGTTCTGTTTTTGGCCGAAAAGAAGAGCCGAGAAACAGCCCGATAAAGGTTTCGATTCATTTCACGTCCCGCCTCCAAGGGTAACCTCATTAACATTAGCGATTCATATTGTGTTCAGTCTCGGCCGATTACGAAAGTTCAGACGAGCAAAGCGGTATATGCCGATACTTCAACAGAAACTAGTGTTGCTCCCTGCATTTAATTCTATTTAAACTGTTGGTCAATAATTATTGAAGATAACATTGCTTGATTCTTGGTGGACTTTCGATGATTCTAACTTCTTGTAACTTGAGCCAGTTTTTCCTGAGAACTTTACACCCGCTGCCAAATTTACTCACAAACTAAATTGTGCTGCTTTTCTCTTTTCTACTACATTTGTACTTGTTTGAATACGGCACCAAGAAATATCTACTTTTACACTTTTGGGCATTGCATTAACGTAGAAATAGTAGCGCAGAAAATCACAGGATATGCCCAGTGAATGACAGCAGCTGTCAATCATTTTTCGCGCCTTTTTCGCGGGAAAAGTCGCATTTTCAAGGCTTTGAAAACATACTAGTTTGAGTTTTGTGATGCTAGATAGAGGTAATCGGCTAACGCTGTTGCCACCCAATTCAGATCATGTGATGTAAACGCACTTTACTCTGGAGAATTGACTCTTTGAAAATTAATTTTATTTAGATAGGCATGACTGCATTATGATTAGAATGAAAAAGGAATAATTCCCCAGAGTAGCATCTGTTTACATCACATGATCTGAATTGGGTGGCAACAGCGTTAGCCGATTACCTCTATTAGGCCTTTTAGATTTAGAATTTTCGAAAAAACGTATTTTCGAAACTTTTATATTTTTAACCTTTATCGAGACCTTAAGACAAAAAACTCAAGTTCCATACCCTGTTCAAGACAAAGTGTCAAAATTTTATATCCCTCTATAAGACAAATAACAAATTATCTATAGTTGGATGTCAGCGTTTAATGTGATCTTGTATAATGAGTGTCATAACTAAATAAGTCTTCATCAAGCACTAGACCAAATAAAGCACTAGATAAATACCATACCTGTTCAAGATCTGATGATGTGAAAATGGATACCCTGTCTTAGATCAGAAACTCAAAAAACCATACCCTGTCCAGCGGATCATCCTCCCCGTATAGTCCATATCGGGAGTACCCTCCCTCCCCCCCTCCCCCCCCCACCCCCCCCCCCCCCCCCCCCCCCCCCCCCCCGAGAACCCTACCCGATAGATAAGGCTACAACACGTGTACCTCATGGTATCAAAAGACGTGATGAAACCTAGCTCACTTTCACCTCATTTTCTACACATTTATTTACATATATATTTATTCAGCATCATTTAATGTTATACTTTTTTATTAAGAAGCTGTAGACACTATGTTATCGAGTCCTATGACGCGCGTAAGATAGTGTGTTCGTCAACATTGTCGATAAGTGGTCGTGAAGTTTTATTCGGGACCAATTGAATGTGTCGTTGGCTTTCGTGCATTACTCGGAATCTTCATTTAGCGACAATGTCCAATCACAAAATGGCAATGAAGTTGACGACTATATGCCGATGGTGACATGTTCACGAAGTTTCAATTTCGCACGACGATTTGGAGTTTGCGGGAACTAGAGCTAGAGCGGTGAGTAATATTGTTATTTTACCATGAATTTCCTAAGATTTACAAACTTGATCAGCTACAGCTTTCGCAGAGTGTGTGTAACCGGTACTTTCAAGGTCTAGGTCGATGTACTTCCCACCAATTGAATACCAAAGTGTTAATTTTCCTGCTCTAAAGCCTAAAAGTTAACGACCATATTCAAGCGCATAAATAAAATTATTTCAAGAACTTCTATTAAAACTATGAACTTCCTGTTACATATGTAAGAACTATGATGGTGCCTGATTCTATTTTTCAATTTATTTTGAAAGTAAGTGCGGAAGAGGACCAGAAGGAATCAATCACGGTTTCTGGGAAACCCCCACCCCTCACCCTAACCTTTAATGGTTAATCATTAATAGAACGATGTATACCCAAGGGAGGGGTGGGTGGGTAGTTTCCCCCAAAAAAAAACGGAATTGAGCCGAAAGGAGGAAGGGCGTGGTTTTTGTTCAATCCGCCCCTAATTCATGACCAGTCAAGTGTAACAACGTGTCAAAATAAACCAATCAAGTGCGGAGATATAGAATTTATATTCGAGTGTTCAACTCGATGTCGAGTTGAACACGAGAAGATAAATGCCATATCTCCAAGCGTCCATGTATTATTTTATTTATTTCATAAACAATACTGGGCCCGGTTGTTCGCAGCAAGGGTAAGCGCGTGACGTGGCAATCGCTGATTGGCTGAGAGGTGGTAACCACACACGTAAAATTATCGTATTTTTACGTGTGTTCAGACACGATATTTCTCAGTGCTGGAACTCCTTGTAAAACACTGTAGTTCATAGAATATAGGCCTGCCCGCAATAATCCAAATGAAGTTTATCTGTATGGACCGAGCTGTGCTGTGAAAAGTTGTATTCAAACCTATTCAAACGATTAGAGCGTGAAGGATTTCTAATTGCATAGCTCAAGCGAAGCACTATACATATAGACTCTTTGCACGTGACGTCATAGCCGCCATGTTGGTGTACAGTTAACAATAGATTCTTCGTTAGCTTCTTTTGTTGTGTACACCAACATGGCCGCCATGCCCTTTGTTATTTGAATCTCTGGGGATTGAGTGCAAACCATCTATAGCATGAGTGAAATTTTAGCGACTTGTTTTTGCCCGCCCGCCAACTCCCCATTCAATAAATTTTACATAAATAAGGTCAAGGTGCAGTACTTATGTGAATGGGACATTAGCGATCAGATTTCGTCATCCTCTCAAAGTGGTGGGGAGGGGTGGTCCGAAAAACACAAGCGATGATGTCATCGGGGGTATCGCAAGAGAACAATAAAGCGCCGGAGAGAAAAATAGATATACCAAATATACCAGGCGAGATGACTCATCGGGGTAAATAATAAGCCGGAAATGACGTCGCATGAGAACAATAGATGCCTGGAGAGAACAATAGGTATTACGGATATTCCAGCGAGAACAAAAGATATTCCGGGCGTAGAACTCTCATTTATATATTACTTAAATTCAAACTGATTTGTTTTCGCGCGTTGTTCTCAAAATTACGTCATATGTCATAAGGTCCCTTTTCGCGGCCCATATAATTCTGCCAAGAACGCACGAAATATACACAAGAACGCACGAAATATACACAAGAACGCACGAAATATACACAAGAACTCACGAAATATATACAAGAACTCACGAAATATACACAATAACTCACGAAATATACACAAGAACGCACGAAATATACACAAGAACTCACGAAATATACACAAGAACGCACGAAATATACACAAGAACGCACGAAATATACACAAGAACTCACGAAATATATACAAGAACTCACGAAATATACACAAGAACTCACGAAATATACACAAGAACTCACGAAATATACACAAGAACTCCCGAAATATACACAAGAACTCACGAAATATACACAAGAACGCACGAAATATACACAAGAACGCACGAAATATACACAAGAACTCACGAAATATACACAAGAACGCACCAAATATGCACAAGAACGCACCAAATATACAAAAGAACTCACGAAATATACACAAGAACTCACGAAATATACACAAGAACGCACCAAATATACACAACGCCAGATTCAACTTTCTTCAAGATTTGTATGCATGTGTTGTACCCCGTGCAACATGCACGATGCTGTATGATAATGACGTCACTAGTGGGCGTGGTTACCTGGTAGAGGGGTGTTCTCGGGCTCAGCACTCGTGTACCACTGATTCCAGTCACGTGGGTACTGTTCGAATGACGTCACTATGCCGTGAAAGTTGGGAAGTCTGGAAACAAGACACGTGATTAACGGGCTATGTCACCAAATTTTTTTTTGGGGGGGGGGGGAGGGCGTGGGAGTTAAAACTGTGGCAACATCTGTTGCATCACTTCTGAGCTGACAGAGATGCTAACTAGTTTACTAATATCCGCAGTGTTATAACCACCATGTCTTCTTGCGTCAACCTTATACTCATTTGTGCATGGGTTTTATCGCGTCGGAAGCGAGCTGTCTACGTTTTTGCTCTGTCGAAGGGCTAGCTGCAACGCCAGCTGCTACTCCCTTAAGGTTACCGGATACCTTCAAAACGAAAAAGATGGTGAAATTTTTTTTTCGCACAGAAATGTAGTTTTAGTAGTAGTGTCTAATATACCAAAAACTCCGTTGAATAAAAATTAATGTTGACGGAGAAATACCAAAAGGAAGTATTTTACCGGAAGTAAAAGGTTCCGTTTGATTGACAGCAGATCAATATAAACACATGACAAGTGCTCACTCGCCCGTAACGACGGTGTGAAGAAAGCTGGCGCATATAATATTAAATTTATTTCATATACCAATGTTTACGTTTATTGAGAAACATTTTTCCACACGATGCCATAATTCCATCGGTTGTTGGCCTTATGCCTTCAAAAGAGCAAGCAGGATGCCCTTAGCTTGGGAAACAAAGAAGAAAGCAAAGCAAAACAAGGCCAAACAATGTCCTCGTAAAACCCGACAAGGGTTCAGACAGAGTGCCGAGTGGCCCACATCTGAACATGAAGAATTGATAGGAGCCAGCCGAGAAAATATTTGTTTCCAAGAAAGCTTAGATGGAAACGTAAAGTCTGACGGTGACTCTGAATCGCTTGAAACCAACACCACGATCTTAGCTCGCTATTGCCGTGCTGTTTCAGCCGTCTCCTCTACTAACTATGCTGGCATTCAAGGCGTCTCTAGGTGTTCACTTTGGCTTTGTGCCTCCAGGTCTTTTTGTCTTTCCTATTTTTCAAGTCACACAAGAAAACTAGAACCAGCTATATTAACATTTTCTCGATGCGGCGCGAAGCTTTGATCGGAAATCAACATTGGCGGTAAATCTTGACAGATAGTTGAACTGTGATGAGAAATGATTGGCCAAGAGCTCGCTAATTGTTGGAGAGGCGGGGCTTCAGATTCACGCACGACAGACGGCTAGATTTTCTAAAATGCTATTTTCTACGCTTTCGATTTTCAACCAAAATAGAGTTTAAAAAAAGCTCCCATGCAAGAGGAATTTAGTCGATTTGTTTGAAATTTTCACAAAATGTCAATTGATATCTCCGCTGCAAAAGTGTGTCGGGGAATTGGAAAATTCTAAAAATAGAGCTCTTGACGGCATTTTCCGCAAATCTACTCTGATTATTTTTCGCCTTTTCACGGAGAGCATGATAACTTTTGAACTATATTGAATTTTGAAATTCCCCGACACCCTTTTGTAATACGATTCCTCTGAAATGCGACAAAGCAAACGGATTTTAAAACTTTAAAATATTTTCGGAGTCGGAGCTTCTGAAAGCCATCTCACTAGATCCGAGAAACGGGATCGCGGAAAATTCGAGATTTTCAAAGAACTCAAAACATTTTATGTATTCTTGTATCCAATTTTATAAGCTTTAAAATGATACATGGATAATTTATCTACGATGTTTCTTCGAGGCGCTACATAATTTAGACTGGAAACGCACCCTGAAGGTATCCGGTAACCTTAAGTTATGTAGTTAGCATAACTTAAATAATGTTATTAGTATTAATGTCTTGCGTGCGTGCCCATGGTTACATTTGAACAATAAAAAACGTAACAATCGCGATTTTCCTACAGTACGAATATTACGAAAATAGAATTTGTATTGTTCAAACGTAAACATCGGTGCGCAAAGCATTAATACTGATTAGCATTCTTTAATCGATTCTAGTTGATTCTACCAGTTTTTCGCTCTGACGAAGGGCTAGCGCTCGCAACGTCAGCTGCTACTCGGTTAGCATACCTTAATCGACTTTTAGTTGATAAAAAACCTAGCCTAGCCTCCCCGCCAACACAATCTTCTGTATCTGTATGTTTAATCGGTAAAGCTTATTGCATTACAAAACCAATAGTGGCAGACATGCCTTTACATATTTACAAAATTACATTACATATATTTAGAAAAATACGGTGTCTGTTTAAGACTTACATATAAATTCAGTTGAGTTAATACAAATATATGATTATGATAAATAATAATAAGGATATGATTGAGTCGGACATAAGTAGGTATTACTAGTCATTATTATGCATGTTGTTTAGGAAAGCCATAGTTTTTTTAGAAAATGTATCTATGTTAGAGGACATAACTAAGTCCTCTGGAAGAGCATTCCAGATGGGAACAGTCCTGGGGAAGAAAGAGAATTTGAAAACATCGGTCCGAGTCGAAATATATTTGAAGTTGTGGGCTTACGGCGTGTGAGATAGTCGTTAAGGTCGGTTGCGTTAAAACCACGAGAGGCCTTATACATAAAGTTCAGATCTTGCTCATAATTAGAGCTGTACAGTGACATGACATGTTCACTTACTTGTCCAGTTCAGTGATGTTGTCCCAGGAGGTGTCTGTGAGCCATAGCGTACATGGGTTATCCATCTGACCCTCACGGTCAAGGACCTGGTAAGGATACAAGATGAAACAAAATGTTATTACTCGGGCTGCCTGTGGGAAGGCCGAGTCAAGAATCGCAAGTGTTAATTTATTATTTTTTTGTGTCGCGAGTTGACTCAACACGTGACAGGGTCAACCACTAAGATTCGAAACTGAAACGCATTGATTTCTAAAAATATTGAAAAGTATGGGTTGGTATACCCTGCTAAAAATAATTGTTTTCTAAAATACAAAAACAAACTCATTAATATTGTAATATTTTTTAGCACGTTAAGTTCAGAAACAGTGTTATGTGAAGTTGATTTATTGAAATTACTGGGAGCAGTTGTAACAGGCCTTTTGCAGGAAACATGTGCTGGTATAATACTTTGTTAACGAATGAATTGAGCTCGTGATTTCCATGGGAAAGACGTTGCCATGGATGCTGGATGGCAAGCTATCTTTAAAAACGCTGTTTTAGAAAGATCGACAATCGATTGGAGGAAAACTTAGAGCATGTATTTTTTTCGCCATTAAAATTCAGATTTTTTCCCCATGAAATAAACGCGTACCACATTTATTTTATGACTGATTTGTTTTTCTCAAACACATGTTCGATTTTTATTTCCTTGTTTGCAACTTCGTGAGAAATTCCTTTTTTTTCCCCACAAATCTTCGACACCCCCCAGGAGCCCATTACCAGGAGCGTCCATCTCCCATACTAGGGCTGCGAGTCAACGTATGACCGGATTGAGCTATATTTAGAACAGATCTAACGGGAGTTCACCTGCCCATACTTTGGGAATCCAATCAAACCATAGTCAGGACAATGCAGCGTTAGTAAAATCACCTCAAAGAACAATAGATCATTCTTAATCTCGATAATTACGGCAAGAATATGCACGATCGCAGCAGAGTCAGAAGGCAGTTACCGGGGAAACATGTTCTAAAAATAGCTCAAACCGGTCATACGCTGACTCACGGGTATAGTACATATGGACGCTCCTGGTGACGCGCTCCTGGTAACGCGCTCCTGGTAACGCACTCCTGGTAACGCACTCCTGGTAACGCACTCCTGGTAACGCACTCCTGGTAACGCACTCCTGGTAACGGGCTCCTGACACCCCCTCATTCCAAAATAACCCTCAAATGATTGGCCCTAAAACAATTCTTTCCTCTTTTTCTGATGTGAAAATGTCTTCAGCGCATACCTCGGCTATGAAACAACACTGGACGACCAACAAGCAAAAGCAAGAGAGGGAATCTCCAATACGAGCGCTTGTGCGATGTCTAATAAATCTATTTTTAGTAACCGGAAGCAGCTGAGCTGAAGCAACGTGCGCGTGACAACAATCTCATGGCGGGAAAACAATCGCTCTATCAGATTATTGTTGCGCGCTCACGCACTTTGCTTCAGCTGCTTCCGGTTACTAATTAAAACTAGATTTTACTCGACATTATCATCACACAAGCGCGCTACAAGATTGCGTCTCTAGATCTCTTACTTATGCTCTCGTGGCAAAACTCAATACCGATAATACCAACGTACCACTCCACCTCTGAGGAAGAAATTGTACTCGTCCATATTGAGTTTGCCTGCAGCTTCCAGGATCTTGGAGCACATCTGGAACGAGAAGAGCAGCTTGTGCCTCTCAAACAACCCACGGCATGTGAATCTGCGGGGGAAAAACACACTCAGAGGCAAACTTAGAGTCAAATATACCCAACACAAAATCCTCTACACAAAACGTACTACAAAAGCTCAATACAAAACTTTCAATAATAATACTGAATTTAGAGTCAAATATCCCCACAAAACCCTCAATAGTAATACTGAATTTAGAGTCAAATATCCCCAACGCAAAACCATCAATACAAGAAACTCATACAATATTTTAAGTACAATAAAATGAATTCCAGTACATTTCTACATTAATACTGAACACAAAATCCTCAACACAAAATTTCCAAACGCTATCTTTTAAGATTCTTTTAAAGGGGCTATGTCATGGTACTGCGCATGTATCGAGTAATCGCTCGTTTAGTGGTTGTTAATTTGATACAAACAGTTAAACTTCCCTCCCTCAATGCTTTATTGAAAGGACTTTCAATATTTTCCCTGGAGACTGTTTATATACACTGTTTGTTAGTAATTTTTGCATATTTGGTTTCATTTTAAGCATCCCACATGGCCGAGAGGTTCGATAGTTCATATCAAAATCGGTGGAAATAGCTCAATCCGGCCCGGAAAAACGAATGTGAAGTCTTACCGTGACACAGCCCCTTTAAGATACAAAATCACACGGCAGCCATGTTGAGTCCCAGGAGAATAAAAACCTTTGTTTTCAGCTAAACTCGTTCTGAAACCCACCAGTGCGAGGCTACCGGGGTATATTGCATCATAGTTAATAGAGTGGAATGGTTAGGAAACCTGGCAAACTTCAAGAGACTAACACAGGCGTTGGAAGGGGGTAAGAGAAAAGATTGTGCACGGTCATAGCTCATTAGCGTCTCCGGATTGATTAACATTATCCAACATCTATTGTGTTTTGTGCACGGTCACGGTTGAAAAAAGAGAACAAAGACCTTTGAAAAAAAAGAGAACAAAGACCTATAACAAAAAGGTCGCTGGGTTTCATAAACATTCCACTCTATTAACTATGATTGCATTCACACCACCATGTTGAAAGATGTATAAAACCTACGAACATGTAAGATGCGGCAAGCTAATGCACTGTAAGATTTACCAATTTTCATATTCACAGGTAGTTTGGGAACCCATCCTGGACATTAGCTACGCACAAAGCTCAGCTGCTCGGGCAAACAATAACTTTTTTGACAGATACAAGGTTAACCAGGAGGAGCCCATTACCAGGAGCGTCCATCTTCCAGGTCTGCGAGTCAGCACATTCTCAGATCAGGTTCTTTTTACAATCGTATTCCCGCCAAGCAAAATCAACAGCCAATGATAATGCGCCAAATCATTATTTTACAGCCAATCAGAATGCGTCAAATGATAAATAATATCCATGTGTTACTTCAGATGAATTCTATTTTTGATCTACATTCAACCGACGTGCGAACCTCGGCGAAAACCTTTCTCACGGCAACGCGATTCTTAAAATAGCCTAATCTGGGAAAACGCTGGGCTCACGAATGCATAACAGATGACGCTTCTGGTAATTGACCTTTTCCCCCATGTTGTAAAATCCCGCTTATAAGCTACCCCAGCTAAGGCCCATAAAAATATTCCCGGTTATAAGCCCCCTCCTCCCCACCTTGTTCTCATGTGAAAGAAGGGTTACTTTATTAAAGCACTGCTTCATGCTTGAATATTAGTAAAGTGAAAATTGTGTATACAGTGAGAAGCCTAGTGCCAAAATGCGTTAAAGTAGTTTTCCGTTAACGTATTTCAGAACATTTTTGTCATCCCGGTTATACGCCCTCCCGGGTATAAGCCCCCTCAAAACCCTTACGAAGTTGTATAAGCTCAGGGCTTATAAGCGCGTTTTACGGTATACGTTTTACAGTTAGCTGACGTACTTGTACACAGCGTAAGTGTGGAACTCGTTCAGGTTCTGGATACGGATCTCCAGGTTAGGGCTCCTCTGGCTCTTCTCTATCGAGTTGTTAAACAAGTCGATGTAGGAATCGAGAGAGAACTGGTACATAGGATCTATACGACCCATGTCGTTCAGAACGAAGAAGAGAATGGATGCGCGCTGAGCGCATGGACGATATCCCTGTAGAAAATCAACAGAGGTAACTTTGCCGTAACGTAATAATAATATATTCTTAAACCAGGGTAAACCCTTCGGCCAATGCTGTTATCAGTGGGTGCCCTGGGAGATCAAAATAATGTAAATAACAAAGTATAAAAATATATGTACAAAGTTATCCTATAATTAATTGTTTTAAAAACTAACAATGATGTTTCTTTAACTTCTGTTGGTAGATCATTAAAATATTTTGCCCCTGAGTAAAAACAGCCTTTCTTTGCAATTTCTGTCTTAACTTTAGGAATTATGAGATCCAGGCCATTTCTTCTAGTGCTGTGGGCATAAGAGGTCTTATCATAATATTGACTAAAAAACTCTGGACCATTACAATGAAGACATTTAACTACAAAGATAACACGGTGCACAGTGCAGCGTGCTTTAAGTGATTTCCATCCTAACTGGTGAAGCATATCTTGTAATTTGATTTTGTAATCTGTAATTTGATTGGATCAGAAGGAAACAAAACGTGGAAGCCATTTTAATGTCAAGGTATGCCGTACGGTAACTTTGCCTTACTGTAACTATGCATTGTGATTGGACAACAACGACGGAGAAACCATTTTAATATCACGGCATGCTGTACGGTAAGTTATTACCGTAACTTTACCATTCAAATAATAGAACATAGAATTCGCTCTATTGCGCGGTAGCTCAAGTTGAGGGTTGAAAGATTTACTGCGGTGTGATGACGCATGCATCTTTTTTGTCAGGAGGTGATGAACATTTGGTTTTACAAAGAGTTCTTTAATAGACAGGTTTTGTATGCATTAGAGCGTCAACTTCGATTGAGTGTAGTAAAACTCAAACCAAAGTAATTACAGAGCCAATCACGAGCAAGTAAAAACCCAGTGAGCCAATCACGAGCAAGTAAAAACACAATGAGCCAATCACGAGCAAGTAAAAACACAATGAGCCAATCACGAACAAGTAAAAACACAATGAGCCAATCACGAGCAAGTAAAAACACAATGAGCCAATCACGAACAAGTAAAAACACAATGAGCCAATCACGAACAAGTAGAAACACAATGAGCCAATCACGAACAAGTAAAAACACAATGAGCCAATCACGAACAAGTAAAAAACACAATGAGCCAATCACGAACAAGTAGAAACACAATGAGCCAATCACGAACAAGTAGAAACACAATGAGCCAATCACGAGCAAGTAAAAACACAATGAGCCAATCACGAACAAGTAAAAACACAATGAGCCAATCACGAGCAAGTAAAAACACAATGAGCCAATCACGAGCAAGTAAAAACACAATGAGCCAATCACGAACAAGTAAAAACACAATGAGCCAATCACGAACAAGTAGAAACACAATGAGCCAATCACGAACAAGTAAAAACACAATGAGCCAATCACGAACAAGTAAAAAACACAATGAGCCAATCACGAACAAGTAAAAAACACAATGAGCCAATCACGAACAAGTAAAAACACAATGAGCCAATCACGAACAAGTAAAAACACAATGAGCCAATCACGAACAAGTAAAAACACAATGAGCCAATCACGAACAGAAGTAATTCGTGATTGGTTTTACTTGAACCAGTCACGAGGAAACGTAAACGCAATCGTGGATAACTCTCGCTAAAACGAAAATTGATTACGTAACAGACCAAAGCAATTTTTGGCATTGGTGTAGAACTTGATTGTGATAATTACAAATCCTTTTACACAGCCAATAGAAAAGCTAAGCAAACGCAAAACCAAAGTAATCACTTATTTCTTTCGATACTTGATCGAAAACCGTCTAACATTAGTCGAAGGACTACGCGAATTTGCTGACCTCTCTTGCTGCGTCGATCTTGATCTCGGTCTGTTCGCTGATGGTCAGCTGCTCTGCTACTTCTTGTGAGGTTATCTTGGATGAGTTGAGTGTGTTCACGAGCTGTTCATCATCCAGCAGAGATCCCTGGGCCGTCTGTAGCAACCTGCATTAGAGAAAAACACAGATCAGGGACTGGTCATAAATTAGTAGGGGGGAGGGGGTGGAGAAGGAATTCAAAAAGTCTAAAATAAATAACCCTCCCCCAACAATATGCATGAAATATTACGCCCCTTCCCCTATAACCCCTCTTTTCCAATGACCTATTTTTAAAATGACCCTCCATTTTGGGGGATTCAAAGAATTATGACCCTCCCCCTTTCTCGCGTTTTTGTCAGCAAAAGTTTATTTGTACTCATAATCTAGCAAAAATACAAAAGGGGACGAATGAGGTGAAAAAAAAGGTTCAGAGTAAGAGCTAATTAAAATAACCTATGGGCTAATCAAGCTAAGTAGCACGTATATGATTGATGAATAGTGAAGGCCAGTGGGTAAGAGGAAGGATAGACAAACAATTTACTGCAATAAAAGCAATTTCTAAAAATAAAATAAAATAATTTAATCGTGGGACCTGAAACAACCGCAGGGGCTGATCAAAATCAGGATCCGGCTAAACTACAGATTGAATTTAGCGTGTTGGTTTTTGTGGAGAGAGGAAAACCGAAGAACTCGGTGAAAAGCCCTCGGAACAAGGGCGAGATACCAACAAACTCAACTCGTGTTACCGGGCTCGTACCCAGGCCCCAGTGATGAGAGGGAAATCGCTTACAACTTGCGCCATCCCGACCCCCCATAAATACAAAACAATAACAGTATAAAAAGATATAAGGAAAAAACTAATACAATGTGTACAAAGAATTAAAGGAGCTCATTCAACCAAGATGCATTGCGAGTCACTGTTATTGTTTTCATACGGTTAACTACTTGAAATCGGACAGCTGCCAATCAGAAAATGTGATATCGGGCTGTTTATAAATAGAGTTTACGAGTTGAACTGAATGGCCGAATCTATTGCCTTTATACTTGAAGAAATAATAGAATGAGCGGAATTACTACGGTTCTTCGATCAAAATTCCTCGACGTGATGCTAGCCATCGATCTCATGCTCGATCTAGCGAACCAACTTGTCCAACTTCTGGACCAAGTTCCAGCGATGCAGATCGTGTGGCAAGGAAATTAATCAATTCTACGATAGCATTATACATTTAGAGTTCTTTCCTTTCTAGGCTTGTGCATGCAAGAACGTGTAGTCGAAAGAAAGGATCTAGGTTGTCCCTGCCAAAATGCTGGTTTGAAATGTTGAAGTACTATATTGTTTGCCACATTCTATTTGTGTTCAAGGTCCGTGCGTTCTCCACACCACATTTCGACTCGCCAATGTGTAATATGCAAATTTTAAATCAAATTTGAGGAATCGAATCCGTATAAATGTTATTGTTTGTTAGCCTGAATTTCAGCCGGTTTGTGTCATTTTAAAAGCCCCTTGACTTCCGTTAATCGTACATTGGATATACTGGGTAAAAAAAATCGATCAATCAGTTTTCTGAGCGCCCAGCGGCACTTGATTGAACTTGAAGTTTTACATTCATCAGCAAAGAAACATTTATAAAATAGGTTTCCACTTTACAGCCGCTCATGCAAATATCAACACAACATTTCACTTTTACTTACTTTAATTGTCTCAGCGTTGTCCATGTACATTGAGCGAAAACCAAGACTATAAGACTAAGAGAGAAACTGCGAGATTTGTAACCTTGCATGTACCGCGCGTGTACCGCGTACTCGAGTCTTCAGTCAAAGCAATTTGCTTTAAATGTTGTAAGTGTCCGATAATGATAAGCAAAAGGCTCAGCTCTTCTCAGTGACCTTTAAATTTCTTGTCATTTAGGTCTGCGGGCCGATCAAGCCAATGTAGAAAGGCCCTGGTTTGGATAAGCTGTAGGAATTACGATCAACCAGTCGGCTAACTCCAGTACAGGCTCTAGTAATAATTTCACTGACCAAAGGCGACTCCCAGAGTACGTTCAATATTTCCCCTGGAAGGTGAAAATTCGGAAATATATGACTGAACACAAAAGCTAATAAATAAGGAACATTTTCCCCTATAAGTAATCAACTGGTATGCCCCTGTGAGACCGATGGAATAGGATTTGTTTCAAGAAGCTCTCCAGAGCCATTATCGGGGGCCCCGAAAATGGCCGATCGAGAAATTTGAGCTCGCAATGCATCTTGGTTGAATGAGCTCCTTTAATAAACGGGAAGAAATATTAAGCTACTAGCAGGGACCCGTGGGAACTCACATGAAATCAACAAATATGATAAATTATAGTAACATAGTCTAGCCGGCTGACTGACTCCTGGCACAATGTTTTTAGCGTGTTGATATTTTCAAGGTTGTATTTTGATTTTTTTTAAAGGGAATAATATCTTACGGATCTCTGTTAATTTCTGAAACCGATGAGCACAATTATTGTCAAAAAGTGCCAAAACGGACGGTCACAGGCAGCTCGAGACATGAATTCGTGTGACGAAAACAAATCTGGCCGCCGAAACAGTTTGTTTCATATCTAAGAACACAGGAAACTGGATACAGAAAACAGACATGGACAAAATATCTTACTATTAGACACATCATAGAGTTGTAAGATAAAAAACATAACAGCCTTTTCCACGGACAACATTTCTAACTGTGTTTGAATACCTGGTCTTACCTCGTTCGGTCGTTTGACTTCGGCCGCTTCGCTTGGCGATAGGTTTTCACTAAACTCTAACTAAAACATTCGCGTAAACTCGATGGCTTGCTCGCCCAGGTTTTCCCTAAAACAGATTCCCGTAAGCTCGATGGCTCGCTCGCCCAAGTAAGTGTAGAACTTGAGAAAACTCATTTCTTTTTAACATTCTTTCCTCAAATGCAACCAAGACCAAGACAGAAAGCAACTTTTCGCATGATTCGTCGTCTTCGTTGGAATACCTGTGGCCGTCACTTTTTGGCGCCATTTTCGGACGCGAGCGCGCGCGCGTCCTCCATATTAGGAAATCGATCGAGGGACCCTGGGAAAGAGCGTTACACACACACACACTGACTGACACACACACACACACTTAGCGTATTATTATATAAGATAAGGAAGTACGTGCAACTTGTTCCCGCCATATGTACGCGAGGTTCGTCAGTTAATATGAAAATCAATGAAAATAACTGCCCGGCCCGGATTGTGGATAATTTATAAAGACCTCTGTATACAAAGAAAACTCAAGTCACGAGTGGAATCGGCATACCACGAGAAAGGATTGCGTTTTATCCCATGCCAATATAGCTTACTGAAACATTTGGGATTTCCTCATCCATACTTTACTAAGGAAAGAAACATAATAATAATATCGAACTGAGCTGAGGAACCTGAATGAAAAAAATACCTGGCGCGCGCGCTGTATAACGAGTTTTCGGCGGGAAAACAAACTGGAAGCCGTGACGGACGCATGCGGCACATTGCGGCAGGAAAACTAACTGGAAGCCGTGACGGACGCGTGCGGCACATTGTGGGAAGGTAAAATCAAAGCAAATATTCAAAAAATGACAAACAAACTGTGAATAGATAGTCTTCAAGAAAAATATTGCGTATCTTTTCAATCAAGCATCGAGGAAGGGAGACTGTTTGTAGCCAATTAACAGCCACCAATTGAACATCGACTCCATACATGCCCCTTTAAGACTGAATGTATACTGAAAAATCAAGTCACTCGTGGGATATTTCACAGTATACCAGGAGAAAACATTGCGTAACTAGTATTCATTGGCTTGGGTTGCAGTCATGGAAATAACGGAATAAAATCAGAAAAGCGTATCGGCCATGTTAGTTGGAAAAACAAAAGTAGCTAATGAGGTATCCTTTTCGTTCCTACCAACCAACATGGCTGCCAATACAACCCGATCCAACACAAAACAAGTTACCTGAGGATCTCGTCTTCCAGCTCTTCTAGCTTTTTCTTTCCAGAAGCGATGTTAATGACGAGGGCATCTTTCTGTTCTTCAAGCTCAGGACGTTCTTTTCGCACCACTATACCAAGCAACTGTGCCTCCAGACCTACAATATCAACAGGTAACACACTCCTGAGTTGTGAGGCAGCAAGCAATGACATGCAACCATTTTTGCTCGGCAATTGACTGTTATCTTTGGGATGCGGCTGAACCAAATTTACATTTTTTCGTCATTTAGTTTTGCTAGTTTATCGACTTACTACTGATGTAGAGAGAACAAGCGGTGAAAAGGTAAAGCGATGATATTTCACGTCGGTAGCCCGTCACACTCTTGAAAGACTGGCGTCACTTAGTAAAATTGCTACAATTTGATCCTCTAACTTTACCACATTTCAGCTCTAGAGTCCTGCCCTTTTGGTAACTCAATCTGTACACACTGCAACGTTACTACAATTGCAACTAGTATTGTCAAGGTTTCTGTGCAGGGCTGGAAATTAGGTTGAGTAGAATTTTAGAAATTCGAGTAAAATCTCATGACAAGCAGCAACTTCTTCTACTTCTACTTCTACGTCATTAATCCACAACGGCATTGACCATCACGTGGGTATGTAGTACTATAAAGTGCGATAATTCTAATGATAATTAATAACAACTCTCGTAAATATGTGCAGTGCGACTTAATATAAAACTAAATAGTTATCCCGAAAGCCTCATCGCGACTGTTGATTGGAAGGCTTTTTCGTGAGAGAGCAACGCGAAAATGTTTCAAAAGCTGACCATGTTAAGTTTTCAAGCTGTTCGTGGAAGAATTATGGGACTTCTGCATGATATAATCACGTGATTGTTCTGGGTGGCAAACAATTCTGACTTCATTTATTTAAAGGCACTTGTACGAGATTAGCAAAACCTGTTTGTAAATGCTATTTTCCACCTCCAGTCAATTGTCGATCTTACTAATTAAAACTGCGTTTTTGAAGATTGTCTGTCATCCAGTGAGCCTTTCCCATGGGATTATGAGCTCAATTTATTCGTTATTGAAGTGATATATCAGCACGTGACTGTTTCCAGTAAAGCCTTTCCTATTGGATCACAAGCTCAATTCATTCGTTATTGAAGTGATATATCAGCATGTGACTGTTTCCAGTAAAGCCTTTCCTATTGGATCACAAGCTCAATTCATTCGTTATTGAAGTGATATATCAGCACGTGACTGTTTCCAGTAAAGCCTTTCCCATTGGATCACAAGCTCAATTCATTCGTTATTGAAGTGATATATCAGTACATGACTGTTTCCAGTAAAGCCTTTCCCATGGGATCATGAGCTCAATTCATTCGTTATTGAAGTGATATATCAGTACATGACTGTTTCCTGCAAAAGGCGTACTGGATTATTAGCGCGTCTGCGATATCAACGTTTAAAAATGGAATTGACGCTCACACCTTCTGTAACTTAACTTGAATAATTTTATTATTATTAGTTCACTACTTGTCGTATACACTTTGATATTGTAAATTGTAACAGCATTAAAATTAGAATTAGTCTTAGAATTATTATATTAGCATTGATAAATTATTTTTAATTAGTAACTATTTAGTCTTTATATTTATAACCACACGCCCCTTGTGGAAATCAGCGAATGTTGACGGGGCAAGCGTTATAAATAAAGTTTTACTACTACTACTACTAAATCGGCAATAATCAAGCACGTGACCAACCTTGTTCCTTGACCGCAAAGTTGACAATGGTGGTTTTGGTGGAGATCTCCGGGGTATAGTGCGGGTTGCTCAGCTTTGTTGTGATGTAGAACCGGAAGTCAGAACTGTACTCCACTTCCTTGTCACCCAGTTTGATCAGATATCGGCCACCTGAAAACAAAAACATATTAGAATAGAAATTAGAATACGAAATACAGAGAGTGACTGGCTGGTCCTTCAGTTGGTTCATAGACCACACATCATGGCAAGATAAAGAAAGGTATACTATAAACAATGAGAAATGCGCACTCTGATTGCTCGATCCTTGTAGCCATGATCTATTAAGCCCCAGCTAAACATTCAAACATTTTCATCCAACATCATGTTGGACGAACATGTTTTATCGTTTAGCCGCCTATTTAAAATGACTGTTAAATGGCTTCGCAACAATTTTGTATGTTTGATCTAGTTTAACATTTTGCGTGATGAACAAATGTTTATCGTTTAGCCACATTGCACGTGCAGGAGTATTTAGCCAATCACAAATTGACCTGCAGCATTGAGATTCAGCGGTATTTCACAAACAAAATGTGTGCAGGCAGCTAAATAAAAAAAAATATTAAAAAAATATATTTGTTATAGCAGGCTGAGTATTACAGCTTGTAGCTGGTGGGGGCCTGCTTTTATTCCCCACACACTCCTCACTACATTAACTGTTTTGGACACACTACACTCGACTCACGGTTGATTTTTACGGAGGGAGGAAAACCGGAGAACTCGGAGAAAAACCCTCGAATGCAGATAAGGAAACAACAACAAACCTAACTCACATACGGTGCCCGAGCCAGGAATCGAACCCGGGACCGCAGCGGCGAGAGGCGAGTGTTTTACCACTGCGCCAACCTGCATCCCCCTAGCTAAACGATCAAACATTGTGTGATCGTTTAGCCAGTTCGGTCAAATGTTGATGTTCCAACACGATGTTTGATGAACATGTTTTGTTCTCGTCACGTTGTGACGTCATCGTGCATCTATAAGAGAACATACTCTACAGGCAAATTCATTGCCCGACTCGGGAATTCCAAGTTAAATTTCACTTGAAAAACCGATATCGCACAAATAGCGAAGCGATGAGTGCGATATCGGTTTTTCAAGTGAAATTTAACGTGGAATTCCCGAGTCGGGCAATGAATTTTCTTTGAATCCCATTGCATATAGTGATTTACGAAAATAAATAAAGAATATAGTCAGTCTGAAAGTTGCTGAAAT
Source organism: Actinernus sp. WN-2022 (assembly GCA_030867875.1). NCBI lineage: Eukaryota > Metazoa > Cnidaria > Anthozoa > Actiniaria > Actinernidae > Actinernus > Actinernus sp. WN-2022. The sequence continues at coordinate 18,848,015 of JAOWCC010000853.1, forward strand.
TCCCGCCACGCGCCAGGAACCCATTGCGCGGTAAACTAACGAGCGAATAGGAATCAAGCTAAAATTAGACTGAGACTTGCTCACAAAATTTGGTTTTCCGACATCAAAACTGCATTTTTATGCATGAAAACACCTGTATTTTATTTAGGTACACTTAATTTCGATCTAATCTTTACCAAGAAAGCGAAAGTGCATTAACTGGAGACAAAAATTTGAATGTTTGTGAAAGATTTAAGGTCCTGTTACACGAGGCAATTTTTCTTGCAACTTGCAACGCAACGCCATTGCGAGACAAGTTGCAGAAGAAATTGCGCGTGTAACACCCCTCTTTACAACTCGTCTCGCAACGAAAAATTGCGAGACAAGTTGCAGGGAAAGTAGAACGATCTTCTACTTTTCGCAACGCTGCGCGATCGGTTGCACCGTGTAACATCCCTCTTTGCAACTTGTGTTGCAATTTTGGCGAAACAACAAATCACAATTCTCATAGCTATATAGCCCTATGGGAGAGGGGAGGGGAGGTGAAATTCGCACCGCAATCCAAGATGGATTTGTTTACGTTTCCCGGCGAAGAGGTAAACACCAGTTGACGGATGCAGAGAAGGTTGAGCTGCTGAGTGAGTTGAACAATCGTCCATGTTTTAACCACGTTGTACTGCGTCTCTTTTTATCGTTTTCTTCTTCATGTTCCAACTCAAACCATTAAAATACACATCGCTTTCCTACGGCGATCCGCGGCCATGTTCCCATATGTTGTAATTTACTTGTTTTTTTATTTTATTGAGGAGTTCCCGCTGAAAATTGTAACTATCTGGCGGCGGGCTTAAGTATATCGCATTACAAGTTGCAAAGAACGTTGCGTACGTCTAACACCCCACAGTAACTTGCAATGATTTTCGATCGTCAACATTGCATTGCAAGTTGCAAGAAAAATTGCCTCGTGTAACAGGACCTTTAGAAAACCGGCGGCCTGTTGAAACCAGTTGAAAATCTAAAACCTGAAGAGCTGCTGCAAAAGTATACCCATAAACTTGTAAGTATTAAGCCAGTGTTCCTTACTTTATAAGCAAATTCAGTACCAAATGTTAATGCTCAATTTCTGTCTCACAATAAATAAACCTGTTTTTAAACTGTTGAATGTTATTTCTGTTCAGTCCACTCGTTTCCAAAATTTTCCTTGTACCACGATTTTAGTACCGTTCTGTAGCCGTGCTTTTCGTCCTGTATTTACTGTTTTTACTGTTTTCAGTCATTTAGTTTCTCTGTGTGAATATTACATGTATTAAATCAGCAAATCCACGAAACCCCAGCTTTTCCATTCAAAATCACACATTTTTGCTGCAGTTGTTTTTGTCGATTCCTCGGATTAGCTAGTCGCTCTTGTTCAATCGAGGGCCAAAACATATCATTTCTCAATTTCTGTCTCACAATAAATAAGCCTGTTTTTAAACTGTTGAATGTTATTTCTGTTCAGTCCACTCGTTTCCAAAATTTTCCTTGTGCCACGATTTTAGTACCGTTCTGTAGCCGTGCTTTTCGTCCTGTATTTACTGTTTTTACTGTTTTCAGTCATTTAGTTTCTCTGTGTGAATATTACATGTATTAAATCAGCAAATCCACGAAGCCCCAGCTTTTCCATTCAAAATCACACATTTTTGCTGCAGTTGTTTTTGTCGATTCCTCGGATTAGCTAGTCGCTCTTGTTCAATCGAGGGCCAAAACATATCATTTCTCGTGAAAAACGGAATAAAAGATATATAATTTTCACGTTCTTTGACTACTGTTAATTTTGTGAATATCCTGGTTTGTAATTTTAACATGATTTGTGTCTCTGTTCGCGATAATAAAAATAAACAAAATATTTACGCGCGGGCTTCCTGTACATCGTTGAATACAGCTTTTCAAACCGTTGAATTCCACAAAATATTAAACGCTTCGTTAGCCAATCAGCGCGCGATTTTGAGTCGTGCTACGGGATTCACGGTAATATTACACATATTTATCATACTGGCTAATACACCAAGCACAGTGCGAGGAGACATAAAGAGTCTTACCAACTTTAACGACCGATTTGTTCAGGATTGGAGCCAGCGATGGGTCGAGTTCCTCCTACACAAAAACAGTGCATCAAAGGATATCAATCTATACAACACTACAAACAAAATTAAAGTAGTTACGGTAGGTTTTATGAGTCACTGGTTTAGCACATGGCTCTAGTTTTACTCCCTTTTTTATACTCGCACAAAGTTTGCTCTATGGCTAATTAGTAGAAACCTACCATTGTTCTATAGCGAATCTTGCACTCTGATTGGCTGACCTACTCACGAGTTTACCGGTAAAATCCTGTCCGCCATTGCTGGAAGCCGTGCCCTTTGTTCGGCTTTAAACAAAGGTTTATTCACCGGAAGTGATGTCATACACTTAACACGACAACCTCGTGGCGCGAAATAGCGTGCATAAAAAAGTAGCCAACCTCGCAAAGATAAATATAACTTTCTTCTTATGTACGTGAAGACGTTTTTAGTAGAAATATGCCTCCAGGCGTTGTGTTCTGCAGGCGAGCGTTAAGTGTATGACATCATTTCCGGTGAATAAACCTTTGTTTAAAGCTGAACAAAGGGCACGGCTTCCAGTAATGGCGGACGTGTAGATTCAATATTCGGAGCTAAAAAAATAAGACTTCCTGTCGTTGTATCGAAAAACAATTTGAACTGGTAATAATATATGAACTCTACTTTATGAATATGCAAAAACATTGATATGTCAAAATTTGATCGTAGGGGCACTTTAAGTTAAACTGGCATAAATACCAGCAAGAAGGTGGGCTATCATAACTCTACGTATTGTTGTAGTTTCGCGTTTTGCACCTTCTCGCTGGTATTTACGAATGTTTAACTGAAGAACGAGGCTAACTCTATAATTATACGAATCTGGACTATTGTGGGTGTAAAAGTGGTTTTCAATAACAAAATAACGGCGGTCAATTCACTCTATCACGCGGCGGCCATTTGACTACAAACAATGGATTCACCACGTGTAGCCTCGTACTGAGCAATTTCAGAACGAGGTTAGACGGGGTAAAACAAAGGGTTTTATTTTCATGGGATTAAACATGGGCCCCCCTGTGAACAAGGCCTATTCCTCGTATTCTTCTTGTTTCAGTTTAAGACTGAACTATTAGCTGATTTCTACTAAAACGATTAGACTACGAGTTCGAAGCTACGCTCCTCCTGAACTATTATAAAAATAGGGTGTGTCTGTGTGTCCGCGGAAATTTGCTGTTCTATAAACAAGTATTCACCGGAAAACGAAATTCGAGGACTTACATGCTAGTTTTAAGAACAGTTCCTCGACGGACACACTATTGGTATATTTTAGTTCACCACAAAATTATCGCGCGCGCTCATTGGCTGAAAGAGATCACGTGACGTGATGGTTGTCATCCGCGGTTGCAAACTATCAGGCGTTATAGTTCACCACAAAATTTTCGCGCGCGCTCATTGGCTAAAAGCGATCACGTGACATGATAGTTGTCGTCCGCGGAGGCAAACTATCAGGCGTTATAGTTCACCACAAAATTTTGGCGCGCGCTCATTGGCTAAAACCGATCACGTGACGTGATAGTTGTCGTCCGCGGAGGCAAACTATCAGGCGATAGTGCCCGCTGAGAGCTGAAGACAATTTTGTAATGAACAATAACGACAAATAGACTGTGTTTGTCTCGGAACTATCGGCTGATAGTTTCCCTTGGAATTTGATGTTCTTAAAACTAGCATATAAGCCCTCGAACTGCGTTCTCGGGCTTATATTTGTTTTAAGAACATCAAATTTCCGCGGGCAACTATCAGCCGATAGTTCCTCGACGGACACAGTCTATTTGTATAATAGTGCCCGCTGAGAGCGGAAGACAATTTTGTGATGAACAATAACGACAAATAGACTGTGTTTGTCTCGGAACTATCGGCTGATAGTTTCTCTTGGAATTTGATGTTCTTAAAACTAGCATATAAGCCCTCGAACTGCGTTCTCGGGCTTATATTTGTTTAAGAACATCAAATTTCCGCGGACAACTATCAGCCGATAGTTGCTCAACGGACACACTATCTGTATAATAGTCCCTCGACACACACACTACTGTTTACAATAGTATCAGAGCGTCTTCGTCCTGGTTTCAAGTTGTACGACCGCACTGAATCATACCTGTACGTTCTGCAGTAACACAGGGCTCCCGAACTGCACGGCGTTCTCCACTGTTCGTAGGTAATCAGATTGCTGTAAGTCGATGATCTTCAAACCCTGGTAAAGCCAAAAACAAACACGTTACGTTACACCACTGTCGAATTGAGCAGATTTCGCATGAGTGGGACAAACTACAGTACTGTCTACAGCACGGTTACCGAACGGCGTGCCGTGACATTGAAATGGTTTCCCATTTTCTTTCTCAGTGTTTTGATACCGCGGTCTCTGAAACTAACCTCTGAAACTCTGAAAATCTCTGAAAATAACCTCTGAAACTAACCTTTGTAAACTACCTATCTCTCCTCTTTGTTGTTCTTAATGGCGAGGGTTTGAGGGGAGGATAAAAAAACTCACTTTCTCTAACAAGTGGACAAAATGGGATGACCAGATTGGCTGTTGACCTCATTAATTATTCATGATTTCAGAAGTTATACATCAAAAACGCGTTCAAGTGTTTGACCGCGGTATCAGAACACCGAGAAAGCAAATGAATCTCTAGGGCGCACAAACAATACCTGTATTCATAAATCATTAGGAAGTATTGTTTGTCTGGTATTATACTGCACACAATTATTGATCACAAGGCTTGTCATTATTTTCTGTAGGACATTTGAACAAACGTTCCTATAGATGGGTTGCACTTAATCCCCAGAGATTCAAATGACAAAGGGCATGGCGGCCATGTTGGTGTACAGAACAAAAGAAGCTAACGAAGAATCTATTGTTAACTGTACACCAACATGGCCGCCGAGAAGTCATGTGCAACCCATCTATAGCATATACGCGTGATAAACAAGCAATTTTATCGCGATTCGTTCCAGTCCTGCGCGTTTTACTTCTTGTCGATGATGTTGTCCATCATGCACCACGGGTCGCTATCTGTTACACTTCTGCTGAAGTCAAGCAATCTTTACAAACGTGTTTTCGCAAAACCAGATATAGGCTTGTTGAGAAAAGAAAGTGGTATCGAAGGAAATCACACTAATACAAGAGAGAATAGTATAGCAAACACAGAGGTGTCACAGCCCTCAACTTGATCTAGCGCGCATAGAGCAGATTTGGTACGAGTGACTGTACGGCATGACGCGACATTGAAATGGTTTCCTCATTATTTTTGTCCTTCTGGTCCAATCAAATTACAGTTACGGTACGGTTAGAGTACGGTACGAGTACGGTACGGTTAGAGTACGGTACGGTACGGCTACAGTGCGGTTGCGGTACGGCTACAATGCGGTTGCGGTACGGTTACAGTACGGTTACAGTACGGCAGAGCTACAGTCTTGCCATATTTCTTTCCCACTCACACGATATCTGCTCTAGGTGAAAGCTTTGTATACTATTACTAGTCTAGACCACGTTTGATTGACGGTCGTCTAAATGCAATTTTCCAAACGCGACTTGAAAGCTAGGGTCGCACTTGAATGAAAACAGTAATAATAGAGAGAAATAATTGCGATGAAGCGTAATTCTGATGAGAAGGAAACGTACTTTCTTGTTTTCCATGTTTTTAATCCACTTGAGAGCTTGTCCTTGAGGGTCTATCATAAGTGGCCACCTGAGAGGCGAGAGGAAAAGAACAGAATGAAGTCACTACAATAGTCCTATTCGTAGTTCTTGACTCGGAATTTTTAACGAGTCCTCAAACAATCATGGTGGCTGATCAAAGTCAGGACCCGGCTAATCCTCAGATCGAATTGGAATTTAGCGTGTTGGTTTTTTCGGAGGGAGGAAATTTTGATAGGTAACCAAGTCTTTGGTGCCATCGAGGCTGGAGTTGAGACAGCTCAGTTAGAGGCTTGTACCTAGTTAGCATGATAATCAAAATCTATCCATATTCATAGAAAGAGGGTTTGTATCAGTGCAGGGTCAACTCCAATCATCAATGCATTAAGGCTTGGTTCGAGAACTCCGAATTGGACTATTAACCAAAACAGTTGGCAATAGAGCAGTTTTCAATTGAGTATCGAGAGTAACACGTGTTTACTTTGGTTTTACGTTTGCTTAGCTTTTCTATTGGCTGTGAAAAATGTTTTGTAATTATCAGCCAATCAAGTTCTAAACTAAAACCAAACATTGTTTTGGTCCGTCACGCAATCAATCGTTTCAGCAAGAGTTATCCACGATTGCGTTACTCTTCCTCGTGATTGGTTCAAGTAAAACCAATCACAAATTACTTCAGTTCGTGATTGGCTCACTGGGTTTTTACTTGTTCGTGATTGGCTCACTGGGTTTTTACTTGTTCGTGATTGGCTCACTGGGTTTTTACTTGTTCGTAATTGGCTCTGTAATTACTTTGGTTTTGGTTTTAGCGCATCACTGAACAGTCGGTCTGTTGTGCTCGTATTTTACGCAAAGTGTATGTCGATTATGCTGGGGCACAAATTTTCAAGGTCTGTTTGTTTTACGAGGGCTATTTTAGATTAGAAATCGAATTAAAACTGGGTACTGATTTTGGCGGTTGTGGTGTCAGTTTTCGCTTGGTAAGAAACAAGTCTCACTCCTCAAAATCAACTTGAATGACCTCACCTGTTCCCTCGAGTTACAATAACACCATTCTCAGTGGAGAAAGCATCCGACGGTAAACCCTGAAAAGAGAACATGGTATAGGCGTTTACAGTGTAAGACAGCTTCGAATAGGAATCGCAATCGGTCAGGCATCTGAACGAAGTGAAATAAATTGAAGGTACGGCGGGAGGCTGAAACATTGCGCACACAATTGTTGGCAACAGAGAAATTGGTCCGTGTCCACCTCTGGAATTGTTGCGGGCAACGTTGCAGGGAATATTGCAGTTTGTTTGTACCCTTTTTCAGACCAGTTGCCGACAATGCTGCGCGCAGTATTGCAGTATGTATTCGTACCATTATTCTGCCTGCCACTGAATAAGCCCTCTAAGGGACCGACCACAGGATCTCTCCCCCCCCCCCTCCCCGGTTAACGGCCGCATTTTTTAGTGTCGTTAAGTTACGATACTATAAAAGTACAGAGTTCAGTCGAAAATCACACTGAGTTTAGTCGATAAGAAGCTTGGGAACATGTATTAATTGGTTGTGTTCTCGTTACCTGGTCTATATAAATAACATTAATAAAACCACTGTACACCCGTATATACTTTTGATGACACCAGTTATAGGCCGAGTTCCCCCCCCCCCCCCCCCCCCCATGCGTTGTGACTCAAGCGCGAAAAACCAGAGTCCAGAGATTCTTCTAACCTCTTCTCTTCTATGAGCCAGAACTATGTACAAAATATATTTTTTGGTACGGAGCCACATGGAAAAAAAACAGCCCCAGTTGTCTTTCGGTACAGTTCGAATTTTCATCGCTAAAACCAGCATATGCCGATCTAGTGGAATCTCTTTGAGTTTCAAGAGTATCTTCTTTAATAATGCCTCATTTCATAACCAGCCATGTTTTAATTGTTGCGGTCTGTATTGGAAATTATAGACCGTAAACTGACCAATCGCAGCTCACGAATATACAGATACATAGAACACAAACACGGAACCTCGACTACACACCTGTATATTCCATTCTCGCACAGTCGTGGCCTTCGCGAGGAATGCGGAGAACGAGAAATTAGGGTTGCATGCCACGCCCAGCTGACGAACCTGTTGATATGAACGTTTTTAGAAACCGTGAGTTTGGACTGCAAGTTTGAGGCTCATTCTAGTAGGCGCATGCCTTGGTAGTCTCAAGTGTAAAGGGTGGTTATTTTTTTATATCGAGTCATTTGCTCATAATGAAAAGATCGAGAGCTCTGTGTGGTGTCGTACTGGTTTGCTGAAAGATAATAAGAGAATGATAGCCAGTCTCAGTTTGGAGTAAATTTGGCCACTATTATGACGTTTTGATTTAAACCTCATTCCAACGATAGTAATGTACGTAAATGAACACTTTCTTCAGCAAAGATGGGGAAACCCGCCACAACCCACCACAACCCACATGTGGCAACCCCATCTCAGATTGAGGATTCTTAGGATTTTTGATTGAAAATTAAACAGATATAAGAATTGCAAACAATAAGCGAGTGTGCGGTTTTAGCAGGACAATATGTAAAACGCGCACGATTTCGACAAGCCGGGATAAACAATACTTGTGTCTCATGCGTTTCTTTTGAAATCCCGGTTTACGCGACAAGCATGTGGGCACAGCGCCTCAATTTTAAAAAGGAGTGCCAAAGATTATCGCCACGGCACCCCTATTCTTGTCGTGTAAATGCAAATGTTCCGGGTACGCGTGCCCGAAGATCTAGGGGTTCAGAGACCCGCCTGTTACGAGTGCCGTGCCCAAGTTAGAGGTGCCGTGCCCAAGTTAGGGGTGCCGTGCCCAAGTTAGGAGTGCCGTGCCCAAGTTAGGAGTGCCGTGCCCAAGTTAGGAGTGCCGTGCCCAAGTTAGGGGTGCCGTGCCCAAGTTAGGAGTGCCGTGCCCAAGTTAGGAGTGCCGTGCCCAAGTTAGGAGTGCCGTGCCCAAGTTAGGAGTGCCGTGCCCAAGTTAGGAGTGCCGTGCCCACGTTAGGAGTGCCGTGCCCAAGTTAGGAGTGCCGTGCCCACGTTAGGAGTGCCGTGCCCAAGTTAGGGGTGCCGTGCCAAAGTTAGGAGTGCCGTGCCCAAGTTAGGAGTGCCGTGCCCAAGTTAGGAGTGCCGTGCCCACGTTAGGAGTGCCGTGCCCAAGTTAGGAGTGCCGTGCCCAAGTTAGGAGTGCCGTGCCCAAGTTAGGTGTGCCGTGCCCACGTTAGGAGTGCCGTGCCCAAGTTAGGAGTGCCGTGCCCAAGTTAGGAGTACCGTGCCCAAGTTAGGAGTACCGTACCCAAAATGCTTGTCATATAAACCGGGCTTTAGAGAGTGTGAGGGTGTTTTAATCTTCCTCTCAAATCGCCGCGATTTAGTTTGTTACCTCTGCCAGCCACGACTTCTGTACCAACTCGTCTCTGTAGTTAGAGAGGAATGGACCAGCATACGACAAAAATGCCGCAGCAATTAGACAGTCACCCACTAGATAGCCGATGTTCTCCTCTAGGATCTACAACAAGAGATCACATTTATCACATGATATGATGACATACATGTAGCCTCTCAGTGGAGAACTCGTGGATACGAGTTAATAGTACTTTGATCAATACTGCATTGCATGTTGCGTGAATTCACGAAATATCCATACCCCAGCGAAGCTTTTTTGTTTTTATTTTGAGTCCAGGATTTCAATTGAAGTGCCTATAACCCCAACAAATATTTTTTTAATTGAAACTTTAAACTATTCTTTAGAACTTAGAGCAAAAATGGGAGGCTAAAACTCAATTTTAAGTTTTAACGGCCTTTCAAAGTTGAGAACCAGAACAGGTGGCCGTCAGTTTCAATTCTCTTTGAGGGTCTGGAGACTAGTGACCTGTTACGTTTACGTAGTAAGACGTCCTCTTCTACTCGAGACTTAAAAATAATAATAATAATAACAGTTCTTATACGCATTATGCATGCCTCAATGCGTTTACAAGTTTGAATATTGTATAACTAATAATATATGTGTCAAATATATATATGATATACCATGATTGTCTCGGTTTTCTTTGTTCTCCGAGGGAATTTAAACCCTAAACTCCCTCATTAGAGATGGATGTTTCTAAATTTCCCTCATGCATCAACATGAGGGAAATTAGGTAGACAAAGAAATTCATTGTCTTTTACTAAATTCCCATCATGTTCCATTCATAAGGGAGCTTAGAAAGACAATGCTGGCGGGACATGAGAGGGTGAAAAGCATCAACTCTTGCTCTCCTCTGGCACGACTAGCCCTGCGCTCCTGAGTAAAAACAATTGAACACAAACTGACCTGGCTTCATCATAACCTTCAACGTAATCCATGTGGGATCACGTATTTCAATCTGCACGTTCTTCTCTTCATTTCTCAAACCCGCTCCTTCCATGAGGGATACTTAAAACCATATACGCATGACCTTTAAATATTTAGTCAAGCACATAATTACATTGTGTTTTACTGCTATTCTTCTAAACAATAACACACTTGTCCCCAGGGGAAGCCAAGGTCATTCAATCGAGCATTTAAAACGTTTTCGAAAGCAACTCAACTGCGACGTCTTTCGACGTTTAGTTTAGACAATACCTTCGGACTTTTCAATCACAGCACTAATTGCTTCTCCGATAATTCGCTGACTAACCAGAACTTTTATTTTTTTTTCTTAAAACTAGATTGTAGTCTGAAATCAGTGTCAAATTGAGAGTATCACCTTCCGCGTAATACCATATAACATACCTTCACGCTTAAAAACACACAACCTTTTTTTAAATAACTGTATACAATTGTGGTGTTTACACTCCTTTTCCCCCGCAGCAGCAATAACGTTGAGAGAACATGGCTGCAACAATTAGCAGGTAACAAAACGAGCGGGGGACTGGAACCGAGTCAGTAAAACTAATTCAATTAATAACTAGTCAAAGTGAGCATTATTTTCCAAAAGGACAGATCAAACTTAGCTAGTCTGGAAAGTTTCGTGAACTTTGGCTCAATATTGACGATGCTAGAAGGCATCAAATGTGTCAAACTCTCTTATTTTTTAACGTTGTCCCTCCAAACCATACATTCATTGTAAAAATTTGGAGGGACAAATAAATTTCAATTGCTTATAATTCAGACAAGATTCACTTGAATCACGTCAAACTTGGCACACATGCTAATTTCAACATGCTCTATCATGTGATGATCTTCATTTTAGAATTAGAGTAATTCTGATAAACTCGGTCCCAGTCCCCTGCTCGTTTTGTTACCGGCCAATAGTCATTAATGCGTACAAAAGTCGTCCTAACTAATCGGACGAGCTGTTTGTACTCACAGTCACGCTAGCCTCCCATCGCTCTCTCTCGCCAGCCAGTCCTGACACTAGTTTGCCCGCACGGTCGAGCTTGATCTCCAGCAGTTCTGCCTTCTTTCTCAGCTCCTCCTTCTGTGCTGACTTCTCTTCGTACTGTCTCTTGAGTTCTTCCATTCGATCTGTTACCTAGATAAAAACACGCACACATCTTACCCATGTGGGATGTCACTTGGAAAACAAACAGAGGAGAAGGACATGCTGACATTGACCAAGCGGTCTTGTGGTGGACCAGAATCGTGGGTTCGAAACCCGTGGTCGGCAGTAGTAGTAAGGTTGGGGAAGCGACTCCGACGGTTTTCCCTCCAGAGCCTGTCTACTTCCACTAGCTAGAAGCTATAACCACTTGCCGTGTATAAATGAAGTTCATTGATTGATTTTTGACACAGGTGTACGAAAGTTATGAAGCATGTGGGACGAGGCTGGATATGAAAAACTGTAACTCGTATAAAATACGGATGTAGAAAAGCTTAGACATCTAACACCGCCAGGGGCACAAAGCCACGCTGGCAGTAGAGTGTTAACCTTGTATCTGTGATAAAAAGGTAAAAAATAATTGTCCGAGCAAGTAGCAAACATAGAAAGCTGTTTCAACCTCTTGGAGTATCGTTACCACGGCCTTTTTTGACGTGAGTTTCGTACAATTTGACTTACCTCTTTTAACTTGGCCTTAGCATCAGCCAGAATAGCCTGCTTTTCCTGCAGCTGAGAGGTAGCCTGGGACAACCTCTGTTTCTTGGGTTCCACCACCCTGTAGATACGACCAAACACCTCCATGGCCCTCACCCACATGCTCAGGGACTTGGCAGCCAGCGACACACGCCCAATGATCTCGGGCTGGAAGTCAGGTTGCGCACAGTACGTGCCTATCTTCTTGAGTACGCGGTCCGTCATGTTTTCCTTGTCGTAATTTACCAGCTGTTTAATGAAGTTGCCATCGCCTGAAGAATTAACGAACGTTAATTACGAACCCCTTTGAAGTCCGGTGTAAACGAAAAGCAACTTTTGGGCGCGGCACTCCTAACAGGCGGGCTGAGACTACATTTTGACAGGGTCTCGGCACGCCTTGGTCACCAAACTTCAGCAGTGCCATGCCCACAATGATTGTCGTGTAAACTGGGTTTTAAAGTGCACCTAACGTTTATTTCGTTATCACAAATATCGATTCTACATCAAGTGAATGGTTAAATGGTAGAATATTTCTTGATTTGAGTGTTGTGTTTATTAGTCTTTGAAGTTTATATCTACAAAATGCCAATCAATATGATGTCAATCCAGGAATTTACTGTTATATATTCCCCCTTGGGAATTAAACCATGCTCTGATTTAGAAAAACATATTTGGTAAAATCACTGATACAAACTATAATAGGCCCTTTGCAGCTAACAAATCACGTGGTTTGTACTGGAGTGCAAAATAGATCCGAGTTCATTTATTCAAAGGCCTTGTACGAGATCGGTAGTATTATTAATATATCCTGTTTGTAAATTGTATTTTCCAACTCGAATCGATTGTCGATCTTTCTAACTGCGTTTTTAAAGATAGTTTGCTCTCCAGCATCCATGGCAACTCCTTACCCATCGGGATCACGAGCTCAATTCATTGGTTAATGAAGTATTATCAGCACGTGACTGCAAAGAGCCTATTATGACATAGCTTCCTAGGTAGACGTCACATTGATTATCATGTTGGAGATACATGTAAAAACTTATAACTCCTAGACACAACTCTCAAAGCAAGTAATATTCTTGAAGATTCAATTCTATCGAAGACTCTTTCGTTCGCAATATGGCATTAAAAACTCATGAATAAAAACGATATCAAGCTCTTAACATGTCATCAATTATATTTATCACGTGACCCACACGGCCCACCGCGTGCTTTATTTTCAAAACCATTTACAAAAGAATGCCGTGATAGGTGGATTATTTGACCCGATTATTTACATGTCGTTTTTCCCATCATTAAAACATAGTTAACAAAGTAAGTGGTCGTATGATAAAAAAACTTAGTGACTGAGTTTGGTCGGGCTGAAAGGGAAAATATTTGGTTCTCGGTCATTTTGTACGCTCGGTACGTACGTCATGACTTCGAGCCAAAGATTGTCCCGTCCGACCCTCCCCTCAGTCAATAAGTACCTATTATATGCACTATAGGGGGGCTGTTCTCTGGAATAGTTTATCCAATGATACAAGAAGACAGACAAGCGTGGCATTATTTAAATATACGCTATAATTTAGGTTAACAAAAAAAATTTGAATAAGAATTATGCAATTTATATTAGGATAATATATTTTAGGGATTTACACTTTTTACAACACATTTTTAACTAGGGATCCATTTCTGTCATTTTATTATTAGTTCATGTATGCACGGCTCTCGGGAAGAGCATTATATGTATGATGAGACACCGTGTTGAAATAAAGATTATGTATGTATGTACTCATTCTATCTCGTATTTCGCGTATAATGACCATCTTTCCCTAGGGTTCCCACACATTCGCAGGAAAAATCCCGACATTTTACTGATTATTCACTGAGCAAGAAGCATTTTACACTGACCATCAGGGCATGCTCGTATTTTTTACAAATATTCAATCGCTATTTTGGGACAACAACATTGAACAAAAACAGCCCCCAAAATAGGTACGTGAAGCCTGAAAATAAAACTTCCCTGACTTTTCATTGCAATTTGGGATTTCCCTGACCAAATCCGAAATTCCCTGGCAATTCCCTGACATTGAAAAAAACATGTTTCCCTGACTTTCCCTTACCGTGGGAACCTTGAAAATGTTACATTAGAACGATACATCTGTCTGTTTGGCATTAATACGACATATCTGTCTGTTTGACATTAATACGATACATCTGTCTGTTTGACATTAATACGATACATCTGTCTGTTTGACATTAATACGACACATCTGTCTGTTTGACATTAATACGACATATCTGTCTGTTTGACATTAATACGACACATCTGTCTGTTTGACATTAATACGACATATCTGCCTGTTTGACATTAATACGACACATCTGTCTGTTTGACATTAATACGACATATCTGTCTGTTTGACATTAATACGATACATCTGTCTGTTTGACATTAATACGACACATCTGTCTGTTTGACATTAATACGACATATCTGTCTGTTTGACATTAAAACGACACATCTGTCTGTTTGACATTAATACGACATATCTGTCTGTTTGACATTAATATGACACATCTGTCTGTTTGACATTAATACGACACATCTGTCTGTTTGACATTAGTACGACACATCTGTCTGTTTGACATTAATACGATACATCTGTCTGTTTGACATTAATACGACACATCTGTCTGTTTGACATTAATACGATACATCTGTCTGTTTGACATTAATACGACACATCTGTCTGTTTGACATTAATACGACATATCTGTCTGTTTGACATTAAAACGACACATCTGTCTGTTTGACATTAATACGACATATCTGTCTGTTTGACATTAATACGACATATCTGTCTGTTTGACATTAATACGACACATCTGTCTGTTTGACATTAATACGACATATCTGTCTGTTTGACATTAATACGATACATCTGTCTGTTTGACATTAATACGACACATCTGTCTGTTTGACATTAATACGACATATCTGTCTGTTTGACATTAAAACGACACATCTGTCTGTTTGACATTAATACGACATATCTGTCTGTTTGACATTAATATGACACATCTGTCTGTTTGACATTAATACGACACATCTGTCTGTTTGACATTAGTACGACACATCTGTCTGTTTGACATTAATATGATACATCTGTCTGTTTGACATTAATACGACACATCTGTCTGTTTGACATTAATACGATACATCTGTCTGTTTGA
This sequence comes from Actinernus sp. WN-2022, assembly GCA_030867875.1. Classification (NCBI taxonomy): domain Eukaryota; kingdom Metazoa; phylum Cnidaria; class Anthozoa; order Actiniaria; family Actinernidae; genus Actinernus; species Actinernus sp. WN-2022. Next base: position 18,863,017 of record JAOWCC010000853.1, read on the forward strand.
CATTAATACGACACATCTGTCTGTTTGACATTAATACGACATATCTGTCTGTTTGACATTAAAACGACACATCTGTCTGTTTGACATTAATACGACATATCTGTCTGTTTGACATTAATATGACACATCTGTCTGTTTGACATTAATACGACATATCTGTCTGTTTGACATTAGTACGACACATCTGTCTGTTTGATATTAATACGACATATCTGTCTGTTTGACATTAATACGACACATCTGTCTGTTGTGTAATCAGCGCTACTAACCCAGCTGTCTCTTGGCCTCGGCCCAGGTAGGTTCAGATAACCTGAGGATCATCACTGCCTCCATCACCTTCTCCACCAGGGCGGGCGGCCGGCCATACGACTTGATCTCTGTCATGTCTTTCTTATTCAGTGACTCCAGCGCCTTAGTGGCTTCCTGCAAGGCAGGTATGGCCTCGTCTAGATCGCGCTGAGCATTATCGGCCATTATACGACACTTGTCTTCTTCCTCAGCGATCTTCTCACTCCGTGCTTGTACGATCTGCAGTTAATAAACAACCATTACTTAATCGCACTTAAATAGTTCCTACTTCAAACAGCTCACTGGCGTTTTTGTCAAAAAGACGTTGCCGACTGTCTACATTCTTATTGCGCGTTTCTCCTTCTCAAACATCTATGAACAAACACTCGAAGAGCTCAACCTTTACAGTCCATCAAACCGCTGGTATTCACGTGGTGGGCAACCTAGCTTCGCGTACCCTGGGTTCCAGACGCTTTCTCTAATTTGTAAGCGACGGTGCGGCGACAGCGAGCTGTGAAGCAGCGAGAAGAGAAAACCTCTGGTTAAAGTGGTCACGAATCTTACTTCCATGTGGTTGACAGTTGTCAAACATGTTACTTCAGTAATTACACTATTGACCAATCACCGGAGTTTTCACGTGGTGGAACCAATCAGGTCTCTTGTTTATCCAATTAAAAATTCCTCCAATCAGGAACGTGGGTCAGATTCTAGTTTATATTTATTGGCGCGGCACGATTAGTCAACTGACCACTTTTACCAGAGGTTTTCTCTTCCTTCTCTCTGTTTTGCAGCTCGCTTGGCGTTACTTCTACTTTTTAACCGTGGTTTACAAATTACAGAAAACCTCTGGAACCAGGGTAAGCTTTGCGGATCGCGTTTTCTGAAGTAGAAGGATTGATGCTTTCGTAATAGGCCTTTTGCAGGAAATAGTCACGGGCTGATATTGCAATAACCAATGAATTGCACTCGTGATCCCTTGGGAAAGGTTTTACTGGATGGCAAACAATCTTTAAAAACGCAATTTTAGAAAGATGGACAATCGATTGGAGGTGGAATACAGCATTTCCAAACAGGTTTTTCTAATAACACTACCGATCTCGTACAAGTGCATTTACAGTGCGACTACTGAAACCGACTAAACACAACGAGAACTAAACACAACGAGAACTAAACACAACGAGAACTAAACACAACGAGAACTAAAGACAACGAGAACTAAAGACAACGAGAACTAAAGACAACGAGAACTAAACACAACGAGAACTAAACACAACGAGAACTAAACACAACGAGAACTAAACACAACGAGAACTAAACACAATTTTAGAAAGATGGACAATCGATTGGAGGTGGAATACAGCATTTCCAAACAGGTTTTTCTACTAACACTACCGATCTCGTACAAGTGCATTTACAGTGCGACTACTGAAACCGACTAAACACAACGAGAACTAAACACAACGAGAACTAAACACAACGAGAACTAAACACAACGAGAACTAAACACAACGAGAACTAAACACAACGAGAACTAAACACAACGAGAACTAAACACAACGAGAACTAAACACAACGAGAACTAAACACAACGAGAACTAAACACAACGAGAACTAAACACAACGAGAACTAAACACAACGAGAACTAAACACAACGAGAACTAAACACAACGAGAACTAAACACAACGAGAACTAAACACAACGAGAACTAAACACAACGAGAACTAAACACAACGAGAACTAAACACAACGAGAACTAAAGACAACGAGAACTAAAGACAACGAGAACTAAAGACAACGAGAACTAAAGACAACGAGAACTAAAGACAACGAGAACTAAAGACAACGAGAACTAAAGACAACGAGAACTAAAGACAACGAGAACTAAAGACAACGAGAACTAAAGACAACGAGAACTAAAGACAACGAGAACTAAAGACAACGAGAACTAAAGACAACGAGAACTAAAGACAACGAGAACTAAAGACAACGAGAACTAAAGACAACGAGAACTAAAGACAACGAGAACTAAAGACAACGAGAACTAAAGACAACGAGAACTAAAGACAACGAGAACTAAAGACAACGAGAACTAAAGACAACGAGAACTAAAGACAACGAGAACTAAAGACAACGAGAACTAAAGACAACGAGAACTAAAGACAACGAGAACTAAAGACAACGAGAACTAAAGACAACGAGAACTAAAGACAACGAGAACTAAAGACAACGAGAACTAAAGACAACGAGAACTAAAGACAACGAGAACTAAAGACAACGAGAACTAAAGACAACGAGAACTAAAGACAACGAGAACTAAAGACAACGAGAACTAAAGACAACGAGAACTAAAGACAACGAGAACTAAAGACAACGAGAACTAAAGACAACGAGAACTAAAGACAACGAGAACTAAAGACAACGAGAACTAAAGACAACGAGAACTAAAGACAACGAGAACTAAAGACAACGAGAACTAAAGACAACGAGAACTAAAGACAACGAGAACTAAAGACAACGAGAACTAAAGACAACGAGAACTAAAGACAACGAGAACTAAAGACAACGAGAACTAAAGACAACGAGAACTAAAGACAACGAGAACTAAAGACAACGAGAACTAAAGACAACGAGAACTAAAGACAACGAGAACTAAAGACAACGAGAACTAAAGACAACGAGAACTAAAGACAACGAGAACTAAAGACAACGAGAACTAAAGACAACGAGAACTAAAGACAACGAGAACTAAAGACAACGAGAACTAAAGACAACGAGAACTAAAGACAACGAGAACTAAAGACAACGAGAACTAAACACAACGAGAACTAAAGACAACGAGAACTAAACACAACGAGAACTAAACACAACGAGAACTAAACACATCCAAATTACGATTATATGAGCCAATCAGTGTCGATTACAAGATTGGTTCTGAAGTTAGTCTAACGAATGAAGAAAATGGATATGCCTCACTGGTTAGCTCAGTTGGTAGAGCACGGTCTAGAGTGCGGGAGGTCAGGGGTTCGAATCCCGGCCGCGTCCTTGGGCAGGGACGTATAAGTCGTTGGCCTTGTCTCCTTCCTCTTCTAATCTATACGAGTGGGACGTGAAAGAACCTGTTGTGTTATTTACTTATTAAGCTTCGCCTGAAGGAAAAATACATATCAGGAATGATACCACGAACGATAGTCTTAACAAATTACAATGATGTAGAAGCAAAATGAAAAAGGCAGGGTGACCGCAATAGCTAAAGCCAATTACTGCGGGCCCATGACACTAAATTAAATTAATAATAGTCAAAGAAAGAACTAATGATAACGATTTCACAACCACAAGGTGACTAAAAACAACAAGTTAAAGGACTGAGTAGGCTTCGGACAGAGTTACATTTACACAAACTGACTTCCATGTGCGCGGATTGCCTGGGTTATAAGATGTTTTCAGGGCTGACGTATAATATTGTAAAAGGTGAGACTTGTAGGAGGACAGTGAAAGTGCTGGTTGTCGGGTTTCCTTAGGTAAAATTCGGTTCCAAATTCTAGTGGCTCTTATCGTGTAGGATTTCTGATATGTTGTTGTTTTACAGAAGCGTTGCTTAAACTCAGTACCGCTGGTGTTATTACTAAACCTAGTTAGTCTAACAGGGCAGATTTCCTGTGGTAAAGCGTCGTTATTAAAATTGATAAACCCTCTAATAGCCTTAAAGAAAAATACCATATCTAAGTACTCGTGCCAGTAACATAGAGGTAGTAGACTGGTTGTTATTAGTCTATCCTTTTGAGAAAGAGAAGGGGATTGCCTCCCGACACAACAGCCAGGTATTCTGAGGCACTAACAATCACTCATTGATTGTAAACTGCACGGCAGCACATTGCGCCATAATAGCAGTCCATATCACAAAAATAACCTTTTGAAGCGCATTGCAATATATCTGTATAGAATTTGCGCTATATAAATGAATACCTTTATCTTTTATTTATTATTTGGAATGCTTTGTCGTTTTGCAATGTGTTTAGTTGTCGTTGTCCAAGTGACTCCGGTTTCAGTAGCTGCACTGTAAATATGGCCATAATAATAATAATAATAATAATAATAAACTCAGCATTATTTTCCCATCCAGTACAACCACGTGACTGTATTCTGCAAAAGACCCATTTATATTAAAGAAGTAGGTGATAAACAACCGTGAACTTGCCTTCTGTTGTTCGTCAGCATCTCGTTTCTGCTGGACGATCACCACGAGATATTCCTCACACTGCTTCTGGAATTCAGCCACCTTGAGAGTGGCATCCTCCAGCTCCACCGACATCACCTCCACCTTGGCGCGTGTGTCATCGATCTTCTCCAGGCCATTCCTCAGTTTACTGGCCGCGTCACCCAGTTCTTTCTTCTTCTCCGTCAAGAGGCTGACGATTAAAGAGGCTATTTTTAGCATCACTTTGAGAAGCTCAGAATCACATTCAAACTAATAAATAATGGTCTACCGTTATTAAAATATACTATGCGAGTGAAATGAAGCTAAAGAGAGGTTTTTCGGACTACGGATGGCAAGGAAATGGTTATGATTATGAAAAACTTGGGCCAATCTTTTCAAGTTTTAATGTTGTCAGAGAAAAAAAATATCCGGGGGGAAAATAGGTTATCAGGGAAAAACAGGATATCAGGGGAAAAACAGGTTATCAGGGGGGAACCGGTTATCAGGAGAAAAACAGCTTATCAGGGGGATACAGGTAATCAGGAGAAAACAGGTTATCAGGGGAAAACAGTTTATCAGGGTGACATTGGTTGGCATGTGAAACGCGTGTGTCACAGGACCTAAAATGTTCCCATCTGTTGTCTTTTGGCTTCAAAAATTAACATCACTATTAGGGGTTGTCAGTAGGAATTTAAACAAGAATTTAAACAGGTAGCTACAAGGTAGAATAGGTTCAAATGCCATAATTGAAGGGAAATTTGGGCAAAACAGACAGGTATTTTTAACCTGACAGCCGGCACAACTCCGCTAGTTGCCGGATTCTAATGACAACCCTGACTATGTATATCTTAAATTAGTATTCAATGACTATTTTTCATAGAATCGGAAATGCTAGATAAGCATATTTATGATGTTTTCTGATTGCACCATTATACTGTAGCTCTAATGTTTTTGTATTGCACGTTCTAAAGGTTAGGGCGTTTTGTATTGTTTGGTAAGCCAATGCTGTGGCTCGTTTTGAGTGGCACAGGCCGGCTCATATTTATCAGTTTTGACCGATAATCAGAAAAATACTGGTAACAGACTTCTCCGTTACTGTTAGTTTTCTCAAAATATCTTACAGAAAAGAAATGCTGAAAATACAGAATCGATCCACGACTGAAATATGAAAGAAAGGAGATGATGTTTTTAATGGTTCCATTTTTTAAAGAAAAATATGGGAAACATACTAAAAATGGCAAGGGTGGAAATGGTGTAGCCTGCATAGCCAGGTGTTATACGGGGAATGGGGCTATTGTTCTTTGCATAAACGGCCCCCATCTCAGCATTGACAACTTGTCAAAACGAACCAATCAAACGTTTACGAAAACCAGTAAAGTGTGTTTTTCTAGAAATGATAGAAAGTTGTCTAGACAGTTTCTAGGGTAATGTGGTCTCACACGGTAACGAATACTCACTGGACTTCCGCTGACTTTATGATTTTGGCTACGGTTTAAAGTGTCTTTAGTCTCAAAAAAGGAAAACATTTGATCAGGTACTAATAAGTCATAAGCCAAATGATAATATAAATCATATATAAAATCAGGTATGTCGATACGTACAGCGTTCCTGTACCGCGAGATTCCCTAGTTGCATCACGCCATCTAGTTACACGAAAGTGTTGCCAACGCCTAAGGTTTTGGTCACTGAATTCGCAAAGAACGTCTGGCTACGCAGGAAAGTATGGGTGGGTAATGTAGTAATCTTGAAACCACAGAACAAGAAACAACAAAACCGTGTGACTGTTAAGGTCCTATTATACACGAGGCAATTTTTCTTGCAACTTGTAACGCAACATTATTGCAAGACAAGTTGCAGAAGAAATTGCGCGTGTAACATTTGCAACTAGTCTTGCAACGAAAAATTGCGAGACAAGCTACAGGAAAAGCAGGAGCACAGCTCTAATCAGTTTGAATTAACTAGGATTTGTTAAAGAGAAGGGAGAAAACTGAACCGGCAAGCCGATGAAAAACCCTTGGTGTCAGAAAGACTCAGCCCACATGCGACCTTAGCCAGGATCAAACCTGGGCCACAGAGGTGGGAGGCACTTTACCACTATGTCATCCTGACCCTCCCCCGTGATTACAAAAATAAGTTCACGTAGCTAGTAAACATGAGTCTGAAACGTACATCTAAATATTAACATATACAAAACTAAAACTACCACAAAACTGTTCCACGTTGCAGTGCCTTTGACAGTCTCGTAACTTCTCTAGTTACTGTATCCACTTGCTCTACAAGATACTCTTATCAGGGGGTGGCCATGTTGACTACAAACAATGGATTCACCACGCGTAGCCTCGTACTGAGCAGCTTCAGAACGAGGTTAGACGGGGTAAAACAAAGGGATGTCATGTGAAAATCCTCAAGTGATTAAACGTACCTCTTGTAGCCCGACACCAACTCCAGGTAGTTGGTAGGAGTTACGTAGTTGTGCCTCTTCACCTCGATCAACATCCTGTCTGACATGTCCACGACAGAACGGTGAACAGTTACAAAGATGCTGGCCACATTACCTCTAGTCTCGTCATCACCTACGTTCATGTTCTCCAGGTAACGCTCGGCCACCTCCAGCAGTGCATCTTGGGGCCACTCGCTGAACCAATCAATGGTCGTACAGTTCACAAACGCAGGGTACATTCGGATACGATTCCTGTGAATAAGGCGAAAAAATCCACTTAATAGCCAGAGGACAACAAGCACATGCATTAAGTTTTACTTGTCTTGAGCACAAAATAGGGAAACGGAATTGCTGCACGAATGTGTGGTGAGTTGGATGGCGCAGCGCGTTAAACCGCTCGCCTCTCAACACTGTGGCCTGGGTTCCATTCCCGGACGTGACGTCATATGTGAGTTGGGTTTGTTGATTCTCACCCATAATCCGAGAGTTTTTCTCCGGGTTCTCCGATTTTCCTCCCTCCATAAAAATCACCATGTGAGTTGAGCGTTGAGAATATGAATGTGGTAAGGAGTGTACGTGAATGAGTCTCGGATACATTAGCATATCTTGCTCGAGGCCTTGTCAGCCTTATTCATCCGATGATAAACAACATATTAACTTTTAGTGATTATAATGTTACTTAGATCCTGCAACACTAAGGGAAGATCATCTAAACACCAACTGATTCTGAGCACACACCCATTCAAACATCCTTAACACTCAACGACACTCTAAAACATAAGTTATCAAAGGCCATGCAACATAACCTACGTTTGTATGGCAGCTGTATTGAATGCTACATAAGCTCAGACATTCGACACTGGCTACCCACATGTATTCGTTTTCAAAAATATCTGTCTTCATTTGAGCTAAAACACATTAAAGTTTTTCGTCCCCACAATCGTTTTCGTATCGTGTTTACCCGTCCATATGCAAATGATAAATATAGCGCCGCATATGGGCAAAACAAGGTAAGGTAAAGGGTAAACACGTGCAAATGTTCAAAGTTTAAGTTATTATTGCTGTTATTATTGCCTGTGTAGCCTGTTACGACATAACCACCAAGTGATTTATGGGGACCCAATACATGTCTGTCAAAATTTGAGCCAACTGCCATTAATATTGAGCGAGTTAGGCATGAAAACATACAAGGGTTTTACGTCACTATCGGCGAGACCCAGGTAAGCGTGACTGAATGAGGACACACATCTCCCACATGGATATACAAGGCTGCTCGGAAACATATAAAAGCGTTGACAGCAACTCTATAGATAGAACAAGGGAACCGACGAATGAGGACTTCAGAAACGTCAATTCCAACAGCAATTAATGTTCCACATCGACGTTCAATTACTAATTAAGTCAAATATGGATTATCATTATCAATTTGCATTCCATTCTGCTAACAGCTTAGTGGGCAATCCCTTTATGTAGGACGACACGAATTTTTACCAAAAATACAATAGAATACAACACAATACAATTCAATACAACAATAGAACGCAACACAATACAATAGAATACAATTTGGTAGCAATTCGTGTCGTCCTACATGAAGGGATGGCCGCTTAGTGAGTGGGTGAGTGAGTGAGCGACACGATTTCCCAACCATCCCGATAACTAGTTTATGCGAGATTGCCGCGGAAACAATAGCACCATCGTTAACGTTTATATTTAATCTATCACTCTCTACTGGGGTTTTTGTTGAAGAATGGAAAAGAGCGCGCGTGAATCCAATATTCAAAGCTGACGACCGGCGTCAAACTGAAAATTATCGCCCTATATCTATCTTACCAATAATCAGTAAAGTGTTTGAAAAAGAAGTTTTCAGACAGCTATACGGCTATCTACTTGATAACTCCATGCTTTCTAAATTCCAATCTGGGTTTCGTCCACTTCATTCAACAGTCACAGCTCTGATCCAAATGTGCGATACACTGTACGAAAGTATGGATAATGGTTTATTAACGGGAGTAGTATTTATTGATATTCGAAAAGCATTTGATTCAATTAACCATTCCATTTTACTTGACAAATTGGAGTTTTATGGTGTTTCGGGCCTTGGCCAAAAATGGTTCGATTCCTATTTAACTAATAGACAACAGCAATGTTTAGTAAATGGTCATTTATCCTCCACGAAAGAGATAATTTGTGGTGTCCCACAAGGCTCGATCCTAGGACCCTTGTTATTTCTACTTTATATCAATGATTTATCAAATTGCCTTAATTTTACTACCCCATGTATATATGCAGATGATAACCAGATTTTTGCATCTGCCCCTGATATGGACAAACTTACATCGAATATTAATTCTGACTTGGATAACATATGTATAGGTGTAAAAAGGCAAGTGCTGGTATAGGTGCCATAAAGCGTATTAAGCCATTTGTCCCCACCGATTCACTCGAAGTAATTTACAAATCACTTGTACAACCTTACTTCGACTATTGTTGCCCACTATGGGATACTTGCGGCAAGACGCTAAAAGACAAATTGCAAAGAGTTCAATCTCGAGCCGCTAGGGTAATTACAGGCACGAATTACGACACAAGATCCGTTGATATACTTGCTAAATTAGAATGGAAAACGCTCCAAGCCAGACGTAATCAAATGAAATCTATTTTAATCTATAAAATCTTAAATGAACAATCCGCACCATACTTGAGAAACTCTTTTATTAAAACAAGTGACTGCGATAAACGCTATCAGCTAAGAAACTCTGAAACGGATCTAGCACTTCCAAGACCGCGTACAAATTTCCTCAAGCGAAGCTTCAAATACAGTGGTGCTATGCTTTGGAATAACCTGCCAGATGAGGCTAAAAGAGCCAAATCTTTACGCCAATTCAAGAGGAGTGTCTGTTCCTGTTACTGAGTTATGCTGATAGCAGATTTTTACTGATTTTTATCAATATATGTTTTTTAATCTGTACATATATTTATTGTTACGCCCCACGTGGAAACCAGCTTACTGTTGTAGTGGCTAGCGTACGGAAATAAAGTTATATGTATGTATGTATGTATGTATGTATGCGCTTGCGCGCATCCACGAGTTAAAACCGATCGGAAACACCGAAGAGAGATTGCGCATGTGCTGGCAAGCTATTGTGATCGACATCACTTGAGCGTGTTCGAAAACCCTTGAAAGAGTTTTCGATGACAACGATCGCTCCTGTTCATCTCCGTTTTCATTCGAAAACGTCGAGGTCTAAACCGAGTAATTACGATGACTAGTCTTGCGCACAAACCACGCAGAATAGTCGGCGTCATCTACAAACTAAGGGGTTAAGTATAAGACATGTGTCCTATTTCTTGCCCTCCACCTTCCGTCCCCGATCTTCGTAAATCAATAGATTATGTTATTTGTTTGCGCGTACCTGAAGGGGTCACCAACTGGACTCATACAGAGGACAATGTGAAGGTTACTGCGCACTCGTTCGATGAAATAGTTGAACATGGACTCGGGTGTGTCCATGACGTCCTCCTTACGGGCTGCGTCTGATAATGCAGTGCGAACCTGGAGAGGATGAACAGGTTATCAGTTGGAAAACAGGTTATCAGTGAAAAACACAGGTTATCAGTGAAAAACACAGGTTATCAGTGAAAAACACAGGTTATCAGTGAAAAACACAGGTTATCAGTAAAAAACACAGGTTATCGGGGGAAAAACAGGTTATCGGGGGGAAAACAGGTTATCGGGGGGAAAACAGGTTATCGGGGGGAAAACAGGTTATCAAGGGAACATCGTTGGCGAGTGACATGCGTGTATCAGGGGAACTGAAGGTTAGCACTGAGCATTGAAATTCATAAATTCATACGGTGATTCCGGCGAAGTCTAATATAACAATATGACGACATTAGAGTATATACTACAACCCTTGATGGCTTTGTTATATCTAGCGTGCTCTAGAGTCCTTTTCTTCTATACATGAGTAGTATAAACCACCTTTTTGCCATCGTCATAGACGTTGCCATTATGGATCTTAAGGTATCTACTATCACGGCATGCGGCATGGTACCATGCGGTACGGTAAGCATGCGGTACGGTAACCATGCGGTACGGTAACCATGCCATACATCATTACCGTACCTTTCCATGTGCACATACTACACGCTCTATTCTGGCTATGTACACACCTCCTCAAACTCGTCGGGTTTGTACAGGTTTGGCACCTCCCCGCTGCTAAGGATGTTGTTGACGTCCTCTAAAAAGCCTTCCTCTAAGGCCTGAGTATCGTTGAACAGGAACACCGTGGGTTTGTTGTCGACGCCAGCCTGGTAGTACAGACGCTTCAGATCTGCACAGATCAAAAGTGGGTTTTAGTATCGTTTGGCTTCAAATCTACTCTTTCCCTATCCTGTCCATAGAATGCTTGCCGTTAATTTGCATATTGTCAAAGTTAAACGTTTTAAGGACAATAACTCTTTCCTCTAAAAGAGGATGTTTATGTAAGTAAACTGTAGAAGATTGAAAATGAGACGAGTTCTCTGCGTAGTTATTGACGTTTTTGAATCTGTAAAAAACATCAAAACGAGGCTGTGTACGCATGACTGTAAAATCCCATACAAAAGACTATAAATCCCATCTTTATCAATATATTTTCGGGATTTCATCCTACACTATTTACCCTATTAAAAATTGTTGATTTATAGGTGTTCTTTGAGATGGCAGTGGTTATTTCCATGTTAGAGATCCCAGTTTGCTGATCTCAAAACACATCACATGTGAATAAGTTGTATTCAGTAATGCACAATGGTTGATCACACTTACCGTCTCTGAATTCCTGTCGTCTGTAGTGCTTGGTCACCTCTATCTGGAAAACCTTGTACTCGATGATGTAAGACGATAAGCGAGTCAAGCTCTGCCGTCCGCTGCCACCAATACCGACGAGCAGCATGTTCCCACGAGGCTGGCCTATCACCCGTACAATACGAGTCACTAGAATAGATAAGGTAAAGTAAAAAGTCACTTTATTAGAGAGAGAATAGATAGGGTAAAGTAAGAGTCACTTCATTTAGAGAGAGAATAGATTGGGTAAAGTAAAAAGTCACTTCATTTAGAGAGAGAATGGATAGGGTAAAGTAAAGAGTCACTTCATTTAGAGAGAGAATAGATAGGGTAAAGTAAAAAGTCACTTCATTTAGAGAGAGAATAGATAGGGTTAAGTAAAAAGTCACTTTATTAGAGAGAGAATAGATAGGGTAGAGTAAAGAGTCACTTCATTTAGAGAGAGAATAGATAGGGTAAAGTAAAAAGTCACTTCATTTAGAGAGAGAATAGATAGGGTAAAGTAAAAAGTCACTTCATTTAGAGAGAGAATAGATAGGGTAAAGTAAAAAGTCACTTCATTTAGAGAGAGAATAGATAGGGTAAAGTAAAAAGTCACTTCATTTAGAGAGAGAATAGATAGGGTAAAGTAAAATGGGGTTAACCGTCAGCCGTCAAATGCCTTAAAATATAACCGTCAGCCGTCAAAATAAAGATTTTTTAACCGTCAAACCTGTAATTTAACCATCAAACCTGTAATTTAATAGACCAGTTGTAAATTTTCACGCGGAATTTGACTCGTTTGTACAGACAATGTATGGAAAACTGAAAACACGATTGCACGCTTCCCAGCACAGCAACATCCCTCAAATTTCGATATGTTAATCTTTTACCTGGTATCTTAAATTTGTATCTGAATAATATTTCAGAAATTCGATTTTACGGATTATATTTGGCATCGGATTCCCATCGATTCCCATACAAACACTGTATTTCGCGCCTTATTTGCACCCCTTTCAAAATGTCTGAATTTACCGCGAACTGGTCTATTGTCTAGGTGTTTTGCTTCAAATAACCGTCAACCATCAAACCCCTAAAATATTAACCGTCAACCGTCAAAGCTACCCCCTCAATTGAGACCTTCTTAACTGTATACTGTTAGGTTATGTAAAGGCAGCACCTTCTACTCAGTTATTTTAAAGTCCCTGAGTGTTGGTCTGGCCCTCGACCTCCCGCGCGACAGACCGGTGCTTTTTTTTGCGTCCTTGCTCATATGAAAATCACTGATAATAACTGTGGGGACAGCGAATATCAAGACCTCTCACCGTGACACAGCCCCATTAATCTACGCCATACTGCTCATGCCGCTCAGCCATGCTTTGCACGGGAGCTCGGCTCTAAAAAGGAAGAGAAACACTGGAGCGTGTGAGCCGTTCTATCGCATTGACTCACCGTGTTCAATGGCGTCCCTGAACAGCACCAGGTTCATGGCGATGACACCAGGTTCCATGTTGTAGTCCTCCATCTGATCTTCCATGTACTTCTTCAGTGCCTTGAAGTCTGTCATGTCCTCGTACACAGCACCGTCCTTCATGAAGTTACCTAGAAAACAGCAATGCGTTGTCAGCAAGGCAAAGGCAAGATGGCCGACACTGGTACGCAACTCCACGGAACTGGTAAGACATGGTAGGCATACAGCTTCAGGTAACCAAAACCTAAGGACTTTTCAAGGACACACTTTACTTTCAAGTACTAATAGTTACAGTGTGCGGGGACTGCTTGCTGTCAACTACCATTTGACCATCAATTTGAATTCTTTAACAAGTATTTTTCCTAATTTGTATTTCAAAAAAATGTACTTAGTAAATTCACGACCTTTTGTTCTAGAATTCAAGTACTTTTCAAGGATGTTTTTAGGTAGAGTTCCTAAGGAGAGGAATCGCTCACTTAATTAATTCATCACGAATGACCATATAAACTAACATAAATTAGCAGTGGTTTTAAAATGTACAAATTTGAAAGCAATTGAGCGACGATGGTTGTTTAGTGTAGTGGTTGCGACGTTTGCCTTACGAGTAGGCGGGAGCGGGGTTCGAGATCCAGAAAATCTCTCAAGTTTTTCTTGAGAACCCTAGCTCTAGGTGGGTAAGATCTTGTTTATTTTAAATCAAGGACTTTTCAAGATGAACATTCAAATTCAAGGATTCTTCAAGACTGTGGGAACCATGTAAGAGTTTTCACAGATATGGACTATTCTCTAGTGCTATTCGCTACTTCTGTTTCAGGGTTCTCCGATACTTTGACGTCCCCCAGTCCTCCTTCAAATCACTGACGTACTCCTACAAAACATTTTAAGAAGGCTGCTAATTTAATCCCTACGTTTTCCCCTCACACTTCCACACCAACATGTCCACAATGCCACTCATCACCCAACCAACAACCTTTAGCATAACCAACCCATCGACTATCGGCAAACTCGCAATCTGATTGGCTACACAGACAAACTCACAATCTGATTGGCTACACAAGCATCGTCTATCGATCTTTAGTATAAACCAACTAGTGGACTATTACAAATCCTGCGTTCTGATTGGCTACCCTACTATAGGTCTATTTATGATAGCCCATGGTAGAGAAAAACCGCACGCATTTTCACGAAATAATAACATTTTTTCAACTCCAATTTGTTTCTTTCTATTATTTTCTACTGTCCGACTAGTTAGTTTATACTAAAACAATTAGACCTCTCACCCTCATGGGCTACGAGTTAAATAGCCTATTCGGCTGCGCCTCATGGGCTATTGACTCGTAGCCCATTCGGGCTGCGGGTCTAATTGTTAAGTAGATGGCAATTTCAAACAAGTGCGCACGCACAAAAATCAACTAGAAAATTGCTTATTTTCCAACGTCTTTCACGAGGTTTTTCTCTATGTAAATCGATAGCTAAGTTGGAAATAATAACCGTAGCTTCGCTCCTCGCGAACTATCAGCAGATATAAACCCTGAGCTTGCAGTCTTACTCTGGTTCTTGTTGATACAGAGCAAAGGCCTGTGCTAATTAGCTAGTGGTGGTTAAATTGACGGTGGCCTCATTGTATGCATTGTGGGATAAAAGGGGTAGAACTGGCTAGTTCTCCCCTGTTGTCCTGAACTAGTTCTTAGACCTGACACGTTCCATTTGAGAACTGGCCAATCAGACCAATCGGTTCGTGTAAATAGGGTAATTTCCCGCCGCACTAAAATAAAACAAAGACGATCACCCCGTTTCTAATTTTAGGTACATATGTGAAATGTTCGCCAAAAACAACAAAACTACTTGAAAGCCAAGACTGAGACTTTAACAGGTTCAAGTTTTCTTAATTTGTAATTCACTGTGCGTTTGCTAAGTTATAACATTATTTACTAAAAACGTTTAAGCCCTCGCGAACTTGTATTTGAACCCCAGAGCCTTCGTTCTTTCGGCCAGCGGTGTGGTCTACAGCATTAGTTAGCATGGTTTATTTTTATTTTATGTTTTTTTTATGTTTTTTTTATTTCTGACAATATAATAGTTATAAAAGTGGTCAGGGTAACATATATTGAGGTTACAATTTAGATAGCTAATTAATAAGAATGGACTATGAATACATTACAGATATATGAGAAAATAGAGACTAACAATGTACAGATATTAACACTAATACATATATAGAAACTAATTACTGGCTAATAAGATAGCAATATACTATTTTAACTAATACATACATGTAGATAAACTTATTACAGCCAACCTAGATTGCTATGTAAGGGACAAAATATAATAATAGTGATGTTATGATAGACAAAAAGTATAAGTAATGAAAAATCAAGAATTAGATAAAAAATATTCTTTTAGGATAGATTTATAGTTATGAAATTTTAAAGACTCACGGAGAATTAGAGGGAGAGAATTCCAACACTTAGGTCCTTGAGTTCGAATGGAGAAAGAGTATTTTTGAAATGTCCTATGTAGATCGTGTTTATGTCTCGTATAGTATTGGTGCACATCAGAATTAAAATTAAATGTTGGTTTGTGTTGAGGGTACCATAAACTGTGTAACCAGCTAAAAAACATGCATTTTCGAAACCCAACGTAGATTAATGCATGTACATACCAAAGATAGGCGGCTGTTTGTTAGGACACAGATTGTGGTAGGTGAGGTCGAACATGGTTCCCAGTTTATCACTCAGTAGTGTCAGGAATGACTCTCTGTCCTGTGCGTCCACCAGACGGTCAGCAAACACCCTGTATCACATGATGTGTTTATAAACAAAACATTTATGTTGGCAACGCAGACATGTCTCCGATATTACTACGGAAATCAGAACAGCCAATCAGAATACACAAAAATCGGATTGTTCCAGAACCCTATATTATTCGTCGAGCATGCGCAGTAAGACACAAATGGGTCTGTGTACGAGATTGATATACACTTGAAGTCGTACGGCCGGCCAGGTCCGTCGCATGCGCTGACATACACCGTTTAAGTCGTACGGCGAGACAGGTCTGACGCATGCACTGATGAAGTTAAGCTAGACACAAGGAGTGTAATCTCGTACGGTAACGAATGCTCTATATTGATATATTAGTACCTAAATCAAATGTCCTCTGATAACAAATACGCATAGAGCGGATTTCGATTGAAGCTCGACAACCATTTTGGGCAGAACACTCCTAAATTTGGGCCCGTGGGCTGATATTTTTGGGACCGGCAATCCTGATTTTTGCCGTGTAAATGGGAGTGTCGGGCTCATATTTAGGAGTGACGTGTCCAAATGCTTGTCATGTAAATCGGGCTTCAGTGTCGCAAAACGAGAATGAAATAATATGACATTTTCATTATGGCATCATTTTACTACAGCTACGAGAACCTTTTCAAATTCTCTTTCTCATACAGATTTTTAAACTCCTTTGAGAATTCCAAGACAATGGTCAAAATTGAAAGAACAAAAGGATTCGCGCAAAGAGTTCTGGTAGTTGTAGTATGTGACGTCATCATGCAAATGTACTATTACAGAGCCAATCACAGGAGCAAAGAAAAACACAATGAGCCAATCACGAACTGAAGTAATTCGTGATTGGTTTTACTTGAACCAATCACGAGGAAGAGTAAACGCAATCGTGGATAACTCTCGCTGAAACGGAAATTGATTGCGTGACGAACCAAAACAATGTTTGGTTTTAGTTTAGAACTTGATTGGCTGATAACTACAAAACATGTCTCACAGCCAATAGAACAGCTAAGCAAACGTAAAGCTAAAGCAATCATTTATACTGATAGCGACCATTTACCTAAAGCTCTCGTGTACCCAGAGTCTTGAGATGGCTGTTTTCGTGTCGTGTAAGTCTTTATTGGCTCGGAGAAGACCTTGGAAAATCTGAAAGAAAAACAGACCATACTTACGTAGGGCTTACTTTACCGCCTCACTGGTTAGCTCAGTTGGTACAGCACGGTCTAGAGTGCGGGAGGTCGCGGGTTCGAATCCCGGCCGCGTCCTTGGGCAGGGACGTATTAGTCGTTGCCCTTGTCTCCTTCCTCTTCTAATCTATACGAGGGGGGCGTAAAAGAACCTGTTGTGTTATTTCGAGTAAGGTTAGAGGATTATCTCCCGACACAACAGCCTGGTATTCTGAGGTACTAATAGATTGCTCATGATTGTAAACTGCACGGCAGTACATTGCGCCACAATAGCAGTCCGTATCACAAAAATAACCTTGTGAAGCGCATTTGAATATATCCATATAGAATTTGCGTGATATAACTGAATACCTTTTTTTTTTACCTTTTTTTATCAACACGTACACATGCAGTGAAACTTCTCGTAAGTGACCAATTATTTCTAAAAACCCTTTTAGTCTGTTCCTGTAAGCGGGCCATGTTTCATAAACTCGTTTTTGCGTGTTCCTCAGTCAAATCACTACATTTGAAACCTCTTCAGTGTAAGCAACAACCTTCGCTTAACTCTTGTGAGAGGTTCAATGGTATTAGGATCCATAACGGAGATAGCCTGTTCATAGGCTCTAGACTACATACTGGGGGAAATGATGAAAATAAAACGTGGCGAAAACAAAATGGTGGAGACGAATGAGAAGCCTCATGACAATGAATAGAAGCACACTTCTACGTTCTGAGTTCCGAATAGTTCCGAGACAAACACACTCTATTTGTCGTTATTGCTCATCGCAAAATAGTCTTCCGCTCTCACCGGGCACTATCGCCTGATAGTAAATGCATCTGCGGACCACAACTATCACGTCACGTGATCGCTTTTCGGGCCAATGAGCGCGCGCCAAAATTTTGTAGTGAACTATAATAATAGTGTCCATTGAGAGCGGAAGGGAAGAAAAAATGTTGTGTTGAACTAGTAAAAGTAAGTAAGTGACTTTATTTAAGTGTCAATGTATTTAGCTTTGCGGCTAATTGGGGACACTAGTCCTACGATTTTACGTCCTTATCGGAGAAGACGTGAAGGTCTAACCATTTACTGTATTATGTAAAGGCAGCACCATCTACTCAGTTATTTTAAGACCCCGAGTGTTGGTCCGGCCGGGGTTTGAACCCGCGACTTCCCGCTCAACAGACCAGTGCTTAACCACTGAGCTAACGACAGAACAAGAACAAATTAATAGTGTGTCTGTCACGGAACTATCGAGAATTTGATATTCTTAAAACTAGCATATAAGCCCGAGAACGAAGTTCTAAGGGCTTATTTATTTTTGTATAATAAAGTGTGTCTGTCGAGGGACTATAAATACAATAACCTATTTGTGGCGTCGAAATATGCTCTGATATTTCGTCCGAGGACATTATCTGGGGTGTATCTGGGGTGTATTCGCGGGTCACGTGACGCACTCAACCAATCACGCACGACAGAAAATATTTGATGGGTTATAACGTCTGATAGTGCTCAGTGGTGGACGAATACTACACGTCACAGTGTCACACTAGAACGCACCGGCGGACGACAACGATCACGTCACGTGATCAATTTCATCCAATCAGAATCGGAGAGAATTTAGTGGTGAACTATAACAGCTGATAGTTGGCGAGGGGCGAAACACGAGTTAACTGTCACAGTTGATAGAAACCAGGAGCGAGAAGTCTAATTGTTTTCGCGTAAGCAAGCTAGGGATCTTTCCAACTTAGCTGTCGATTTACGTAGAGAAAAACCTGTGAAAACGTTGGATAATTAACCACTATTCACCAACACTGAGGTGAATAATTGTTTTAGTATATACCACACTCCAGGTGAATAGCCAGCACCAAATAGTTTTTTTATTTTCTGTCAAATGGACAAACACTCGCGCGAGATGATCTCTGCTTTGCTCGGAGGTGAATATGAAATCATATTCACTGTTTGAGTAGCCAATCAGAGCGCGCGAAAAGTTATATTCACTGGTGTGGTATATACTAATAAGCAATATTCTAGTTGATTTTTGTCTGCGTGCGCTCGTTCTTCGAAATTGCCGTCTATCGATTGATAGACGATGGCTGCGTAGCCAATCATATTGCGAGTTTGTTGATAGACGATCGCTGCGTAGCCAATCAGATTGCGAGTTTGTTGATAGACGATGGCTGCGTAGCCAATCAGATTGCGAGTTTGTTGATAGACGATGGCTGCGTAGCCAATCAGATTGCGAGTTTGTTGATAGATGATGGCTGCGTAGCCAATCAGATTGCGAGTTTTTAGATAGACGATGGCTGCGTAGCCAATCAGATTGCGAGTTTTTAGATAGACGATGGCTGCGTAACCAATCAGATTGCGAGTTTGTTGATAGACGATGGCTGCGTAACCAATCAGATTGCGAGTTTGTTGATAGATGATGGCTGCGTAGCCAATCAGATTGCGAGTTTTTAGATAGACGATGGCTGCGTAGCCAATCAGATTGCGAGTTTTTAGATAGACGATGGCTGCGTAACCAATCAGATTGCGAGTTTGTTGATAGACGATGGCTGCGTAACCAATCAGATTGCGAGTTTGTTGATAGACGATGGCTGCGGAGCCAATCAGATTGCGAGTTTGACGATAGTCAGTGGCTTGGTTATGCTAAAAGGACATAGTTAGTACAGTCACCTTGGAGATGTCTCTCAGGTTGAACAGGTAATGAATCTTGGTTGGCGTCGGGAGCATCTTAGAGACGATGGTGTTGTAGATATCAATGGTAGCCTAATGCAAACAACATCAAAACACAAATACACATTAACAAATAGATTCCAATCTGCCGTGCGTTTGTCCTCTTATAGATGTACAAATGACGTCACAACGTGAAGAGACGCAGTCGAGTGACTTAACTGATGTTCTCATCACGTTTTAGCGTCATCTGTGCATCTATAAGAGGACAGACGCACAGCAGAATGGAATGTATTTCTTTTATATAATAATCGCACACTAGAAACTATGAAATATCCAATCAAAACGAGTCAAGAAATTGGTTGCGTGCGCTCATGAAGCCATCCATGTGTGCATTTCGGGCTGATTACTATATAAAATAAGATCTCTTATTTGGCAATGTACATGGCATTTCACAGTTTTGTGCCAGTGAATGTTATCATGATCTTTACGCCAATCATAAACAAGACTGTGACTTGAGTATGATAACAATAATGTCAATTGCAGACCCAATATGGTGGCAGTAAACCTATCATTCAAATTAGCAATATAACATCCATTTATAAGACACTGGATGTTCGGGGTAATTCAGGTGGATTGATGACCGCGACACATCTAACTATGAACTAACAACATGTAGCACTTTGAGAATTAAACAATCAATCCTTTCTAAGTAATCAATATTTGAAACACTACATAATAATAGGAACCGAGGATTGACAGTCTTGGTTACCAAACATCATTCAAAAATATCATTATTTTTTTTGGGGGGGGGGGGGGGGGGGGGGGAACGGGACATGGAACAACCATGGGGGCTGATCAAAGTCAGGACCCGGCTAAACTACAGATCAAATTTGAATTTAGCGTGTTGGATTTTGTGGAGGGAGGAAAACCGGAGAACCTAGAGAAAAACCCTCGATTTAGCAAGGGTGCGATACCAACAAACTCAACTCACATGTGACGCCGCGTCAGGGAATCGAACCTGGCCCACAGAGGAGAGAGGTGAAGCACTTAACCACAGCGCCACCCCGACTCCCCTCAGTAACTTTGCAACACGTTGTAGTAAAGCGCGGAAACTTGGCAAACCACTCCTTTTGCATGTCCAAGGCCTCATAACTTATATGACGTCCCTGGGGCGTTTTTGACTGAAAACAACTACATATAACATATTTCTTTTGGTAGCACTTAGCTGGACTCGAACCGTAGACCTCTCGAATTCGGTCACGTCCCTTTCCCGACAGTTGTATTGCAGCAATCGTTGGACATGTTTGAACAAACTAACCACCAAACTTCTGGTTGCTAAAAGCGTCAATGAACCTTTCAAACAGCTATTGTTTTCCGTTTACCAGAGGAATCATGATCAATAATGTTTTGGTTAACAATGGTTATGATGGAAATCATTGTATGCATTCCATATTTTGTTTAGATATCCTTCCTAACAATGAACTAAACCGATTCGTTACTCATTCTGAGGTGACTAAGCGAGTTGATACCCTCGGGCATAAGAATCGCTTAGTCACCTCGGAACATATTAACTTATGTACCAGTTAATTCCAGCAATGCCCATATCCTCCCACGGCCGACCCCCGGGCATTAGACATAAAAAAAAAAAAAGGTTAAATTCCCCACGGTGGAGGCAAAGAAATAAGGCAAGTGCCCCATCCCCGGGCACATCCATATACCTTCCCCGAGTACGAGTATTTTGAATCAGAGTGAAATGAATACGAGTCGGGCTTGACTTTGTAAAATAGTTCAAACAAGCAGTTCAAAAGTAGCATCAACAGGAACATATGGCCTTAAATACACCCACAAGCTTCTGTAGCCTTGCTGGACACGCCAGTCAGCCACGAAGTTCTCGCTTTTGTCAAATTAACGCACTTCCATTCATAATGTTTGCTGCAAGTACGCAGTTGACAGCAAGGGAAACCACGATTGAGGTTAGTTTCTTTCCAAGAATTTATTTCGGTAGTGTACCATACCATACTGTCACGGAGTAGAATATAGAGAGCTTTTTTTAAAAACACCAGACGTTTTTTTACAGCATACACATCACAAGACTGATAGAAGATTGGATTGAAAACCGAGGTAAAATCTTACTATAAACCTTGTACACGTTTTCTGTCGATCGACACGGAGGGAAAGACCCTTGTTCAGTTTGACGTTTGTGACTTGGCGTTACGCGGCCAATGCACGTGGCAACTTCAAATCTCGCCAAAAAATGTTCCGGGGGGATGGGCATTGCTGGAATTGACTGATGCATAACCCTTTCTTAACATGAGCATGCTGTAGTTTGTTCACATGTCGTTTGTTATGCAGTAAACATTCAATATCAAAAGTATGAAAATCAGTTGCAGCAGCCACAGTGGTTGTGTGTCTACCTACTGCTGGGCGTGTCTACCTGTGTCATGATGTCACCCAGGGATTTGACGTCTTCCTCGAACTCTTGCAGCTTCTGGTTTATCATTGTACCAAAGATACGCTTGATTTGACTTTCCTGTAGAAAGAATGGTAGATAAAACTTAGCAATGCTGTTACCAACTTCAAAGGAGGCTGCACTTCTGGCTTCCCTTACTCAAACTTAGATCGTGTTACGTTTCGGACGTCTTGCTCCAGTTGTTCGAAGTGCGATTAGTGTTATATAATCATTGAATATGTTTTAACCAAGGATCAGGTTCCCTTGGTAAAATATATCTTAATGTAATCTAGGATTTCTATTTAAATAGTAGACATGTACTCATTCCTCGTCAGACAATAGCTTTTGAACCTGAAGTCCACAAGTTAGCAAACCAAACTAGCGATCACCTTTAACCTTGGATTAGGTTAATCGGGATTTGAAGAACTGGGCTAGGCTGTTCATGACCTGGTTAACAGACATCTTACGCATGTACTTACTCAGAATCAGAATCGTTTTATTTACCACATATAATTACAGTTTTAAAGCATAAATACAGAATAACTGATACAAAAGTAATACTAATATTCTTTAGTAACTAAGGTGCATGACAGAAAATAACCAAAATGGCTTAAATGGCCTGATGTACCCGATTTAATTGAGCTAATTAAGTTTACCTTCAAAAATAGTATCAACGTGATGGCATTTGCCGTTTTTCTAAATAAGAAACATTGAATGAAGTAAATATGACTGTATCTTAATTTATTATTATATCAGAGAGTACGGATATCTGGACGACGATGTAAGTAAACTCTTTGGTAACCTTTTTTAAATCATTTCGGCTGAAATACATAGAGATTATTGGTCAGCAAACCATAATGCGAAAGACGAATAAAAATGCACAGCCGTATTAGTTGGTAGAGTAGCTTTCGTATGAGTCGGCAAGCTACGACAATGACGTACAGCACGGTTACTGTACTGCATGCCATGACATTGAAATGATTTTCCTATTGTTTTTGTCTTTCTGATCCAATCAAATTACAGAGTTACGGGAGAGTAAGTTACAGTACAGTTAAGGATACGGAAACGCCGTATTTTGGTCCCACACAAACGAAATCCGCTCAAAGTTGTTCATTATAACGCTGTAAGAAACTCAACTATGGCAACCGGGAAGCCACTTTAACGTTACTTCCCCAAGACTGTCTCATATTTCTTGCGTATACGTTCTTGCGTATACGTTCTTGCGTATACGTTCTTGCGTATACGTTTTTTGCAGATTTAAATAACGAAGACTGCATGAAGTGTTTTTCAACAGTGATCTTAGCTTAACAGGACACAGCCTTGGGACAGACACGATAGAATAGTGGAGTGTCTTATTTGTTGACTAACCTGCGGGAAGGTCATATTGATGAGGTTAAATCGGCTCTGTAGTCTCTTGGAGATCACCATACGACCTCCGCCGGGAGGACCCATCGACGCTACTATGTGCATATCCTGTGAGGGACAAAATACAATGACCCACTGAGAACCATTACGGTACCTTCATAGAAATGACCCTCAACAGCAGTTGTTCACCCAGGTGTATTAATAGGCACTTAAAGCAACCGTTTTTACATCGAATCTTATGTTTATTGTTGTTTATTCGCCTTGTATTAGTTTTCACATCACGACATTCGAAAAATGATGGTACAAAGCGCCGCTGAAATCGAAAAAAAATCCCAGAATGACGTACTCTTCTATGTGCACGTTCACTGCTAAACGCAAAGAGTTACGATTTTGCATACACCGTCCAATAATATATTGTAACTAAAGCTCTTGTAGTTGTTTAAATGGGCACTGTATAAATCGAATTGAACCTTAAAATTTCTTTAAAACTACAAAAATAACACCCCGAGATAGAAGAGAAATACCATGTGAATGTCCTGATATGGTTTTCACACTTTTTCAATAGAGGATGGCAAAGATTAAAGTGGATTACAGTACCTTATTCTAGAAACTTGATTTCGGCTACAGTGAAACAATTACAAGTTGCTCTAAATTCTCTTAAAAGAAGTATTTTCATGCACTCGAATCTTTGCCATCCTTCATCAAAATTCTCATATTTTCTCCAGTGTACCTAGAAAGCATACTCTGCTAATCTGGGTAGTTAGTTGTGTCTTTCGTCATGAGAAAATTTATCATTAGGAATTGACATACCTTGATGTATTTGACGGTTTGTTTGGCCCTGTCATACCAAAACCCATAGTCTAACCACAGCCTTATGAGCTCCAGGGGAGGCTGGGAACCAAACGTGTCCTTCGCTGGCATGTTGAAGTCATCCATGAAGGTGATCATCTGCTTGCCGCCAATGGGTACGTAAACACCTATAGCACAAAGAGAGAAGTTAGATACAGGGATACAATAGGTACGTAAACACCTATAGCACAAAGAGAGAAGTTAGATACAGGGATACAATGGCTACGTAAACACCAATAGCACAAAGAGAGAAGTTAGATACAGGGATACAATGGCTACGTAAACACCAATAGCACAAAGAGAGAAGTTAGATACAGGGATACAATGGGTACGTAAACACCTATAGCACAAAGAGAGAAGTTAGATACAGGGATACAATGGGTACGTAAACACCTATAGCACAAAGAGAGAAGTTAGATACAGGGATACAATGGGTACGTAAACACCTATAGCACAAAGAGAGAAGTTAGATACAGGGATACAATGGCTACGTAAACACCAATAGCACAAAGAGAGAAGTTAGATACAGGGATACAATGGGTACGTAAACACCTATAGCACAAAGAGAGAAGTTAGATACAGGGATACAATGGCTACGTAAACACCTATAGCACAAAGAGAGAAGTTAGATACAGGGATACAATGGGTACGTAAACACCTATAGCACAAAGAGAGAAGTTAGATACAGGGATACAATGGCTACGTAAACAACAATAGCACAAAGAGAGAAGTTAGATACAGGGATACAATGGGTACGTAAACACCTATAGCACAAAGAGAGAAGTTAGATACAGCGATACAATGGGTACGTAAACACCTATAGCACAAAGAGAGAAGTTAGATACAGGGATACAATGGCTACGTAAACACCTATAGCAAAAAGAGAGAAGTTAGATACAGGGATACAATGGGTACGTAAACACCTATAGCACAAAGAGAGAAGTTAGATACAAGGATACAATGCAACCATACAGAGAAAGGGAGGACTTAGAATAACATTAAAACTAAGCCCATCCAAAGTCTAGCCTTACCAAAACTATACTAAACTGGGAGTCATTCTGGACTGATGTTTTTGAAATTCTCATTTAGTTTTCTTGGCTCCTAAAAGTGTAGAGTCCAGCCTAAAACTAGCCTTTGATTGATGCTGATATAATTATATATGCCCACCCTCCCCCCACCCCCCCCCCCCCCCCCAAAAAAAGATTCTCATCATAATGGGGCGAAGTTTTGCCCCTACTATACTACTTGCGATAGTAACGGCGCGGACGGCATCGTAAAACAATTATTGAGAGCTCACCTTTGGTTCTCTTTTCCACCTTGCTCTCAATGATTTCTTGTACATCGTTGGAAGTTGTCTGTGCTGACATGTTGATAACCAGCAGCCCATAGGTCTTGGGGTCGAGTCTCTGGAGCACCTTCTGGGCCACGGAAGTCTTCCCCGTACCTACAGGTCCAGTTAGAAGTACCGGCTGATTGGCTTGGATGAGGTTGTACACCAGGAAGTCATACCTTACTGTGTCAACTGTTGGGATGATGATCTTGTAGAATGGTACACTATGGAGAGTTGAAGAGGATTAAGTTATTCTATAAAATATTTCACAAGGGTGCCAAGCAATTATAGAGCGAATTTTGTGTGAGTGGGACAAACTATGGCAATGACTACGCCACGTTTATTGTATGGTATGCCGTGACAAACTACGGAAATGACTACGACATGGTTACTGTACGGCATGCCGTGACAAACTACGGCAATGACTACGGCACGGTTACTGTACGGCATGCCGTGACAAACTACGGCAATGACTACGGCACGATTACTGTATGGCATGCCGTGACAAACTACGGCAATGACTACGGCACGGTTACTGTACGGCATGCCGTGACAAACTACAGCAATGACTACAGCACGGTTACGTACGGCATGCCGTGACAAACTACGGTACGGTTACTGTACGGCATGCCGTGACAAACTACGGCAATGACTACGGCACAGTTACTGTATACTTTTACGACATGACGTGTATTCTGTACCGTTTGATACACATGTAGGAGGGAGGTCTCACAACTGGTCCCAAATGTTATTTTGGGGCTGCCAGCAGTTCAGTAATTTCAGTAGTATGGGACTATTCTTTGTCCACACTGCGTATGTCGGTGACGCAAACTATAGCGCAATCTCGTACCCAGACCCCATATGTTTCTTACTGCGCATGCTCGATGAAAATATAGGGCTCTGGAAGAAACCAATGTGTGTGTATTCTAATTGCTGTTCTGAACAATGCAATTTCACCGGAAGTCAAACATGAAACTTTTTTGAAGGGTTGATTTATTTGGACAAAGGCATTGAAAACTGGGGGTTGTATAAACGCTAAAAACCGTTGGATTTGACCAAATGGTTGCCGCTAAAAACATTTCAGGGATTCTTAGATATTTGACAGCATCCTATCGGGAGTTCAAATCAATTCACCGCCAACACAAGTCGCACACATGCAGTATATGAATTCGAAAATCGAACCCATTTACCGTAAGAGATAGGTAATACTGCACATTCCTATATTAACAACACTGTTCGTAAGTGCTCTATAGGCAGAAGTGGCATTTTCCGATCTCGTATAAAACTTGTGCACAAGTGCTGATCGCTTAAATATAAGCGTCTGTATGGGAATGCAAGGAACTCAAGCCTCCAAGGAGCTAAGATTTATGATAAAAACGATTTATGATAAAAATGCCTCGACTTGCTTCTACGGTGTATTCAGTTGCTGTTTGTGTGGTCATAGGGCTCAGGTAAGGCGATTTCAGCGAGTTTGCGATCCCTACGAATCCTCTTGTGTATAAATCTGATGCCTGATGAATCCACCGAGCCCGAACGATAAACACGAGCCTGATGCATGAAAATAAAGGCGTAAAATCCATACTAAAAAAGGCAGAAGATGAAAGAAACTCCCAAAGTCTTGAGCTAGCAAGCAAAATACTATTTCTATCAACTACCGTGCGAACTTCCAAATCCATACTAAAACCTAGTCCCTATCGATTCTCGTTCAGCGCCTCAGACAAGATCTCACTCGAAGGGTGACGTAATGAAAAGCATGCGCAGAGTCACCGGAAGTCCGGATTATTCCAGAGCCCTATATTTTCGTCAAGCATGCGCAGTAAAAAAACATACGAGGTCTGGGTACGAGATTGACTACAGCGCTGAACTCTTATTTAATGCTTTACATGAAAATTTCACAAAAAATTGTTCAATGTTATAGAGTTCATTTCATAAGTACATTTCAGTATTCGCGTTGGAATTGTATGAGATTTGCAATGGCTCGGCTAACGGCTCGTCATTGTAAATCCCACACAATTTGGTCGCTCATACTGTAAATAGTACGGTCACAGCCACTTCCGTTAGACATTCACAACAAAAATATAACAAGTATCGTACAAAAGAGTTATTAGTTAAATACACTATCGAGTTACTTGTAATAAAGTACAAAGGCAACAAAAATAACAGAGCGCTTTTCAATTGAGCGTAGTAAACCCGAAACCGAAGTAATTGTGTAGCCAATCACAGAAGCAAGTAAAAACACAATGAGCCAATCACAAGCTAAAGTAAAGACATGATTGGTTTTACTTGGAAAATTAAACCAATCAGTAGAAAGGAAAACTTACGAACACGTGATTGGCTTTAGTTGGAATTTGATTGGTTGACTTTGATTAAAACGTTTTCACAGCTAATAGAAAAGATAAGCAAACGCTAAACCAAAGTAATCACTTTATACTTTCGACAAGCAATGGAACATTTCAGGTACAGAGCCGATATAGCTGATACAGGATGACACATAATAGTCGATTGTATTGAATACGAGAAAAGGGCAAAAGAATATGTATTTCTCACGAAACACCTTACGAAAACCCTTCACGAATTATGTCACGTCTCTCACGCACGCAGCATAACGAGAACGCGCGTGTGTACCTGGGACTGTAGCGCCAACCAGCTCTAAGTTTGTCCTCCCACAGCGCCCACGTCCTCTGCTTGGTGTCCACGTGATACTCGTATACAGTGTCCTGAGATGAAGAACTTATTAAAACGCATCATGACGACACCACAACACACTAAAGAGCTACACTATTAACTCGTTCTAAAGAGCATAAGAGAGCATAAGTAAGAGAGCATAAGTAAGAGAGCATAAGAGAGCATAAGTAAGAGAGCATAAGTAAGAGAGCATAAGTAAGAGAGCATAAGAGAGCATAAGTAAGAGAGCATAAGTAAGAGAGCATAAGAGAGCATAAGTAAGAGAGCATAAGTAAGAGAGCATAAGAGAGCATAAGTAAGAGAGCATAAGTAAGAGAGCATAAGTAAGAGAGCATAAGTAAGAGAGCATAAGTAAGAGAGCATAAGTAAGAGAGCATAAGTAAGAGAGCATAAGTAAGAGAGCATAAGTAAGAGAGCATAAGTAAGAGAGCATAAGTAAGAGAGCATAAGTAAGAGAGCATAAGTAAGAGAGCATAAGTAAGAGAGCATAAGTAAGAGAGCATAAGTAAGAGAGCATAAGTAAGAGAGCATAAGTAAGAGAGCATAAGAGAGCATAAGTAAGAGAGCATAAGTAAGAGAGCATAAGAGAGCATAAGTAAGAGAGCATAAGTAAGAGAGCATAAGAGAGCATAAGTAAGAGAGCATAAGTAAGAGAGCATAAGTAAGAGAGCATAAGTAAGAGAGCATAAGTAAGAGAGCATAAGTAAGAGAGCATAAGTAAGAGAGCATAAGTAAGAGAGCATAAGTAAGAGAGCATAAGTAAGAGAGCATAAGTAAGAGAGCATAAGTAAGAGAGCATAAGTAAGAGAGCATAAGTAAGAGAGCATAAGTAAGAGAGCATAAGTAAGAGAGCATAAGTAAGAGAGCATAAGTAAGAGAGCATAAGTAAGAGAGCATAAGTAAGAGAGTATAAGTGAGAGAGAATCTTGTAGCACGCGGTGTACAATGAGAATGTCTAATAAAATCTAGTTTTAGTAACCGCAAGCAGTAGAAGCAAAATATTTTCGCGCTATGAGATTGTTGCCGCGCACGCGTACTTTGCTTCAGCTGTTTCCAGTTACTAAAATAGATTTTATTCGACATTATCATCGTACAAGCCCGCGTATTGGAGATTCCCTCTCTTACTTGTGGTCTCCAGGTTGTTCTTAGTTTTAGTATTGGCAATAACTTGATTATCATATGACTTTCTAGATCAAAGAGAATCAATAGGATAACAATGTAAGACATTCATTTATACCTGCTGGCATTAAAGAGTATAAAATAAATAAGATGAACAAGATGATCACTTTTTGGCCAAAAAATGTCTTTTCTGCAGTTATTCTACTCTCCGTAGCTCATAATATGATTTTAGCAATAGTACAAGTTACACCTTAAAACAATCGTCTGATGATAAGGAATCATTTGCGCCTGCTAAAATTGTGATCACACCCTCTTGTAAAAATATCGTAAATTTCGTCTTCGATTTCACTGGTCAATTTCATGAAATCAACACTACTTGATAGTAGCACAATGTGGCGCTCGCGATGCATATTGTGATCGCACAACAGGTATAAAAAACATGGTACAATTTCAAAATACATTTACATATTATGTCGTCCGGGCCCTTTTTGCCTGATGCGGCCCATTTGTCTTGTCTCGATTCACATTTTATCCAATGAGAATCGAGAAATAGTATAAAGACACGTGTGACTCATGGGTCGTGTAACTTTACAATGTCAGGAAATGCGAAGAACAAATCAAAAATTGAAAGCTCTTCAGTCATTTACCGCTCGCCTTGTGACGACCAAAATGCATCATACAATTAGTGTACATAATCACATGAACACGAGTGGGATTAACGATTTACGCTACGAGTGATGTTTAAACATTGTGCTAAAATTGTACGAGCTGCCACTGAAAAATACTGGAATGTATTCATTCATCCCATTTGGTGGATTGGCCAGCTGCGCTCGTCTAGTGCCTCGTGAAAAATAGGAGCCGGGGTGGCACAGTGGTTAAGCGCTTCGCCTCTCACCACCCGTGTGGCCCAGGTGTTGGTATCTCGACCTTGCTCCGAGGGTTTTTCTCCGGGTTCTCCGATTTCCTCCCTCCGCAAAAACCAACACGCTAAATTCCAATTCGATCTGTGGATTAGCCGGGTCCTGGCTTTGATCAGCCCCAATGGTTGTTTCAGGTCTCGTTAGAAATTCAGAGAAATCCACAACAATTCTGACCATGCAATGACGCAAAACATGGTAGATAAGGGGACATACATGTAAGGGGATAAGGGGACATAAGGGGACAAGGGGATAAGGGGACTTCCGACATAAAAGGGCCATGACCAGGCCACCGACATCTTCAGTTGCCACTCAGCCTTTGTCGAGTGCTTTCGCTTGAGTGCTCTCTACTGACTGCTTATCGCGCATTATTTTTTTCAAATCAACTTCATAGTAAAGGCTACAGAGTTCGTTAGGCAGTCATAAAATACCGCCTAAAGTCTTTAATATTAAACCCTCAAAAGTCCACATTTTAACAGGAGATTCTGATTCACTCGCCTTCGTTCTTTTCACTGCTCTGTAATTTGAATTTCAAATTTCGAGTTTACAATGCGTGAAAAGAGGAGCGGCTAACCTGTTTATACCGGAACTTCTTGTTTAAAACTCGTCAAGGTAAAGTCTCCCGCACTTTGAATGTTTTCAAAAACATTGAGAACAAGAGGATGGCAGTGCCAACCGAACTCGAGCCAATAGGTATAGTTAGAAGGCAGCTTTGCCGAAATGTTAGAGAAAATAATAAAACAACAAACGTTTTCTCCATCATTTTCTCCGAAATTGTCATGATGCACCTGCTGACAGACCTAGTTGGGTTCCCTGTGGCATCCGGCGGTTTAGCTCAGACGGCAAGGCCACTTTCTCGTCCGATCACCCAAGTTAAGCACGATCGGGCGAGGCTAGTACTTAATTAGATGGGTGACCGCCTGGGAATACCTCGTGCTGTAGCCATTTCGATTTTGTTCTTTCTTATTTTCTTCGCTGTTTTTTTTTCGGATAGCGTGTATCAACACCTTTAAAAAGGGAATTGGAAGTCCTCACTTTTATTTAGTTAGAATAATTAAAATCATAATCCCTGGCCTTGCGAGCAGCTGTGGGCAAATGCAAACGGTATTAAGGAAACAAGAAACAGGATAAATTTATAGAATGCACAAACACTGAAAGTGCTGCTGAAATAATATCTAAGCGAACATATTTTTCACTCCTGTCATAACTTTGTATACAGTATCGAAGCTCTTTTCGACCATGGAAACTATAGATGGGTTGAACATGACGTCACGACGGCCATGTTGGTGTACCTTTAACAATAGATTCTTCGTTAGCTTCTTTTGTTAGGTACACCAACATGGCCGCCATGCCCTCTGGGGATTGAGTGCAAACCATCTATAGACCATTTCAAAATATTCGGTGCTTGAAGAGAGTGCGATCTGCAATTGCATATAGCGGAGCAAAATCAGTCGCTGTGCCGTAGTCAGAACATTTAGAAAGACAATCGAGAAATAATGCAACAAAATAAGGGCTTCTCGGCGATCCCTCAAGGAGGAGACGAGTAAAAGAGGAGAGGAGTAACAGAGGACATGCACAGGAGTTGCGTACTTGTGCTCTCAGATCTCGCACCGGTACGTGCTTTAGTGTTGTTCGATCATTTTGCAAGCCATACATGTGTGTTGTATATAGTCACTTCAGGGAAGGCCGAAATAAGATTTCTATAAAAAGCTGCTCTGAAGAGTCGTTGATATTCTTCTTGTTCTCTGGTGGAGATTTAAACCGAATTCGACGAATTTGAACCCCCTCTTTCTTCCCCGGACTCCATTCCCTATCTTTCCCCATCTTATAGATCGACTGATGACCGAGCGGTGTCGAATTTGACTGGTTGACCCTGTCACGTGTTGAGCCAACTCGAAACACAAAAAAATAATATAAACACTTGCGAAACTTGACTCGGGTGGCCAAAAGCTTGGCCCGAGTAATGACAGAGATGATTTTACACACCTTGGCGGGAAACTGCCCCTCGATCTCACGCAAGAAGTTGTCCATCTTCTTCCTACTGTCTTCGTCTACCGAGGCACAGATGGACCAGATGAGACAGAACAAGAACCACAGCTCTACCATACGTGCGTAGCTCTCTTCATGGACATATACCTAAGGAGTGAGGACACCTGTTAGGCAACAATGTGAAAACGTCATAAAGTGCATTGCGATGCTTTATAGTAAAGGTATTAATTTATACAACGCAAATTCTATATGGATATACATGTACATGTATTATTCAAATGCACTTCACAAGGTTATTCTTTCATACGGACTGCTATTGTGACACAATGTGCTGCCGTGCAGTTTACAATCATGAGTTATTATTAGCACCTCCAGAATAATGCAGGCTGTTGTTTCGGAAGACAATCTGCTACTCTTTCTCGATATAACACGACAGGTTCTTTCATGTCCCCCTCATATTAGAGAGCTAAAGCATCAACGACGGCGACGGCTGCGAGGACGGGAACTAGAATTTTTTTTCTCCCGAAATGTGATGTTTACTATTTCCTTCGTTCGCCTTTAATTACTTTTCATTCATATCTTCGAAAAATATGATAAGCATAGAGTTCCGTTCATGCCGAACGAAAAACGGAGTGATTTACTTTTATACGTTGGCGTTCTCTTGTAAACGTAAAGTTTGGGGTTTTCACGTTGTGATTTTGCAGACAACGGTTGAAATGTAGGCGACTGCGTGCATGTTCACATGCAGTTATTGTATTTTGTAATTAAGGCTATTGTTTATGGCGTCGTCCTAGACGTTGCCATCGTGGTTGCTTAAGCTCCCTGTTGATTAGAAGAGGACGGAGACAAGGCCAATGGATTATACGTCCCTGCCCAAGGACGCGGCCGGGATCGAACCCCCCGACCTCTGGCACTCTACCATGCTCTACCAACTGAACTAATCAGTGAGGTGGCCATTAGTAACGTAAAAGCAATACAATTGCAGTTTGAAGAGCTTTTGCAGGACACAAATATATTTAAACGCACTTATACGAGATCGGTGGCGTTATTAGCAAAACCAGTTTGTAAATCCCTATTTTCCACCTCCAGTCCATTGTCGATCTTTCTAAAACTCAATCAATCAATCAATCAATCAATCAATCTTTATTATTTATCCACGGAATCTTAACAGTAACATTAATAAAACTGATTACAATAAGAGCCGTGCCTAATTAAAATATGCTAATCTAATCTAATGCTAATCTAAATATAAATACAATTGTGTGATACTAAATGCTAAAATTTATAATAAAATCCAATTAAAATATTTTGATTATCATTAAGTCAGCGGTCACCAAGCATGGTGGTTTGTGCAATTTGTTTTTTAAATAAAACAAGAGACTTCATTCCGCGAAGCTGTGGTGGTAATTCGTTCCACAGCTTCGCGCCGTCGTATGACGCCGCCGTTGTATGGTTTGGGATACAAATGGTCTAGCCCTTTTTAGAGCCCCTAGGCTAGAAACTATCTATTTTGTGATGTAACTTGTATGTTCATTCTAAAATGACACCAATTGTTTTGCTTTGTTGCACTCTTTTTACTAACTCATTTCCAATTGTTAATATAGGTGTTTCGCCTAAATTAGATATGCGTTGGCTCGGGCCAATCATGATAAACTCAGTTTTTGCAACATTTAAATGTAACTTATTTGCTCTGAACCAATGGCTGATGTTTCTGAGTTCACGGTTTGCTCTTGATTCAACATCAACTAGATTTGAGCCACTAACTGTCAAATTTGTGTCACCAGCAAATAGGCATGGTTTCGATGATTCCAAGCAATTTGGCAAATCATTTATATAAATGAGGAATAACAAAGGGCCTAATATAGTACACTGTGGAATTAACTGCGTTTTTGAAGATTGCTTGCCATCCAGTATAAAGCCTTTCCCATGGAATCACGAGCTCAATAGGCCTTCTGCATGGTTATTGTGATCACCACCAAGCCTCACTTTGGCATACTTCCTCTCAACACAGAAGTGAGGCTTGGTGGTGATCACAAAAGCATGACATCATCATATATAACGCCATGGGTTATTAAAGTGATATATATAAGCATTAATGCATTATCATCCATGGCGCCTTTTTGTCACAACAGCATTGATTTATAGAGAATGTACATAGTTTGTGAGTTGTAAGTAACGTCATTTTAGACAAAATGCTAAGCATTTATTCAAATTATTGCAAAGTCGAATTAATTAGATGACGTCTACCCGGGAATCGACCGGTTTTTACTCACGCGGTCATGGGTCAGAAAGGTCAATTTCTTACCATTTCAAACAAGCGTAGAACATAGGGTATTCTCTGTAAACCAAAAATGTTCTTTGTAGAAGTACTCAAAACCTTTCAAAGGTTCATAGGTATAAAATTGGAAGAAGGGTTAGAAGCACTTTAACCACTGAGCTAACCGGATGTACGGCATTTACTGTATGTCAGCACCTATCAATCGGTCATGGAAGTATGAAATGTCACAACAGTAGCAGCTAAGTTATTTGTTGCCATTGCAGGCTACTGATGAAGCATGCGACCACAAAAGCCTGGACTATTATTGTTAAAAAATGTTAGTCGAACTGCCTTCAATACCAAGTAACCAAGATAACTTTAACGTTCTTAAATTAATCATTGTTGTACAATATACTCACCCCGTTGCTCTCTGTAGCCAGGGCATCAAAGAGAATACACAGCGAGACGACAGAATTCAGTTCAGATGTCGGCACTGGTTCCTTGCAGTGATGGCGCCTGAAGTCTAGCACCTTGGGGACAAACTTCTCGAATAAGCGCTGAAGGTGCTCCACCAATTGACGGTCCACGCGCCTGTTGAGCCAGGAATCCACATATGGCTGCCATCCGAGATCCTTGTAGTCCGTGTACACCATTCCACACCGGCTGACAGTGGCTGGGGAAGCGACGGCGAGATCCTCAATCTCGAACAGAAGAGAAACCTGCGACGAGAATGGAAAATGATTATAAGCATAAACTGATTTTAAGCATCGCAAATGGCCGAGAGGTTCGGTAGGTCATATCAAAAATTGCTGTTTCGATTCCGGCCCGGAACGCGAAGCCTATTACCGTGACACAGCCCCTTTAATGCCGCCTATATCGGCTTAATATATCGATTGAGTGCAGAAAAACTCTGAATTTTTAACGGGACCCGCAACAACCACAGGGGCTGATCACAGTCAGGACCAGGCTAAACCAACAGGTCGAACTGGAATTTAGGTGTTGGTTTTTATGGAGGGAGAAAAAATGGAGAACCCGGAGAAAAACCCTCGATTTAACAGTGGCGCCTCATCCAGGGATAGAACCTGGGCCACAGAGGTGAGGCGATGCCGCTTAACCACTGCGCCACCCCGAGTCACCATATACGTGAATGTAGTAAGGAGTGTGTGGAATGAGTCGTGGATAGATAATTAGTATATCTCGCTGATAAGTTAGAGGTTAAATAGGCTACAGGTTAAACCAAAGATTTAACACGATTTAACATCAACATAA